>ML058469.1:5634746-6834746 GCA_003013855.2 Liriodendron chinense
CTCTGATACCAATTGTTGGGATAGGAGGGCCGGCAGCGGAAGCAAAGCCGAACACAAGCAACAAATTCAATCAAACAAGCCACACAATGCAATCACAATGCATGCAATCACCCACACATAGACAATCCGAATTTAACGTGGAAAAACCCCTCACGGGTAAAAAACCACAGAACAAAGCGACACCAATTTACTATAATATCAGAAGTTACAAGAGATGGAACCCAAGACCCAAAACCCAAGCCCACAAGAGAAATCCCAAGCTTACCCAAGAAGAAAACCCTCTTCTCCAAGCTCTTTCACTCACCTAGAAGCTCCCTCAATCTCCTTTGCAACCTTAGTAACCTCTAATCTCGTGATACTCCTTAAAAAGGAAGAAAAACGGATTTAGAAACCTCCTGCGCGCAAATAGTGCAAGAAAACGTGTTGCACTAGGACACTGCCGACCGGTCGGACACCCTTACCGGCCAATCGGCCGACCGATCGAATGGGAAAAAATCAACACAGCGGCCTTGCTGCCTTTGGTGTCCAGCATGACCGGCCGGTCGGACACTCCTACCGACCGGCCGGTGGCCTTTGCACAAAAGAATTTGAGGCGTCCGTTTCCAACACATCTTACACTGATGACTTCAGTTTGCATTAAATGATGTCATTTGTGATGATATGGACCAATGAAAATGCATGAAATCAAAAATTCCTGTTTGAGAGAAACATAGGATCCGTACTCAATTATCTGAAGTTCATCATGCACTCACCCTGACACCTCACTCGACCCTGCACCCACTTACTATCTACCATTTATATTTTTTAGCAACCTAGTTTGGTTGTCTTACTTATATTGTGATGCAGGCTCTATGAAACACAGCTTAGTATTCCTTGTCTCAAGAGCTGAATACACAATACAACACATTGTCCCTCACTCCCTCAGTTCATCATTTATTAATTATATTAAGGTCTCCAAGTGAGAGAGAGAAATGTATAGTGCCCAGAGCATTCTTCACCTCACTGCGTAAGAGGGCATGGATCTCATTCCCCTTGAGAGGGTGTCGAGCTTTCCAAACCTTGTAAAGGGGGCTCCGCTAGTCATAGAGTTTTTGCCTGGTCTTTGGGGCTACGCTCATTCTCACATTGCATGCATCATCATGTATATGCATTGCATTCATTTGCATCTGTATTATTAACTTCTTTCTATTTTTAATAAACTATTTCTGTATATTATTGTCTCAAAATCAATTATTACTTTTAGCTAGTATAATTAAGGGCTTGTGTTATATTACGATCTAAAATATAATAAGAACCCAAAATAATAATGAAAGTCTTCTAAATAAGTTCAATCATGTCTCTCTTTTATGAATGTGATAATGTCTTATGTTGAACGTACTGATACCCAATCCAAATCGATGTCAATCCCCATGTCTATTTAAGTTTGAGGTGACACTACACATAAGGTAAGGCAACATACACAAGGACACGTGGTCATGATCTATGGCTGAGATAGACACTATCAAATCCACATAGCCAGCAGTGCATTAAGGCTCACATTGATTTCCAACGCATGACTCTAATAGGTCCCACCTTTGATTGATCATCCCCATTGGATGTCACTTTATGTGGATGGTAGTAACCATATGATCAAGGTGTTGCTCACTATTTTCGGCTGCACATGTTGGACTTGTACGGGCGTGCGAGAACTAACTGTACGGCTTGATTCCAAAGCAATAACTTTGACCTCAAGTGCAAAGATAGGCAGATACATTAAAATTGACTTTATATGACCAAGATCTGTGAAGATCGGTTGCCTATTCAGTCACTCGCAATATGTTGTTTATGTTAGTCAGGTGATTATCAGAGGGTAGGGTCCATCCTCCAAGAATGGGTCACCCCTTTGCCTTCCGTAAGAAAGGACTTTTGAAATGAATAAATAAACAAAAAGGGAATACTTGCAATCAATCACAAGGGGAACAACCGCAACATGCTTTTTCGAATGAAGAACTTTTTTTTAGTGCTACCGGACCTGAACTCAAGCCTGGCCCGACCCGAACCCGAACACTACCCGACCCAATCACTCTACCCAAAGCCCCCGGAAGAACTTAATATTAAAATAAATCAAGCGTATGAGTATCAATTATGCTACTCATAAGGATTACAACTAAGGATTATTGCTACTCCTAATTACAGGGATGTAAAGTATCAATTATGCTAAGGAATGTAGAAAAATTGGTTACGTTAGAGAATGTAAAGTATCGATTATGCTAAGGAACATAGAGTAATTTAAAAGATAGATTTTGTTCGATTTGGTTTGGTTTTGTTGGTATGAGACCTCTTGCTCTGTGACTTTCCTCTACTTTTATAGACTTCAAAGACATTGAGAGTCTTCTGGATGTTCCCCATGTTCGACAGTTACAGCAACCGTCTCACACAACCTAGCCTTCTAGGTCCTTCCTTCTTCAGTCACTACTCTCCTCATACTCACCTTTATTCCTTCTCCTTATTCGTTCATGCCTTGCTCGGTTATGCCAGTATGTTTAATATGATTTGGTTGATCAGAACATTTATATTCTAATAAACAACAAGAAGGAATTGATTATGAGACATTCATAATTCACCATTTTATTGATACGAGTTCTTTTATATTCTGTTAATAACATCCCTTCATTCCAAGATAAGAATAATTGATATATAAACTTCAAAAGGCAATTCGAGTAGCATTTCGGCTCTCATCAAGGGTCCATCAAAGTGATAGAAGATTTGTGTAGGTACGAAACCATGCAACACATCTCTTTATGCTTCAATCCTTACCAAAAACCAAGATGAATCCTTTAAATTTGATCAAAATAAGTCTTATAGACTATGCAACATAGGGGTCCGACAAAGTGATAAAAGATTTGTGTAGGTATGAAACGATGCAACATATCTCTTTATACCTCAATCCTTACCAAAAACTAAGATGTATCCTTTAAATTTGATCAAAATAAGTCTTATGGACTAGGTGCAGGAAGAGTTGTGCGACCACACAACTTGACATGAGTTACACGGTCGTATAACTTCATGTTTTGACTGTTTTCTTCTCTTTTCTTCATTCTCTTTGTTCTTCATGTTCACTCTCAGACATGATCGACAATGGCCAACACGGTGTTCCAAGAAGAAGAGTTGTGCGAGTCCTCCTTGGGTACCTCTTTATTTCTCTTTCAGGAAAAAGGTCTCTGGTTTCTCAAAAACTGTTAAATGAAAGGGTTGGAGCAGTATTTATAGGCATCCACACATGTGAACTCCGTCTTTCCCATGCATTTTTTAATGAAAACTACATTTACCACATGAGTTGGGCGAACGTGCACCTTAACTCAATTTGCACGATCACGTAACTTGACTCTTTGACAGAAAGCTACATTATTGCCCTTTACTTATAAGATCCATTTGAAACTGAAGTTGTGAAATCGTGCAACTTAACTCAAGTTACAAGGCTGCATAACTTAACTTGTAGTTTAAAAATTCTACCTTAACAGATGCCCCCTCAATCCCCTTTGATTTCTTCATGGTGTGAAATCAAAGGTGGGTTGATCTCTTATCCGTTAATCTTCATTCAATCATTGAATAAAATGCTTCAGTACCCAAGTTGCGTGGTCGTGCAACTTGACTGGAGTTGTGTAACTGCGCAACTCCTCCCAGTCGCTGCCTATAAAAAGAAAGGCAGCCTCGTTTCCTTCTACTCTAATTTCCATCAGTGCCCTGATTTTTTCCTTTCATCAGTCCATCAATCAAGTTAGGTGACCGCGCAACTCGACTACCACTTCGATGGATGCCTTCTTAGTGTTGAAACTCTGCCGAATCTTTACATATTTTGCACAATTTTTTTAACTCATATATTTCCTCATCCGTCTAAGTAAGCAGCCCACTCTGGAAAATTTTGTTCTCTTCAAAGCACTTTACCAATTGTGACACTTGTTTCGCTTCTCTAACAGTCTAAAATGGTCAAATCGAAGAGTACGCCCAAAGGACCCATAAGGGTCACAACATCAACTCAACCATCACAAAGCTAACCACAGCCTTCCCAGGGGACTACTCGTCCTGCAGAAGCCAGCCTCCCACAGAACGACCTGAGAAGAATGCCAAGAAGACCACCACAAATCCTTCTTTATTCAAAATCCCTACGTCGCCAGAAGTAGATTTCTTAGACTGCATCAAGAACTTATCTAGCATCATTTGTCATGCCATCATCGATCAGAGATATTGATCGGCCACCCAAGTGAGGTATTGAATCGACCTAGCCAGAATGAAAGAAACCAACCACCAATCTTCGTATAGACAATACCAGACCGCTGCCTAGAGAATATAGTCTGCCTCCATCCCGCCCTAAGAAGAAGAAGAACAAGAACAAGAAGAAGATAAATGATGAAATTCTTCAAGAGAAGATTGCATAATTCAGGAAGGAGAGACTGTACAACAGCTAGGATATGGTCAAGACATCCCAGAACACTATCAAGTTAAAAAATCCTTTTAATTAAGGATGAGATGGTTTTGATTCCACTCTTGCTCTGCCATCATCATCCATTCTTCACAGCGAACCCACAGATCACATTATCCAAAACAGAATCTTCTTTTTAGTGAGATGGGTGAAGAGAGAATCACATATCTTGGAAGGCATGGTGACTAAGAGGAGCTCTAGACAGCTAATAGACAGGATAGTTCCTATGTGTTTCTTGATGCCCTGCTACAGTCCTCACGATCGCTTTTCAACTCATTTCTTTGAGAGGCTGCAACAAAAATATCGTAACCATGATACTCCTACTCTTTGGGGTGATAAAGAATTCAAGACTCGTGTCTTCCTTAACCAATGAGACCACTATACTTCCAAGGCGAACCTGATCATCAAGAGGCATGCTCCTACACTTATCCAATTGGGCATTCTAGACGTCATTGAAGTTACTTCTGAATACTTTCATCGGGATGTCAATATTTTCAAAGGATTCCTGAATCATTGGTGTCCCACTACAAATTCTTTCCATCTTCCTGAAAGTGAGGTTAGCATTACTCTTTGGGACTAATACAAAATAGACAATCTTTCGATTACAGGCTAATTCTTCGATGAGTTTGTCCCCACAAATGAAGAATTTACACATTTTTCTATTGATAGACGTAAACCAAGAGTCACAACGATTGCAATAGAATTGTTCAGAGAAATAGCCTAGTTGTTAGATGTCTAGAAAATCACTTTTCAGACATGTCTCGCCCACTTCACCCGAAATTTACAGTAAACTCTAAATTCAAATTAGTTATCTTCTTTACTCCTAAAGCATATCATATAATTCTTACTTGGTTTATTTTACTTTTGGAAGCGTTGCTAGTAGCAATGATAAAGACCTGGAGCATATTAGGTGATCGATCAAACACTCTAAGGATTTTTCTTCATCCTGCGAGCTGGTCAGATTTCTTGTGTATTGGTTAAGTGTGGTGGTGCTACCCAGCTCCAAGTGGGCAGATAAGATTATACCTACTTTGTTTATAGTTGTCAAGGTGATGTCAAAGGTCGAAAGTATTCCCTGGCTCCTTCAATACTCTGTTCTTTATACCAAGCTTTTGGAGACGCGGCCACCCACTGTACCTGCCCCACCTTGGGAGTTTCCTCCGCATACGCGCCTTGGCATTATTTTGTAGGGTGGCTCAGAATTTACTTCCCATGGACATACGAGCATCCCAAGAAAGCGTGGTTCAATCCAAAGAACCTTCCCTTATGGCACTACCAATAGAGTAAGATGATAAGGAAGACATACAGCTAAGTTTTGGACAAGATTTCCAACATGGAGTATATATCCTTCTTTCAATACCCAATATTCAAATATGCTGAAGACAAGGACTTGGTCGACGATAATTCTCAGTCAGTGATTGAACGATATTTCTTTGTTTCGATCAAGTCCAACACCTTACCATTGAGGAAAGGCAGCGAATTTTGATGAAAACCCTATTATCCGAGTAGGTTCGCACACCAATTTGGGTATGATCAAGCTATGCCGGAGACTTGTGAGACAGTCACCCAGATTATGCGAAGTTATGGCGTAGGTCCCTACAATTGGGCTCTCATATGGATTCAGCTACTTGCGATAGGTATGGGAGTGCATTTTGTAATTCTTGGTTATAATCGCTCCATCCACACTTCATATAGCTGGATGCATTGGCGGGTGCACCAATCTTATTTACTACGCCATCGATACTCAGTGAACCATTCTTTGTGGGTCTCTCCACCTTGTCTCAAGAATTTCAACTCTAATGAACGTATTGGCTGCATTGTAGAGAGAGATCAAGCTCCATCACAAGGCCACCACTGCATCCTAATTTCTATAGATAAACCTATTCGCCAAGTCAAGCCTGTAAAGACTTTAGAGGGTTCGATAGCTTAAAGTAAACCTTAAGACAGGACAGTGGTTGGTGAGCAGCCTTAAGATGTTCCATAAGCATAACCATGTTTCCTAACGAGACTTTGTGAATAAAATAAATGGTATTTTTCATTAATATAAGATGCCACTTGTGGGCCTAGGGTTTTCACTGAATGGGCCTAAGTGACTAAGTAGTACTTTTAAACCTTAAATTAAAGTTGCCTTCGACTCAAAAGTGTAAACTCTAAACCCTACCATGAGGCATGCTTAGACTCTAAAGGTAGATATGAACCCCAACATCCTATAACTTAAGTAGACTAAAAAACATGGATGGTTGACATGTGAACCAAACCAAACATAAAATAAATAATCCTTAGAATCCTACCATGAACCGTAAATGCATTTGATCAAACCTAGGTTAGGTTAGAAGACCAAGGGTTACACCCATGGACTATCGGTGCATTGGGACAAACCTAGGCTAAGTTCACAAGCCAAGGGATAACCCCTGAAAAATATATAAGTGTTAGAAATTGAGGAAAGTTTTCAAATTGAAAAGTTATTTATGAAAAGATTTTTTATTTAGAAATAAGGGTAAGGAAAAGATTATAAAGAAAACCAAGATAGCTATTTCTAAGAAGAAAAAGGGAGATCCTAGTTGTATGTTTTACAAACTAGAAGCCAATAGACGTACTCTATATAAATATAGCAATGTTTTAATAAATAGTTCTACATCTAAAATGCATCATTTTTTCTACTATACTTAATCGTATTTGTATTTGAAGAGTTGCTAGTGCTTTTTGAGTTATTTTTTAAAAGTTTTATTTATTTGAAAAATGTTGCCTTATTTGGAAAGTCTTATGATATATTTTATGTTTAAAAAGCTTCCTTGTTTGGAAAATGATACATTATGTGGAAATATTTATATATATCATATCGTATATTTGGAAAGTAGTTTTGAAATTTTCCTAAAGTATGTTATTCTTGGAAAATCATAATGCATCAAATCTATTCTGACAAATTTTATTGAAAATGAGTTATATTTGGAAAGTTGATTTTATACTCGAAATTTATGAAGGTAAGGATTGATTTTAATAGAGTGAATGGTGAGGCTTGATGGACTGAATGGTAATGATTGATTTTACTAGGTTGATTGGTAAGGATTGATTTTAATAGAGTGATGGTAAGGAATAAATATTGATGAGTGTATTATATGCCATGTTGCCGATGTTTAGTGAATTATATGCCTCGTTTTGGCAATTCTGAGTGAATTATAAGCCTTATGTTGGCTATTCTGAGAGATTATTTGTTAAGTGATTCATACTGAGTGAAGACGCGTACTGAGTGAAGTGTGGAGTGCACTGAGTATTTTGACCATTTATTCTGTCATTTCATTTTTTAAAAACTCTTAATCATTTCTTACTACAATCGTCGAATTTATATTTATATTTCCTTGTATATAGAATCATTTACACGAGCTTTATGCTTGTTAATTTTATTGATGTAAAAAAACCGCAGACTAAAGAGCTTGTGGAAATACTTAGGAGTTAGCCTAATGAAGCTGATAGCATTGATTCTCTTATTTTCTTTGAATCTGTATTTCAATTTAAAGAAATTTGATGGCATAAGTTATTTTATAATTAATAGCCTGGCCCGTTGGGGCAGCTTTCCCAAGCTCGTCGGGTGTTCTCCTCAGCTTCGGGTTTGCCACCAGTGATTCAAGGCCTCCTTTTCCTTGATAAGGTGGGCCTCGACTATATTAAGAGGATTTAGTCATTGCTCTTCTTTGTTTTGTGTTGCTGGGTAGTGTTTCCGATTCCTTTCTTTGTTTATAGAGATAGGATAGGTGGAGCTCGGGCTTTTCCTTAGTCTTCGCTCGAATTGTTCAGATTTGAGATATTAATACAAGCGTCCTTTCTAAAAAAAGTTATTTTATGATTAAGTGGTGAGGTGATGACAATTTAATAATGGGATTAATGGTTTGGATGGGTGATTTTATTTGATATTTAAATAAAGTAGATGTTTCAGTAATGTGGTTGAATGTGATTATTGTACTTTTGTTAGTGCACTTTTCTATGGCATACTAGTGCACCTTATTTATCAATTACGTAGGTCAGTGAGTCTAATGTCGGTTGAACTTAAAGAAGACGAAAACCGAAGACTCAAGCGGACCTTACTGCATCAAGGAAGAAGAAATAGGTAAATGAGATGCCTTGGTGAGCCTTGAACCTTGAACCAAACCAAAACTCAAACCTTTAGATGACCCTGACCCAATAAACATACTTTTAGTCATCTTAGATTGGCCTTACAAAACTCAAACCGGTCGTCAGATGTCTAGAGAGGTCAGCAAGAATCGGTCTGAGACCAATCGTCTGGACTGTCCGACCAGTCGCGACCAGCTCCAATTGGGACAGCAAGCATCATCTTATCCCAAGCCTAATTCGACCGATCGTCCCTCTATATTCGACCGGTTGAGGACCCCATCCGACTGGTCGACAATTGATCAACAGAGAGCCATTGGCAGCCGTATTATAGTCATTGGATATTTCTTTATCTAAAGGTTAGGCTCGATTTTTGTCTTAGGAGAAAGATTTTAGTGCATTAGAAGCCACCCTCATTGCCCATACCATTAAGCTCTAATCATAACCATTCCAAGTCATCTTCATTATGTTTAATCACAAGATGGAGCATTCAAAGCTCATATGAAGATGAACTTGTTCTCTCTTAATCTGTAGATATTTTAGGCACCTTGACCAAGGTATATCCTTCGTCTAAACCTTTCTAAAGATTATTTTAGGTGGAATTCCTCTAACCAACCAACTCATACTAGTTGTAGAGAATTCACACCATCTCCTATCACCTTGGGCATCTCAAGAGCATCATATGCGAGGTGATTAATCGGTGAAGCTGAGGCATTGGAATGCAGAAGCAACACGATTAGGGGAGCATCGGGGAGCTGATTGAAGCACGGGAGAGTGGAGATCAAGCAACCCAACAAGGCGCTGAATAAGGGGCTCAATCCGATAAGTAAGTTGTCATTTTTGGGAGAATTGAACGTGAAGTTAAGGTTTATGGTAATCCTACTTAAATCCACGTAGGGTCATTTAACGATCCTTGGCACGTTTGTCGGACCTAAACAAATCTCCAAGGGGAGCCACCAACACAGGTGTGTACATATAGGTTGGGAAGAACCTTAAACTCCTAGGTTGGGTGGAACCTGTCAAACACCTAGGTTGAGAGGTGAACCTTAAAAATCTCCATTAAGGTTAAGAGGTGAATTTGTGCAAAAACCTCCATGTACAGGTTGAGAGGTAAACCTAATGTAAAACCTCCTTTATAGTGAAATTCGATGTACTCAAGGGATGAGTACATAAATCGAGAATGGAGTACACAAGTAGTCAAACTACTATACATGCATGTGTTTGAGATTGCCATTTAAGTCATTTCTATTCATGCATTGTCTTTAATTGTTAATTACATGAATGCTTGAATGGAATGTACACTATGCATTGATAGGTAGATTCTCATACACATTTTGTAATTTCACTTCTAGACTAGGTGCTTATTTTAGTTTATCATTTGTAGTCTAAACATGCATATGGATTAGTTGTTTAATTCTTATATCTTTATAATCTATATGCTTATGCTAGGTTATTTAATTGCTTATTTTTTTAGCCTTTGTGATTGGACCCACTGTTGGGGCCTAAAAAGTGATATACATGTAGTCCATCTATGGGTCCATTTCTTAGTGATTCTTACACCTGCTCAACTCATAAATTGCATCTATTTAGCTCAATCATGAATCCACTTAATTGTGTATTTTTTCATTTACATAGCAAATATAGTAATACCACTTTTATCTCACTCTGCGTAGTTCTTCTATTTCTCATGATTGACAGGAGTACAAGGTATTTCATCTTATTATCACAAGACTGGACACGAGATCACTTATTGGCAACGTATCAATACAAAAAAAGTGCAAGAATGGATATTAGTAAAGAGTTTACTTCAAGTTAGATGATAATAAGGTAAGAAATGTTTGTTCAAATAAAATGATGTATCATTGGAAATCTTATCAATTCACGATTCCAACGAGCCCAAGATCATCCCATTCAGAGTTGTAATGAAGAAGATGTGAGCCGTTTACCAAAGAACACGTATCATTAAAAGTATCGGACACTTAGGTCCCACTTTCAAAAATGAATATGATGTTTAAATGTGACCTTTATATGTCCATTATATAGAGCATCAAATAGCTTTCCAACGACTATAAGATCGCCTCAATCAGAGTTATATCGAAGAAGTTACGATCAATTTCGTAAGATAGGCATTAAGGCACACATGTAGAATAGTATGCGCAAGCAGTTATGGTATACGCAAGCAGTTATGGTATGCGTAAGCAACCTAAGGTATGCGCAAGTGATTAAGGTATGCACAAGAATATATAAGGCATGCGCAAGCAGTTTTAAGCATGTATAAAACATTTTCATAAGGAACCCTGGATATTGGACACCTCACGCATACCTTGAAGGCATGCGCAAGCAATCATAAGGCATGCACAAGACCCCTAAGCATGCGCAAGATAATCTTTTCCAACATTTCTGCCTATAAATACCCCATTATGCCTCTATGACGGGGGAGAGAGTTCTGACTCGAAGTGTGTGTCAAAGCAGTTAAGGCATTCGCAAGCCCCACCAAATCCATCTCCAGAAACTCAAAACCCATCGTCTGAGCTACGTCATTCCAACGTACTTCGTGGAGTCTCCCGTGCATGCCTAAATTCCTTGCACATACCTAAGTGTAGCTTGCGCATACCCAAATTCCTTACGCATGCCTAAGTTTGGCTTGCGCATACCTAAGTGTGACTCACGCATACCTAAATTCCTCAGCGCATGCCTAAATGTGACTCACGCATGCCCAAATCCCTCAGGCATACCTTGAAGGCATGCGCAAGCTACCTAAGGCATGCGCTAGCCTCCAATTTATGTAACTTGGCTATTTTCTACACACTGTCCTACACCACACTGCACATGGGCCTGCACTACACTGCACACTTGCTTGCACTGCACTGCGCTATACTACACCTTATTTAAGTAAAAATGTTTAAGTAGATGTTATGTTTCCATTTACATTAAGTTATTTATGTAAATAAGGAACTATCCCCCATTTGGATTCAATAAAAGGTATAAAAAATTAAATTTTCAACAATGAAGATTTTGATTTTCCATCCGAAGTACAAATCACAACTTTTTGGCACTCCCCAAAAAGTTCATCTTTTGATTGGAGGGGTTTTCTTCGAATCTAAACCATCCAAAAAATCTGAAATACCCTAATTATGATAAAACACCAAAGTCCGGTGAAATATTCACGATATTTTATGGTCGTTCTGTGGATATATAAAAATTGAGATTTTTACTTAGAATTTTCAAACAGCGATCATATAAACAGAATATCGTTTTAGTGCAAATTTGTACAGAAATGAAGCTGTGACTAGATAATATTGCTTGCTTCATGCATTAACACCCATCTTGCTTAATCTAGCATTTATCCATGCTTAATCTAGCATTCATCTTGCTTAATTCAGCACTTATATCTGCTTAATCTAACATTTATATCACTTAACTCAACATGTATTCAACCTCACAGGCATACATACTATTGTATTCTCACATACATTCATTCTCATATGACATATCTTCTATTGTATCCATCACATACAATTAATCTTATATGATATATATTCTATTGCATTCATCGTGCATCAAAGATCCATTGTCTTGTTACAATGTCCTGCACATTTATGCATGCATGAGCAGGTTCTCTTTTTATCTCTCATTACGTATTAGCTATCAACAAAGGTGCGAGACCGGGATCACTTCTGAAGACGAGTCAACATACTCCAGCCTTATTCAACAACTAATTATAGGAACTTGTATATTTATCGATTATGTTCATTGCACAACTAGGGTTTAGCTCGAATTAAGGCTCAAGACTAACCAAAAGGCACTATGGTTACTACTAGAAATCATGATCAAAGAGTTCCAACAACACTCAAAACATTTATTATGAACTGTCATTACAAAAGCTAGTCAATGCCTTACCCTGTCCGAATCGGGATCCGTAAGTTGAGCCAATCAGGTAGTTGCGATGTGCCTTCCTGCAGTCATTGGTGCAAAAAGAAAGCAAGTGGTGACTCCGAGTTGTGTCAGCCAACAGTCGTAGTTCGTGTACTCCAGTGGTCAGCAGTCATAAAAATATGGGAAGATGGCCCAACGATGCACGACTCGATTAAAAACCCTGACGGTCTCTCGACCCAGACCAACCCAAAAGGGCACAGGACATAGATATTCAGCTTATCTAAAATAATGGCTCAGTCCATAACAAAATTACACTGTCTCTATGACCACAAACTCAAAGACCATATAGTCCCCAATAACTTAGTCACCTGCTCGATCTATCCGAGCATTTTCTCGAATACTCCATCTATTGAATAAATATTATTCATAATGGAGTTTTGTCACTTTGTGTCGTGGTTTTCTCCCGCAAGGGTTTCCACATAAAAATCTCTCTGTTCTCTATGGCGTGCATGATTTACATTGATACTTCCTCATTTGCTCTATTTAATTTATCTAAAACGTTTGTATACATTTACTTTTGCCTTTTAATTAAGGGTGATCATTTATTGATGTAATTAAAGGCTTGTGTCAGATCACAGCCTAGAATATACAAGAATTCCGAATCTTTGAAATAAAATTCACCTTGCGATATCTCTTCTCGTGTATACTTTGTGAATGCTTATGATTGTCTATGAATGTCTCAATACTCAGAAACTCCCCAGAACAAGGAAACACAAGAAAACTGCCTCGAGCATTTTCTAATTTTAACACCTACTTATGCTTGGAAGCTAAGCACTCTTGCTTTAATTAGTTTATAATTACTAATTACTTTAATTAGGTAAGAAGTTTTTAAAATGGTCCTAATCCCCTCCCCCTCAGGACTTAGCCATATTTCTATAAGCTCCGTAAGCTTCTGCATATAAGTGTAGGGTGTCCGTGTTAGACTACTGACACAATTTTCACTTTGTGGTATGAATGTTAGATATTTCCTTAAGCTTAAGTTATGGCTCCGAATTCAAGGCTAAGGTTAAAGTTAACCATAATTTTTGAATTTGAGGGTGTGATAGTGCAAAACCATATGGGTCACTATCTATAGTCTATCTAGCCATTGACAATGAGTGAACCCTTATAAACTAGATGAACATGACATTCATAAATGGTGTCCAATGGTCTTAAGTTAAGATTGATGAAATTAAGCTTAAGTGACCAATGCCGATAATCCAAAAAAATCTTGTCATGTTATAAAATTATAGTCCTTACAATTTATAATATGATGAGGATTAGAACATTGTCATTCATCAAATATTCATTAATCATTTTATGCAAATTATATATAACTCGTGAACAAATATATACATCCACTTAATTTAACAAAACAATATCAAGACTATATATTTTAACCTACTAAAGAGTTGGCTTGTTAATGATCCACACTAGGACAATGATGGAAAATCGATCCTTAAATGCATTTCACTTAGGTGCTTGAAATTAGGCCTAAACATGCCTAGAGCCTAGCCCATATTATAATTGTTCAAGGGGCTTAATTCATGCTCATGATCCCAGCTCAAAGATAGCCCCAAAATAGACCTAAAACCAGGTCAAAAATTAGTTTAAAATCAATCTTAAAGAGAAGGCCCACTACAAAACTTTAAATGGGCTTAATCCCATACAACGAACCCATCAAGGGCCCCTAGTGTCCATTCAAGCATCGGACATCAGATGGCCTAACGGATATGTGCTCAAACGAAGGGTCCGCAAACTCGGGTCCACAAAATGGTGAACCCTTTATAGCATTCAAATGGTCAAGCAAACAGATCATCGAACCAGCCCACGAAAAAAAAATTAACAACAACCCACTATATAAAGTGTTGAACTTCCAATTTAAACATTTGTCAACCCATTACATCACATTTTATGCATGGTTTGCATGCTTAAGAGACCATTCTAATGCATGTTGTGTGAATGTAGGATTAAGAGAGAGACTTCACTCCATTGATGCTTAAAAGACACATTTAGGAGCCTTTGATGAAGACCCAAGGTGGGCTAAAGAAAGAAGAAAGCAAGGAGAGGAGAGAGAGGAAGAAAGAAAGAAAGAAATTGTGAAGAAATGAGATCCGACCGGTCATGACTGGTCGGTCACCCTCCTACCCCTCTGTATAGGTCACTGGACCAAGGACCAGTGTGGTCCGACCGGTCGACCAACAGGTCGGGCACCTCTCTAGAATCTCTGGACCTCTGCTAGACCGGTTGGCCAACCATCTCGACCGATCTAGATCGGTCGGCCAATAGGTAGCCAGTGTAATTTGCTGAAATTCAGCAACTTCTTCAGCAAGCTCTGATTTTTTAGGTTCAAGTGCGTTAGTATTGCGCAATTCTGAAAGATTCTGAGGCGGTAGGGTCTCTCTACTATAAATGGACACCTAGGGGTGGATCTAAAGACATCATAGAAGGCTTGGGAAGTCATGGGAGGTGAAGGAGATCGCTGTGAAGCGTCTACAACTCCTTCAAACTTGGTTAATCTATGTTTTTCATTAGTTTCCTTTGAGTTTTAGTTTAACCTATTAATGGTTGGTTAAACCTCTTAGCTAGAGCTAAGAGGTGAAGCTTTTAGTTATTTGAAATGTTCAATTCGAATTTGTTGAAGTAGTTTTAGGTTTTATAAAGAACACTTCTAGTTCTAGTTTGAAATAAAATTAGTATTTTTAGTTAATCTTCTATCTCTTATGATTTATCTTACATGGGATGTTTTGATTACTGAGATTGCTTAATGGGGTGTTGATTGATAGGATTTTGGATTGTAGAGATCTTAGATTCATCATGATATATTGGATGCTAGGGGATCTTATAAACTAAGTTTTCTAAAAGCTTATCTAGAACTAAACTAGAAGGGGTTATTATCTTTTGATTTAATCTGAGATAGGTGTTTATGTATTGATTTTGGTTCAATAGAAGTTCAATTCATGCTTCTAAATCAAGTCTAGTGACAAGGCTTGAAGAAGAATCATGAATGTGATCTTACTTGTTTTGTGAAGGATTGGGTTGTGTGATTGAATACACCTAATACCTTAGTTGTTTATGAGATGACCATATCAGTGATGATCCATCTATGTTAGATGCATTATGATGATTTGATTGCTCTATATTTCAATTGGATAGGGATAGAACTCTGATTCCAATTGTGTTATTGGCTTGAATGGTTTGAATTAGCATTGTGAATGATTATTAGTGGATCATTAGTGCTCTAGTGTTTGTTTCCCTAATTTAAGTATAAAATAGATAGTTTTATGTTCTTAATTTCCATTCATCAATACAAATCTGAATTTAGCCCATCCTAATTCTAAAACTTAGAATTGTTACAACAATCCCTGAGGATCGACCTCGGTCTTACCGAGAATTATTACTACATCGCAGCCTTGCACTCGAGGCGAGCAAACAAGTTTTTTGCGCCGCTGCCGAGGATTAGGTTAATAGTTCTAAATTTTATAATTAGGGTATAATTAGGTTAAATAGGTTAGGTTAGGATTCATTGTTTTAATAAGTTTTTGTCATAATTTTCTACTACTAACAGATTTTGTTTGTTTTGTATAATTTTCTTCTCTAACATAGTTTTTCCATCCGGTAACCCCATTCTAACTTAGACTCATTTAATTTTTAGTTTTTGTTTTTGTTTTCAGATTTTATATTAATTAGTTTTTTGTGTTTTATGCCTCATTGGGAGCGTGATCATACATTCCGACTTTCAAGTGAGGGAGATTTAGTTGAAGGCCTAGTCTATCACAACGAGTTAGAAAACGTCTAGGAAATCTTGAATTGTCTAAAATCATAGCTGAGAATGAACCACATAATATTGAAGATGTTGAGCATGATGCACCACCAATTAAGACGGAACGTAATGAGAATGAGGAACACTATGTTTCTCCGATTAAAACATTAAGAGATTATCTACAACCGGAGAGAACAACCACGTCTTCCTACATTGTTTTTCCAAATAATGTAGAAAACGTGGATCTTAAACCGGGAATTATCAAGTTACTCCCGAAATTCTAAGGACTCAACTCTGAAAGTCCATATGCGCACCTTAATGAATTTGAGGAGATAACCAACACCTTTCAATTTAATGATGTCTCCCAAGATGTAATCAAACTGAAATTGTTCCCCTTCTCTCTAAAGGACAAAGCCAAAGCATGGTTTCAATCTCTTAAACCTAGAAGCATCGGGACATGGGCTGAAATGACCCGGGAGTTCCTTAAAAAATACTTTTCGGTTCATAAAACCAATGCACTAAGACGGACTATCACGAACTTCTCCCAAAAAGGAGATGAAACATTTTTCAATGTTGGGAGAGGTTCAAGGATCTTTTATTAGAGTGCCCACACCATGGTTATAAAAAGTGGTGTTTGATTGACTTTTTCCATGCCGGATTGAGTTCAAACATGCGCCAATTTGTCCAAATGATGTGCAATGGTGAGTTTTTGAACAAAGCACCCGATGATGCTTGGGATTACTTTGATATGCTAGCGGAGAATGCCCAATCTTTGGACATCTCTAATCCAACTAGTAATCCCAATTCAACCCCAAGAGAGAAAGGAATACATGTATTGGATGGGGAAGATGATTTAAATTCAAAGGTGGCGGGTCTCACAAAGAAGGTTGAGGCCATAGAATTGAGGAGTGTTAACATGATAACCACCGGTGAGGCCGTTGAGAGTGTATGTGGTATTTGTGAGAGTGATGTTCACTTGATAAAAGATTGCCCAACAATCCCTGCGTTTCAAGATATCTTGCAAACTCAATCGAATGCTACAAATGCTTACCAACGCCCCTTTAGTGGACCAAATTCTAACTTGACTACTCCTGAGTGGTGGTGTAAACTAAATTTTAATGGGAGAAATGGACCCATGGTAAATACAAACAATGCGTCCCAAGGGCCTCCTCAAAAGAGTACTCTTGAGGATACGTTGAACGCGTTCATGATTGGACAAACTCAGATAAATCAGTCCAACATGCAAGCTATGAATGAACTTAAAATTTTGATTGAAAGAATTGAGACACACCTAGGAGTTAGGGAGAAAGGAACTGTTTTAACCCAATCTCATCCTAATCATAAGGAACAATTGGAAACAAACACCAATTCTTCAACCCATCCTCATGTGGAACATGTTCAAGCCATCACCACTCTTAGAAATGGAAAAATAATTGAAAATTTTGAACTGTTGAAGGCCACAAAGCCTAATGACCCAGTTGATTCTAAGAGTGAAGGTGAATTGAACAATGATCTACAAGATGAAGAGCCGGAGCGTGTGTATAAACCTGTGGCCCCATTCCCCCAACGCCTTGTCTCAACAAAAAAGCCAAGTGAAAATCAGGACATCTTAGAAGTCTTCCAACAAGTCAAAATCAACATTCCATGATTGGATGCAATTAAGCAGATTCCTTGCCGTAAAGCGTAAGCAAACCGTGCACAAGAGAGCATTTTTTATGGAACAAGTGAGTGTCATCATACAACATAACACTCCCCTTAAATTCAAAGATCCTGGAAGCCCTACAATCTCTTGCATGATAGGTAACTTCTGAATCAATAGAGCACTCCTCGATCTAGGGGCTAGTGTTAACTTGATTCCCTACTCGGTATATGAGCAACTTGGACTTGGTGGATTAAAACCCACCAAGATAACTTTATAACTTGCGGATCACTCCATTAGAATACCAAGAGGAGTAATTGAGGATGTGTTGTCCAAATCGATAAGTTTTACTACCCGATAGACTTTATCATTCTGGATACACAAGCGGTTACAAATGCATGCACTCAAGTTCCTGTCATTCTAGGCCGACCATTCCTAGCAACCGCCAATGCTATAATCAATTGTAGGAATGCGGTTATGAAAATATCCTTTGAAAATATGACTATAAAGCTGAATGTGTTTCGCTTACACAAACAAGAAGAGGATGAGGATGAGGATGAGGATGAGGATGAAGATGAAGATGAAGATGAAGATGAGATCCACAGGATTAATTTCATAGATACAATTATGGATATTAATGAGGCCTTGGAAGAGCCAAAATTGGACAAATTGATTGACAAGACACTAATCGCTAAGTCGAATAATTTTGTTATGAAGGAATTTGATGGATTGGTGCTTGATTTACCTATGGAGAAGCCAATTTCTGAAAGTATAGTGGTTGAGAACGTATTCCAACCTACACAAGTGACCGAGAAGGTCAAAGTTTTCTACACTCTAGAAGAGTGTTTAACATATTTTGAGGATTGGGATGATCCTATGATTCGTGACATTGTTAATGCCTTAAGGGAAACTTTACCGGTGCCCATAAAGACTCCTTCAACAGTGTGTAAAATCGATTTATCAATAGTGGAGGCACCGGTAAAATTTGAAAATGTGGAGACCATAACGACTTGTGAAGAAGAATTCAAAGTCTCCACATCTCTTTGGTTTATACAAACCGAAGAGCACCATCTCTGGGATGATCCTTATCTGAATAATTTTTTTCCAGATAAGTTGGAAAGGAAATTCATATTTGATGAATTCCAACCAAAGAAATCTTCCTTTCCTAACACATGGATTGGTAACTTTGAGAAACCTGTTGAATTTTTTCAACAAGATTTTCAATGGATTAAAATGACAAACATCACTCATGTGCACTATGAAGCAGGATGGTGGATGATATTACTGAAAAAAAAATTTACTCCACCTACTAATTCTGCTAAATTTCATTCCTTTGGATGATCTTGTGTATCAAGATTAACCTCCTAGTCTGACGGAGATGGAGAGTAGTTCATTTATTTTAATTGTTTAGTTGTTTGGAGTTGCAAACTTCCATGATCGACTCTCTCAGGTACTCTCGTTCTCACTCTCCTTTATTTTATCGTTGCTCTCATAATTCATGCTCATTGCATATCTTTTTACATTGAGGACAATGCAAGATTTGGTTAGGGGGTGAGATTCCTCGAATCTAACAATTTGTGACATTTCAAGCAAGGTTTTTGTAGAAAATTTTCAATTTTTCTAAAATATCAAAACTCTTTTGAGAAAACTTTGTTTCTATGCATTTGAGATGTCATAAGTATGAAAGGATGAAAGATGAAATGATATGATTTTAAAATCTCTAAATTAACTTAAACATGATAGTTTTACATGTGAATTCCTCTATTTATATGATCGATAGAACATTTGAACACTTTTGAGTCTAGTCCACATTACACGATTCTCATGATTTAAAGGGATTACTAGATTTGTAGATTGGTGAGACTGAAGATTTGAAGTGTTTAGGAACCAAGCTGAGGTACTTTGTCCATCCTTGTCCATGGAAAAATAACGAACTATATGGATTTCTAAAAATCCAATCTAATGTGTATGAAAAGGAAAGAAGGAAGGAACATATAGGTATGATTGAGAATATGGTGAAAAATTTCGAAAAGGGCTACCTATTACCAACCGGGGGATGGTCTACCCGTAACCAAAGCCAAAAAAAGGACGTAGTGTGAAAGCCGTCAGAAGGATGATAAGGCAAATTTCTGTCATACGCAATTGATTGATCTATACACTCTTAGATCTTTAATTTAGCTAATTTATAAAGAAAGTCATCCTAGAAAGTCATGAGAAGAACATACACAATGCACACTAGACCATTCATGTTCAGATTTGTCTATTTGTCAGTAAATCGATGGGGACTCTATGTGAACACTTATTATGTTTGAAAAATTTAGGATTTCAATCTCTCATCATTTAGTTTTTCTGAGTTTTGCACTTATATGTCTTAAAGTCTATAGAACCATAGTTTTCAAGAGAGAGTTGAGTTTTTGGAGAAATGAATTGTTTCACGCATGTTTTCCTCGGGACTAGCAAAAAGCTGGTTGGGGGGTGTGTTGAACCTCCAATTTATACATTTTTCAACCCATTACATCACATTTTATGCATAGTTTGCATGCTTAAAAGACCCTTCTAATGCATGTTGTGTGAATGTAGGATTGAGAGAGAGACTTCACTCCATTGATGCTTAAAAGACATATTTAAGAGCCTTTGATGAAGACCCAAGGTGGGCCAAAGAAAGAAGAAATCAAGGAGAGGAGAGAGAGGAAGGAAAAAAGAAAGAAATTATGAAGAAATGAGGCCCGATCGGTTATGACCGGTTAGCCAAGGGAGCCATGACCGGTCTTGACCGGTCGGCCACCCTCCTACCCCTCTGTATAGGTCACTGAACCAAGGACCAGTGTGGTCCGACCGGTCTAGACCGGTCGGCCAACAGGTTGGGCACCTCTCTAGACTCTCTGGACCTCTGCTAGACCGGTTTAGACCGGTCGGCCAACAGGTAGCCAGTGTAATTTGCTGAAATTCAGCAACTTCTTCAGCAAGCTCCGATTTTTTAAGCGCAAGTGCGTAAGTATTGTGCAATTCTAGAAGATTCTAAGACGGTAAGGCCTCTCTACTATAGAAGGACACCTAGGGGTGGATCTAAAGACATTATAGAAGTCTTGGGAAGTTGTGGGAGGTGAAGGAGATTGCTATGGAGCGTCTGCAACTCCTCCAAACTCGATTTTTCTATGTTTTTCATTAGTTTCCTTTGAGTTTTAGTTTAACCTATTAATGGTTGGCTAAACCAGCTTTTAGTTGTTTGCAATGTTCAGTTTGAATTCGTTCAAATAGTTTTGGGTTTTATGAAGAACACTTCTAGTTCTAGTTTAAAAGAAAATTAGTATTTTTAGTTAATCTTCTATCTCTTGTTATTTCTCTTACATGGGATGGTTTGATTACTGAGATTGTTTAATGGGGTGTTGATTGATAAGATTTTGGGTTGTAGAGATCCTAGATTCATTATGATATGTTGGATGCTAAGGGATCTTACAAACTAAGTTTCCTAAGAGCTTATCTAGAACTAAACTAGAAGAGGTTCTTATCTTTTGATTTAATCTGAGATAGGTGTTTATATATTGATTAGGTTCAATAGAAGTTCAATTCATGCTTCTAAATCAAGTCTAGTGACAAGGCTTGAGGAAGAATCATGAATGTGATCTTACTTGTTTTATGAAGAATTGGGTTGTGCGATCGAATACACCTAATACTTTAGTTGTTTATAAGAGGACCATATCAGTGGATGATCCATCTATGTTAGATGCATTATGCTATATTCTGATTGGATAGGGATAGAACTCCGATTCCAATTGTGTTATTGGCTTGAATGGTTTGAATTGGCATTGTGAATGATTATTAGTGGATCCTTAGCGCTCTAGTGTTTATTTCCCTGATTTAAGTATAAAATAGATAGTTTTATGTTCTTAATTTTCACCCATCGATACAAATCTGAATTTAGCCCATTCTAGTTCTAAAACTTAGAATTGTTACGACAATCCCTGATGATCGACCTCGGTCTTACCAAGAATTATTACTACATCGCAGCCTTGCACTTGAGGCGAGCGAACATAAAGTGCCTTTTAAAACCTTAAAACCAAAACCCTTTTCAAACCCTAACCCCTTCTTAAGAAATCCCCAACTACCACAGCCTATACCCTCTGCAGGAACCCTAGCCATATCCCTTCTTCCTCCCGCTTCACCACACCTACCCCTATCTTCTCCTCAATGAAAGACAACCATGGAGGTGGTTGATTCTAGCTGTCACATGGTTATGAAGTGAAAGAAGGGAAACAGAGGTCGGTTCCACCTTTAATGGCGAACAGAGAACAATGCCTTGGAAGAAGAGAAGAGGCAAGCAATGTTCTCTGTGAGCGATTAGGTCAACGCAGCTGCAAAACCATCTCTCATGGATTCCATCTCAATCAATCACGATTGCTACCCAAAGGGCAAGACTACATTCCACAAACTGAGCCCTAAAATAGGGCAGAAATCGACCAAAAAAACCTCTACTACAACCCAATTTCTCCAAAGACCCATCTCTCCATGCGGGCAGAGCAAAACCCTAGCAACCACGGCTATACCCGCTTGCTGCCTTCTTCATCAGCACTGACAACTAGCTGCCACCACTGCAACTACCATGGTAGCAATGGCTTTCCTAGATCTCAACCATGATAATCATACCAACTTTATGGTTGAATCAAGGGATTACTAGTGCTCCAGCTATTTGCATCAGCAACAATGAAGAGGAAACAACTATCTTAATTTAATTGGCCATCGCAGCCGCTCACCGTTACTAGATCATGATGAGGAAAAAGGAGGAGCAGATGCAGTTTTCAATCAGGGCAGAGGCCTCTAGCAGCTACAGAGAGCTCCTCTTTCTCCTTCGATGGTATTTATAATTTTTTAAATCGATTTTAGAGAACAATAATCTCACCATGAATCCCAATGAGGAAACTATAATGAAGAAAACCCTAGATCAATGCATAAGTTGCTCTGATACCACATGTAGAAAAATCATAGCGGATTCCACGATCTTCCCTAACATCAATCTAGGGAATTCAATTGAATTTAGAATGCGTACCTTAATCGGCCATCATGGCAGTTGTCAAGGGTTGCACATCAGTCTTCCCTTTCTATAGAGAGAGAGAGAGAGAGAGAGAGAGAGAGGTTGTGTGAAGAACCCACTTATCAGTGGACTCTTCCACTTGCCTACGTCTCCTCAATCTGTCATTGTCCTAGGAGAGAAGACATACTCCACCACAACTCTATCTAGAGTTATCTATAGTACTCCATGACCATAATACTGTATACACCCATCAACTGCGTGGGTCCCACCCAGATGGTCATGTGATCAATCCAAACTGATCCCTACATTGCTATATGGAATTATGCCATACATTGTCCACAATTCCAACAGGGCCTTGCCTTGCGTATCATGGAATGCGAGATATATGGAATCGATGGGCTTTAAGTAGCTTCTCCCATATGCTGCAAGTCATATATACGTGCCACTCATATGGCAGTCACATATCCTCCAAGCAGTGTCTCTCTTTTCTCGACAACAAATGTGTGTACGGCTAAGCCATTCTACTTTTGATAAGTTACATGTTGCCAAAGGATATGAATAAAAGTTGTCTTGGAGCAGGAGTATGATTTGCCTTCTAAAGTTCGTACATTAGTGCTGACACATGGAGACATCTCATTGGGCATATGGACTATGTCAGGCCAGGTGTAAACAGATGGTATTGCACATGAAAGGCACGGACCCTTCGATCCAAAACAGTCTGATCAAGGTGACACAGGGTACCACGTAACATACTAATAGTAAAGGATACAAAGCATAGCAAACCCATTTCAAACCTTGGTTCTACCTTTAATTGCTCATGAATAACCAGATTCACTTTAATTGGAGGATTCTGCCCATAAATAATAGTATTTATAAATGTTTGTTTCATCATATTTTGGATGGACACCCCCACTTTAGGTTACCAATGCCTTTCAAGAATGACTTTGCCCTAACGATTTGGGCCACGGTACCGTAGGAAAAGTTGGCATAAGGATGTCAACCATTAGTTTTGTATGGGGCCTACCGTGGTGTTTATAGGTCGTCATTTGGACCGCTCATTTGACTTGCCTCAACTAGATAAACTCACCAAAAATCGTGCCATTCCAAAACTCAGGTGGGCCACATCGCATGAGTTTAAAGGTTTGAGCCTTTTAGTCATGATTTTAGACTGTTTCCTATGGTTTGGCCCACTTGAATTCTGAATCAGCTTATTTTTAGGATCAATTTAAGAAACAAGGGGGTACAGTGGATCTTATGCACATGAAGTTGTTCCCCAATGCTAACAGTAGGAATGTCTCTTTATACCACTGAGTCACGCTCACGTTTTAAATATTTTAATAAGGGCCAAGCAGCGTTTTAGCCAATTGTGTTGCATCATTCGCTTGATGTTGGTTCCTCAGGAACTATTGTAGAGTGAGCTAATTCTACCATGATGTAGGGACTACATCCACTCCATCCATAAGGTGCACACCTTCAATTTCACCTCCTATCCCAAAAGTCAGGCCTACCGTGTGTTGGCGCCAAAATCTGACCTGTCTACGGCTAGGATGACATCCACGTGGTGGAAAAAAGTCTTTCTTAAAGAAGCTATAAAAAGCTCGCTAAAAGAAGGGAGGTGGAGAAATTTAAAAAGAAATATAAGGACTCCACTCTTGCACTTTCGCAAGGAGTCTTCCAGAAGCAGTTTACTCAAACACAAAGGTTTGGACGTGCATACAAACTATCCAACGGTTACTTGAAGATATGGGAGCGGTTAGGAGATGTTTTCTCCTATGATCGTCCAATAATTTTATAAAAGGAAGAAGATCAATCAAGTAAAGGACATTTCTCACAGATCAACACAAACCCAACAAATCATTTTATCTTATCCGTCATCCGAGACATTTACCTTAGTATACGGTAGCGTAGCGTCCTCCATGGATATTTATCCTTTTTAGCAACAAATCATTTTATCTTAGTGTACAGTAGTTTACTATCCTCCATGGACATTTATCCCTTTTTAGCATAGTCAATAGCTGTAATTCCCTTCTATCTATGCCAAGCACTAGATCTGAAGGATGATCTGACCCGACCATCCATTTCCATCCACCAATTTTGGTTATGCCTACGGCCACACCAAGTCATCTAAGTCTACGGATACACCGATGACGATCTCCATCTTCCTCGGGCGATCGCCAAAGGTTGTCTGTTTATCATTTTATTTGCTTTTATTTTGATATAATAGTTGGACCATTGGATGAACTATGAATTGTTTAGCATTAATCGCAATCACACGAATTAGAAAGTCTTTTCGTTTGGAAGGCAAAGGTGCAACCCATTTTTGGAGGATGAACCCCAACCTCCAAGTATCGCCTGATCATTATTATTAAGAAAATGTGTAAGTGGCTGAATAAGCGGCCGATCTTCTCAGATCTCGGTCATATATGGTCGATTACAACGTATCTTCCTATCTTAGCGCTTGGGGTCAAAGTTGTTCAGTTGGAATCGAGTCATATAGTCGGTTTTGGCAAGCCCAATACTCGTGACCAAAAGCAACGAGCAACTTTTTTTGGCACGCCCGGTGGTATAGCATTTGTGATTTTTATAACAATGCAACGAATGGTGGATCCAATGGTCAAGATGATCAAGGGGCCCATTGTTATGAGGACTTGGGGGCCATTTATCCCTAGGTTGATCCCATGGTTCAAAATGGCCAGAAATTTCCATTTCATGTTAACATAAAAACAAGTGGCCAAGATGGCCGTTCCAACGGTTGATATGAGACAAAGGGATGGAGCCATTGGGAGCATCACTCCAACAACATGATTAGATGAGGAGTTCTTCATCCACATGCCAGGCAACTTTTGGGAAAGAGAATCGATTTGTAAACTCGAGAGAGAAATTCTCTCCTAAATCATATAGAGCGATTCTCTCCTTTTTTTTTCGATGAATACGGCAACCAATGCATGGGCTGTATCTCAACCATTCATATGTTTTGGACAGTCAAAATCTGAGACATCCATCTATGGTAGATCGCATCCAAAGATAGTAATGATTTAACGGCCATTACTAAAAGGCTTCTTAGGGCCTACAATAATGCCTTTGGTCTTCCAATACTTTGATAAGTTCAACCAAGACTGGATGAATAGTAAATACAAAAAGCACCTTGACTCAAAACCTATGAGGTTCACAAAAAGTTTTTTATGGTAGTTCACCACTATTTTGCACAATCCACTTGCCATATTATGTGTGGTGGACCACGGCATAATCAGAGGCTCAATTGCAATTTCGACAAGACCCTTTTGAACCTCATCGATCAAGTCAGAAGCCATAGTATTGTATCGACTAAACTGAAAAGATATCTTTTGGCCGATAACGGTAATGGATATATTAGGATGAGAGAAAATATCTCTGTTTGGTTTTGTCAGACTGAGAGAGAGAAAATCTCTCTATTTGGTTCGTTAGACTGAGAAAGAGAGAAAATATCTTTGTACTCTCTTGGCTTTATCCAAATCAGAAGGCCGACAACGGTCTTGACCGATTTTCGTCAACCGATTCCGAACAACCAATTATCATGGCTAATATTCTCGAGATATTGATTTAAACAAAAAAATAACAAAAGTTCCTTTGGCCGATCAACATATGATGGCTAATGAAAAAGACACTTTGTTCCATCAGTGTTAAAAAAAAAAAAAAACTACTCATGGTCTTCAATCAAAAGAAATCATGTAATGTTAGTGATGAAATGGGGTTAAAATATACACATTTCAGAGCTCAACAGCAATATTCCATCCAAATTGACGAAGATAAGGTGCTTGAAGTTATGGAAAAGGTGAAGAAACTCAAGGAAATTGAGGTGCAAGGAATAAGTGAGGAAATTATTTTTATCCCGTGGTTTAGTTTCTATTGCTTGTGTACTTTTGCTTTTCTAGGATTTATGTGATTGAGGTATCCTTTCAGTGATCATGTTTGAAAACTTTCAGGTGCTAGCTAGGTATTATTTATATTGATGTTTCTTCCATTAGGGATATACTATGCTGTGACCCAAATTTGACATAGGCATGGACATGGTGAGATCGAACACCGTCTCTTTTACGTGATATTTATTCTGAATCCACAGAACTACTGGGAATCATCAACCAGTCTTCTTCGAATCCACGAGCAAACAGAGTAAAAACCTAAGTTTTATTGATAATATGCAAGATTACATTAAAAATGAATTTTAACAAACTTATATTACCCTAAACAAGCCCTAATTCATATTTACTAAAAATAGAAAGTTTTTCGAAAAAAAAGTTACTAAAATTAGTAAAATCCTAATTAAAGGCTACAACTAAGTATAGTCTTTCTAAAAGTCATTATTTAACAAAAAATAGAAACTTCTAATTAAAAAAAATTTAGAAAGATGGAAGCGAACTAAAAATTAGAATAATTAAAATAACAATTTTCTCTAAAATCCCATTTTTCTGCTGTAACTGCGCATTTTCTGGTGAAATGGAAGGACGCTACCCACTTTTGGCGGTCGTTTCACCTCAAAATGGGATTTCAGTAGAAATCTAGATGTTGTGCGTCCCGTATCTGCTCCAGGATCAAACGTTATGGCCGATTTACAGTCCGCCTTCTTTTAGTCCATCCATGAGAAAATTGTCGATTTTTTACAACTTTACCTTGATCCTTTTCGTTCCATGTGTCATATGAATGTGCTTGATCCATGCCCTTTATCGGGGGGTTCTCTCCCTACATCAAACTCCCCCACTTGAAAAAATCTCATCCTCAAGTTTCTTTTCAAGTTGGGGCCACATCATGATCTTAACTTCGGGGGTTGACGGTTTTGATTCCTCCTCGGCTTCTGCTCCATCTCGTATAAGAGAATGATTCTTCAACCGTGTCGCCTTCCTCAAGGGTATCTTCTACATATCAGCCCGCAATGCCTTACAATCTTCCACAATAGAAAGTACCCAAGCATCAACTGGGACGATCATGGATTCCTGCTAAACTGGATCCACAATTCCTAGGGTATTTAGAGGCCCTTCTTCCTTACTTTTCACTTCCAAAGTAGTGATATTCTCCATTGTTTCAGGAGTTTGATCAAGAAGATAGTAGGGGGTTGTTTCCATAGTATCAACTTCAGTGACTTTTACGAGATCTAGCTCCTTGTCATTCACAATGGAGGCGTTGATCTATTCCATCTTATCGGAATTTTGAACCATGGCTGAGATGTTGGCGGGTTAGATCTCAAGGAAACCTGAAGAACCTCTCAATTCTCGATCTTTCAGATAACAACCTCAGAATCGAAGACAGTGGTGGTAATTCCACCTTTCTCACCTTCCCCCAAATCACATTTTTATCCCAACGTTCTTGCAACATTAGCAAATTTAGAAATCTTTTACAAAATCAAGAAAAGATGGGACATCTAGACCTTTCCAACAATAGAATCACTAGTGGAAAACCCAAATGGATATGGAAGGATGGGAATGGGACTTTAAATTATTTAAATCTTTCTCACAATGATCCATGGAGAATAGAAACACAATTTCCCCATGTTTTGCTGAGTGACTGGGTTGTCATCGACCTTAGCTCTAACATGCTAGAAGGCTCACTTCCAATCCCACCACCCTCCTCCTTTTACTTTTCTCTTTCCGACAACAAGCTAAGCAGACAAATCCCTATCTCTTGCAATGCAACATACTTGCAGTCCTCAATCTATCCAGAAACCATTTTAGTGGTTGGATTCTACCATGTCTAGGTGAATTCAATGATGCCCTCAATGTGTTAAATCTCCAAGGAAATGCGTTTGACAGCCCCTGCTTCAAATTTTTAAAAAGGGATGCAATCTAAGAACTCTTGATTTTAGTGAAAATTAATTACAAGGCCAAGTGCCAAGGTCTTTGGCTAATTGCACAATGTTGGAGGTATTCAAGCTTAGAAACAATCAAATAAGTGACACCTTCCCTTCATGGGTAGAAGCTTTGTCCCAGCTATGCATTCTTGTCTTGAAATCCAACAAATTTTATGACCCCATTGTTCGCTTCCCCAAGTGTAGGGTTGCGATGTAGTAATAATCTCAGTAAGACCGAGGTCAATCCACAGGGAAGGAAGTAAACAATTCAAACTATCCTAATAACTAGAATCGTAAGAGGTTTGTGAAATTGGTTTTGAACATAAAATAGAAAATCTGATAATGAAAAGATAACTAGAGCATCAAGGATCCACTTATAGCTCTCCTTAGATGCATAATTCGATATGGTTTCTCACTTTCTCAACTAGAATCAAAATTAAGTTCTATCTAGTCAGATAATAGAGCAGTTAAAACAATCAATCTGTCACATGTATGATTCATGTACATGATTCTCTCAATGCAAGCTAGGACTACTTGAGCACACTCAATTGCATAGGTCAGTCCCAATTCCAATAGGATAAGATCACAACCATAATCATCATTAAATCCTGTCACAAGATAAAACTAGATCATGATTTGAACTTGATCCAAATCACATACACAATCTCACATACTTTAGAAATTTCAGAAAAATAAACCTTTGGTATGTAGTTCTCACATGAGGATCATATGTCTAGAATGTATTGAATCAAATTCCTCGGATCATACAGGTCTAGAATAACTCAAAACAGTTAAGAACTCAAGCAATTCTTCTAAACATCCATGAGCCATCATAAGATTAAGAAAAACTACTTAGAACTTTATTTAAACTTCAAACCATTGTTCTTCAATAGAAATCCAACTTGAAACCAATAAAATGAATTAAACAATCTAAGAAAACTATAAGGTTCACCTCTTAGCTCTAGCTAGGAGATTTGCTAATGAAAAGCATATTAAAAACAAAACTAGAACTAAAAAAAGAAAGAAAACTAGCTAGAGGAGGCTAGGAAGCCTCCTATGACTTGAACTCCTTGCTCCCCACGTCCTTGCTTGCCCTGGAATAGAAGAGAGCACCTCCTTTTATAATACAGCAAGAGTATCACAACATAATAGATTTTGTTTCCCTTCGTACGGCTTAACCAATGGTCGGATTGCCTTCAAATTTGATTTGTAGCTTCTTTGTAATGTTATCTTCCTCATAGATGATTTAGATTTCCAAGATTACCTTTTAAATGGGCTCACCAATCAGATCAGCGATCGCCTCTCAAAATCGCACAATTCAGGTACCTTCAGAACCAGTCATCTTGCTTTCAACACTACGAAGTGTACAGAGGTCGGATTGATCTCAAATTTCAAAAATTGGTAGAAAACTTCCTCTTCTACATGATAGATGGATTAGATTGTCCAAAAACAATTCCAGAATATGGTCCAAAAATTAGAACACTCAGGCCTTTTATAAAACCTGCGCAGTTAAATCTTTCTGGATGGTTCATCTTTCTTCAAACCGGTACGATCAACTAAACATCCTTTTGATCTGAAACTTTGTGGTTATTCATATAGGGATGTGGTCTAGAAGATGGTCAAAGTAGATTATTCATATAATCAATGATGGGTCACCTGGACCGGGCCAGAGTGGAGTAGGCGGAATCTGAAACTTTCTGGACAGTTCGTATTGTTTTGGCCACCATAGTCAATCCGTAGCTCGATCGACACGAAACCACTTGGGTATTTCTTCGTCGAGGTCCTCTTCGACATGGATATGTTGGATTTTCAAATATTATCAAGATGGCTCCAAAAACCTGTGCTGAAATCCAAAAACGAGAATAGCCTGCTGTCTGAAATCTAGAAATCTGAAATTGCATGGCCAACCGGTCTTGACTTGTCGGACAGGGCTGGCTGACGGGTCTTGACCGGTCTAGCCTGTCTGTTAAGTGTCCAAGGAGTGCAGCCAACCAATCTTGACCGATCTTGACCGGTCATGACCAGTCGGGCCTTCTTGGCCGACCGGTCTTGACCGGTCGGACTCATTTTCTGCATTCTTTCTTCTTTCTTTTCTTCTCTCCTTCCTCTCTCTTTGCTTTCTTCTTTCTTTGACCCACCTTGGGTCTTTATCCAAGGCTCCTAAATGTGCCATTTTGGTCACCAATTGGGCAAAGCCACTCTCATTCTTACAATCACAAAGCATGTATTAGATGAGTCTTTTAAACATGCAAACCATGCATATAATGTGATGTAACAGGTTAGATCATGTATAAATTGGAGGCTCAACACCCATTACACTTCCACAAACAAATCAAAGCTACCCAATGTTGCAAATCATTAACCTCTCTTTGCCATCAAATATGTTTCAAAGCTGGAAGGCAAGGAGGATCATTCTCAATCTGAGTTCCTTTATAGAACCAAAATTTCAATAAGGAATGCAAAAAGAATGGCATACTATCAAGACACGATGACAATTATGATTGAAGGACACAAAAGGGAATTGACGAAGATCCTGACCATCTTCACAGCAATCGATCTCTCAAAGAACTATTTTCAAGGGGATATTCCATAATCTATATGGGTTCTCGAGATGCTCCGTCAACTCAATATGTCACACAACAACTTCACCGGCAAAATTCTAACATCACTTGAGAACCTAAGGGCTCGTTTGGGAGCTTGTAAATGCAGGTAAATGAGAAATGAAATTGGAGGTAAATGAATTAGAGTAAATGGGGAGTACATGAACTGCATTTGAGAAATAAATTCCATTTACCTCTATTTACTCTCAATCACTCCAATTTACATTCATTTAGTCCAAATTCTTTAATTTACACCTAATTACCTTAATTTACCTCCAATCACCCCAATTTACTTCAATTTACTCCCAATTAGCTCAATTTACTCCCAATTTACCTTTATTTACTCTCAATTACCCTAATTGACCTCAATTTACTCCTAATTATTCTAATTTACCTCAAATTGATTATTGTCATCCAAACAGCCCCTAACGTTGCTTGGGTCATTGGATCTCTCATGGAACAATATCTCAGGGGACTTTTCTTGTCAGCTGACAAAGCTAACAATACTCACGGTGTTGGACCTTTCACAAAACTACCTTATGGGAAGCATACTGGAAATTAAGCAATTTCTAACATTCACAAATTGATCATTTCAAGGAATTTTGGAATTATGTGGATCACCACTTTAAAAAAAAATGCACTGCTCCACCATCAATAATGCCAACCTTTGAAGATGCAACTTCAGAAACGGATTGAAAATTCATGTGGATAGGATTTGGACTCGAATATGGAGCAGGAATGGGAGCTCTTTTTTGGACTCTAGCACTATGGATAAAGGGAATGAAAATATAAAAGAAATTTATGGATTCGATGGTTTTATTGATTTTTTCCTCTGCAATATTCCATCCAAAGTGACGATGATAAGGCGCTTGAAGTTATGGAAAGAGTGAAAAAACTCATGGAAACTGAGGTGCAAGGAAGAATTGAGAAAATTGTTTTTGTCCTGTGGTTTAGTTTTTGTTGCTAGTGTGCTTTTCCTTTTCTAAGATTTATGTGATTGTGGTATCTTTTCAGTGACGATGTTTGAAAACTTTCAATTGCTTGCTCGGTAATATTTATATTGATGCTTCTGCCATTAGGGATATACTACGCTGCTAGCCAAATTTAACGTAGGCATATTCGTGGTGAGATCGATCACCGTCTCTCTCACATGATAACTATTTCGAATCCATGAAACTACTGAAAATCGACAACCAATCTTTTTCGAATCCACAAGCAAACAAAGTAAAAACCCAAGTTTTATATATAATAAGCAAGATTACATTAAAAGGGAATTTTAACAAACTTATATAATCCTAAACAAGCCATAGATTATACTTACTAAAAATAAAAAGTTTCCAAAAATAAAAAGTTACTAAAAATAGTAAAATCCTAATTAAATAATACAACTAAGTAGAGTCTTTCCAAAACTCATTATTCAGCAAAAAGTAGAGTCTTTCCAAAACTCATAAATAAGCAAAAACTCTATAAAGAAGGAAATAAACTAAAAATCAGAATTATTAAAATAACATTTTTCCCTAAAATCCTTTCTTTTTGTTGTAACCGAGCATTTTCTGGCGAAACGGAAGGACACCACCCAGTTTTAAACAATGGCTGAGATGTTTGCGGGTTGGATCTAAAGGAAACTTGAAGAACCTCTTGGTTCTCGATCTTTTAGATAACAACCTAGGTGTCGAAGACGGTGGTGGTAATTCCACCTTTCTCTCCTTCCCCCAAATCACATCTCTATCCCTACGTTCTTGCAACATTAGTAAATTTCCAAATCTCTTACAAATTCAAGAAAATATGGGACGTCAAGACCTTTCCAACAATAGAATCACTGGTGGAATACCCAAATGGATATGAAAGGTTGGGAATGGGACTTTATACTATTTAAATCTTAGTGTATGGTAGTTTACCGTCCTCCATGGACGTTTATCCCTTTTTAGGATAGTCAATAGTTGTAATTCCCTTCTATCTATGCCAAGCGCTAGATTTGAAAGATGATTTGACCCGACCATCGATCTCCATCCGCCAATTTCAGTTATGCCTACAACCACGCCAAGTCATCTACGTCTACGGCTACACCAACGACATCTCCATCTTCCATCGGGCGATTTCCACCATCCGCGAAAGGTCGTCTGTTTATCATTTTATTTTCTTTTATTTTGATGTAATAGTTGGACCGTTGAATGAATTATGCATTGTTTACCGTTGATCACAATCACATGAATTAGAAAATCCTTTCGTTTGAAAGGCAAAGATGCAACCCATGTTTGGAGGACGAACCCCACCCTTCAAGTATCACCTGATCATTATTATTAAGAAAATATGCAAGTGGCTGAATAGGTGGCCGTTCTTCTCAGATCTCAGTCATATACAGTCGATTACGACATATCTACCTATCTTGGCGCTTGAGGTCAAAGTTGTTCAGTTGGAATCGAGCCATATAGTCGGTTCTGGCATGCCGATACTCATGTCCGTAAACAACGAGCAACACCGTGCTTCATGCATAGCTATCCATTTCATTCACAAGATGCACCCACGGGATAAATGGGCACCCCAAAATCAGCCCATTTCAAAACTCAGATGGACTACATAACGTGATTTAAGCATGCTTTTATGTGGTGTGGCCCGGCTTTGTGTTTTTATTAGCCTGATTTTTGGAGTTCAAAGGAGAACATAAGGGGGCGCACAAGATGCATAGAGTGAATATCATGCTCGCATCATGATAGGGAGGACACAAAAATGTAAAACAAGCTTTATTCTACAACAGTTGCACAGAAACCGACCGCATTTCTCCAACACTTCTATCTGCCTCTCTCCACTACCATTTGAATCAGATGCTAAATTGTAATTGAAGGTGGGTGTAAATGCACCCTTAACTGGATGTGACCATCTCACCAATACCTAATAAGTAATAAGATGGAATGAAAATTGGTGAAACATCTAGGGGTGTCAAGGCCCGGACTGGCCCGTCGGGCTTCTCGGCTTGGCCTGCCCCAAGTCAGGCTTCCGATTTGAGTATTAGGCCAAACTTCAAGCCCATTTTAAAATCAGGCTGGCTTTGGACTTGATGTCCCAAAGCCCATCAGACCGGCCCGTTAGGATTTGGAAAGTTATCTCCATCTCCCTCGCCTCCAAGGCTCCAACCCACCCCTCTCTCTCACCCCCAACCTACTTTTTTCCAAATGAATCTCTCTCTCTCTCTCTCTCTCTCTCTCTCTCTCTCTCTCTCTCCTTGTTAGGCCTGGCAACGGGTTGTGTTGACCCTTGTTCGCGTAGTGTCAAAAATTTGCTCACCCAAACCCGGCCCGTTAACTAATGGGTTGAAATTTAGAAACCCAAACCCGGCCCGTTAACTAAGCGGGTTACCCGTAACCCGACCCGTTTAACTCATTAGGCCAGTCTACTCATCAAATGGCCACACCACTGACAATCTGACCCAACATAAAGCTGTGGTCCATCTAGTGGGCCCATTCTATCACCAGAAACAATAGGATTCACTAGTGAGACAAGGAAGAATCACGTGTACATTGCAATATTGCATATGATGGAGTGCCAAGGTTCATAGATGGGCCATGGATTGGTGATCTAGACCATTATGTTAATGGGTTAAACGAGTTCACAGGTGAAACATTGACCCGACCCGTTATGTTAACGGGTCTTAACAGGTCAACCCGTTAGTGACCCGACACAATAAGGCTAGACCCGAACACTGGTTTTTTCATGCGGGTTTCATGCGGATTAACAGTCGTGTGGAATTTTGCCAGGCCTACTCCTTGTATATATATTACAGGCCAGGCTTAGACTGGACTTTCAGCCCATCACAAGCCTTGGCCAAGTTTGGGCTTATGTTGCAGAATGTGGATGGGCTTGAACAGAGCTAGGCCCAGCCCTAACCCGGCCCGTTGATACCCTGATGGACGTCTTATCAAGAGATCTTTCCACATTTGAGTGTGAATCATTTGATTTCTACTGTTCGTTTGCCCGTCATGAAATGATGCCTTAGACTGCCTGCTTAGTATGTGTTTTGTGCCAGTCGCCCAAATCAAACCGTGTATACGTACATGTTTGCATTCCTTTTGTACACATGCTTTCATAAATGTATCCACTATATGGACTGGAATCTGCACATTTCGTTTCCAGATCAGTGATCTAAACCGTTGATGTAGTGGGCCTTCCCAAGGTTGGCCTTGTTTACATAATGTTTGGCCTTTGTTGGTTGAGGTCCATGCCGTAGTTTTCAAAGAATCAGGACTGGCTTGGATGTAGGCCCGCTAAAAGGCTGGACAAGATGAGCCGGCCCATCCCATTTAATGAGAACTACTGGGCTTGGATCTTTGGCTAATGCGTTGGGCTTATCAATGTGGGTACTGAGCTAAGGGCCCATCACTGTGCCAGCCTTAGCCAAGATGGGCCAGACTTCCATTACCATCGTGTATGTGGCTATATTATCAGCTGATCAAGACCATCCATTACGTGTACCCAGTTGTGGATATGTCATGGTCCAAAATACCATGTATGTAGATAGCCCTGGTGGTACAATTACTGGATTTTATGTGAACGGTCATAAATAAGATGGAAAGGTTCAAACCTTCGGAGTCATTTTTGGATTGTGGTCCAGTAAGAGTGCAGCCACTTGATGGACAGTGGAGATGCACAAGTGTGCAATTAAGTGTGGTTGCTTGCCACAACCCAATAAATGACGGAAACTTGCCGGCTGTGGCCGTCCAAACTGTGGGACCCATTAATGGCGGTGCATAGCTCGAATGTCACCCTGATGGGATGATGCTAACAGTCTCATCTGAGGCCATCCATACAGGTGAAATCAGACGGCTAAGATTGTCCCACGGTGAATTCTGTTCCATCTGCAGTGGGCCCCACGATTTGGGCAGTTCAAATTGAAGCACATACATCCCAGGTGCACATGTCTGGGATAGAAACCCTTGTAGGATCAAAGCCACACATCAGATGAGACTCAACATGTAGATGCTCTGATAATGAGGGGGCCCACATGCGTACAAAAGAATGGACGTTTATCAGAAATTGACCCATCAAGTTACAGGACGTGGGTTCTGCAAGGTGGTGGCCCGAGGCCTGGCTGGTTCGTAAGGTATTGGGACCCAGCCCAATACAGGTCCAGCTCAGGCCTTGGCCCCTACAGACCATGGATCGGATATGGGTCTCGCTTTCAAGCCCAATCAGGGAACGGGTTGATCAAGAACCTTGGTTTTGCAATATTTTCTATTGTAGCATTATCTGCTGAGAACACGCCCGTTTGTGATGATGTCAGTTCTGCTTGGGCCTGAAATGAAACTCTTGTCGGCTCGTCTGAGTCACATGGGACTCATCCGAGTCAACTCGGACTTGAAGTCTGACCCAATATGGTACCATAAGTCATCCCACAAAATATGCATGACAAGGACGAGTAGGTGGCCAACTTGGGGGAGCCACGACGTGGGAACAAACTAGTTGTTTGGAGTCACCAAGTGAAAAACCCACGGGCCCAAGAACTAAACAGGCTAGGCTCAGACCTGAATATTCGGCCTGATGACTGAGCCTAGACCCTAACTGCTCCACACGTTGCATTCATTAGATCAAATTAAACTTTCCAATTAGCGGGGCCACGGCAGATCATGGTTTTAAGACTCAGGACGAGTCTAATGCATCTTGTCCAAACTGACTCAAAGTCGCTTGTAAGAGTTTTATAAGGTCTGCCTAATTGGTCAACGGTATGGATTTGAGTTAGGTAATGTGATCTGGCATTATTGGTGGACCCCACTCTAGTTGTGATTGATCTAGAATCGTGTTAGAGTTGTGCATTAAACTGTGTTACAGGTATAGTGTTATAGTTGGATTAGGATACTCAAATTCATGTAGAGCCCATAATAGAGGAGTTTCAATAGGTTTCAAACTCCTCAACCCTCAATAACTACAGCTGATCCCCATTCCTACACACGTTAAAGCTACTATTTCCACCTCGATGCTTCTCTCAAATATTAGGTGTGGAAGATCCCGACAACTGGATTGCAAACATGACTTCTTTACCAGGTACGAATTTCAGTTTGGGTTTCACGATCTCCATCTCCAATGGACATCGTGGTTTGTTTAAATTCCATAACAAAGATTTTACATTGGTAGGACCCAATCTGGTTCAGTACGACCAGTCACCTCAGTCACCCACCCACTCAGGCGAGTTGGCCGATCTATTCCCAGCTCCAGCAAGTCCCAACTCCATCAAGGACCTAACGGCTCTTGTCCAAGTCGACGAGTCTTTTAACCAAGCTGTAGATAGTACCTACAAATCAGAATGTATGAATAAGTAGATTTCTCAACATTAAATTTCCTGTATTATTGGATATGTAAAAGATACACATACTAAGATAATGATCCAAATCATGATCTGATGGGTCAGACCATCTAGATGTTGCTGCTGGTCCAACCATTAGGTGGGCCACATGTTAGAAACAGTTGTATGGTTTGGAAGACTCTGGCTAGGTTTGCCCAGCCATACTTTTATTCATAACTGTAGCACACCTAATAAATGTGCTGCAGAAGGATGCATTAATCTTCAGATCTCACAATCCCCAACCAACTAAATTGTGAAATTTAAATGTGGAAAAACGAACAAACAATCACCACACACAATACGTGAACACTTTTTACCTGGAAACCCTCTAACAGAGGTAAAAATCACAGGACCTCATTCAGATAAAACAAGAAACTACGTAAAGCAGTCGTGCTCACTGTGGGGTGCCCAACCCGACACTGTCAGGCGCCTGCCAATGGCAAAAAAACAACGGAGGAAAAAACCCGGAGTTTCGGTCGCTCAATACCATCCAAATCAATCAAGTGAGCAACTGACCAATTTTGAAAAGTTTCGGTCGCCCAACATCCCCCGAACTGCACTCTCTCCTCTCATCATGAGGAGGAATACCCTATCAAAATGGAACAACGTGACCAACGTGATTCCTCAGCTAGGATATCTTAGAGAAGCCAAAATAATCACACTAAGCAGCATTCATGCATACTAGTGGTATGATCAGTTTACCACTTATATGGAGAGACATAACCTCGTTAGTAGACCCTATTAATTGACCGCGTATAAAAACCACTGGGACAATTGGACTATAGCCCATTAGTGTAACCAGTGCCTCCTCCATTTGTGTCCCTCCGAGGTTTTCATCAAGCTTATGAATGGTTGAAATTAGTCCAAGATCGATGAACAACATCTTGATATTGCTGCACATGTAGCAGGAACTCTTGCTGAAAATCACCACCACATTTTGGCAAGCGTACTTCCCACCTTGTCCCAAGTAGCTCTTCTCATTTGAAAAGAAGTGCACCAATTGCAATGTCGTGGTGTGTGTGGGTGTGTGTAGAGCTGCACACAATTCGATCTAGCTCAAAAAGCTCGCTCGACTTGGCTCATTTAAGCTCTGCTTGGCTTGGTTTGTAGGGCGGTTCCATCAAGCACAATCTTGATTTTGAAAGCTCATTCAAAAATAAGCCAAGCTCGAGCATGTATAAGCTTAGCTTGACTTGGCTCGAAGCTCGAAGTTCGAAGTTCGAAAAAAGCTTAGGTAACTTGAGCTTGGCTCGGCTTGGCTTGAGCTTTATATATATATATGGGAAATGGTACTATGTGGTCGAGCTCTGTGGGCCCCACCGTGATGTGTGTCAGACATCAACACCATGCATTTGATGGGTCCCCTTTAGGTTATGGGATACGCCAAAAATCAGCCGTATAGGGAACTCAGGTGGGCCATACCATCTAAAACCATGAGAAGACATGCCTAAAATATCTAAAATCACTTGGTGGAGCCTACCTGAGTTTTGGATGTGCCTGAAACCTGGTCTGACCCCTCGTACAAGTGGAACACACATAATGGATGGGCTGGATTTGTGAACCACATCTCAGTGGGCCCAATCAACGATCATGAATGTTTTAATGGGTGGATAACTCCTCCCAACTGTTGTATGTGGTGTGTCCCACCTAAGTCATGGATTGACCTGATTTTTTAGCCAGTTGCCCACCATTGAATGGTGCATCTAACTGATAGAGTAGATGTTCGAAACACATCACGGTGGGGCCCACACAGCTCGACCTCATAGTACCATTTCCCATATATATATATATATATATATATATATATATATATATATATAGAGAGAGAGAGAGAGAGAGAGAGAGAGGAATTCTCACCTGCGAACCATCTTTCATGAGAACTCGTGAGAGATTTCTTAGGGCTCATCACACGTGATGTATCCCTAAAATCTGAGCCGTCCACATGATGCAGCACTCCAAAAAACCCCTGGGGCTCAAATTTCAACCTGATCCAGAACTTTGCTGGTCCATAGAAGAGAGAGAGGTAAATCAAGGGAGGAATGTAACGACCCGAGATTTTCGACTCTCGTGTATAACGCGACGGCCGAATTCCCAAGTAATTTATGGAATAACTAATTTGTCAAATAATAAAATATAGCATTCAAGCACAATGGCGGAAACAATTATCATCTTATTCTATCAAACTTACTACGTCATCATTAATGTTTAAATAAGGGAACCAACCAATATCCATACTGATTAATTAAAATACAAAACTATGTCTTCTCTTGAAGATTTATTACAATTCCATAAATGTATCAACTACTCAAAAGAAACATTTAATAAATGAAAACATCGACTAAGTTTCTCCAACATCGTCATCCGCCATGTGATCGTACGAACCATCGAATTCTTCTCCTTAAAAATCGGGTTCAATACCTGGATCTTCACCTGCATCATCTAAATTGTGTTTGGGATAGCGTTAAACGCTATCATAGTGGGGAATATTCCCTCCAAGACTATCAAGAATAACAATGTACAAAACTCAGAGTAACGCAACACAATAATATCTTTATTCAAACAAAACAATCAAGTAAAAATCTTTGTTAATGCGATGCATGGAATGCATGCTCTGGCTAAGGTACCCTGGCTAGAATCACAATACATGAAGTGGGAGACTCCCTGTTACGACTTCATGCTAGCCACTAGTCACCAGAGGTTCCTGGGACACATAAGCCCATAGTTTTGCCCGACCACGTGAGAAACAGGACGCTCATAGCCCAAATCTACACGTGACAGTGTATGGGAGAAGTAGGACGCTCTAGCCTATTCTCAATTCCGTACACCCACATGGAGCCAAGTGAATGCATGACTTTAGTTTCACCTTTATTTAAGTGTTTTCACATACAACCGATTTAAATAAAACTCAGTGGTCACTATGGGGAGTCGCAAGCAACCCAGCATAGGCCAACAGCACGGGATTAGTGTCCATAGCACCAACCCCGGCTCATGAGAATTTGTATACCATTAGTGTCCACTCATTGTCCCATTTTATGATTTCATCATGTCCCAAAAAGGCCAATGTTGTACATCATGACCAAATTCATTAAAATACCCATGTACTGTAAATGGATCAAATCAAGCATCATGTACATGTAAGGATCCATTAACAAACAATCACTTCATTCTCTCAGTTAAGTCAAGATATATTCTTCCATCATGGACACCTCTTACGGGTTCCATCTCTCTACATCGAATAATTTTACCAACTTAGGGACAAAGAGTATACAATAATGGGATGTCCATATGATAATCTTATACACATATTTCATATCACAATATGAAAATCAATGTTACTTGTAATACATGGACTAAGAAAATAAGGGCATAGATTTCACAAAAATAAATAACACGAATACACATGCTTCTTAGTCAAAAATCTAAAAAAATGAATCACATCACCATATAATGATATTCATTACAAATCTCACATCAAACTTCATGTTATATGGATAAGTAATTCAAAACAAAACAACTTCACATGCCACAAAAGAAACTTATGATAATCGTGATATTATTAATGAAAGGCTTGAAGGAAAATCCTCACCTTATGATGGACTTAGAAAAAGAGGGTTGTAGAAGATCCTAGCCGCTGGAAAAATATGAGAAATAACTCTCTTCTCTTCTCTCTCTCTCTCTCTCTCTCTCTCTCTCTCTCTCTCTTTCTCTCTCTCTCTCTCCTCTCTTTCTTTAAGGCATGGAGGCTAGGGTTAGGAGAAGGATTTGGAGGTGCGTAGTAGAAATATGGAGAGGGATGTGCACACGAGGTCTTGTGTAACAACCTCTTGAGGTGGGTTTCTCAAATCTCAATATTCGGATGATCTTTGATCAATTTCAATCCGTTCATCATATCAAGCTCGAAGAGTAGAGTCAAAATACGTTAATTTCTTGATGATTCACATTCTAGATTGGCCGATCCTTGAAAATGGCCTAACGGGTGCTAAAATGGGCTTGATCTCAATTAACGGTCTACGCTTGATGATCAGAGCCCAAATTTTGGAAAAATATATGGTCATGATAGGCAAATAATTGTACAAAGTTTAGTGGTTGATTGATGGTGAGAAATGCCTAGATATGAAATTTCAACTTTTGGCGAAAAGGGAAGGGGCTGGCTTTGTGGTTCAACGGTGTAGGATTATAGATCGGATCCAAACTTTGTGTAAACTCGTAGTCATATGAGTATAATAAGTGGTCCAAATTTAAGAAGTGATTGATAGTGAGAAGTGGGTAAATTGAAAGGTTCAGATTTAAAAAGAGTTGGTAACTCATTAATTTTTAAAACGGGATAACTTCGCGCATAAGAAAGATGCTTATCAAGGTGGCGCACTCAAATCACACTATTGGTCCATGATAAAGACGATCCAAGTCACTCATATAAAGAAAAATATTCAACTACGACTAACCATCCACTTTCCTCACTTGATGGACATGAAAATCAAATATTAAGGGGCTGATTTGACAATTGGACCACTTCTGCTATGATTTAAGGGCTGAAATTTGACATTTATGGTTAATATGTGGCCAAAAGCTTAAATTCAGGGTTTTGCGTGAAAGTGATCGTCAGAAACTATAATACTTAAAAATGGCATCTTAACTTAAGTTTAACTAATGGCATTTTCGTAATTATCTAAAAAGTGTGTGATTTTTGAAATCTGATCTTTTTACGATGTTTATGGGATCATTCTAAGCAACTTTTGTAAAAGGTCCCCTATCGGATCTCCTACGAATGTCCCGCTATTCGCAAATCAACGGTAAATGTACGATAATTAATAAAAAAAATAAATTAAAAATGAATTTTCAAATAAATCTCGAAAATCTGGGGCGTTACAAGGAAACTGTTTCCATTTGCCATGGCGCAACAGATTTGTGAACCAAGTTGAAAGTTGAGCCCCGAGGGTTTTTCAAGGTGCTGCATCACATGGATGGCTCAGATTTTAGGGACACATCACGTGTGATGAGCCCTAAGAAATCTCTCACGAGTTCTCATAAGAGATGGTTTCGCATGCCCCCCCCCCCCCCCCCCCCCCCCCCCCGCTCTCTCTCTCTCTCTCTCTCTCTCTCTCTCTCCCTGGCCACCGGCATGACACTTCATGCACCTCACGATCTCACCTGAAACTCAGTCCTCTCGCACAGCACGCTACACACACCCACCCATTCGTGGATCATGGTTTCATTCTTCCCAAATAGGTAGGTTTTTTACGATTTTTTTCTTATTTTTTTAACTATTTTGTTTAAAATAGAGAATACCCTCAAATAGAGCTAGTTTTGGGAATTTTTTTGGGTCAGATTGGGGTTGGGTTAGGTCGGATAAAAGACAAAGCTTGGCTTGACTCAGCTTGGCTCGGCTTGGCTCGATAAAGCTCGATCAACTCGGCTCGACCAACAAGGCAAGTTCGACCAGCTATTTTGAGCTTGATGCTCAAGCCAAGCCAAGCTAAAGCTCAATGGGCCACTGATCAAGCCAAGCTCGAGCAGAGCTATGCTTGGCTCATGTGTAGCTCTAGGTGTGTATTGAAGTGTGTGTGTGTGTGTGTGTGTGTGTGTGTGTGTGTGTGTGTGTGTGTGTGTGTGTGTGTGTGTGTGAACATGCATGAGGTCTCCTAGGGTCATTTATAAATGATGTATGGTGGGTAAGGAGGATTTTTGTATCATTTATTTATTTATTTTTATTTTTATTTATTTTTTTCTGTGTGGGGGAGACTAGTGTGTTAGCTTCACACATCTAGATTGTGCGAATTATGGGCGGAGCATATATTTAAAAGGCAATTTACAAAAAAAAAAAAAAAACACCACTACGTGGGGCAGGGGCATTGGTGTCACTTATCTAAATCAATAATAGTTAATGAATTAACACTTTTTATCTTAGCACTTGTTTTACATTAAGCTGACTTGATAAAGTCATTTTTCATAACCCAAAAGAGCTCTTATTTGAAATAATTAAGTTTGATAATAATTAAAAAAAAAAAAAAAACATTCACATAAGAGCTTTTTTAGCCGTAGTTGTTGTCATTTTTTTTTTATTGTAACAATTCCATCTCAAACAACCAAGTCACTTCATGCCATCTCCTTCTATGTGGGTCATTCATTGTATCAGATATTGGATGTGGGTCATTCATCATATCAGACATTGGATGTGGATTGTCCATCATATGAGCCCACCTTTGATGTAGATGATTCAACATGTGGGCCAAACCTTCAATTGGATTGTCCATCATGTCGGGCCCACCTTGGACGTGGACCATTCATCATTAGGGGCTGACCTTTCATGTAGATTGTCCATTATATGGGGCCCACTGTTGTAGGCAAATATAGTTTAGCGAGAAGTGAGGGATCGCGGCATATCTCATGAATGCGAGCAGTCATGATCGTGCTCGAGAAAAGGGGTCGCATATCGTGAATGCGACCAGTCAGGATCGTGCTCGAGAAAAGGGGTCGCATATAGTGAATGCGACCAGTCTGGATCGTGCTCGAGAAAAGGGGTCGCGTTTCATGAATGCGAGCGGCCAAGCTCGTGCTCGACAAAAGGGGTCGCATATACAGAATGCGACCAGAGTATTCTTCATTCGAGCAGCTCCCGATATCTGGGTGATCGTGGTCTTTGGCATATATGGCCTTCGTCTCATAGTACCAGTAGTCCGTATAGGCCGATTTTCGGTTTATATCTGTTCTTAGCTTCGAATATCAGGAGACGTAATCGGCTAGACGTCTAGGATGTTTTGACTACATCTTTTTCCGAGGATTATCGAGATAAGTTTCTTATCCCGCGAAAACAGGGCTAACCTTAACAGCTTGCGTAACAGCCTGGATCATTGAGATCTGTATAAATAGATGACTCTATTGATGAAAAAGGTACACAATATTCAATCTTTACCTCCGGTGATTGGCTGTTCTATTTCTTCACCCCATCTGACTTAAGCATCGGAGGGCTAACGGCTGGATACCGGCCACCCTTAGTTGTTTTCTGTCCCTTTTCAGGTCCGAAGAGGAAATCCAAAAACTTGAAGGGAAGGTGAACGTCTGGTGGATCCAGTTACAGAATTTGACGTAAACAGCTTGGCGCCGTCTGTGGGAACGATTTGATCATCACAGTCAATCGTTCTACCACCGATCAAATTCCTTCCACTATGCCTCCTAAGAAGGCAGTTCATCCCTCCACATCAAGGCAAACAGTACCTCCGCCTGACGTGACGGAATCAATTCCTGTTCCTCAAACCGTTTCAACAAACATCCCTCAAGGAACTTTAAGCGTGCCATCGGCGAACCCGTTACTTGAGGCTTCCGGAAGTCAAGAAGATGTCATGCGTTTCTTGGGAAATACCCTTCTAACTCTCAACGCTGGGTTTCAAGCCCTGTCTAACCGGCTTGATCAGCATTTCCTGGAGCCTCAGAAGCCACCTTCCGGGGGGTTGCCGGCACAGCCCATACCAATGGCTTCCAGACACTCTGTGGACGAACCACAGGTTTAACCAAATCATCCTCCATCGAACCGAGCGCCGATTGGCAACCAACCCCCCTTATTATCCCCGCATTCCGTACATTCCAGTACCTCTCGCCAACAACAATCTCATGGTTCCACCATTGAAGCTTCCGGTTATACGCTACCATGGGAAGGGGATCTTAAAAAGATCCATGATCGTTTTGATGATATGGAGCAACGGTATCAAACGAATCGACCATCAACCGCCATGGCGTCGATACACCGATCCGAGTCCCCTTTCACCAGCGAAGTCATGGAAGCACCCCTACCAAGAAAGTATCGCACACCCGTCATCACCCCATATACGGGTACCGGCGATCCTCTCGAGCATTTGGAAACTTATAGGTCTCTTATGGAGCTGGAGGGACATGGGTCAGAAATCATGTGTAGGGCCTTCTCCCTAACTTTAAAAGAAGCAGCCCGTACCTGGTTCCGGGGATTGAAACCTCGATCTATCGGATCCTTTTCACAATTATCGGAGCTGTTCCTTTCCCAATTCATGGGGAGCATCCGCACCAAAAAACCGGCGTCTCACCTAATGGATTTGAAACAGCAGCATGGAGAAACAATAAAGGAGTTTACAGTGCGCTTCACAATTGAAGCAGTCCAAACCGAAGGGTATACTGAAGAGAAGGGCCTCACCGCCCTAATAGCTGGAATCACCAGTGAAAAGTTCAGATTCGCTCTGGATAAAAACCCTCCCAAAACTATGACAGAATTCCAAGCTAAAGCACAGAAGTATATCAATGCTGAAGAGGTAGCGTTGGCACGTCATGGTTCGCAAGGCAAGATGCGCAAGCTGGAGGAAGTCTCTTCTTCAGATAAGAAATATAGGTGCGATCGGCGAGATTGTTCTCTGAAGAAAGTTTTCTCCGGTAAGTACCATAACTACACTCCTCTTAACCGGACTCCGAAAAAGGTGCTAATGGAAATTAAGCATAAGCCGTATGTGAAATGGCCCGCGAAAATAAAATCTGATCCTGAGAAAAGAGACAAGAGCAAGTTTTGTTATTTTCATAAAGACCATGGGCATACTACCCAAGACTGTATAACTTTGCGTGACCACATCGAGGCTCTGATTCGGAAAGGTCATCTTCAAGATTATGTTGCTCTGCAAGGTCACTCGCCAAAAAGGGGGGAAGCCTCCCAACAACAGAAGAAATCACCTCATCGACACCCTCCTCAAGAAGACGCTGAGCCCACCGGGGAAATTCGGACCATCATCGGGGGACCAGCATGCGGTGGCGATTCTTAAGCTTCAAGAAAAGCATACACTCGTAAAGCGTCCAAGAAGCCCCAACACATCTACTGGCTGGAACATACGTCCAACGCATCGAAAATCAGTCATCCTCCAATTTCCTTCTCTCTCGAAGATGCAGAGGGAATTCACTTCCCTCATGAGGATTCTATCATGGTCGCTCTAAAGGTATCAAACTATTTAACCCATCATATTATGGTGGATACAGGTAGCTCTGCTGATATTCTGTACTTGGAAGCTTTCAACAAAATGGCACTCGCCAGAAGCCTACTCAAGCCAGTCTCGACTCCCCTCGTTGGCTTCGGGGGCGAAGTGGTGACACCTGAAGGAAGCATTGACCTTCCCGTTACCTTTGGGGAAAGTCCAACGAAGACAACTGTCTTCATAAATTTCATTGTGGTGGACCTAAGATCAGCCTACAACACCATTTTGGGCCGGCCATCTCTTAATAAGGTTGGGGCAGCTCTACATCCTTTATATTTGTGCGTCAAGTTCCCTACCCCAAATGGTGTTGGGGTTGTACGAGGAAATAAAAAAAAGGCCCGGTCATGTTATGAGATAGCCCTACAAGATCGAAAGAAAGCGCAAGCGACGCCCGTTATGGTGATAGCATAAGATTCACCCAACTCCTCGACAGATACCTCGTTAGATCCGAGAGAGAACGTCCTCTAATCAGGAACTCCTGGGGAAGAAACAGTGGCGATTTACTTGACTAAAGACGACCCGTCCAAAGTCGTATACATTGGATCCTCTTTAACCGATGTCTATCGTGAAGATCTGGTCCGTTTCCTCACCGAATACCAAGACGTGTTCGCTTGGTCTCACAAAGATATGCCAGGCATCGACCCCAACGTCATCGCACATCGTCTGAATATCGACCCAAAGCATAAACCCGTACACCAGCGTCGACGTGCCTTCACTGCAGAAAGGCAAATGGCAATAAAAACTGAAGTTGAGAAGCTGCTAACAGTCAATTTCATAAAAGAAGTTGACTACCCAGAATGGGTCGCGAACGTAGTTCTCGTCCGAAAAGCTAATGGCAAATGGAGAATGTGTATCGATTATTCAGATTTGAACAAAGCGTGTCCCAAAGATAGCTTCTCGACGCCACGAATCGACCAGCTGGTCGATTCAACAGCTGGACAAGCTCTGCTTAGTTTTATGGACGCATACTCTGGTTACAACCAGATCATGATGCATCCACCTGATAGCCAGCATACCGCCTTCATCACAGATTGGGGATTATATTGCTACCAGGTAATGCCGTTTGGTCTTAAAAATGCAGGGGCCACCTATCAGCGCCTCGTCAACAAAATATTCGCTGCTCAAATCGGTAGAAATATGGAAGTTTACGTCGATGACATGCTCGTGAAAAGCATCATAGAAGATGATCATCTTTCTGATCTTCAAGAAGCCTTCGATCTGATGAGGGAATATCAGATGAAGTTGAATCCAGAAAAATGTGCATTCGGAGTATCTGCTGAAAAGTTTCTCGGATTCATGGTCGGCCAGCGAGGGATTGAGGCAAATTCTGAAAAAATAAAAGCATTGATAGAGATGAAATCCCCGACCACTCTTAAGGACGTCCAGCGTTTGGCTGGTCGCATCGCTTCGTTGAACAGGTTCATCTCGTGAGCGTCTGACAAATGCTTACCCTTTTTTAAGCTTCTCCGTGCTACAGCAAAATCTGATAGGAAATGGACATCACAGTGCGAAGAAGCTTTTCAACAACTGAAGCAATATATGAGCACACCCCCTGTTTTATCTAAACCTGTAGCGCACGAGCAACTCATCATTTATTTATCTGTGTCTTCTACGGCCGTTAGCGCCGCTTTAATAAGAGAAGATTCCGGGATACAAAGGCCCGTTTATTATATCAGTGGGGCAATGGTGGATGCTGAAACTCGTTATTCTGATATGGAGAAGTTGGCCCTGGCTTTAGTCACGGCAGCTCGAAAACTGCGACCATACTTTCAAGCCCATGCTATTCTAGTACCAACAAATCATCCGTTGCGACAAGTCCTTTAAAAACCTGAGGCTTCCGGACGATTAGCTAAATGGGCGGTCGAGATTAGCGAGCACGATATCTCGTTCTGCCCTAAGCCCGCAGTCAAGGGCCAGGCCGTGGCTGACTTTATCGCCGAATTCACATACTCCTCTTCCGATGACAACTCCGCGACCAGCGACCAACCTTCCTGGTCACTCTTCGTGGACGGGTCGTCGCGAGCCACCGGTAGCGGAGCGGGCCTAATTCTAGTCGCTCTAGACGGGTCGCATTTCCGATACGCTTTACGTTTTGATATTCGCATCTCAAATAATGAAGCAGAATATGAGGCCCTGATCGTTGGCCTCGAACTAGCAATTGTCCTTTCAATACAGAATCTGCTCATTCACAGCGATTCCCAGCTTATTGTCAACCAAGTTCTCGGTGAATTCGAGGCCAAAGAAGAAAGGATGGCCTTATACAAATCTCGTGTCCTCATCCTACTCGCAAAACTGAAGACTTATAAAATAATTCATATTCCTCGCGAGACGAACCAACTCGCAGATTCCCTGGCAAAGCTCGCCTCTGCACCAAAATCTGAGTTATCACATTCAATCCCCATCGAGCATCTTCAAAATCCGAGTGTCGATCAAGCAACTCTCGAGCAGGTAACTTCGGTACAACAATCTCCGTGTTGGATGGATCCCATACTCCTTTACCTCAGAGATGGTTACCTTCCAGACGATAAGAAAGTCGCACGATAAATTCGTCATCGAGCCGCCAAGTATACCTTACAGGATGGAGTATTGTTACGTAGGAGTTTTTCCTTGCCTTATTTAAGGTGTCTTCATCCAGAAGACGCACGCCGTGTTCTCGATGAAATACACCAGGGGACATGTGGTAACCTGTTCGCTCGCCTCAAGTGTAAGGCTGTGATGTAGTAATAAATCTCGGTAAGACCGAGATCGATCCACAAGGAAAGAAGTAAACAATTCCAAGTACTCTAATAACTAGAATCTAAGAAGTTTAAGAGAGTAGTTTTTCACATGAAATAGGAAAATCTGAAAATAAGAAGAACTAGAGCATCAAGGATCCACTTGTAGTGGTCTAATGCCAATCCATTCATCCAAGTACAACACAATTAGAATCAAAGTCCTATCTCTCATCTAATTGGAAGATATAACATTCAAGCACAAACAATCCCACTTAAATCTGAAAATTAGATTTCTAGTTCTAATGAAGCACATAGAACTTGAACTTGTAGCCTTCGAAGTAACAGCCATGCCTATGGACTATGGCATGCTCAAGGGTTACTACAATTCGAATTCAAACAACCCAATCATGGTAATCTTAGAGAATTGCAAGGAACTCATGTCCGGAGCACACAAACTCTCACAAAACTTCTAAAAAACCAAACTTTATTCAAACTAGAACTTCAAAATCCAAAATTAAGAAAAGGGTACTTGAAATAAAAGAATTAAAGCATTGGAACCAACTATAAATTTCACCTCTAGCTCTAGCTAAGAGGTTAGCTAAGGAAAAGCATATTAAAACTAGAACTAGAACTAAGAAAAGGAAGAAAAACTAGCTGGAGGAGGCTAGCCTCCTGGGACTTGAACTCCTTACTTCCCACGTCCTTGGTTCATTTGGAATAGAAGAGAGCACCTCCTTTTATAGTGCAGCAATAGTACAGCAACATAGCAGAATTTGTTTCGCCTGGTACGGCTTAACCAATGGTCGGATTGCCTTCAAATTTGTTTTGTAGCTTCCTTGTAATGTGATCTTCCTCATAGATGATTTAGATTTCCAAGATTATCCTCTGAATGGGCTCACCAATCACATCACCGACCACCTCTCAAAATCGCGCACTTTGGGTACCTTTAGAACCAGTCATCTTGCTTTCAACGCCCCGGAGTGTACAGAGGTCGGATTGATCTCAAATTTTGAACATTGGTAGAAAACTTCCTCCTCTACATGATGGATGGATTAGATTGTCCAAAACAACCCCAGAATATGGTCCGAAAATTAGAACAATTAGGGCTTTTATAAACTCTGCACAGTTGGATCTTTCTGGATGGTCCATCTTTCTTCAACCGGTACGATCAAACCACACATCCTTTTGATCTGAAACGTTTGTGGTTATTCATATATGGATGTGTTCTAAAAGATGGTCAAAGTAGATTCTTCATATCATCAATGATGAGTCCTCTGGACCGGCCCAGAGTTGAACAGTGAAATCTGGAACTTTCTGGACAGTTCGTATTGTTTTGGCCACCACGGTCAATCCGTAGCTCTGATCGACACGAAACCAATTGGGTTAGTTCGGCGTCGAGCTCCTCTTCGACATGGATGTGTTGGATTTTCAAATATCATCAAGATCAGCCCAGAAAAATGGTCTGAGAAACCAGGTGCGGGAATACATTGCTGTTTTAGAATCTGGAATCTGAAACTTGCATGGCCGACCGGTCACTACCGGTCGGACAGGGCTGGCCGACCGGTCATGACCGGTCAGGCCCTCTTTGGCATTACTCCAGCAAGCATGGCCAACCGGTCAAGACCGGTCGGGCTTCCTTGGCCGACCGGTCAAGACCGGTCGGTCTCTTTTTCTTCTTGTTTTCTTCCTTTCTTTCTTCTATTTTCTTCTTTCTTTGCTTCCTTCTTTCTTTGGTCCACCTTGGGCCTTCATCAAAGGCTCCAAATGGCCCCTTTTTGGTCTCTAATTGAGTGAAGTCCGCTCTCATTCCTATAATCACAAAACATGTGTTAGATGGGCCTTTAAATCATGAAAATCATGCAAACCATGTCATGTAATGGGCAATGCAATGTATAAATTGGAGGTTCAACATAACCACCCAAGGGGGCGATCCCTAGCATATAAGGCGATGAGGCAAGGATATTTTTGGCCCACTATGAAAGCAGATGTAATTGAATACTCCAAAAAATGTGACAAGTGCCAGCGATACTCTCCTATACCTCATATACCGTCCGAATAAATGACCCCAGTCGATAGCCCTTGGCCTTTCGCTCAATGGGGGGTCGATATTATCGGACCCTTGCCTACCGGAAAAGGACAAAATAGGTTCGCAATAGTAGGGGTCGATTATTTCACCAAGTGGGCCGAGGCGGAACCATTAGCCAAAATCACTGAGAAACAAACTACTAAGTTCATATGGAGAAATATCATATGCCGTTATGGACTCCCCCACACGATAATTACCGACAACGGTACTCAGTTCGACAATGCAGCTTTCGATGAATTTTGTGCAAAGTGGAAGATACGTAACGTCCGCACCTCTCCATATCATCCCCAGGCAAATGGGCAAGTTGAGGCAGTGAACAAAATCATCAAGCACCACTTAAAAACCAAGCTAGGTGAATGTAAAGGTATGTGGCCGGAACTTTTGCCAGAAGTACTATGGGCATATAGAACCACGACTCGTACATCAATAGGCGAAACCCCTTTCTCCTTAGCATTTGGTGTCGACGCAGTAGTACCAGTGGAAATCCAAGTGCCCTCGTATCGGATTGAGCAGTATGACCCCACAGGTAATCAAGAGGTCTGCGACTTCATCTTGATCTCTTGGAAGAGCGTAAAAATGCCTCCCAAATGCGAGCAACTGCATATCAACAACGCATCGCTCGCTATCGTAACGCTAAAGTTCGACCTAGAGCTTTCCAACTGGGTGATTTGGTTCTCAGACAAAACCTTGGGGTCTCTACTCGATCATTTGATCCGAATTGGGAAGGACCGTATTGAGTCGTCAAAATTGTGCGACCCGGCACTTACTATCTTGAAGATATGCAAGGAAGACCAGTACGCTGCCCTTGGCACGTGGAACACTTGTTGCAATACTTCCCTTCATGCAATGTAATTCTTAATGATATTCGAATGAATTAAGGGTTGAAATTATCTTTTGCTTGCTACTCCATTTACTTGGACTCAAAAAGCCCCGAAGAAAATACATACATTCTCTTGGCCAATTGCCTACCTTTGGTAGGGTTGAAATTATCTTTTGGTCGCTACTCCATTTACTTGGACTCGAAAAGCCCCGAAGAGAATACATACATTCTCTTGGCCAATTGCCTACCTTTGGTAGGGTTGAAATTATCTTTTGGTCGCTACTCCATTTACTTGGACTCGAATAGCTCCGAAGAGAATATATACATTCTCTTGGCCAATTGCCTACCCTTGGTAGGGTTGAAATTATTATTAGTTGGTTGCTTTTCCATTTTATGGATCGAAAATAGCCCTGAAGAGAGCATACGTGCTCTCTTGACCAATTTTCTGCCTTTGGTGGAATCAAAATCTCAATTGATTGACTAGTCTGTCTCAACGTAGACAGAGACGGTCATACGACCCTCGGATTGAGTCACTGTTTATGAGTCAGATGCGAGCAGTTCAGTTCGTGCTCGAATTAAGGGGTTGCACCTACTAAATGCGAGCAGTTCAGCTCGTGCACGAATTAAGGGGTCGCACATCCTAAATGCGAGCAGCGCAGCTCGTGCTCGAATTAAGAGGTTGCACATCCTAAATGCGAGCAGCGCAACTCGTGCTCGAATTAAGGGATCGCACATCCTAAATGCAAGCAGCGCAGCTCGTGCTCGAATTAAGGGGTCGCATCCCCTGATGAGTCAACATGTGATTAACATAAAGCAAAAATGAAAGTTAGGGAGAATACGCAACACTGAAGAAATAGATGTTCATTAATGATGACCAAAAGGTCAAGACAGTTACAAACTTCTTCTCAAAAAGTATACATATAAAAAAATATATATATACATAGGAAGGTGACGAGGTCAAGGTTGGTCATCCCCATCTTGCGCAGGCTCGCGGTTCTCAGCTTCAGGACCAGCCTCGGGAGCAAGAGCAACATCTGTTGCCCCAGTGACTTCATTCTCAGCAGCAGCCCGTTCTCTAGCTGCAACCTCGAAAGCCACTCTGTCGAACTCCTCAACGTTAAAGGTCGGAGCTATCTGCTGCATAACTCTGACCGCAAAATCGCGACCAGCAATATACGCTTCATATCGCTCCTCGTCATAAAGTTGAGAAGTACGAAACTCCTGGACTGCGCGAGGACCCTCGTCAGATACGATCTGAACGAGAGCCACTCGCTCCTCTTCCCAGTGGATGGAATCATCCTTCAGCTGTTTAAGTCGCTGTTGGGCCTCCTCGAGCTTGGTCCGAGCGTCCTTGAGCCGCTCTTCAAGCTAGATCTTGTCTTGGCGAAAGATCTCCTTCTCCTTCTCGCTCTTAGTATGAAGCTCTTGAAGCTTTGCGAGTTGGAGGTCCAGTGACTGAAAGCGATCAGTCATGGATTGGATTTTGACAAGGAGAATCTTTTTCTCTTCGTCCAGTTTGGCGATTTGGGCTTCCAAAGCCTTCACCAAGCAGTCCCGCCCTTGGACCTCGGCTTCCATCGTCTTCTTCTTCTTCTCCCCATCCTCCACGCTGCGGCGGGCTGCTTCGATGTCACGTCTGACTCGAAGCGTGAGATCCAGGCTCTATAAAAAAATGTGTGAGAGAGGAGACAAATTAGAATAATCCGCCATATCAGTAACAAAAAATATATAATAAAAAGAGACGGTGTAAGGTTGGTTACCTGTAGCAGTCTCACCCCGATGTCGGTGGAGAGAGCTTCGGGGCTTGGTTCGGGGAGGCTTCCGAAGGAGTTGGGAGAGATTTTGTCAAACATAAACTCGCATATTGGATGCAAGTGTGGAGGAATGACAAAAGTTCCCGAGCCAGAAGCTTGGGCTACAACCATCTCCTTAGAACCCGCCTCGCGAGCACTCACAGCGCCCGAGGCGGGCGTCAGCAATTCGCGAGCAGCAGTAGGCTCGCTTGAAGCCCCCTTTGGAGGGAGGCCTCCCCCTCTTCGATCGCCTTTCGGTGAATTATCGACAACTTCGATAATTGGCTGACGATGAAAGTCAGCATGAGGGGCCACGGTGGATAGAGGGGCCGCGTTGACCGGAGGGGTCGCGGTTGTACGAGAAGTCGTAGCGACCCCTCCCGAGGCAGCCCCTCGCGATTGAGGACCGCGAGCAGACCCCTCTGCGGGAGCAGGCGCATTTGAAGGAACCCCCGTGTCTTTCTTTTGCCTCTTCGAGGCTGTGCCTTTCAGACGGGGAAGTACCCCCAATGCACCTCTCTTGTCCCCAACATTCGTCATCTCTTCTCGAAAGATGAGACCCGCTGCACAGAGATGACGAGGTTCTAATGCGACGTTGACGTGGCGTGTGGTCGCGGCAAGCTTGTAGACTCTAACTTACTTCTCGTTGAGTCCGCCTCGCAGGTTCGGCTTCACACCAGTTGGGATTCCTACGAACAAAAAAGAAGGTACATTAAATCGTCAAGGGCGCGGAAAGCTATTGTCTCTTTTGGACAGATGAACAAGCGCTTAACCCACCTTCGCCAAAATGGCGACTAACGTTATGGCCTTTGGGGTCGGAGCCCATTTCGGACTCCCAGTTGCCGGAGACATAGAATCACCTTTTTCTCCACCCCGGGCAGTTGGAAGAAGGGTTCCCCAAGATAAAGTTATTCCGGTGCCAGAAGCATAGGTAGTACCAACCCTCGCTAGCTGGCGCCTTCTTCAGCTGGAATAACCTTAAAAACTCCTCAGCGGTTAACTCTTAGTTACCCGCTTGCTTCCAGATGACGAAAGCACTCAGAAGTACCCGCCAGCCATTTACTATTAGTTGGCCCGGGTGTGGACCCTCGCCGATTTTCCGCGCTCCCCACACGACGTTCTTCTCGTCCCTTTTCCTTTCGGAAAAGAAGGAGATGAGGAATGCGTGAGTGCGAAATCGCCGTTTGTGCCACTGGCTTGCCTCGTTCTCGAGGGCTTTGTTCGGTTGTCGTGTTAAGCTGGATGTGTTTAAATGTATTTATATAAGACCAGAGTCGCCACTAGCCATTTACTTCGAATCTACAGTCGGCTAGACCCTGTAGAAACGTTAGAGAAGGGGATCCGAAGATTCATTCCTCTAAAATGACTCCTTTTGATCTGCGGCCAAAGATTCAAGGTAAGGGATCACGGTTACAGGGTGGGAAGAGGTTAAGCACCCCACACACTGCCCGTACCGAAGTACGGTCTCTACTTCACAGAATCGATCGAATACTTGAAAGTCTAGTTTAATCCTCGTATATTCTCATGGATGACATGATGCATGAATGCGGGTCTGAACAGTAAGAGTTTCTGATGGGCAGGTTCCAACAACGGGCAAGCCCAGAGCGTACGCTCGAACTGACAGGTGCTTTATGCGAGATGATGCATGCTGTGTGCTTGAATATTCAAAGTGTCTATAGTGATATGTACGTGAATGCAGGTCTGAACAGTAAGAGTTTCTGATGGGCAGGTTCCAACAACGGGCAAGCCCAGAGCATACGCTCGAACTGACAGGTGCTTTATGCGAGATGCATGCGGTGAGCTTGAAGAATCAAGGTGCTTGTAGTGAAGCAGGGGGGTTGGAAGAAAAGTAAATGTTGCACTTATGCTAGATGCAAATGAGATGATGCTTGAAAAAAGAATAGCTGGGTGGACGGAGGTGTCGCAAGGATTGGCTTCGAGTGGCTGGATCAAGATTTGGATGACTTGGGAGGCTTGGACCAGTGGTCAGTTTGGGCTGGACCAGGGCTAGACTCTCCTCACTCGGGCTCTCCTTGGTGGGAAAATGGGCTAAAGGGTGGAGAGGTGGACTCAGAGCTCTCGGGCTGAAATGGACTTGAAGGGATGTTGAAATGAGAAGGGGAGGGGGGTATTTATAGCAACGAGGAGTGGCAGTTTGCGTAATTTTGTCCGGGCGGCCTGCTATGGGCCGCCCGTACGGCCGCTCCTCGGTTTCCAGCGAGTACGGTCGCTCCCTCGGGACTGCTGTTTGACTCGCTGGGTCGACTCAGTGAGTTGACTCAGCGGGTCGACTCGGTGATTTGACTCGACGGGTTGACTCGGTGTTTTGACTCGGTGTTTTGACTCGACGGGTTGACTCAGCGGGTTAACTCAGCGGGTTGACTCAGCGAGTTTGACTTTTTTAGGATTTTTTGACTGGCCTTTTTTATGGGGGGTTTTTCAGGGTGATTTTTAAGACTGGGTTGACTGGATTTAGGCTTGAACTGGGCCATGGAATGGGGCTTACAAGGGTGAGTTTCGCTGAGTTTGGACTTGGGATTTGGGTACGGTCCTCCATTCATCTAGCTATCTCTACCAACATTGTAGCCGAAGGTGGGGTGTCTACAGATGCCCCTCTTTGGCAGAGGTTGCGTGCAACCGAATGCCAAAGCGAGTGGACACCCCACTTCTGACCCGGTCATTCATAGATCATGTTCTGAAATCTTTGCTTGCCTTCGCATCTGTGCCAGCCGATCGTCTGAAACTCGATCACTCGCACATACCGCGGGAGTTTGGAGAAAACGTTGCGATTGTCCCTGCAGTTTGCTGCAACCTGGGTACCCAATCGCAACCCTTCCATTCCCGACCGGTACTAACATCGGAAAGGTACAGCAGAGCCTCTGCGTCGACAGTCTTATGAGGTTACTGACCCTGTGATTGATTGTATGTTTGATGTTCTCCCAGATCACTCCAGGAGTACTTGTTTCGCTTGACTGTCAAAGTGGTTAGACGCCCTGCGTCAGATAGTCTTACGGGATTCTACTACGCCGACTTGGCCTCAGTCAAGGTACTTCAGGCATCCACGCCTAGGTATGTGCGGGTGGGCTTTTTCCACCTGATCTGCTGGTTTCGATGCTTGGTTTGCAATTCATTCTTTCCTTGATTGTGGTCTGGAATCTTTGTTATCTTTTGTATCTGAGTCAGTTGATTGTCTGGAAGTTGATGACTCGCACATACCGCGAGAGTTTGGAGAAAACGTTGCGATTGTCCCTGCAGTTTGCTGCAACCTGGGTACCCAATCGCAACCCTTCCATTCCCGATCGGTACTAACATCGGAAAGGTACAGCAGAACCTCTGCGTCCGTAGTCTTACGAGGTTGCTGACCCTGAGACTGTTTGTGTGATGTTTGATGTTTTCCCAGATCACTCCAGGAGTACTTGTTTCGCTTGACTGTCAAAGTGGTTAGACGCCCTGCGTCAGATAGTTTTACGGGTTTCTACTACGCCGACTTGGACTCAGTCAAGGTACTTCAGGCATCCACGCCTAGGTATGTGCGGGTGAACTCTTTCCACCCAATCTGCTGATTTTGATACTTGAGCTACAATTCATCATTTCCACCTGTTCAAATGGTTTCTGTGACCAAGCCTTTTGGCTTTCATCTTTTTGTATCTTAGCATGTGGTACGACCGCACTGACACTGGAGTTCAGTTCGACCGTACTTTGAGTGCATTGGATCCGATGGTCTCTGGGGAAACCGCGAGACATCGGATCTTATTTGATTTTTTGCGTTGGCTCCTACCCAGAGATATGGAAGATCTCCTGGTATTTTGGAGACAGAACGCTCTACTGAAAAAATATTTTTGGATTTTGAAAAGATACCCACTCTGGGGAGTGATACTCCGTGGGATTTTTATTTGCGAATAGAAATATTTTTTTGTCTTTTGAAATGGAAATCGGGTCTGCATGTGCCTCCACTAGGGATGTCTGTGGGGTCTTTGGCTAACCGACTTTTATTTTGAAAGCAGGTAAACATGATGATTGATGCGATGGATGCTGATGCATGGAGATGCATGATGAATGCATGGCTTGGCTCATTCTCTTTTGTTTGATGATTTTACTTTTGCTGTGGGTGCAGAGAACTTTGAACTTATTGCTTGCAGGGTTGTGCTCCCCTGGGGATTTTTCTTTTTGATACGGAGGTTTGGTCAGCGGGTTGGTCAAGATCCCGACCCGTGGTCGATCAGGTCCATCGTCCCAAGATGCTGTTTCTTTGCTAATGAGAATGTACGAGGATATTATCTGACTTCAAGATGTTCTTCTGGGCATTCATGTGATTGGGATGGTATTTGGTTGCCCGTTTTGGTCAAGATTCCAATTTGCGGGCGATTGGATCCGTCATCCCATACTGTGAAGTGAGCGGAGTTCAAGACTCCTGAAGTGTAGTGCTGGGGATTAATTTTTATGATTTTTTTGTAAATATGTTGTCCGAATCTTTACCTGAGAGGTCAGGATAGAGATCGGTTTATTGAAAACACAGGAAGTATTTTTGTGATTTTTTTAAAATTTTCTTGAAAGCAAGGAAATCATTTTTTGTGATTTTTTGACAATATTTTGATTGAAAGCAAGGGAAAGATTTTTGTGATTTTTTATAATATTTTGATTGAAAGCAAGGGAAATATTTTTGTGATTTTTGAAGAGGTGATTTTGCAATGTTTTTGTATTTTGTGATTTTTCTGAAATGCAGGGAAAAGTATGGAATTTTCATCCACTTCCAGCTTCTACTGCTGGTAAGGCACCCGATCCATTTTACGTCAGCGAGCAAGACGAGTCTCACACAGTTAAATGTCGTAGTTTTACATCTTCGGATGAGGAGATTTTGAGGGTTTTCAGTCAACACACCCACAAAGTTGCCTGTTCCTCATGTGCAATGCACATAGACCACGTATCGTCCGACGGACTCCTTCGGCCACAAGATGAGCCACATCCTCACATTTCTCTTAGTCAATCCAGTTTGGGGTCTTACGTTGCTCACAATTCCGTGAGGGTGAGCTTCACCTCCCAACAGCCTTAATCCCCTTCATGAGTTCTAGGAACAGGGAACATCCGTCAGCTTCAACAGCGACTTCCAAATCAAGGTTGTCTATCACGGTGCGTTCAACACGAACAGGACTGCGGAATTCTGCCCGCCTCAGCCCTTACCTGTTTAAAAGATTCCAGACACCCGTACGATCAAGTGTCAGCCATGCCTGGAACAGGTTAGGAAAGAAAAGCCCCCGAGAAGTTAATCCCAGTGTAGTTTTAGGTCTTCGGACCACTGGAGATGAATTTGTGCAGTTGAAATTTTTGGTGAATCATTTTTTTTTTGTGTTTTTTGGAAAAAGTTCCAGATTTCAGCTCGAACGATCGAGATTGATGCTGGTTTTTGTGGAAAGCTTTTTAAAATATTTTGGTATTTTTGAAATGTTCCGGGTTATCAGATCCTGGCTCGAATGGCTGGGATTGATGCCGGTTTTTGTGGAAAGCTTTTTAAAATATTTTGGTATTTTTGAAATGTTCCGGGTTATCAGATCCTGGCTCGAATGGCTGGGATTGATGCCGGTTTTTGTGGAAAGCTTTTTAAAATATTTTGGTATTTTTGAAATGTTCCGGGTTATCAGATCCTGGCTCGAATGGCTGGGATTGATGCCGATTTTTGTTAAAAGCGAGAAAGGTCCCCCGAGAAACTAATCCCAGTGTAGTTTAAGGTCTTCGGACCGTAAATATGTACATACTGAAAATACATTCTTTTTTGTGATTTTTTGAAAACTGTTCCAGGTCATAAAATCTCAATTTTGAACGGTCAGGATTGACACTGGTTTTTATTGGAAATCTCTCGGGATTTTGTTCCCGACGTAGTTTAAGGTCTTCGGACCAGAAACTGTACAAAAGGGGGCAAACACATTTTTTTTGTCTTTAGAAAATGTCCGGTGTCATCGGATCTTGATCAAGACCGATACCGGCTTTTATTGAAAATCCCTCGGGATGTCGATCCCGACGTAGTTTAAGGTCTTCGGACCAACAAACTTTAAAAGAGGGGCTGGTGATATATTTTTTTTGTTTTTCGAAATGATCCAGATCATCCGATGTTGGTCTTAAAGACTGGGATCGATGCTGGTTTTTATTAAAATCCCTCGGGATGTTGATCCCGACGTAGTTTAAGGTCTTCGGACCAAAAATATGTACATGCAAGTGCTGGAAATGCATAAATATATTTTTTGTGATTTTTTGAAAAATGTCCGGAGCCACTAGATCTTGAAGAAGACCGATGCCGGTTTTATTGACAATCCCTCGGGATCTTGATGCCGACGTAGTTTAAGGTCTTCGGACCAGTTGATGGGGTTGGGCATACTTACCTTGCTTCGTTTGGCTTCTGACGGGGCTGATTGTGATTTGAGTGGTTCGGATTGCTTGAATTGGCCCTGTTGTCTCTTTTCAGACTTCAACTTTGCTTTGGAGTACATATCCTTGATGTTTTTTGAGGCTAAGAAGGCTTTCCATGGTGCAGATGATGACTTGGACGGTTCAGATTGCTTGATTAGGCCTTGTGGGCCCACTTGATGATTAGATCTTGGATTCTGGCCCTTCTTTTTTATGATCGAACCTTTGATCTTGCTGCTCCATGACTTGTGTAAGCTTTCCAATGGTTTGGATCCTGGTGATCTAGCCCTTGAATGGTTCAGATTGATAGATTCGGCCCTGTGGTCCCACTTGAGACCTTAGCTTTACTTTGGGGCACCTCTTTTGATGATTTGTGAGACTAAGAAGGCTTCTCATGGTGTGGATGATGGCTTGAACGTCTCAGATCGCTTGATTTGGCTTTGTGGGCCCACTTGATGATTAGATCTTGGATTCTGGCCCTTCTTTTGATGATCAGCCCTTTGATCTTGTTGTTTGGTGGCTCATGTAGGTCCCTCAATGGTTTAGATCATGATGATCTGATCTTTGAATGGCTTGGATTGCTTGTGGCCCCCACTTGATCACCTTTCCTTCTCTTTGACTTGATCAGCCATGCTCTGGCCACATTGCTTCGTGATTGGGCCGGTGGGGCACCTTTTATATGATCTTGATCAGCCTCAGTCGAAATCTGGAGTGGACCGGGGCCTTGGGCGGCCCATGGAGCGCCATCTGCTGACGTGGACTGTCAGCCTCACCTACCAAGAACCCTGGAGCCAATCCCGCGGAGAGAGGGGATCTGCGTCCGTACGGGCGGCCCATGGCAGGCCGCCCAGGGCTCGCCTCTTGAGCGGCCTGGGCTGGCTCGGGTTCGGACATTCTTCTCTGTCCACTGTCCCTGTCTCCACCTGCTTGGCACTGGCGAGTTTGATTCCAGCCATGAATATTCTTCTTGTCTCATCTTCCCTCATCATCTTATCCTCATCTTGCTTTGTCCTTTCTTGGGCCATGGATGGTGGTGATTTAGGGGTTGTGGGGGCTGCCCATGGTGGGTCCCACACTCCAGATTTTGATGAGGGCTTTAATGATGGAGGGCTTCCTTTAATGGATGGTGGAGATGGAGCATTAAATGGGGGTATTGATGATGAATTAAGCTTGGTGGTTGGTGGAGCTTTGAATGGCTCCATTAATGGTGGGATGGCTGGAATTTCAGATTTGAATGGGCCCTTCATTATGGGAGAAATGGATGGTATGGATAGGATGATGAGATGGGACATGGGTGAGGCTATGGGCCACATGGATGATGTGATGGACGGTGGTGATGGGACCACGAAGGACATAGATGGGCTGATCTCATGCTTAGATGGGATGGATGGTTCAGATGATACCTTTGACGGTTTGGATGCTCTGGATGAGGGCCAGGATATGCGGTATACTTGCTTGGGTGGACTTGATGTGGTCATTGATGATGTCCCCCTGATGATGGATGGTGTGGATGCCTCGATGATCCCTTTGATCGGCCAGGATGATGATTGGATTCATGATTTCCTGTTGGAGGGGGCCGCAGGTCCAGATCTGACCGTTGATTCTTCGATCGGGGTAGCCGGGACCCTTTTGGATGGTTCAGATGCATTCTCTGACGGTCAGATTAGCCAGGATGCCACGATGTGCGGTGTGATCTTCACTGATAGTCCTTTTGATGGGGACCATTGTCCTTCTCTTGGTCATCGGTCCTTTGCGCACTCCGTTCATGAGGTGGGCGAGTCTTCCCGTGTGGCTGAGGTCGTGATAGTTTCGGACAGTGACGCGACTATATCAGACATGGTCGTTACTGAGGGCAGGTCAGGGGCTGTCGAGTCTGCAGAGGTTCTGGCTTTTCCTTCTCCTTCGCCCGTTGACCTTCCGACCCTTGATGAGCCATCATTGACTTCTGGGCCTTTTGTTCTGGAGGGGGTACCAATGAGAACTTGTCAGCTGTTTCCTCATCCTTCTTGCTCACCACGACTGCTTGCTTGGCTTGACAGTTTGTCAGCTTCTGAGATTCGAGATTTGGAGTCCTATGGCTTTGGCAGTTTGGTCCATATGGCTAGAGTTGATATTGATTGGAGGATGCTTGGAGCTGCCTTGATTGACTGGGTCCCTTCGTTGAACTTGTTTGCGTTCAACGATATGGAGATGGGACCCTCTTTGGAGGAGCTTGCACGCTTGACAGGCTTGCCCTGGGATTATATTCAGTATTTCTCGCCGAAGACATCGCCGAAGACTGCCACACCGCAGAACTGGTTCGGGATCCCTTATCTTGTTCGGCTTGCAGCCGGTGGCCAGGATGCTGTGGTGTTTTCCTTGGACTTACTGTATGATCTTTTTTCGGGTCCTCGGAGTGCGGCCGGTTCTACCTTTGCTCGGAACGCACTGATGTTCTGCTTGATTGCTGAGGTGCTGTTCTCGGGATGGCGCAGGTCCCAGACCCCTCTGCTTTTTGAAGTGATGAGCCGAGCTATTCGACGGCAGGGGATTATTTCTCTCATCTTGGCCGAACTGTTCAATGGGCTGACTGACTGCGCCCTGGGCCGCACTCGTGTCCTTCGCGGCTGTTGTGCCTTTCTTCAGGTATCTTTTCTGCACCTTTTTTTCCTTCTTGCTTTGTTGGGGATTGCTTTGCTTTAGCTGAACTTCTTTTCCTTTTTGTGATCAGGTCTGGCTATGGGAGCGTCTTTCTTTGACTATTCCTGTATCATTTCCTGACATTCGTCGCCCAGACCTTATGCGACACATTATGGAGTTTCTTCCTCATAGAGCTAGGATGAGCGAGCCCTTGTATCGCAGGATGTTTGCTGAACTTCGTGACTGGAACGTTCGTTGGGAGTCATCTTGGCTTTCACTTCCTCCAGTGCTTTGCGATGCACACCGCCATCCTCTGATGTTGGTAGGCTTTCGATCCTACTTTTCTTATCATCCCATCCGGTTCCTGCGGCAGTTTGGGTATGAGCAGGATGTTCCTCCTTTTGCTTTTACGGGTATCGGACGTCGAGTACTTCCCTCTAGATCCTCTGACTTCAGGACCCGGATTGATTGTTCTTGGGCGAGTCACTTGACTGCTGATTTGCTAGGTTTTGAGCTGCGGACTTTTCCGATGGCGACCGCCCCGTACCAGTACTGGGTTGCTGAGCAGTCTTTGTATCGACGTATCCCTTGCTGGCACCAGACTGCTGATGAGGATGAGCAGGATATCCTTGGAGATGCTGGCTCTTCATCTGGTTCATATGAACCTTTTGAGGAGCGCCCATTCATTGATCCTTGCTTCCTTTTGGCCACTCATGGCCATCTGCTGTCTGAGATCTCTGCACTTCGGTATCATTGTGAGATGATGTCGAGGAGATTGGCTGCCGATCAGAGGTTGACTGATGAGGAGATAGCGATCCGTACCCTTGAGCGCGATGAGGCGCATTACCTGCGTATGGAGGTGAGCAGGTTGAGAGCGAGACTATCTTTTTATGAGTCAGAGGACTCTCCTGATGTGGCCGAGGAGGAGGGTAGAGATTGATTGTGTTGGCCACCTGCACATTCTTTTTTGCATATATGATTGATGATGATGCATTTTTTTGTATTTTTTGAAAAAGATGATATGTTATATGTAAGAGAAATATGATGCCTTTAATTGAAAAGAGAAAACTGTTTGAAAATCTACTGTGCCATGAGTTGTCTTGTGAGTGTGTCTGGATTTTGTGTCAGGATATAGGAATCAGAACTGGGGCTCGGCCAATGCTTTGACCGATGTCTTGAGTTTGACTTGCTTGATCTTTTGGTTCCCTAGAGATGTAGGTAATAGAAACTCTTGCTTCCTGAGATTGTCAGAGTTTGTAGAGTTCTTCGCTCCTGACTGCGCTTCTTCTTGTTCTTGAACTGTAACTGTTTGAACTGATCTGGACCGTCTGCTTTCTTGGTACCTGCACTTTTATTTTTTCCGCTTTTTTTTTTCATTTTGAGCCATTTTTGCCTGCAGTGCTCTTTTGAGTTTTCACCACAGTCGGCCTTTTCCCATCATTTTTGCCCGTGGCGCCCTTTCGGGTTTTCACCACGTCCCGGGTGTTCGATCTTCCTGCCCCTTGGCAGCTATGTTGTTTTTACCCTCGGCGCCCTTTCGGGCTTTCACCAAGTCCGCTGTATGCCCACTGTTTTTACTCGGAGCGCCCTTTCTGGTTTTCACTCCGCCCTCTTTGTTTAGGCACACATTTTCCCTTTTTTTCTCTTTTTTTTTCTAGATCTCTGGATAACTGCGGCGGCTAGAGGTCGGGAATCCGTCGTTGCGGGCCGATGGCAGTCTTTCAGCCCTTATCCTGAGTTACGATAATAGAGCTGTCGGTCTTTGCTAAAGACCCCTCTGAGATGAATGGATGGATGACTGTGTTTCTTCTTGGACTGATTTTTTTCCTTGGGTACCTTGCTTTGGCTTCCCTTCTTCTTCTTCTTCTTTTTTTTTGTATTCTTTTTCTCTTTTTTTTTTGTCTTTTCCTTTTGAATCCCCCTTTTTTTGTATTTTTCTCTTTTTGAATCCCCTTATTTGAAACACTTGTTGGTGGACGGAAATGATTTTTCAGAGATCTTAGCTTTGACCTCTTGACTTCAGCTCTATTAAAGTAACCTTTGATAAGGTCAGAATAACTTACCCGTGAAAGATCTTCACGTTGTCGGCGTTGGTTGGCTCAGGAAGATCCACCCCTCTCATGCTGGTGAGTCTGAGGGCGCCTCCGGGAAGTACTTCTCTGATGATCAGTGGCCCGTCCCACGAGGGTTTGAACTTTCCTCTGGGGTCCGGAAGGTGCGACGGTAGAATCTTCTTCATGACCATGTCGCCTACCTTGAAACTTCTTTTTCGGACTCTCTTGTTATAAGCCCGAGCGATCCTTTTCTGATAGCACTGTGAATGACTTAGTGCACGCATGCGCTTTTCATCTGCTAACTGCAACTGATCGAATCTGGCCCGTTGCCATTCTCCTTCTTCGACTCCGCTTTCTAGTAACACCCGTAGTGATGGTATTTCCACCTCGACTGGTAGAACTGCTTCCATTCCATAAGTAAGCTCGAAAGGAGTAACGCCTGTAGCAGACCGTACAGACGTTCGATAGGCCCAAAGTGCATATGGGAGCATATCTGACCAATCTCGATAGGTCACGACCATTTTCTCGAGTATCCTGATGATTGTCTTGTTTGCGGCTTCTACCCCACCATTCATCTGGGGACGGTAGGGGCTTGATCGATGATGTTGGATCTTGAATTTGCTGAGGAAGTCATCCATCTTCTTGTTGACGAACGGGGTCCCATTATCTGTGATGATGGCATTAGGGATTCCATACCGGCATATGATGTTGTTCTTCATGAATTTGATCACCTGAGATGCCGCAATTGTGGTGTAGGAGGCTGCCTCTACCCCCTTGGTGAAGTAGTCGACTGCCACAAGTATGTACTCATAACCATTTGATGCTTTGGAGACTGATCTTGCCGATGATGTCGAGCCCCCACATGGAGAAGGGCCAGGGGTGGTCAGGTTGTATAATTCTGATGATGGGGCATGGATTTGATTCGCATGCTCCTGACACTTGAAGCATTTTCTGACGTGCTAGCAACAGTCTGTCTCCATGATGAGCCAATAATAGCCGAGTCGTAGAATCTTCTTTGCCATCATGTGCCCATTCATGTGTGGGCCACAGATTCCTTCGTGTATTTCTTCCATGATCTTTGCAGCCTCTGTTTCGTCGACGCATCGAAGGAGGATGTGATTATAGGATCGCTTGTAAAGAACTTCGCCACTGATGGTGAACTGGCCGGCCAAACGCTAAATGGTTCGGCGATCTGTTGCTGTTGCCGATTCTGGATACTCCTGGGTTTCGAGATATTGCTTGATGTCGGCATACCAGGGTTTGTCAGGGACAGCTTCGGCTTCTTCTATTTGCAGGCAAAAGGCAGGTTCTTCTTGAACTTCAACTGTGAGCTCCCATTCTGAAGCTCCTTTTGGTATCTCGAGCATTGATGCAAGTGTGGCGAGAGCATCTGCAAACTGGTTCTTGGCTCTGGGCATGTATGAGAAGGTGATTTCCTTGAATTCTTCGATCAGATTGTCAAAATACACATGATATGGTATCAACTTCTCGTCTTTGGTCTTCCATTCGCCATTGGTCTGATTGATGATAAGCTGTGAGTCTCCAAATACTCGTAGCTTCTTGACGCCCAAGATTATGGCTTCCCTTAAGCCAGCGATGCATGCTTCATACTATGCCATGTTGTTGGTGCACTCGAATGCTATGCGCCTTGAGATAGGAATAGGGACATCATCTGGAGAGTAGAGGATTGCTCCAATACCACTCCCTTTAGAGTTTGCTGCGCCGTCGAAGAATAATGTCCATTCATCTTTCTTCTTCTTTTCATCCCCTTCAATAAGCAAGAGATCTTCATCAGGGAAGAACGTCTTGAGCGGTTGATAATCCAGGAGTGAGTGAGCGGCAAGATGATCGGCGAGGGCCTGCCCTTTGATTGCCTTCTAAGTGACATAGGTGATGTCGAACTCAGATAAGAGTAGCTGCCATTTAGCTATTCTCCCAGTGAGTGCCGGTTTCTCGAACAGGTACTTGAGCGGATCCATGTGAGCAAGGAGGAGAATAGGGAATGCAATCATGTATTGACGGAGTCGCTGAGTTGCCCAGACTAGGGCGAGGCAAGTCTTCTCGATCGGGGAATACCTGGTCTCGTAGTCGGTGAACTTTCGGCTCAAATAGTATATTGCTTGTTCCTTCTTCCCGGTCTCGTCGTGCTGGCCGAGGACACAGCCAATGGCTTCTGCTGCTACTGAGATGTATAACAATAGTGGTCGTCCGGGAGCGGGCGGCACTAGCTATGGAGGATTCATGAGATATTTCTTGATACGGTCGAAGGCGTCTTGACAATCATCATTCCATTCTTTTGGAACGTTCTTCCGAAGGAGCTTGAAAATGGGCTCACAAATAGGTGTGAGCTGTGCGATGAAGCGACTGATGTATTGAATTCTGCCGAGGAAGCCACGAATTTCTTTCTCTGTTCTAGGAGGGGGCATCTCGATGATTGCTCTGGTTTTGGTCTCGTCGACCCTGATGCCGTCTTCGCTCACCATAAAGCCGAGGAGCTTACCTCCCATTGCACCGAAGACACATTTCTGAGGGTTGAGACGAAGCTTGTACTTTTCTAATCTGTTGAATAACTTCTTCAGATCTTCAAAGTGTCCTTCAATTGTGCGAGATTTGACGATCATGTCGTCCACATATACTTCAAGCTCTTTGTTCATCATGTCATGGAATAATGCTGTCATTGCTCGCTGATATGTTGCTCCTGCGTTCTTCAGACCGAACGGCATTACCCTGTAACAGAAGGTTCCCCAGGGAGTGATGAACGATGTCTTCTCGCGATCTTCGACGGCCATCTTGATCTGATTGTAACCTGAGAACCCGTCCATGAATGAGAAGATCTTGTATCCAGCAGTGTTGTCGACCAGAGTGTCAATATGTGGCAAAGGGAAGTCATCTTTAGGACTGGCTTTATTGAGATCTCGAAAGTCGATGCACATTCGAACCTTGCCATCCTTCTTTGGTACTGGTACGATGTTCGCGAGCCATTCAGGGTAGTTGGAGACTACCAAGAATCCCGCGTTGTACTGCTTGATGACTTCATCTCGGACTTTCAGAGCCCATTCTGGCTTCATTCTTCGAAGTTTCTGCTTCACTGGCTTCATGTCTGCCTTGGTTGGCAGATGGTGTACAACGAGCTCTTCATCGAGCCCCGGCATGTCTTTATATGAGAACGCGAAGTTGGACAATCTTGGAGCTAGGAACTCTATCATTTTCTGTTTCATCTCAGGTGGCAATGATTTTCCAATGCGTACTTCCCTAGGGATCTCAGGCGTCCCCAAGTTTACTATCTCGAAATCATCGGCTACAACACTGGCTTTAGATTCGAACTTTTTGAGGAGATCCTCTAGTTCGGGAGCCGGATCATCATCTTCCTCATCCCGAGCTTCGTCCAGACCCATGAGTTCGAAGTCTAATTCGATGTCGAAATCATATGATTCGACTTCAAACTCATGCGACTCTTTAGACGAACTTGGCACCTATTGAATGCAGGAAAAGAAATATTTTTTGGTTTTTGAGATTTTTCTGAAATGGCAATGCTAGATGTTTTTGGCTTTTGAAAATTTTTGATTTTTTTGGTTTTTTGAAATTCACGGGACTTTGAACAAGCGGGCATTGCAGACCATGATTGAGCCCAACTTGTTCCAAAGTTCCGGTCACTGCTTAAACTGGCATTTTTTTTTTTGGAAGCCAGAGCCCTCAAATAGCTCTTTGGCTGATTCAAAAGTTAGGGGAACGGATGACCATTCATGACCCCACACTTCCTCCCCTGAAGAGCTGGGGGTTGATGATTTGGGCGAAGAATCATGGTCTGGCCCAATGACCATGACTTCTTGCTGGTCGGGTTCGAGATCTGAGTCGCACTCAGTCCCTCCCGGATCACTTACTTCGCATTGCAGTTCGTCTGGTTCCACGGCTAGACATGAGTTTGGAATCTGGACATTAGACCAATCTAGGGCTAGCCATTTCCCTTTCTTGGTCCAATGGATGGGCTGCTTCTGCCCCTGGCTGACGGTTGATGATGTTGATTCTGCTGAGATGGGCAAGTCGTGCCCCTTGTTGATTGATGTTGAGATGGGCGAGTTGTGCCCCTGGTTGATTGAAGTGGGCAGGTTATGCCCCTGGTTGATTGAAGCTGAAGTGGGCAGGTTGTGCCCCTGGTTGGGAGCAGGTATCAGAGTAACCTGGTCCTGAAGCTGCTGTATTTGACTTCCTTCTTCGTCTTCATCATTTCCTTCTTCTTCTGGAGGCTTAGATGGTTCGAGAATCTGATCCTATCGAATGGGGGGCCATGTGGCCCAAACTAGGCTCATCGGGAGGCCTTTGTGTAGTGCAGTCAGTTGATTCCCTCCTGGATCCTTGCAAGGTTCTCCTGGCTTGATGAATTGGATGGGTGAGCACCAAAATTTTTTCCTCCTTTTGTCCATAAAGGTTGTCCTGTATCCGAGTCCCCATTTGCGTTGGTTATATATCAGCGGTACCTTTCTGGACTTGAAGTGATTCTTCATTTGGTATTTGAGGCTCAGACGCTCTGCCGGTGAAAAGACACGGTCCACCCTTATCGGTTCTGGATTGGCGATAGAGTTCACAGTCTCAAATTCGAAACTATGAAACAGGATGTCTTCTTCAGAGTGCTGGATATCGATGACCGGGATGTCTGGTTCAGTGGCAGCAGTATTGGAAGGAATGATGAGCTCCTTCTCTGCATGGATAGAGATCACTTGATTTCCACAGATGTACTTCACCCGTTGATGTAAGGTTGATGGCACAGCTCCAACCTTGTGCAGCCAAGGCCGTCCGAGCAGCATATTGAAAGAGGCTGATATATCCAGGATTTGGAATGTGATGGTAGAGACTTCCGGACCTATCTGTACCTCTATGTCGACTTCTCCTTCCATTGATCGGCGGGTGTTGTCGAATGCTCTGACACATATGGTGCTGGGCCGAAATGAAGAGGGACTGATTCCCAGACGTTCCGCAGTCTTGAGTGGGCAGACGTTTAAGCTTGAGCCATTATCGATAAGGACCAGCGGGACGCAGAGGTCTTTGTATCGTAAGGCTATGTTGAGGGATCGCCCATGATCGCGCCCTTCTGGTGGCAAATCATTATCTGTGAAGGTGATGGCGCGCGGAGCCAGGAGTTGTCCAATCATCAGAGCTATCATTTCTGGTGCCGTATCAGAGGAGACGTGAGCATCGTTCAAGGTTTTGGCAAACATTTCTCGGTGTATGCGAGATGTGCAGAGTAGCTCCCATACTGAGATTTGAGCAGGGATTGACTTGAGCTGAGTTGCTACATCGTATGCGGCTTCATTTTTGCTGCTGAGGCCTGAGAGGACGCCTTTGGGATCTCCTCTGTTTTGATTATCTCTTCGGATGCAACGCCCATTGGGATTCATGTTCCCCACTTCCGCACATTCTGGATAGTGCCATGGAACCTCTTTATAGTTTTCCTCCCTTTTGCCTTCTAGGACCACCGGTTCTTGTGACGGTGCTGGTGTGGGTACCAGATCTTCCTCGTATGGAGCTTTTGCCTTGAGAACTACATTGTTGCCTGTGCTGAAGGGGTAGTATCGAGGCTTGTCTTCATAGACCACATAAGGTTGTGGTCCTGGCTTGATTGTTCCTGGAGCGGGAGGCTCCCATGGAATGAATACTGGTCCTCTTAATATGGCAGGAGGTTTCTCTGTTCGTCCCAGCTGCCGTAGCGTGATTGACACGCCTCCGGGGTTTGCCCCTTGCAATACGACTGGCTCGACTGGAAGAGCTCCTTCTAATACAACGGGTTCTTGTTGCTGATGAGTATAATCCCTCCATTGTGGATTGGATTGTTCTTGAGTTGCCCCTTGCAAGATGACAGGTTCGTATGTGGGCTCGATGTATGATTGTGCTCCTTCCAGGATGACTGGTTCCCAGCTTGAATGGTTGTAAGGTGCCCCTTGAACAACTGGTACATCATATGGAAGTGCTCCTTCGAGTACTACTGGCTCGGAGATTGAAGGAAGAAAGGGACCTGCCCCTTGCAAGATTGGAGGAGGATTTGTCGGCCCATAGGTGTAGGCATGAATGGATTGGATGGGGGAGAAGAAGCGATCGAGATGGTCCCCTTCTTCTATACTATTGACTGCAGGGCCACGAGACGAACTGGGGTCCGTTGGATGCTGAGGCAGAGGATTCTGAAGGATGTTGGTGGAAGCTGCTGGAGAAGTTCCAGGGACCGAGATGACGATCTTGCGGTCATCAATCAGGTCTTGTATGGCATTCTTCAAAGTATAGCATCGATCAGTGGCGTGGCCACGTCCTTGATGATAGGCGCAATACTCATTTTCTCGGTAGTTTGGTGGCAAAGGATGAGGAGGAGGCCTAAGTGTCATCAGAGTGAGTAACTGCTTTTGTACCAGCGTAGTCATGATTTGACTAAGTGGTTGACTAAGTGGAGTGAATTTCCTAGACTCCCTGTAGTTTTGCCTATTTTGATATGAGTATTGACCATTTCCTCTGAACTGCTGTTGTTGTCGAGGTGGTTGTGGCTGAGGATTCGGTTGTGGCTGATACCGCTGAGGCTGATGCTGAACTTGATTCTGCTGATACTGTTGACGTCCCTGTGGGGGAGCATGTTGATTTCCTTGAGCAGTGGTGTTGATGTTGTTTACCTCTGTTGGGCGGGGAGGAGAACCACTCGGTTTCCATTCCCATGCCCGATAGGTCTTTCTTCCACTCTGTTCCTTTTGATTGGAGTGGCTTGATGAGGCCATGGGGAAATCGTCCCGGCACGGATTCCTGCTTCGACTTGCTCTCCAGCACGGATCAACTGTGAGAAATTCGCACATGGATGCGAAATGAGATATCCAGATATGCCCGGATATGTTGAATGAACAATCATGGAGATTTGTTCTTCGTCATCGATGGGTGTCTGCATTCTGGCTGCCATAGCTCGCCAACGTCCTACCTAGGCGGATAGTGTTTCATCACTCCTTTACCTGAGAGCTGCGAGATCGGCTCTTCTGGGTGCCATGTTGAGATTGTACGCGAATCTGTCAACGAAAGCCTGGGAAAGTTGTTCCCATGTCCTGATTCGGTGGCAGTCCAATGAAGTGTATCAATCTAGGGCATCGCCCTTCAGAGACTTTTGGAACAAACGTATGAGGGCCCCTTCATTTCCTGCAATTGCACTCAGCTCTCCACAGAAAGCCTTGAGATGTGCTGTGGGACAACCGCTGCCATCGTATCTTTTGAATTTTGGTACCTCAAAGTTTTGAGGTACTTGAGCATCTGGGAAAGGACACAAGTCTCTGAACTTGGTCGAAGGTAAGTCGATTCCTTGCTGTCGCTGAAGCTGATTTTGCAAGATCTGGAACTGCTCCCGCAACTCGTCCAGTCCTGAGTGATCTATTCGAGCGACTGGTGCCTCCTGGAGTAAGGCACGTTCTTCTTCAGCATAGTGGTCGATGTCTTCGACCCTATGTGCTTGCTGAAAAGCAACCGCGGGCTGCTGAAGCTGATTTGATGACTGAACTGGATTCTGATGAATTGGTGCTTGAAAGGATTGTAGCTGAACTGGAGATTGTACTGAAGGTTGAACTGGAACTTGCTGGAAATTAACTGGAGATTGCTGAACTGAAGATTGCTGAAAATTAACTGGATTTTGCTGAATTGAAGATTGCTGGAAATTAACTGGATTTTGCTGAATTGACGATCGCTGGAAATTAACTGGAATCCTATCGGCGGGGATGTGCTGGAATTGAAAAGTGCTCCTATTTGCAGGAGGCTGAGATGCTGGGAAGTGACCCCCTTGTTGGGTATTCGCCACCGTCCGCTGATTGATGTGGGCTTGACACTGACCCCCATTGTGGGCATTCGCCAGTGCTGTCCCTGTTGCTGAAAATTGAATGGAAATCCCATCGGCGGGGATGTGCTGAAATTGAAAAGGTGTCCCATCGGCGGGGACATGCTAAGATCTACTGAGATTGTTGTTTGCAAGATTGACTGGAAGCTGACTGGAAGTCCCTGCGACTGGGATGCTCTGAGATGGCCCCGTTGTTGCAGGAAGGTATTGAGAAGGATGCCTCATAGCAAAGGGCTGAGAAGGCTGCTGTCGGTAGTCTTGGGCAGACTCCGATGGTTGTGCTTGATTTGAACTGGAGGCCGGAGGGATCCGGCATGGTTGTTGAGATTGCTAAACTGGGCCAACCTGATTGTTGGCTGCTGTGGTGGTTTGTGCTTGCATGAATTGCAAGAGCATTTCTTGCATTGCTCTCATTCCTTGTGCCAATTCTTGTATGATTGGCGTATTGTCAACGGGCTGTTGCGCTGGAGGTTGCGCTTCGGTCATTTCAAGAGCAGGGAAGTGATGAGTTTCTTCTTCGTGGTCGGACATGGCTTGCTGAGCCCGAGTGCGGATTATGCTGCGGAAGGGAAGCTGTCTCCGAACAAGTTGAGCCCGAGGAGGCGCAATGGTGAGGACTATATTCTTTTTGGGTTTTGGGATTTTCTATTTTTTTCTTGGTTTAGGGATTTTTCTATTTTTTGTTTGTTTTGGGTTTTGGGTAGAATGCTATGCAGATGAGATTGTATGAGGATTAGTGACTTTCAAGTGCGGGAAGGATTCTGTTTTTCAAGTCGGATCACGACTAGTGGGACTAGCTCATCCCTAGCAGAGTCGCCATTCTGTGGACCCTCGCCGTTTTTCGCGCTCCCACACGACGTTCTTCTCGCCCCTTTCCCTTTCGGGAAAAGATGGAAACGAGGATGCGTGAGTGCGAAATCGTCGTTTGTGCCACTGGCATGCCTCGTTCTCGAGGGCTTTGTTTGGTAGTCATGCTTAGGCTGGATGTGTTTAAATGAGTTTATATAAGACCAGAGTCGCCACTAGCCAGTTACTTCGAATCTACAGTCGGCTAGACCCCGTAGAAACGTTAGAGAAGGGAATCCGAAGATTCCTTCTTCTAAAATGACTCTTATTGATCTGCGGTCAGAGATTCAAGGTAAGGGATCACGGTTACAGGGTGGGAAGAGGTTAAGCACCCCACACACTGCCCGTACCGAAGTACGGTCTCTACTTCACAGAATCGATCGAATACTTGAAAGTCTAGTTTAATCCTCGTATATTCTCATGGATGACATGATGCATGAATGCGGGTCTGAACAGTAAGAGTTTCTGATGGGCAGGTTCCAACAACGGGCAAGCCCAGAGCGTACGCTCGAACTGACAGGTGCTTTATGCGAGATGATGCATGCTGTGTGCTTGAATATTCAAAGTGCTTATAGTGATATGTACGTGAATGCAGGTCTGAACAATAAGAGTTTCTAATGGGCAGGTTCCAACAACGGGCAAGCCCAGAGCATACGCTCGAACTGACAGGTGCTTTATGCGAGATGCATGCGGTGAGCTTGAAGAATCAAGGTGCTTGTAGTGAAGCAGGGGGGTTGGAAGAAAAGTAAATGTTGCACTTATGCTAGATGCGAATGAGATGATGCTGGAAAAAGAATAGCTGGGTGGATGGAGGTGTCGCAAGGATTGGCTTCGAGTGGCTGGATCAAGATTTGGATGACTTGGGAGGCTTGGACCAGTGGTCAGGCTGGGCTGGACCAGGGCTAGACTCTCCTCACTCGGGCTCTCCTTGGTGGGAAAATGGGCTAAAGGGTGGAGAGGTGGACTCAGAGCTCTCGGGCTGAAATGGACTTGAAGGGATGTTGAAATGAGAAGGGGAGGGGGGTATTTATAGCAGCGAGGAGTGGCAGTTTGCGTAATTTTGTCCGGGCGGCCTGCTATGGGCCGCCCGTACGGCCGCTCCTCGGTTTCCAGCGAGTACGGTCGCTCCCTCGGGGCTGCTGTTTGACTCGCTGGGTCGACTCAGTGAGTTGACTCAGCGGGTCGACTCGGTGATTTGACTCGACGGGTTGACTCGGTGTTTTGACTCGGTGTTTTGACTCGACGGGTTGACTCAGCGGGTTAACTCAGCGGGTTGACTCAGCGGGTTGACTCAGCGAGTTTGACTTTTTTAGGATTTTTTGACTGGCCTTTTTTATGGGGGGTTTTTCAGGGTGATTTTTAAGACTGGGTTGACTAGATTTAGGCTTGAACTGGGCCATGGAATGGGGCTTACAAGGGTGAGTTTGGCTGAGTTTGGACTTGGGATTTGGGTATGGTCCTCCATTCATCTAGCTATCTCTACCAACATTGTAGCCGAAGGTGGGGTGTCTACACCGGGGCAATCTTGTAGAGACGGAGGAAGTTTCGTATGAAAGGGTGGAGGGGAAGACGTACGCCCACTTTGAAAAAATATTCATAGAAAGCCACACACCCTGGTGGTGGGGCATCAGCTGTCTCCCCTCTCCCAGGTAATCTAAACGAAACAGAGTCTGGGACTCTATATGCCTCTCTAAGGTTAGAGAGCCTTTCCTCCGTCAAGATAGAAGAGTAACCGGAGTCGGAATATCTCCCGGCCGGTACTCTGGCGTTGTTGGATTCAGAAGAATCCGGAGTTTCGTCTCCCAGAGGGACAATCTCTTCGTCAGAGACCTCCGTTATTACAAAGAAAGGGGATGAAAGAAGTGAGTAAGAAGAAAGAATACCTCTGTAAAGAGGTTTTTTGCTCCGGAAACAAAGAAGGAGAAGAAGGAAACTCCGCAGTAGATAGAATTCAAAAATTGTGGATTTTCTGCTAAGTCCGATATTTATATGCAATCATCCCGTTTGATTTGATGGACACGCGGCAGCCTCGCATTCGGCACGCCAGACGAACAGGCGCTGGCATTAAATACAGAAACACGTGGCGCCCGACGCCTCATTTCTGGCGGCAGAAAAGCTACGCAAAAGCTGGCCATCATAATGCGGAAGCACGATAAGTGAATCATGCGCGATTTTCTCCCAGCAGCCATCTGTCTACACTAACAAACCCTTGGCATAGTTCCTCAATACCAAGGGTTTGGGGGGTATCTGTTGTAGGCAAATATAGTCTAACGAGAAGTGAGGGATCGCGGCATATCTTGTGAATGCGAGCAGTCATGATCGTGCTCGAGAAAAGGGGTCGCATATCGTGAATGCGACCAGTCAGGATCGTGCTCGAGAAAAGGGGTCGCATATAGTGAATGCGACCAGTCTGGATCGTGCTCGAGAAAAAGGGTCGCGTTTCATGAATGCGAGTGGCCAAGCTCGTGCTCGACAAAAGGGGTCGCATATACAGAATGCGACCAGAGTATTCTTCATTCGAGCAGCTCCCGATATCTGGGTGATCGTGGTCTTTGGCTAAGATGGCCTTCGTCTCATAGTACCAGCAGTCCGTATAGGCCGGTTTTCGGTTTATATCTGTTCTTAGCTTCGAATATCCGGAGACGTAATCGGCTAGACGTCTAGGATGTTTTGACTACATCTTTTTCCGAGGATTATCGAGATAAGTTTCTTATCCCGCAAAAACAGGGCTAACCTTAACAGCTTGCGTAACGGCCTGGATCATTGAGATCTGTATAAATAGATGACTCTATTGATGAAAAAGGTACACAATATTCAATCTTTACCTCCGGTGATTGGCTGTTCTATTTCTTCACCCCATCTGACTTAAGCATCGGAGGGCTAACGGCTGGATACCGGCCACTCTTAGTTGTTTTCTGTCCCTTTTCAGGTCCGAAGAGGAAATCCAAAAACTTGAAGGGAAGGTGAACGTCTGGTGGATCCAGTTACAGAATTTGACGTAAACACCCACCTTCATGTAGACCATCCATCATGTGGGGCCCTTCAATGTCCACTGCCCATCATATGGACCCACATTTGATGTAGTATCCTATGGGCCCCACCCTTGAATTGTATTGTCCTTCATGTGGGGCCTACCTTCAATGGGGCCATTCATCATTAGGGACCATATTTCGATGTGTATTGTCCATTATATGAGGTCCACCTTGATGTGAGTCATCCATCAAGTAGGGCCCACATCCATCAGCAAGGCCACACTTTAATGTGGGCTACCCATCATGTGAGGCCTGCTTTAGATGTACACCATCTATCATGTGGGGTGCAACTTCCATGTGGATCATCCATATGTTAGACTACTTTGGATATGGACCGTCCATCATGCGAGACCTTGGATGTGGACAGTCCATCAGGTGGAGCCCACTTGATTTGGACCATCCATCATGCGAGGCCACACTTTCATGTGCGTTATCTATCATTTGAAGCCCACTCCGTCCATTACATGGAATTACCTTAATGAGGACCATTCATCATATGGGGCCCCATTGTCAATATGGGTCATTCATCATGTGGGCCCACCTTCAATGTACACCATCCATTATGTGAGTTCCACCTTTTTTTATGGCCATCGTCCATCATGTGGGGCCCTCTTGATGTGGATAGTCAATTATGTGAGGCCCACCTTTGATGTGAACGGTGCATTTTGTGGACCCACCTTGATGTGGACCATCCATCATATAAGGCCCCACCTTCAAGTGGGAGAGAGAGAGAGAGAGAGTGAGAGATTGCAAAGAGGCTTTAAGTGGGCATTTCAAAAATACTTGAAGGCCTAAACCTTCTCTAGTTTCTAAAAAATTCAGATATAAAATTAGAATTGTACCAAATAGTCTATTTTCAAAATTAGACTTACTTTTTTACAAATAAGTAAATAAACTCTTATTGATCCAGATGTCAAACGTAATTAATATAGAATTTATATTCGGCTACCTTTTTCACAAACGTTCTCAATAAGCTACATCATTAATCTATTATCACGCCATTACCTCCGGCAGTTAGGTTTCTTAATGTCTGCCATTCCAGCAAAATGGTTGTCTACTTAGGTAGGCTCCATCGTGACATTTATGTGAAATCTAAGGTGTTTCACCTCATTTTAGTCCCAAAACTCAAAACGTAGCCCGATTTGTGATTCAAGTGGATCACACAATTGGAAATAGTGTACAGTTTCCCTTGGTATAGCCCACTTGAATTACATATGAGCCTAATTTTTGGGCTCCCAGTTTGTTGTGGCATCTAATGGTTGGAATGGATTTCATATAATCATCACAATAGGTCCTGTAAAAATCAAGGGTGGATATTTCTCTACAAATTGTTTCCTTCATTGTAGCTCATCTAAATCTATTGCTCTAGGCCTAAAGTGGGATTACATATCTAATGGTGGGATTCGATCTCACTTGCAAATCATGGTAGGCCCCATGAAAAATAAAGGTGGACATCCCATAAAATTCTATTTTTTAAGATAAATCTGTCTTTTTGTAATTAGGAGAGAGACATTGTCCTTGATTTTTATAGGGCCCACCATGATGTGTAATCGTACATTAGGCCCAGGGCTAAAAAATCAGGTTGATTGATGATGCTGATGTGCCGCACTGAAGGAAAAAGTTGGGAGAGAAACCTCGACCCTTGATTTTTACAGGGCTATTGTGATGACTTATAAAATTCCCTCTAACCATTAGATTCCATACAAAAATATAGGCTTGGAGTCCAAAAATCAGGCCCATCCATGATTTAAGTGGGTCACACCAAGGAAAATAATTTGAAGGGTGGGTGTTGCCCAATACACTATTTCTAATTGTTTGGTCCATTTGAATCACAAATGGGGTTAACTTTTTTGTCATGGGCCTAACATGAGGTGAAGTACCTAGTGGTCAGGGTAAATTTCAAATAAACATCGTGATGGGGCCTAACCGAGCCACCAATCCATTTGGTCGTACATAGGTAGGTAGTGGGATGATAATTATGTAGATTAATGAGGAAGCTTATTGAAAACCTTGTTAAAAAACTTTTGTGAAAAGGTATAGGAATGTAAATTCTTTATTAATTATTTATTTTTTATTTTTTTTTTGTAAAATTCTCTATTTAAAATGGCACTAATCAAATAATCCTAACCATCAAATTAATGGATATCAAATGGATGGTTAAAAGCAAACTAGTGAGTGGTCCTAAATTGGAATAGAAAATATATGGTTAATGTAGTCTTCATGCATGGCTTTTCAGTTATGCTCCATCCATGGGATGGTTCTAAGATTCGCACAATGTAGACTACTATACAACTACTTCATGTGTACAATTGTAGTGTGTGGAAAATTAAGGTTAGGGTTAAAGGTACTTTTAATTAGAGATGCATCCTCCCAAAAAGTTTAAGGTACTGTCATCCTAATCAAAATAGATTTAGTTACCTTTGCAAGATAATTTTTTTCATCCAGACACTACATTTTATTGCGGGGTATAAATACAAATTGTTTAAAATTGAACCATAAAGTTAAAAACAAACATGCAAGACCTAGCATACGTACTCCTCACCTTATCGGACCTTATAAATACTTTTGTGCGATTGAACTAGAATTTTAACATAGTTAATAAGATATTGCATAATAGACAATAAGTCAGATCAACTTTTCGTAACACAAGAAATATGAAATAATAATCTATGAGTAAAATAATTATGACCAAACAATCACATAACGGAAGTGTAACACCCTAGCAATACTCGAGTATTGAATGTCCTCAGGCATCACCATAGAATTTTTCAATTAAATTATTCAAATGCACGTGTCATCGAGCCCAAAACCCTAGGGATTATAAACGAGACCCAAAATGGGGGAAGCCATAACCCAGATAACTCTGTGTGCTACTAAATCAATCGTACTACAGCTCTCGTGGGACCCGAATCATCATATCCCTAGTCCATTAAACCCCTGACCATCGTCCAGATAAAGCATACAATAAAACACATTGAATACAGCAAGTAAGTTTAGAGTTAGCCCGTAAAACATATAGGATTATACTTTAGAACCCTAAGGTAGAGAACGAGCTCAGTTACAAGTCAATTTGATGTTCTGTCAGTACAATCAACTTGAGAAAATAAAAATCTGAAGGAAAAAAAAAAAACAACGTTCAGTCAATCCGACTGATTGAACTGTTTGTTTCTGTCGGTATGACCGGCAATGCACATTAAGTTACGAAATCCTCACCCACGAGCTTTTGGATCTGAGGTCCTGAGACTAAGGCCTAATTTGCCAAAAATAAAAACATGATGATAAGTTTTATTGAAGCATTTTTTACATTATTACAAGTAATTTTTAAAGAAGACGAAAATTTTAAAATTACAAAAACAAAAAGATGTAATGAAAATGAAATTTTCTAAAAATAATAATTTTTTCTTTTTAAATCCTAGTATTAAATCAAAGGGGTGCATTTTCTAGAAAAAAAAAAAAAAAACAAATAAATTTTGCTAGCATGACGGGCCGATTGACCTCAGAAGCAACGTTATATAAAGATTGATAGGTTGTGTGTTTTGTGACAACATCTAGATCAAAAGTTACAGCTGATTTATGGCTCACACTTTGAGCAACAATTTCTCCATATATATCTAAAATGATTTTCTTCAAACCGAATACTCTTAGGCCCAATTACGTCATACATAGGCTTGTGCCTTGATCCAACGGACTACTTCCGCTTCTCTTCGGGCTTTTTTGTCCAGCCGTGCTAAGAATCTATCTACAGCATGTCCTGAATTGGCACGTGACTTTCTTCATAAAGGACATCATATCTTTACATAATCCGTGTATCTTTCACATTTGTTTTAATGGAAATCACAAATTTTTTTTTTTTTCAATCAAGCCATCCGTAGCCTGATACTCTTACCTATAACCTGAGAGCATTTTCGTGAGGCATATTAGACATAAATCACCCCCAAAGATAGACTATTTAATTAAGTCAATATTTTAATACACAAATCTATCAGTTCCATAGCAAAATTCCTTATTTCCTCCACCATGTGCTACCACCAACTTTTCAGCTGTCCACCACAGACGCTTCTGGATAGAATGAGAGATCCACCATGCTTTTACATGCCATCCCACTCGGTATTCTGGTTCGCCCCACCTCGACAAAGGGAAACACAGGCCACGTGAAAATCAGGTCCGTCACACAATCTGAATATATTCTTTTAGACGCGATTGTATGTTGCTCCCTGTTGTGTGTTCCATCTGAGTTTTGGATCGTGATGATTCTTGGGATGTACGGCGAACATGAGGAGGCCCACCAGATTCATGGTTTGGATTTCACATGCACATGACACATAACAGGTGGGCTCCAAATAGGTCCAACTTATGGTGATTATGATCCGTTTAACGTATGTGATCATCCACTATTATTAATACATCTTCTCAGCCAGTTATTTATGGGGCGGAGATTGGGTACTACCCCACCAGGACCTAGCAAGAGACGTACGGTGTTGTCAGGGATCTTTGGGGGCCCAACGGGGTGTTTATGTTTTATCCACACCATCCATCCATTTTAGTGGATCATTTTAGGGTATGAGTCTAAGAAGGAGACAGATTGAAGTCTCAAGTGGACCACACCACAGGAAGCAGGGGGATAGAAAGCTTACTGTTAAAAACTTCTTGGGGAGCACAGAAGTTTTGCATTAAGCTGATATCTATGTTTTCCCTTCATACAGGATTATCTGACCTTATGAAGAAGTTGGATGGCAAATCCCCACAGCTTCATGTGCTGTGGTTCACTTGAGCCTTCACTCTGCGTCCTTTTTGGGTTCATGCCTTAAAATGATCAATCAAAATAAATGGACAAAGTGGATAAAACATATGCATCATGGTGGGCCCCACATATCCCCTGACAGGACCGTCCGTCTCTAGCTAGGTATGGGTGAGGGTAGTACCCAATAGGGGTGCACACTTGGGTCCAGTTTTGGGGTGAAATCAGAACCGAATGGTTTCTAATGGTCCCGAAAATCCGGAACCGGACCATAAAAACCAATTCGGTTCCACGGTTCTAGACTTTTTATAATCTACACCAATTCATTAGAATGCTTTATGCAATGCAAAGTGTTTGTTAGATTTACACATCCATCATCATTGTTAGACAATGTTTAGATGGGCCACATTAAAAAAAAAAAAAAAAAAATCAAATAGATCCAAATTTAAGAGGACTACTCGACATGAAACCATGAGGATTGGATACCCAAGATTCAGTTCCAAGTTCAATTCCATGGTTCGGTTCATGGTCTGGTTCTATAAAAACCTAAACCAAGAATCAAACTGAACTAACCGGTTCTTTGATTTTTTAAACTAGAACTGGAACTGGTGCGCTTCAGAATCGGACCGAGCCGAACCGAACCAAACTAACCAATTCTGGTCCAATTTATTGGTTCCACCAGTTCCATGTGCACCCCTAGTACCCAATCAGTGCCCTCATTTCTGGACCACAAAAAGAAAAAGAAAAAGAAAATAAATCACAAGTACATGAGCATCTATAATGAATGGGCAGCCATGGTTACATTCACATGCTTGTAGATGACCCTATGTTGATGTATTTATATTGGGGAATCTTGAAAAGAAGAGGTCAGGAGATTTAGATAGAGACGATTGTGATCTCGACTTTATACGACGTTATTCCTCGGACCTGATTCGTCCAGAAAGCCTGTTTTACTCAGCGCATAAAACTCTGAAGCTGTGGGGCCCACTGTATTTTTTTTATATATAAAACCCATTCCGTCCATAAGACACCATTCTCGATTCTAGATCTTGTCGTAGAAAACCACTCAGATACACATCGTAAGTGGGCCACACCATATTGAATAATGGGGATGGGATGCTAACCATAGGTTTGCATGTGGGACCACCATGGAGTTTATCTTTCATCAAGCCCGTTAATCAGGTGTAACACACGAGGATCAAGTGAAGATACAAAAATCAGCCTGATAAAAAAAATAAAGAGGGCCACACCACCTGAGCTTAGAGGTTTTAGTGATGATTTTACAACTTTTCGCATTGGTGGGGCCCATTGGAGTTTTTAAATCGGGCTATTCTTTTGTATATAAGGCTATAAAATAAGGGTTCTCGTCTGATGGACAGAGTGGATTTACATTCAACATGACGGCCCCACAGAGTTGGGGTGTTTTCCACCGGGCAAAACTAGTGGTGTAGACGATTCCGGCCCTTACTCCATCTTAAAAAGTGTTGATTTCTCTCTCTTTACAAAGAGATGTGTGGAGCCCATGATGATGTATTCATGACATCCCATCCGTCCATCACCTGCAAACCCCTGTTATTCCCCTTGTCCCCAAACATCAGGCCTATTCAAAACTCAGATGGGTCGCACTATCTGATATCATGCCAAAGAAATTTAAAATCATATGGTGGTCCGCTTGAAATTTGGGATAGCCTGATTTTAGTGGTGTCCATTCATTATGTTGGGGTGCATCTTCTGAATGGATTGGATGGCATACACGGAACACATACCTGAAGATTAATGTAGGGCATCCCACCCCAATTGCTCCCTGCCGCGTGGCCCACCTGAATTTTGGATCGACCTAATTTTTAATGTAGGACTTGATGGAAGGATTAGAATGTCATGCGTATAACATGTGGGCTCCACACATTCCGTTGTAGTTTTACCTACAAAGCTTGTACGCTTGCAATGTTTGGTCTTCCCACTTGGATCTGGGCTTGAACTTGGTTTTAGGCCCAGTAAATAGGCCTGCCTGACTAATCAAATTTTCATGGGCTTAATATTTGGATTGAGGGCCTACCTCAGCCCTAGCTTGAACCCTCGTCTCAAGTTCTGCACTGGGCTTGAGAGTTAGCTGTCTGTACTTGGACACGCTTTGGCCGAGGCACAGCATGTCCCGTCAGGGGCGCGACTTGGCTGGGACCCCGAACCAGCAATGTTGGTGGTACCCTGATTGTGGGCCCCACCTCAATGTATAAGTTGTATATCTACGCCGTCCATCCATTTTGCCAACTCATTTTATTGCATGAGCCCAAAAATAAAACGCATACAAATCTCAGGAGGACCACAACATAGGAAACACTGGCAAATAACTATTAAAAACCTTTCATTAGCCACAAAAGTTTTGGATCAAGCTGATATTTGTGTTTTTCGTTCATCTGGGTCTTTGTGAGCTTATCAACAGGTTGGATTACAAATAAACATTACAGTGGACCCTAGGAAGTTTTTAATGGTGGGTGTTCAATGAGCAATGTTTTTAATGGTGAGCCCTACGGTCAGGGTACCACCCACATAACTGATTCTTGGCTCCCGGGGAAGTCGCGCCCCCAACCACGAGCCATGCACATATTGTGGTTTGATAAATTAGATAGGCTTCATTTAGTTCCCAAATGGCCCATGAGGCGTGTGGCCCTATCAATGGACGGTTAATAACGTTCACGGTCATAAATAGGGATTTGATCAATTTTCGGGCCGGCTAGGCCCTGGGTCAACCGTTTTTTAGGTTCACGTTGGAGCCTTGTGCCATGTACTGGCGGGCCGGCCCAAACCTGGCCCACCAAGATGCCTAACCACTAGAAGTTGACAAGAAATAATATTTAGGTACGAAGACTATAATGCCTTTATATGGACGGTCTAGTTCTCCGCAGTTCTGTACCTCACTTCCTACGGTGGTGGCATGCCCATGTGTGGGCTGTAATATCTTGGGTTCTGGTGGGTCAGGTTCAGCCCAGTTCATGACCGGTCCATTTAGTAATTGGGCCTTTGATTTCGAAAACAAGCTAGCCGTTAATATCAGCCGACTCTTTTGAGTTTGGTTGAGCCCCATTAGAGAATATTGCAAACTCAAAGACCTTATCTAATCCATTTATTAATCAGGCCCACGATTGGCCTTTATTATAGGCCCAAGCCTGACTGGCAGGACCCGGAACTCAAGGGACCGCGGGGCCTGGTGCCACCAAGGAGCTTGTATCGGTTTGAAAATCCTTAGTGGGTGTCACCTGGTGGGCCATCAATGTAACTTGAATGTGGTATTAGTTAATGTCTGATAACCGTTGATTTCGTTATTACACCCATGGCCCTGCCCACCTGATTATCGGACCCGGTGGCTTTGATCTATGGATGAGTCATGAATTTGGTATGATATGTGGCTTTGATCTTCCATAGGTGTGCTTTGCCTGGGATGTTGTGAAAAAACCATCGTCCCTCGCGTAAATTTAAAATCATAAAATCATAAAAGAAAAAGATTAAACAAAAAGTCAACGGCCAAATCAAAATAAGAGATGATAAGCATAAGAATTTATGTAGTTCGGCAATATATCTACTCCGAGGACAATAATATAAAACTTTCTTCTTTATTAAAACGAGAAAAACATAAATATAAGACTCACCTCTCTCTCTCTCTCTCACCCATATAAGGAATACACCAGAAGAAAATGAATGGAATACATTTTTACATATGCTCCTCCTTATACAAACCACTGAAAGGGAGGTACCAATTACCAAATCTTAGGATAACTAAGATTCTCCTGCATCAAATTATAAACTCAAATATGAATATAACAACTTGAATTTTCTGTTGGGAATAGGGGCGCTGACAGCAAAAGCAGAAGCCAGACAAACACCACAGCAGTATATAAGATTAAATGAGAAACACAATGAAAACAATCCATGCACACAAGCATTCAACCACAAGAGACAATCCGATTTTACTTGGAACAACCACTCAACGGGTAAAAAACCACGGCACAAAGTGATCTACTATGATTAACAGAAGATTATAAAGATTGACAGCCCACAAGTAAGGAAAACCGAGAAAACCCAAGCTTTCTCCCTCTCAAAACACTCTCCCATCTTTCTAATGCGATTAGGAAACATTGGACACCTTAGGATTACTCTTAATGTAACGACCCGAGATTTTTGACTCTCATGTATAACACGACGGCCGAATTCCCAAGTAATTTATGTAATAACTAATTTATCAAATAATAAAATATAGCATTCAAGCACGTACAATGGCGGAAACAATTATCATCTTATTCTATCAAACTTACTACGTCGTCATCATCAATGTTTAAATAAGGGAACCAACCAATATCTATACTGATTAATTAAAATACAAAACCATGTCTTCTCTTGAAGACTTATTACAATTTCGTAAATGTATCAACTACTCAAAAGAAATATTTAATAAATGAAAAGATCAACTAAGTTTTTTCAATACCGTCATCCGCCATGTGATCATACGAACCATCGAACTCTTCTCCTTAAAAATCGGGTTCAATACCTGGATCTTCACCTGCATCATCTAAATTGTGTTTGGGATAGCGTTAAACGCTATCATAGTGGGGAATATTTCCTCCAAGACAATCAAGAATAATAATAATGGTACAGAGTAAACGCAAGCAGGATATTATCATTTAATCAAATCAAAATAACCAACTAAAAATCTTTGTTGATGCGATGCATGAAATGCATGCTCTGACTAAGGCACCCTGGCTAGAATCACAATACATGAAGTGAGAGACTCCCTGTTACGACTTCATACTAGCCACTAGTCACTAGAGGTTCCTGGGACGCACAAGCCCATAGTTTTGCCCGACCATGTGAGAAACGAGACACTCATAGCCCAAATCTACACGTGACATTGTACGGGAGAAGTAAGACGCTCTAGCCTATTCTCAATTCCGTACACCCACATGGAGCCAAGTGAATGCATGACTTTAGTTTCACCTTTATTTAAGTGTTTTCGCATACAACCGATTTAAATAAAACTCAATGGTCACTATTGGGAGTCGCAAGCAACCCAGCATAGGCCGACAGCACGAGATTAGTGTCCATAGCACCAACTCCGGCTCATGAGAATTTGTATGCCATTAGCGTTTTATGATTTCATCATGTCCCAAAAAGCCAATGTTGTACATCATGACCAAATTCATTAAAATACTCGTGTAATGTAAATGGATCCAATCAAGCATCATGTACATGTAAGGATCCATTGACAAACAATCACTTCATTCTCTCAGTTAAATCAAGAGATATTCTTCCATCATGGACACCTCTCACGGGTTCCATCTCTCTACATCGAATAATTTTACCAACTTAGGAACAAAGAGTATACAATAATGGGATGTCCATATGATGATCTTATACACATATTTTATATCACAATATGAAAACCAATGTTACTTGTAAAACACAGATTAAGGAAATAAGGGCATAGATTTCACAAAGATAAATAACACAAATACACATGCTTCTTAGTAAAAAATCTAAATAAGGAATCACATCATTATGTAATGATATTCATTGCAAATCATATTTTAAACTTCATGTTATATGGATCAGCAATTCAAAACAAAATAACTTCACATGCTACAAAAGAAACTTACGATAATCGTAATATTATTAATGAAAGGCTTGAAGGAAAATCCTCACCTTAGGATGAGCTTAGAAGAAGAGGGTTATAGAAGATCCTAACCGCTGGAAAAATATGAGAAATAACTCTCTCTCTCTCTCTCTCTCTCTCTCTCTCTTTCTTTCTCTCTCTTTCTCTAGGGCATGGAGGCTAGGGTTAGGAGAAGGATTTGGAGGTGCGTAGTAGAAATATGGAGAGGAATGTGCACGCGAGGTCTTGTATAACAACTTCTTGAGGTAGGTTTCTCAAATCCCAATATTAGGATGATCTATGATCAATTCCAATCCGTTCATCTTATCAAGCTCGAAGAATAAAGTCAGAATACATAAATTACTTGATGATCCACATTCTAAATTGGCCAATCCTTGAAAATGGCCTAACGGGTGCTAAAATGGGCTTGATCTCAATTAACGGTCTACGCTTGATGATCAGGGCTCAAATTTTGGAAAAATATATGGTCATGATAGAAAAATAATTGTACAAAGTTTAGTGGTTGATTGATGGTGAGAAATGCCTAGATCTGAAATTTCAACTTTTGGCGGAAAAGGAAGGGGCTGGATTTGTAATTCAACGATGTAGGATTATAGATCGGGGTCCAAACTTTGTGTAAACTCGTAGTCATATGAGTATAATACGTGGTCCAAATTTGAGAAGCGATTGATGGTGAGAAGTGGGTAAATTGAAAGGTTCAAAAGGAGTTGGTAACTCATTAATTTCTAAAACGGGATAACTTCGCGTATAAGAAAGAGGCTTATCAAGGTAGAGCACTCAAATCACACTATTGGTCCATGATAAAGACGATCCAATTCACTCATATGAAGAGAAATATTCGACTACGACTAACCATCTACTTTCCTCACTCGATGGACATGAAAATCAAGGGTTAAGGGATTGATTTGACAATCGGACCACTTTTACTATGATTTAAGGATTGAAATTTGATGTGTATGGTTAACATGTGCCCAAAAGCTTAAATCCAGGGTTTTGTATGAAATTGATCGTGAGAAACTATAATACTTAAAAATGGCATCTTAACTTAAGTTTAACTAATGGCATTTTCGTAATTATCTGAAAAGTGTATGATTTTTGAAATCTGATCTTTCTACAATGTTTATGGGATCATTCTAAGAAACTTTTGTAAAGGGTCCCCTATCGGATCTCCTACGGATGTCCCGCTATTCGCAAATCAACGATAAATGTACGATAATTAATAAAAAAATAAATTAAAAATGAATTTTCAAAAATTTTCAAATAAATATCGAAAATCTGGAGCGTTACACTTAATCCCGAATCTAAGCCATATATATAACAAGAAACCCCGAATTAGAAACGTCTTGCACAAATCCGTGCAATAGCGCAAGAGAAACCTTGCTACGCAAGTCACCTATAACTGGCCGATCGGTCTTGATTGGTCAGACCCCATGGCCGACCAGTCGGACCGATCCAAAAACAATCTAGGGAGAAAAATGAACAATGTTTTATGTCTGCCTCAACACTGGCAGACTGGTCAAAACCGGTCGGCCCCCACTGCCTGACCGATCGGTGATAGTCCAGGGACCCAGTTTGAAGGCTCTCTTCCAACAAATTCCACATAGGCTTTAAACGTCGAATCAGAATATCATCACTTTCGTCATCTCATCTTCATCATAGCTCCACTGCTTCTCGTGTCACCATTGCACTTTCACGCCCTTTTCCGCTCTTCTCATGTGGCCCTTGGGCACTTGCCACATACGAGCAACCGTGGATTTTGTTACTGATCACGCAACTCCACCGTGAATTGTGCTCCCGATTAACTTATAAAGATAGCCACACCTTCCTGTCTTCATACACACGCCCCCTTCATCACTTTACAACAACGATCATGGTCGATAAACACGCACCCTTTCGTCTCGAGTGCACTAAGAGAAATCATTCATCTTCATCTTGGGGATATGCCTCACATCTTTCAGGACTCGTTTGATCTCATCGAACATCCTGATGCGCACCGTACCAATACCCATCACCTTATGAGTGTAACCATCGCCCACAAACACCGATTCTCCACTATACTCCCTGTATGTCATAAATGAACTCCGGTAAAGACAAACGTGACATGAAGCCCCTGAATTTAGGATCCACTCTCTACCGTGGGATCCCTTGCCAAATACAGTCAGAACTTCACATATATCGCCACCATCCTCTACGGTATTGGCTCCTTCTCCAGAAGAATTTTCATACCTCTCTTGCTTCAACTTGGTATTCTGACAATCCCCTCTCATGTGGCCTTCCTGACCACAACTCCAACACTTCATCTTAGCTTTCCCTTTGTTCTTAGCCTTAGATCCCAATTTCAAATATCCTCCACCATACTCAAAATTTCTTCCCCTCATAATCAGTGCATCCGAGGAAGAACAAGAACTCACGTCATCGCTTTTTTTTCTCTTCACCTTCGACTAAAGGGCTGAGATAATGGTCTCGACGTTGATGGTCTCCCTCCCTGCGCACACAGAATCCCTGAATGACTCATATGAATCTGGAAGAAAATTCAACATGATGCATGCTTGATATTCATCCTTCATCGGTTCATCTATCTCCACCAACTTGCAAACCAACCTATTGAACGTGCTTAAGTAGTCCTCCACATCCGTCCCCTTAGCCATCCTCAAGGTGAATAACTGCATCAACAGATACATGCGATTCTCTAGAGACTTCTTGGCATAAACCTTCTTTAGATTCGCCTTCGTATCATTCGTAGTCTTCTCCTTCGTGACGTGATAGAGGACATCATCCGTAAGGCTTAACAAGATCGAGGTTTTAGCCTTCTTGTCGAGCTTCGTCCACTCATCATCTTTCGTAGCCTCAAGTCACTTTTCAAGAGCTTCATTAAGCCCTTGTTGAACTAGAAAGGATTCGATCTTCACCTTTAATAGCTCAAACTTATTTTTGCCGACGAACTTCTCTACATCAAACATTGTGCTTAATCCCATCTTCTCGTCTCATATTTGAATTCTACTCCACCCCAACTTTAGCTCTGATACCACTTATTGGGAATAGGGGCGCCAACAGTGGAAGCGAAAGCCGAACAAATACCATAACAGTATATAAGATCAAATGAGAAATATAATGAAAACAATCCACAAAAGAATTCAACCACAAGGGACAATCCGATTTTATGTAGAAAACCCCCTCAACGGGTAAAAAACCACGGCACAAAGCGATCTACTATGATTAACAGAAGATTACAGAGATTGACAGCCCACAAGCAAGGAAAACTGAGAAAACCCAAGCTCTCTCCCTCTCAAAACACTCTCCCCTCTTCCTAATTTGATTAGGAAACCTTGGACACCTTAGGATTACTCCTAATCCTGGATTTAAGCCATATATATAACAAGCAACCATGAATTAGAAACATCTTGTGCAAATCCATGCAATAGCGCAAGAGAAACCTTGCCGCGCAAGTCATGCGTAACTGGTCGGACCGGTCAAAAAACAGTCCAGGGAGAAAAATCAACACTTTTTCACGTCTGCCTCAACACTGGTCGATCGGTCTTGACCGGTCGGGCCCCACTGCTCGACCTGTCATGACCGGTCGGTGATAGTCCAGGGACCCAGTTTGAAGGCTCTCTTCCAATATTTCCAACAATAATTTATGATCAAATGGCATTCATAAGTCGAGTTTTCTAGGTACACCTTAGCAATATAAATCCAGATTGAAATCAACATAATATAACATTACGCATTATAAAACAAGGTTATAAGATAGAAACAAATCAATTTAACTAAAATAAAGACTACATCGTGAGAAAAAGTATGAGACAACTCATTTGTTAAATTAGATCCGATTCAAGTTTGACTCATCTCAACTCAGCCCAACTCAATGCGACTCGGTGGTGAATTGGCACTCTCTCTTAAACTCGCCAATCTTCCAGGCTTTCCTAAGCGTTTTAGGGTTACTAAACTGAGATTCAACCCAAACCAGGCCAAAATTTCACAACCCAGCAAGTTAACTCGACTTAAACTCTCTCTCCTTTCTTCTTCTTCTTCTTTCTCTTCTGCTTCTTTCTTCCCTTTCTTTCTCTTTCTCTTTCTTCTCAGCCTCGACCTTGTTCATACCTAAAAGTAGCATATCATATTAATAGTGGAGATCGATCCACATGGTATCGAAAGCTTGTTCTACACGCCAAGTAAAGAGGAATACCATGTATTGCCTCGGCAGCATCGGATAAGGATATTCGTGCAGTGGGATTCTCGAAAAAGGAAAGCACGATCGACAAAAGAGAACACGATCAGTAACTGTTCACAGAAGGATCCAAAAACACCACGAGGGATGACGGTTACTCCCCACAATCAACAAGGAGTTATAAATATTAAAACAACATATACACAAAGAGACACAGCCCAATTAATGATCTCATATCAACTCTAATTCCAACACAATGCTGATGAATTTCCCAGCATAGCCTTTTTAGTTTACATCCATCGTGGTGGATCATTATCTTAGGAATAGCATAGCTTCGTCTCGCTCATACGTTGGACTAGTTAGTAACTTTTAATCAAGTGGCAGTGATTCTTTCCCATCTGTACATTGGAGTCAGATATGGAAGAAGATTGTTAGTTCCTAGGATCAATTAGCCTATGCTCATATGTTGGGTTAATTTTCTTGCTTTCATTAGTTTATAGTTATTGGAACTTATCAATATCCCACTCATCAACACGCTTCGCTGCTCTCAGCCTGGATTTTGAAAGTTCTGATACCAAATCGCATAACCTCACCCTTATCTATCAATGCTCTTTCTTCTTCTTCATCAACCATCCGCTACACTCATACCTGTTCAATCATACAATTGTTGCACATTCGAAAGTTCTTGATTTACAAGGCAAAAAGAATCCATAAGAGGGGGAGCCTCAGCCTCCGTAAGTCGCTTGGCTTCATAGCGAGTACAAGATTGTTGGCCAAATAAACAGTAAATGACTAAGCCAAGAACCGCGCTCTATCTCAGCGCTAAGGGTCATCAGATATTACAGTTTGGATCAGACCTACATTGATCTTAGCGCGCCCGCGTATAACAACAAGCTTTCACCTGGCATCCCGTGACAGAAAATCGCACCAGCAAACCTATGTTAGGCTCTACTAGACACTAGACTTGGCATAACACAGAGAGTCAGCAAATTAGTGACTCAGTGCTTCTCTCTGTTAGTGCACTTTTCTGTGGCATACTAATGCACCTTGTTTGTCAATCACTTACGTCAGTGAGTCTAGTGTCAGTTGAGCCCAATGAAGACGAAGACCGAAGACTCAGATGGCCCCGCTGCATCAAGGAAGAAGATACAGGTAAAAGTGATGCCTTGATGTGCCTTAACCTGGACCAAAACCCAACCCCTTAATCTCTTTGATGACCTTGACCATATTAGGGAACTTTTAGTCATCATAGATTGGCCCTAGGTGTCCCAAAACATCACCTAAATCTTAGCCTAAGTGAGTGGGTTGAAGAATAGCGGGGCAGTAAACAACCAGGCTGAACCCAGGCCTGACCGACCGGTCATGACCTGTCGGATGGACTGGACCGACCGGTCAAGACCGGTCGGACTGGGTCCCAGAATGCACAGCAAGCTTGCTATCTTCGCAGGCCAATGGGCCGACCGGTCGTGACCGGTCGGCTGGGCTGGTCCGACTGGTCGCGACTGGTCGGACAGACCATTCTTGATCACAGCAGCCCCTGTCCACCTGTTTTGTTGTGGCCGACCGGTCCTGACCGGTCGTGGACCCCTGGCCGACCGGTCGGGCGACCGGTCGCACTAGCCATTTTCTGCCCATTTTGTATCCGTTGCACCTTCTTTTATAAATGGGCTTGGCTTGTTTTGAGAGGCAAGGAGAGGGATTTCGAGAGGAGTGAGCCACCATTATTGGAGACCATTTGAGGCTCATTCCCAACCTATGCAAGGCATCTTCCTTGTGCATTAACACAAGATTAGAGCATTCCAAGCTCATGAAGAAGATGACCTTCATTCCCTCTTGATCTCTAGAGTTTGGAACATTCTTGATTGGCAAATCCTTGTCCAAAACTCTAAGATGAGATCGTTGTAGGAGAAAACCTCTAGGCAACTCATTCCCATTAGTTGTAGAGTTCTCAAACCTACCCTCCTAGCACCTTGGGCATCTCAAAGGCATCACATGCAAGGTGTTTGATCAAGTTTGGCTGAGGCATTGGCGACGCAACGGCAACACGATCGTGGGAGCAAGGGAAGCTGATTGAAGCACGGGAGAGCGGAGATCAAGCAACCCAAACCGGCACTAAACAAGGGGCTCATCCGACAAGTAAGGTTGTCCTTTTTTAGAGTCCATTTAGAGTTTGTTTGTCAAACTCGATCTAGGGACGTTAGTCGTTCCTTGGCCCGTTTGCCGGGCCTAAACTAAGTCTTCAAGGGGGAGCCTCCATCACGGGAGTGAACGTGAGACGGGTTGAGAGTTAGCCTATGTCCAAAACTCCGTTGGGGTTGAGAGTTAGCCCTTTGTCCAAAACTCCGGTCATGGTTGAGAGGTGAACCGGTAAAACCTCCGTGTAAAGGTTGAGAGGTGAACCTCATTTAAAACTTCCGATAGTGAATGCCGACGTGCTCAAAGGAGTTGAGTACTTGAACCGGGAGTGGAGTAGACCCAAAGTCGAACCACTATACATGCTTATGTTTGTGATTTAATTGAGCACATTAATATCTTAACATTGTTAGTTTAATTATTTAATTATGAATGCTTGATAGGAATGTATGCTAGGCACTAATTAGGCACATCCACACACAAGATGTACTTTCACTAGTTGTGTAGACTTGAGCTCATTGATCCATTCTCATAAGTCTACATAGGTTGCATAGGTTAGGAGCTTGATTAGTTAAATCTTTTAATTACCTACGCATGCTTTAGACTAGGTTGTTTATTGCTTTATCATATGCTAGTCTTGTGATTGGACCCACTTAGGCTTGGAAGCCGAAGTGTTCTTGCTTACATAGTTTGATTTGTTGAATTATATAAGTAGGCGAAAAGAATTTCAAAAAAGGTCCTAATCACCCCCTCCTATAAGTCTAGCCATAATTCTAATTGCTCTTTAAGATTCCGCACATACGTGGGTGTCGTGTTAGACTACCCGACGTACTCTCTCTCTCTCTCCCTCTCTTATGTATTCTCTTTTTTTTTCTTTCTTTTCTCTTGATTTTCTTTCATAACATTTTTGTGTCTCCCTCTTTCTGCTTGAACTACAAGGTTCTATAGAGTTTTCAATTTCAGAAACTAAAAATTAGGTGGGGTTTACGATGCGTTGATTTTATGCACGGAGGGTTCGTAGTAGGAAGTCCTGACACTGATTTTGTTATGTTTGATGGTTTGGATCTAGTTTTGAATGTTAGTGTTTGAATATGGATTAGATGGCCCACCTGCTGAGGGTTTTTTTTTTTCTTTGGAAATCACGTTTTAATAAAATCGGACAGTTATTGTTTAAACAACGAAGACGATCTAGCCTTTGATGAAAAATCACGATCCAACGCTTCTTTCTTCAAATCGACACTTGTGGATGGTTTGAATACGTCTTAGAAAGCTTAAGGAATCATTAAATAGAAGGTCCATGTCGTTTTGGATGGTGGGTTTAAAAAAAAACTGTTGCAGCTATTTTCCGTTCGTTGCCGAACAAGACACGAAGAAAACCATTGTGATTGGTTATTTCATGATTCATTCTTGGTGTCAAAGATCCTTTTATGGTAAATGGATGGTCTGCATCGATCTTGAAGTCTGGGTTTCTAAAACTATCATTCGTAAACAAGTAACAGAGAAGAAGGACTTGCAGTCGATTTTCTTTATGCATCGTTGCATGGTTAAGATTTTCTTGTATGGACAGTTACGATCGAGAGGTGTGGATTCAGCACGAGTTTCCCAAACATAAGTAAAGAAATAGAGAGAAAATAAGAAACTTTTTATTTGAACCATGCGCGGACGCTCCTCACGTGAGGACTTTCTGGTTTACAGATACTGGCTGTCCATAGAGCATGTGGGGTCCACCATGATGTTTATTTGAAAGATCCACTCCGTTTTTTAAGATCATGTTTCGGTAACATCCCAAACATGAGGTAGATTTGAAAACTCAATGAGTCGCATTATCAAGAAGAAGGCAGCGATGAAGAGGTGTCTATTATGCTCGTTTCTTGGTTAAGTTGTGCTTTGGTTAAAACGGATGAACAACTGGGTGGTTGTAATCAGATGTGGGAACGGTTTAGATTTGATGAAGAAGACCTCTTTCGGGCTGTTGATGAGTTGGGTTCCCAAGAAAGAAAGAAAATGGAATGGTCTCCTTACACTGAACATTGGCTTTTGTTTGTGAATGCACACACGTGCAATCACGCATTGTTCTAATTGCACATGGAATCATCTCATGTTAGGTGATCTAGGGTTTGGTTTATCCTTGTTTTGCGTTCATAATGTCAATGGTTCACCAACGAATAGTCTTAATCATTGCAAATCAATTTTAATGGTATAATTGAAGGTGTACGGGTTGATCTCCGATATTCAACGATCAGATTTCTTCTAAATCGCATATAAATGACCTTTGGAAATCCTTACAACGTTTTGGTATAAATGAGCGGTTGACTTTCTAGGTCAATGGTTAAATCTTAATCTTTCAGGCAAAGACATACAATATAGGGTGTATATGCGGTTATCGAACCTTTATGGTTTTAGAAATTGTAATTTGTGTAGAATTCTCCTAAATAATATAGGATCTCTGAAAATACCTCCAAACATGCATATCCCGATGCGAAGTATAAACCATAAATTCATTGAAGAACATATGCGGATCGAAACGATGTGTTTATGTGATTTTTAGGCAAGTCATCCAACAGATATGATACAAAATTTGATGGACAATAGATCCTTCGAGATAGGTCCTAAAATTGATAATGAATGGCTCAATTGAACTAAGCATAGCCTAAAATTATGTTGTGATCGGGTTCTTAAAAATATATTTTCTGAGGTTTAGTGTCAGTTTCATGATGACGTGATGGTCCATCTTGAAGATCAATGGCTGGATGGCTTGATCTTAGAATGAAGAGTACTCCTAACGGTTAGATTAAGGATAAAGTCTAAATGGATAGTTGAAATAGGTTGGATTGATGGGTCTATAATATTTGAAAGTGTACGTAAGTACTCTTTCATATACATTTGAAAGTGTACACACACCAAAATTCCAAATTATTACAGAACGTCTCTCAAACGATCTCTCATTTTGGAGATTGTGAGAGATAGCCTCACCGAGAAAATCATAACTAGATTCGTAACAAAATCCACTCTCTCAACGGGTATCTTTTAGGCATACCTAGAATGTTTCCTCATTAATGGACATGTTAATCGTGCCCACATGGCAAACTTGATTCCTTCTCCAAACGGCGGGCATAAGGGTTCGTGCATTTGCATGCATTAATAATTGAATATTGCATATCGCTTAAGGGATATCAATCGATGATACTCTCTAGCAAGAGTAGGTTTCGTGTCGTTTGTGGTCACATAGTGTCAGCATATGTCAGATTTTCACTAGTCCACGTTAGAGCACAGAAAATGAGTGTAAACATCAGGGCTTTCTTACTATGTGTTGGACAATAGTCGTCTCCATCAACCATCTCACCTACAAAGCTTGGTTTCCACCAAGCGACGAACAGATTACTAACATTACTGATTCTCTCACCTATGAAGCTTGATTCATGTTGAACTACAAATAGGCTTTCGAAAATCCCCACTTGATCAATGTCTCACTTATGAAGTTTAGCTCATGCAGAGCAACCAATAGACAGCCTTCCGTACCCGATGACTGTCTCATTTATGAATAGATTGTTGTTACCTATAGTAACTAATTATAAGTGTGATTATTGTAAATTATTAATAAAGTTACTTTTATCTTTTGTCTAATTATCTCTTCTTTCTTTATTATTTTATTATTGAACTATAGTTGCAATCAGATGAATATTGAAGACTTTTCAACGTAAAGGCAACAAAATGTATCCATTTGAAAGACAACTTTATCTCTTCTGCCTTATAAGTGTGATTATTATGAATTATTAATAAAGTTACTTTCAACTTTTGACAATTATCTCTTCTTTCTTTATTATTTCATTATTAAACTATAATCGCAATCAGGTGGATACTGAAGACTTTTCAACGAAAATGCAACAAAATTTATCCATTTGAAAGACAACCTCCCATTCGTAAATTGATTGATCTCATTTGACAAGTGGTTGAATAAACGACCAAATCACAAGGTCTTCAATCTCTCGATCTAGAGCTTATGATCAAAGGACAGTTCAGTTCAAAGAGACTTACATCCAGCTTGGACATGCTTTGCACTCATTGGCCAACAAATTCAAACCATGCAAACACGTTCAACCGATGATAACATTCCAAATTGTTGGAGGCAACCCTTTCATCTTCCACTCAAGAATTCATGACATAATTTCCCAGTGGGCCATAGGCTTCAAAGTTTTTTTTTTGTGTAGGCGTCCATTCTTTCACATGTTGGGGCCCACCGAGGTATACAACGTTGATTTTTAAAATCGGTCTAAACACTGAAGCCAACCTGCTGGAAAGCTCATCAGTCACACGTGTTTCAGATTAGCACGTGTAAATATGTGTCAGCATGGAGGGGAGATCTCAAAAATGCGTCAGATCTGATTATCAGGTGTACTCATTGGATAAAACCAAAACGATTAAGAGAGATTGAACAGCAGTCAAAATTCAATGGACATGTGTCACCCACCTGATGAAGCTACTGACCTGACCTTTGACATATAGAATCTATACAATGCGGATCACCTGAGAAGTGACTATGATGTCATCCATATTTGTTTGTTTGCTTTGTTTCCACGTGTGTCTGTGAGGGGCCAAGTGCACTTGGGCAGTTTGCTTTCAAATATATATATATATATATATATATATATATATATATATATATATATATATATATATATATATATATATATATATGTGGTTGCTTTTTTAAGATTAAAATTAAGAAAGGTTTGAATTTCATGTGGGGCCACTGTGATGTTTGTGGCTTATCCACTCCGTCCATTTGTTTTACGGGCTGATTTAGGACATGAGCCCAAAATTGAGGCAGATCCAAAGCTCAAGTGGACCACACCACATGAAATAGTGAGTTGAACACCTACCATTAAAAACCTTTTACGACCACAATTTTCTATGGTGTAGACCACTTGAGCTTCGGATCTGCCTCATGTTTTGGCTCATGTCCTACAACGTTCCGATAAAATGGATAGATGGTATGGATATGTCAGAGACATCATAGTAGGGCCCACAAATGGACGTGGAAGAGATTTCCCAAAGAGAAAAGTAGCATGTACTTGCAACTCCAATCAAACAGCTAATAATTGTAATAATTATATATTTACTCTTTCTATCTTTCCAACATGCATTTACACACTTTACAACAAAACAAACAGGCCTTTAGTTCTCATGTCCGGCGGATGCAGATTGCTTAGTGAGTAAACTATGTGGTCCCAACATTATGTATGTGTCATTATCTATGCCGTCCACCTGTTTTTCCAACTCATTTCAGGGCACAAAGCCAAAATTGAAGAATATTCAAAGCTCAAGTGGGCCATACCACATAAAATAGTGGGGACAATGACGTCCACTGTTGAAATCTTCCTAAGGCTGACAGTGATGTTTATTAATCATCCAACCTGTTCATAAGGTCTCACAGACATCCATGAAGGGAAAAAAAAAATATCAGTCTAATCCAAAATCTCCCTAGTAGTATTCAAGTGTAGGCGCTCGTGCCCTAAAATGAGCTGGGAAAATGGATAGACGGCATGGATAACACACATACATCACGGTCAGCCCCACAGAGTTTACTCGACCACCAAGCTTCGGCATGGTGAGTTACTACACAGTCCGCGTCCGTGTCCAGTAGTCGTAATTGCATTGCTGAACATTTCGTGTCCAGTAGTCCTAATTGCATTGCTTAACATTTAGGAAGTTGTGGGCCCCACCTTTGATCGTAATCAAATTACAATTTTAACTGACATCGTTAATCTACAACGGATTAGGTGTAAAGCTATCTTTTCTTTCTTTTTTCTTTCTTGTTTTTATCGTAAATTGTGGCAAGTCAGGCCCCATGCATGCAACATGCATCAATGCAATTCTAGAACATCCAAAACATGGGTTTTGTGCATGGAGCACACATTTCTTGGCTGTTGTGGCTATGTACGGTTTAGAAAGCTTGCAAACGGCCAGCTTCCAACGTAGAGTTGTGGCCCACCTGTCAAAACAGCATGAATAACTCTCTTGTAATTTTATGCTTTCATGATGTGTTATGATTAACTGCACGTACCTCGCCTCAGTTACACTTACAAGCCTCCCCTATGATTTGGATTATTACAAATATCTCCCTACCATTTAAAATATTTGTTGTATGTCAAGGCATGCAGGCTTTATAATTAGGACGATCATATTAGCACTGTTATCTCTCAGCAATTTACTATTTTACCGTCTCCTAGGCAACTAATTGCAGACGTGTGGACCCATCACTCATCATAGTGTGTTTGAGATGCGTGTTATTAGCATTGCTATCTTTGAGCAGTATTGACTATTTTGCCAGTCTCGCAGGGCAGCTATTTGTAAACGTCTGGGCCCATGCAGTACCATGGTGTTTGTGGACGCAGATTGCATGATGACCCTGCCATCATAGACATCCATGGTCATCTGACATGGTGGGATTTGATTAGGCCACATACCACTACTAGAGATCAGCTTATTTGAGTACATTCTCAGCCTAACAACTTTCAAATATGCCTTGCATAGCCCCATCCATAATAGCGACACATGTCCCAATCAATCATGCCACGCCACGGCCACCATATAAACGTCCATGGTGATATGGTCACCACACAATCTGCGTCCACTGTGCATGTGTCATCCAATCAATGTGATATTGTGATCACTCCAGCATGAGAATGGGTCATCATGGAAATCACCTGATCCAACCATTAACGGAGTACTATGTGAATTTGGAGGTTTTTGTCCATTGCTTTCCATGGTGTGTCACATCTGATGATTGGATGAGCCTGATTTTTTGGGCGTCCAATTTTATAAAGTGACTTTGGTTGACAATTCTCTGTCTTGGTCGGTTGTGTATCGCCTTGTGTCCTATTCCCTTCTTAAACCTGAGTTAGGTCATGGTTAGATGAGTCAGGTCAGTCAAGCCCTAGTGCCTGACCCATTTATCGGTTAAGGTCTGCCTTGATGAAGTTTCAAGTAAGTCAGGTCAGGCCAGAGTGTAATGGACCATGGATTGGGAATCTTGCCAATGGTCAACATCCATCGTATAGTTGTCTACCACCTAATTACCAATTTCATGCCTGATTCTGATAGAAGTTCGGATGTCGTAGTCATTAGCCAGGTTCATATGTTTGGCCGCATATGTAAATGAGAATATCTACTTCGTTGGTTTTGTACTTTAGCCCGGCTCATTGGCTGACTCGAGGGGGGCCTACACTGCCCATGTGTAGATATGACATTCGTGCAAGATCCAGGCCATTCACTATATGAGGCCCATCAGAAACATTTCCTCCTAAAATCATGTTCATGATGGGCCCCTTCAAGAATGGCCTCGCTATTGAACATGTGTGCCAAGTTGTCACACGTCCGGAAAGAAAGAATAATATTTTTGTAGAGAGAACTAAAGCGGGTCGTTTTGTTGTTCCAATCGTAAATTCTGAGGGGTTTTTAGTTGTTTTCCCTAATATCAACCTTTATGATCAGTGGACTGTGGGGTCCATTCTCCTCACTTGTTAAAGTTGAAAACACGAACGGTACCGAACAATCTTTTGACCCAAGCACTGGATAGTATCCCAAGGATCACAGATTGATTTTAGGGATGGTGTCCCCACAAGGGACTCAGTTTTTGGAATTTTTGCATGGTGCAAAAGGGTTGGATCAGGTTGGGACAAGGACCCAACCCCATTTAGTAATTGGGTTCGAATTTTGCATCCTGGGAATGCTCACATGAGAGATCCATCGGATAACTTCTAACTTAGTAGGTAAGACATCCAACCCTTTCAATATGTTGGCTGACCATGAGGATCAGCTGGTGCAAAAAACTGGCCCCATCCACTCATTTAGTAGACCACACTTGTGTTTTGTTATTTATCAATGGCTGATATTGTTTTTTTCGTGGTGTGAAAAATCAGCCCAATGTACTTATAAGGTGTACCTTATGATCTAAAATGCGGAATAAGAGATCAATCTATGCATCAATTGTGAGAATTGAAATAATCAAATATGAAGTTTTATACCTATTTGAGAAGCCATAGGGTGAGTTGGATAGACCGGATCTTCTGCACCTTACACCTTTGAAGGACGCTAAGGGATGAGCGAAATTTGTGTCCACAATTGTCTATAGGTGTGGGGACCCGTCATTATTTATAACAAATCAAATATGAGAGTTTAATTTATATTTATTTATCTATTTAAAAAAACCCATTGAAACTCCTTTTTATTTAAGACTCCACACTTCCAAATCCTTTTAATACAATGTAACGAAGCATTCCACCCCTAACACGTTTTTAATATGACTACAATTTAAGTGGGTCCGCCGGGGGTGTGTGTGTGTGTGTGTGTGTGTCTATATATATATATATATATATATATATATATATATATATATATATGAGCAAATGATAAATAGTAAAACACAAATTTTGCACAAGGCGATCCACATAATCGGGTCAACCGCTTACATGGGTTGAATGTTGCATGTGTACAAAAGATTGGAAGTTATTCAGTAGATGGAAAGTAATGTATAGTGCAACCGGTTGGAAATGAGACCTCTTTATTTTTTTTAATTGTAAATTGGCTCTTCTCTTTCTAAACCAAGGAAAACGTATGAACAGAGGGCCTAGACACCTATGTTACTTTCACACCATTTAAAAATGTTGGTAACCTATGATGGAGCAATACTGAAAATTTGAACTGACTATCGTCCCCCTAGAATTTGGACCACCTACTGTCTTACTTTTAGCCATTCATTTGATAGCTAATAATAATTGGACAGTCGGGACTTGCTCTATCAATTTTATTTTAGGGAATGCTGGAATATCATCAATTCTATGAAAATCAATTAAATTTCATTGATGTGACAGTTGAGATTTTTGCGTAGCAAAGAAGTTAGGAGACCATCATCTCATAAATATGAATTTTTCACTTGCTATTTAAACAAGGCCTTTAAAAATTAAATTCAAATTTCAACAATAGTCATAGAAATAATAACTACCATGGTATTATCTTTTCATTCCTTTTTCCTAGAAAATCCTGTATTTAAAATGAGAGATATGTGATCAATATTCTACAATGGGACCTATGATTTAGATGGTTGGATAGTTGCACATCAATACAGTGCCTTAAGAGAATAGGTTACCACATTTTTTTAAAATGATTCTAAGCTAACATAGGAGTGGCGTCTAGCCCAGACCTATGACATTCAAAGGAAGCCCTCTAAGAACAAGCATTCTAAAACGTTTCTTTCTCTCTTTTGAGTTCTTTTTCTTTCTTTATCACAAAAGAAATTTGGTTAGGAAGTTAAGTTGAATAGATGGCATGGATTAAGCACATCCTTTTCTATTCTTTCTTTATCAAGGAAAGGCAAGACTTTGAACCAGCCATATCAACCACGTTTTTATGGAATCTTTATATCTCTCATCTCTTCCTTTTCTTGAGATCTTGACCGTCAAAAGTTTGAGTATAGAAGCTTCTAAAGTTTAGGTTGTATCTGGGTAACACTAAAATTCTGTTTTAATGCATTTCTCCTTGAAAGTGCTGACGTCATTAGGGCATGTTTGGATGCCGCTAAAAATGTGTTTCAATGCATTTTCTTCTGAAAAGTGCTGACATCATTGGGGCATATTTGGGTGCCATTAAAAATGTGTTTTAATGCATTTTTCTCCTGATGGGCCCTAAAAGTGTTTTTAGTACCGCTAAAAATCTATTTTAATATATGCAATTTTTATTGACATTAGCGCCTATTGAAAGCATACCAATGGCTGGGATGAACCCAAGATTGGGGACACGTAGATTGTAACCAACATGAAAGTTCATTGGAGTTTGTCTTTTGTGATGGTGAGTTTGATGAACAGTTTAGATTTTCAAAACACATGGCACAAATCTAACAAATGTTAATGTGGAAGTAATAATATTTCAAAAAAAAAAAAAAAAAAAAGCCCCACTAATTGAAAAATGAGGAGAGTGCAGCTTTCCCAGGTAAATAACGTTCGCTTCAGCTTTATGAAAAATGTAAAATGTATGCCATCCAAACACACCCTAAATGGTAGAGTGAATTTTCTAAAGCTGGTGTAACTCCGAGAAAATGGGAGTGGCATGCGGTAGACTCCCAAGTTAATTTTGCACCGTTAAGAAAATGGTGGCCACACTTTGGAAGGCACACATGGCATAGTTGTGGGGTGATTAAGACAGTCCAAACGGCTGAACTATCTATATATGCAAGTAGCATAGAGGAGAAATTGCACTGATATGACAAGATTAATCTTTCCATTTTTTTTCCTTTTAAATTTGGACCGTTCACTATGTTTCCTTTAACCATCCAGCCATTAACTGGATAATGAGGATTTGATTGAGGTGTGACTTTAGGTATTTGCTACAACCATAATGGGACCCACAATTCGGATGATCTGGACAGCTGTAGGTGGGTGCCACCTATGAGGAGTGAAGATGAGTCACCACCATTTTTTAATGGTACAAAACTAAAATACGAGTTTAGGCCTCCCTTTCTACATGATAGGCCCACTGGTCTCAAAACTTGGATTTCCTGCACGTGCGTGGTGGCTGCATTTCGAGATGCGTGTGAGCTTGGAAAACCATGTTCAATACACAATATAACATGTGGACCGTTGAATGTGGCCTTCAGGATTCATATCAAGAATCTAAATCTTCAATATTCGGTCTCCTGCAGTATCTTTCCTTCTGACCATTCACCTCCCATCCCACCAATCAAAAGGTCGGGATCTTCCAACAATACAATTTCCAAGGCATCCGTAATCCACAGTGGGCCCCACCTAATGAACGGTGCAAACCGCGTATCCGTGGACCCCATATGCACCGACTCCTTCCATCCACTTTTTTTCTTATGGATCGTATCCTACGATTCCCACCAAAAGGCACTCAGTTAGGATGATGGGACATGATACTAGGAGATGCCCCAGTCCATAGATGCCTTAGGAGAAGGCCTTTGACTGAAGGCATCTAATGTGGGGCCCAGCAACGAGACATGCACCTTTTTTTTATTCCAAATTCGAGAAGGGTGCGGTGCCAGAAGTTAAAAGTCACTTTAGGACATGATGCGCCCGAAACATGTTAAGTAAAAAAAAATAAAAAATTCTCCCTCCTTTCTTTTCTCTTGGAAAATGAAATCCACCTTCCCCACATGCAAATATAAATAAGACATCCTAGCTCTCCATATTCATCACAGCCAAGCTTCCTGTGTTTCAAAGATACAAGTAGCTTGGTCATTCACTCCATTCTCTTCTATTTCTCTCTCCACATTTCAAAAATTCAATTCTACGATCGTCGCCATTGATTTTGAGAGAAAGGAAAAGAAAACCAAGGAATTTGTTAATTTCTCGACTTGACGACTAAGATCGTTTTCACAATCATTTGGTCACTCTTTTTTGTTGATTTTAGGCTTTTTAATTTTTTTTCTTGTGACCCATTAAGCAAAATTTCTTCTATTCCCTTCCTCTTATCTCTTTTCCACATACACAAACACGCACCGAGTTCTTCCTTTTGAGTAATCTTTTGCTTTACTTGCACTTCTATCAACAAGACAGCGGAGCTTTTTCTTCGATTGCTAGGATGGAGAGAGTGTTGGCATTGGCCTCCCAACACCCAGTGCTGATTTTCAGCATGAGCACTTGTTGTATGTGCCATGCCATCAAGACACTCTTCTTTGAGCTTGGAGTGAACCCGACGATCCATGAGATCGATGAAGACCCCAACGGAAAGGAAATGGAGAAGGTGTTGCTCAGGCTGCTGGGCCGTAGCCCACCCGTACCTCTTGTTTTCATAGGCGGTCAGCTGGTGGGCCCTATTGATAGGGTCATGTCTCTCCACCTCGGTGGCTCTTTAGTCCCACTTCTCAGACAAGTGGGAGCTCTACATTAAAATCGTGCTATGATACCATGCAGATAGAAGGTTTTGCTTTCGTCGTCATCAGTAACTGAAGAACAAGTTAAATAAGAAAGATCACCGAACCATATGTTTTAAGTGATAGTATTGTGTTTGATTTTGCAGTTTCTTTGAATTTCTGGTTGTAAGTAGTTATGATTTATAAATGGGTTGTTTAGGTCTCTACAATGCTTGAATTTTTGTTTGGAAATGTTTGCTAGTTTTCCATGAGTGTGGAGCCCACATCCGCAAGTAGGCATATGTACCAATGTGGAATGCATGTGCAAGATTCCCTCAAGTTGACTATACACTATGTAGATCTTCAGGGCTACAAGACTGGCCCTTTCACACCTCAGGTGGGCCAAAGCATATAAAATAAATAGATGGTCAGAACATCTTGTTTTAAGCATCAGATTACTCTGCCCATTGTGGCCCGCCTGAGGAGTAGAAGAGCCTGAATTTTGAGGTAGAAGATTTAAGCATTGCTTCCAACTAGATGTGTTGATCTTACATACGTACGTGTTTCATATGGTCACATTTGCCTGAGCATGAATGGGCTGTTTGGGCATACGTTATGTTAGGACCATCATTTTGTGTGGATAAACTTAGGACTTTGGAAGAAAGATTTTTGAATGGTCACATTCAACTGCACAAATCAAAGGTCAGATCATAATTCTAATGCCATTTTCAAACCATAGTTTACTCGAGTGGATGCAAGCAAAGTTATAACCAGCATAGGCTGCTTAGGTAACACAGCTTCTCCATGATTTTGTCTAACCCATATATATAAACAAACCGAGAAAAATAAAGACATCTTGTCCCCAAGCTCGATGAAATGTGAAATAAAGATGAGAAAAGTGTATAAATTAGTAGGAGTGAACACAATATTTCATGCATATGCATGGCATGTGAAATGTACTATATGTGCCACCATCAATGTTAAACCATAAGAGCCCTATACGTATCACATATTAATGCATGCATGCGCAACAAATGCTACATGTGCCACCATTCATCATAAACTCTCCAAATGCACCAGAGTGGATTTGCTCCGTTCCAAAGTGTTTGACAAACAACGAATGGGCTGAAGACGAAATACACATGTGCAAGTGAGGAATGCTAAAATCTTGATGGCTGCTCGTAAGTTGTGTGCAGTTTCTTCTTCACAATACACAGGGCAAACGTTTCCAGTGGATGGGAGCGTTCATCTACTAATGCAGATGGGCAAGTAGATGAAAATTATATCTACTGAAGAGCTCTGGCAATCCAGTTGTTTCAAATTTTTGCTGGTTGAAGGTCTGCCCCAAGCTAGGGCTGGCAATGGATACTCAGACTCACGGTTACTCAATAGACCCAACCGGAATCCAGGTCCCACTTTTTGGACCCATTGAGAGATTTGGTCAGGTTTGAGTCTCAACTTTTTGGACCCGGCTAAAAATCTAGTCCAGTCAAGTTTTAGTTGGGTTCATCCACTTGGATCCAGTTAAAGCTAAGTTCATTTAGATTTAATGGCATTATTACATATTAAATATATATTAATTATTCATAAATTGATGTTTTTTATGCCACCACATGTGAACCTGTTTACACATCATGCATGTGGCAAAGTGGCGCATGTGTGTGATCTGATCAATCCATTGGGTGAACTTGGCAATGTAAATGCTCATATTAGTCCTGAATCAACTCACAATCTTGATTCAAAGACCAGGTGATACCTAAACCCGACCAGATCTAGATCCATGTCCTCAATAACAAGACCTGCCCCAGCAAGACCTAAACCCAAGTGTCCCAGATAGTACTGTAGGACCCGACCTGAATCTTACCCATTAACAATTTACCCTAAATGTTCCAATATCCTTGAATCTGACTCGTTAACAGTCTACCCAATATATAGGTGCACATATGCACTCACGTGCACATAAAATTACATCACCTAGAGCATAACGAACATTTAAATAAAATAAGAGAAAAGTATTCAAATACCTAAACAATATATGTGTGCTTGAATTTTAATGATGAAATTCTTTTTAAAGGGGTAGAATGTAATGGCTCACAGTTTTATAAGCCACTGTGTACAGCATGCATGTACACTTGCATTCATCCAATGCATCGATCCATCTATCTATGCAGGTTGTAATCATTGGTATGCATAGAGGATCAATTTATTATGAACTATTGAATTACATACATAGTGATTTTATGATTATGCATGTATATAATTAATGGATATGTGTGTATATCACTTTCTCCACTTACACTCACAAGACCCCCCATTTATCTATAATTGAGCCTAAATCTGACCATTGATCATAAAATAAACATATCCAATTATAATCCACGACTTAAAACCACCTAATTAAGACCTCATACTTATGTTAAAAATCTGCCCAAATAGATTTTTCACTTGAAAGTCAAATTAGTCCATTATAAACCGTCTAATCTCAAACTATAACAACCCTTAATAAACCTCTAAAATTAAAGATCAATCTACATTCATTTGACCCATGATCTCCAACATAGATCTGCATCACTAATGACCATTGAACCCATGACTTAGATTATCCCTTTGAACCATGTGATAACATACCTAAACCATTTAAAACAATTCAACCAAGGAGATGAACATATTTCTCAGTTCTTATCCTTAACCAACATGTACAAATTATTCAATTCCATCACTACTTATAGGCCACTTGTTCATCATATCTTCATATCTACCAGTATATCTGATAATTCATCAAACCAACCATAAAGGTACCTAAATAGCCTTAGATCCAACAATCTAATAGTCCACATTACCCTCATACGGCTCCATCATAGCTAACTTTCCCTGGGACCATCTAAACCATACATGCATTTGTCCATCCATAATTTTAAACTAACCATCCCATTCCTTACCCTTACATGATCACATCCTACCATTGAATTCCAAATATAATGGCTATAGATAGATTAACAGTCTTCAAAGAATTTCTATGGTATAAATGTTCCTACCTGACACTATTTTTTAGGAAACTTATTTGTGCAAGTCCAGTCGCGATGAAAATTTAACTGCTTCTTCAACCCAGTTGAAGAGTACATTTTTAATCTCAACATCTAATTCACAATACAATCCTTTGTTGGAATTCTCATCATAATTCTCATCATATCTTCTAAATGACCCGCCTGAAAATCAAACAAAAACCATTACTACTATTCATAGACGATCCCAAATAATCTATCAGTTTACTTTTCACATCGAGCTATGTCTAGACCTATTTTTGGAGATCTCCATCCTTCATAAAGAATCCTCTGGATTCTCTAATTTCTAAAAATCAAAAAGGTTTCAATGGTTGCATACGTACACTATAGTTTACACCTCCCCCTGATATATTACAACCTGAAAATCCATTTGTGAAACTATCTGTACATCTACAATTTGGATGGGTCACTGAATACTAAGACCTATGATCTACCTACAACCACCTATGGCTGATCACACGTGCAAACCAAAGTCCAAGAACTCCCATGCATGTGCATGCATATAAACATGATTTTCTGCCAATGGAAACAGTGCTCAAACGAAAATCTCTCTCGTTTCTTCTCTCGAGGAATGTATCTGCAATTCTAAAGACACCATCTCGAACAAATCTCTTATTGATCCAAATCGTTGAACTAACCCAGATCAGGAACGCCCACTGCACCTTCTTTAATCACTAGCTATTATGAAATCGTCAATCCTCTCCGTCTTCTTTGATGGTTGCCTACAAAAGTCAAGAGAATCTTATTGAGATCTTGGATCAATCCGAACCATTCAAACTCCACAAAATAATCTAAGAATCCAAATTATAACACAAGAAAATTGAATACGATGTTGTTTTCTCGTCCTTCTCGCGACAACGTACAATAGCGGGAGAATGTTTCAACTCTAGCAGCCAATGTCCACAAGCTCTCTTACATCAATCTAGACCATTTAGAAGAAGCGGAACATAGAAAAAAAAAACATCGTATGAAGATCTGTCATTAACAACTAACGTCTTCCTTATCAAGAACCCATACCCGCACGACCTTGTATGGCATTTGATCTAAGATCCAATCCATCCATTATAAGGCCCATATGATGAGCGTATGAGCAAGGAATTAAACAAAGAATCTATCCAAATATAAGATGCACTGCAATAATCAATTAATTGTGAAAAAATGCAACAAAAAAAAAAAACTTTTCAACTGAAAGAACTAATTCAAAAATCATTCTACAATAGTATTTCATATTGAAGAATCGTAGGGAGAATGAGAATAGTATTATATAATACCCTATCGAGAGAGAGAGAGAGAGAGAGAGAGAGAGAGAGAGAGAGAGACGCAGGGAGGACGTGGTAGGTCAATCACCGTCTCCCTAACTGATAGTTTCTCGAATCCACGAGAAGAAATAAAAGATTAAAAAAAAAAAGAATTTAATTCCAAATAATTGATTTATTGATAATTGAATGAATAAAAATAGAATTACAATGCATATAAATAGGAAACTAACCCTAGGTAAAGTATCAGAATCCAACTCCAACTAAAACCCCTAGAAAATGCAACTTACTATAAATAGTAAACTTACCATTTATAGAAGTCGTTCAATCCTACTAGAACCCTTGGTTTTCGGCCAAAAATAGAAATTTAATGAAACGGCCTCAACCACGTTGTTCTACTAAATATTCTAAGCCGTTTTCATGTTGGACACTAACTCTAAAGCCCTACAGATGCAAAGTTATGATCGAATTAAAATTTACTATAAATAGTAAAATTGAAAATAAGCTAGCCTAATGACCGTCGATACAGTCGAATCTCGCGATTCGGACCTGGGCAACCTAGCATAGCGGGTTGGTTGGCTAAAGTAGCTCGAGCTACCCCAAATTGATATATTATACATCCCGTAACTCATTCCGGATTGTCAGATACGACCGATTTACGGTCCTGACAGTCCGGATCACTTTCGACCCTGACCGGTCTTCCTTTGCTCCATCTGGGCCATGAAATAATCAGTGACCCATTCTACATCAGTCTCCTCCACTTCGAAAGATCTCGACCCCGAGTTCTCGTCCAGCTTTGGTTCATGATACTCGTACAAGTCTGCCACGTTGAAAGTCCTTGAAATCTCCATGTCATCCGGAAGATCAACAACGTAGGCATTGTCAGTGATCTTGTGAATGATCGGGACCGGTCCAATCTTCTTGTGTTTCAACTTGTTGTAGTTCCCGGTAGGAAATCGCTCTTTTCGTAGGTGGACCATCACCTGATCACCTATTTCGAACACTTTGGCGCGTCGATGTTTGTCGGCCGCTTCTTTGTACTTCTCGTTCAAAGTCTGTAATTTGTTGCGCACGTCTGCATGTATGTTCATGATTCAGTCTGCCATATGTTCAGCTGTAATGCTCATGCCCGGAAGCTTGGGCAGGGGAACCAAATCGAGTGTGTGACGAGGGACGCACCCATAAACAATCTGGAATGGAGACTTTCCTGTCGATCGGTTCACCATGTTGTTGAACGCAAACTCTGCTTGAGCCAAGGCCATGTCCCACTGCTTCGGTTTGTCACCTGAAAGGCAACGGATGAGATTCCCCAATGTGCGGTTGACGACCTCAGTCTGCCCATCTGTTTGTGGATGATAAGCACTGCTGAAGTGAAGTCGTGTACCGAACCGATTCCACAAGGCTCGCCAAAAGTGGCTAACGAACTTTGTGTCCCGGTCTGAAGTGATCATCTTAGGAATCCCATGTAGGCGCACAACCTCTCTGAAGAAAAGGTTTGCAACATGTACCACATCAAAGGTCTTCTTGCACGGAATGAAGTGTGCCATCTTGGAGAATCGGTCTACCACCACAAACACTGAGTCCATGCAGCGTTGTGTTCGTGGGAGCCCTAATACAAAATCCATAGATAAATCCTCCCAAGGAGCATCTGGCACGGGTAATGGCATGTAAAGACCTGTATTTTGAGATTGCCCCTTAACGGTCTGACAAATAGGACATCGTTGTACCGCCCTGCTAACATCACGAGCAAGTTGTAGCCAGTATACCGCTCTTCCACCATCGCTCGAGTCTTATCTCATCCTAGATGACCACCGAGGCCACCGCCATGTAGCTCGATAATAATTTTGTCCCTCAATGAACTCTGCGAAGTGCAAAGTCGATTTCCTTTGAAGAAGAAACCATCTTGAATTAGAATGTCACTCGGGTGACCCTCTTGGCACTTTTTCTATGCATCTGCAAAATCCTCATCGTCGGCATAAAGTTCCTTGAGGCAGTCGAATCCGACCACCTCACTGCTCACTGTAATAAGAAGGGATACACGTCGGCTTAGTGCATCTGCCACCTTGTTCTGCTGCCCTGACTTGTGTTTCAGAACGAACATGAATTCCTGTAAAAACGAAATCCATCTAACATGCATACAATTCACATTAGTCTGAGTATTGACAAATTTTAAGGCCTGATGATCAGTGTACAGTATAAATTCCCTTTGAATAAGATAATGGCGCCAATGGCGCAGTGCCTGAACCACTGCATATAATTCAAGCTCATAAGTCGACCACTTCTGTCATGCATCACTGAGTTTTTCACTGTAAAAGGCAACTGGCCTGCCCTCCTGAGAAAGGACTCCCCCAATGCCGATAATAGATGCGTCACATTCTACCTCAAACAACTTATCGAAATTAGGGAGTACCAGGACCGGGGTAGTGGACAACCGATGTTTGATTTCTACAAAACTCTTATCTGCCCCTTCGGTCCATTGAAACAGACCCTTCTTCATGCAGTCGGTAATCGACGTGACGATACTGCTGAAATTCCGCACAAACCGACGATAGAAGGTTGCTAACCCATGAAAACTTCGTACTTCATGAATGTTCGTCGGAGTCGGCCAATCACGAATAGCTCGAACTTTCTCTTTGTCCACTCGGATACCCGTGGACGACACAATGAACGCCAGAAACAATAATCGATCCGTTAAGAAGCTACACTTTTTCAGATTTAAGTATAGCCTGTTGTCGGCCAACACTTGTAGCACTTTTCTGATGTGGGTCATATGTTCCGTTTCATCCTGACTGTATATTAGGATGTCGTCAAAGTAAACGACAACAAAACGGCCAATGAACGGCTTCAACACTTGGTTCATTAAACGCATGAAGGTGCTTGGTGCGTTGGTTAGACCGAAGGGCATAACCAACCACTCATATAGCCATTCTTTGGTCTTGAAGGCCTTTTTTCACTCGTCACCTGGCCTAATACGGATTTGATGGTACCCACTCCGTAAGTCCAGTTTTGAGAACACCTTAGACCCCTCGAGCATGTCAAGCATGTCATCCAACCGCTGTATTGGAAATCGATATTTAATTGTTATTTTATTGATCGCGCGGCTATCGATACACATGCGCCAAGTTCCGTCTTTCTTTGGGGTAAGGAGTGCCGGAACGGTACACGGGCTCATGCTCTCTTTGATGAGACCCTTACGGATCAGTTCCTCCACTTGACCCTGTAGAATTTCACACTCTTTCGGACTCATCTGATCGTGCGGTCGGTTGGGTAGACTGGACCTTGGGACAAGGTTGATGTGATGTTGTATGTCTCGCATGAGAGGCAACTCATCAGGTAAATCTCCAGGCCAAGTACTTCGAAATTCTTCTAGCAACGGTTTAAGGCGTTGAGGAATATTAGAGGATCCTGACTCCTCGCCCTTTACCATAACGGCATATATTTCACCCGTTTCCTTTGATTCCTTTATAAACTCACGAATGGTAAGGAGAGAGTTCCCCTCCACTTTAGAAGCTTCAGGGTGTTTCTCTGGTGTCATAGAGGCCAAAACAATTTTTCGACCATCTTTGGTGAACATGTATATGTTTTCCCGTCCACCGTGGGTCACATCTCTATCTGATTGCCATGGCCGCCCGAGTAACATGTGGCAGGCTTCCATGTCAACCACATCACAGAGGACTTCGTCCTTATAGCTTTTACCAATGGAAAACGAGATAATGCATTGATGAGTTACCTTTGTTTCGTTCACCTTCTTGATCCAACCGATCAAGTAAGGGGTAGGGTGCTTCGTCATAGGCAGATGTAACTTCTCCACCATAATTTTCGAGACCATATTTTTGCTACTCCCACTGTCTATGATCACATCACAGATTTTGCCCTGCACGGTGCACTTTGTGCGGAAAATATTATGTCGTTGTGGGTGCACTTCCTTCCTAGGAGCGTAAAGTAGTCGTCTCACTACCAGTGACTCCCATGATCTTCAGTTAGTCAATCCACATCTTCTGTGTCCCCCTCTTCAGCCTGTTCCAATTCAGGGTTGTCTTCCGTTACTTCACCCTTTGCGCCACCTTCGTTCGTAGTTAAGTAGGCTGCAGGGCGTTGAGGGCAAGCGTTCGACCAGTGACCTGGTTGGCCACAACGAAGACAATGGTCTGGCCTTGGCCGACCATATGGGTTGGGGATCCTACTAGGACCCGATGTAGTGGGAGCTACACGTTGAGGTCTTGAGGGACCGCTTCCCCAGTCCCAGTTCGTGACCGTAGGAGGTTGAGGACGCCCTCCTATAGGCTCCTTGCCTTTGGCCAACGTTGTATCTTAAGTGGGTCCGGTGATGGGATTTCGTGTTGCTGGATAGGGTCGAGCAGGGGGCCACGACAACTGTGTTTCTGCTCGGATGGCCAATTGGTTGGCCTCACTCAACGTCCAGACTGGATGCATCTGGACCCGATCATGGATTGCAAATCGCAACCCACCAATGAATCATGATACTTGTTGTACCTCTGATTCTGATAAATTATTCTGTGTAGCCAATCGCTGGAATTCTTCATGATATTCTGCTACGGTTCGATTTCCCTGACGACAATTTTGATATTGTTGGAATAAAATTTGTTCATAGTCGCTAGGGAGGAATCGAGCTCTAAGAAGCTGTCTCATCCGAGGCCGGGTTCGGATGGGTGTCTTATTCTGACGGGTGCGAGAAACCTGTAGGTTTTCCCACCATGCCGAAGCACCGGATTTAAATTTATATGCAATTAGTTTTACCTTCTTGTCATTCGGCACTTCCATATAGTCGAAGTATCGTTCGACCTCTGCCAGCCAGTCGAGGAACTCCTCTATTCGAAGTAGGCCATTAAAGTTGGGAAGATCAGCTTTGCCCCGATAATCTTGTTCTGTTCGTTCCACACACTCATTCCCTAGCGCAGCTCGTCGTACAAAAATGTCTTCGACCTCGTCATCGCTTGGTTCTGAATCGTCTGGTGTAGCCCTACGATTATCCACCTGAGCTGCTCTACGGACAACAGGATTGTCCCGTATAGCAACTGTTGATGGTTGTTGGTCGCCTTGGGCTCGAAGAAGAGCTAGCGATGCTGCAATCTGGTCGAGGGTCGCTTGTATACCTTGCAGGATCAACCGGTTCTCCCGTCGTGGTGCTTCGAATACTGCCTCAAAGGCTGTCGCCGTTAGATAGTCCCTTGGAGCATCGTCCTTAGGATGAGGATCCAACCCTTCATTAGAGGTCATCGTCTTGAGGAAGAAACCTTTCTCTGATACCAATGACGCAGGGAGGACATGGTAGGTCAATCACCGTCTCCCTAACCGATAGTTTCTCGAATCCACGAGAAGAAATAAAAGATAAAAAAAAGGAATTTAATTCCAAATAATTGATTTATTGATAATTGAATGAATAAAAACAGAATTACAATGCATATAAATAGGAAACTAACCCTAGGTAAAGTATCAGAATCCAACTCCAACTAAAACTCCTAGAAAACACAACTTACTATAAATAGTAAACTTACCATTTATAGAAGTCGTTCAATCCTACTAGAACTCTTGGTTTTCGGCCAAAAATAGAAAGTTATCAAACGGCCTCAACCACGTTGTTCTACTAAATATTCTAAGCCCTTTTCATGTTGGACACTAACTCTAAAGCCCTACAAATGCAAAGTTATGATCGAATTAAAACTTACTATAAATAGTAAAACTGAAAATAAACAAGCCTAATGACCGTTGATACGGTCAAATCTCGTGATTCGGACCTGGGCAACCCGGCGTAGCCCAGTTGGTTGGCTAAATTAGCTCGAGCTACCCTAAATTGATATATTATACATCCCGTAACTCATTCCGGATTGTGAGATACAACCGATTTACGGTCCTGACGGTCCGGATCACTTTCGACCCCGACCAGTCTTCCTTTGCTCCATCTGGGCCATGAAATAATCAGCGACCCATTCTACATCAGAGAGAGAGAGATCACAAAAATGAGAGAGAAATTGAGAGAGAGGAAGTTCTGACTTGTCGAGCTCAAGTTCGATCAGATTCAGGTTAAGTCAACCAGCAATGGGTGAGTCGTGTCACACTTTTTCTCACTTTGTAATCTTAGCTTAATGTTTTTTTCCATGTAATTTCAATTTACAAATAGAATTGTTAAAATAAATTGTTAAATGGTATGTCACGACCCAAAATTTGAGAATCGAGCATAGATCCTAAACCCAAGTTCCGTGTCACGATTAGTACAACAAGTGTACTCAAACCCGTAAAAATGCTTTAACACTAAGGCATTAATCAAGTATTATTGATGTAGTTTCTAAATTTCATCCCTCATCATTCACGCACAGCATGTCAAGTCTAAATTCCAATTCATCACTCAAACTCGTAAAAATGCAACTATACTGAGGCATTAATCAAGTATTATTGATATGGTTTCTAAGTTCCATCCTTCATCATTCACGCACAGCATGTCAAGTCTAAATTTTAATTCATCACCATTCACATGCATTACGTCAAACCAAACTTCATTCATTTCCAAATATATATCTATAAACTAAGGACCCGCCCATTTGGACTCTTGTTCAATGAAATAACCCATAGCCATCTCAAAAATGTAAATTCATGTTCACCACAATCGAGTAAACGAAACATAAATAAATAGCATATTCTCGAGTAATTAAATAACTTAAAGCAAAAACTAATCAAAGAAAATAAACAAACATATCTCCTAAGCAACCAAATGGAGAAGATCTATAATCATTCTAATGCAACAAGCTCTTCTTCAATTAGATAAGGGAATGTGTTCCATGGTTCATTCATCAGCTCAGCCACATCTTCTTGCTCTTGCACCGAAGGATAAACTTTCGTTACATCTATACAGTTTTTCATCAATAAAGCATAAGCTGGCCAAGCTTAGTGAGAGTTCCCAGCATAGTTCCTCCATGTCAAAATTAAGAAAATAAAAAATGTATAGAGTATTGAATAGCCGTTAATCTTGTTTAATTCACGTAATGTATGAATGCATCAAGTGGGATTATCATATACATTTTTGAGTTAATCGTCAACCTGCATCCATTGCTTGAGCAGGCTTCCACCATTTAATAGGCATAGGCAAAGCCTGAATATGGAAGCAAAGCTACCACAATCAACTTTTCTTCTAGAGAGGTCCCCCACGATTAACTGTGCCATAAATGTATGATGTTTAAGTTTTAACCTTTTATTTGTAGATTTACGATGATAACTTATTTCAGCATATACATATATGAAAATCAAAGTATAATTACTATGGTATTTCAAGCATTCATACATGTGATCAGATGTTAACAGTAAATAGATAATTCTACACTTAACCAAATCAAACATACATCAAATAGCACATCAAAACAACAAATCAACAGATTCAACAGATAACAAACAACGCTATCTTAATTCAAATGGAGAGGAAACACATTGGTATCACTCACCTGATGATCCAATGAGGTTTATTCCATTAAATACTTAAATCAAAATTGGAATAATTTAAGAATTTCCTAAATATTGTACAATACATAAGTAACAATCATTTTTTTATTTATATTAAATATATAATTTGGCCCACCTTTGGTTGATCATGTTCCAAATTAGGGTCCACCATGCCATTCACTTAGACTATTTCAAATCCAACTCTTAATACAGGATTTAAAATCATCATAATCTAATGTAGGACCCACTTAATCAATCAAAGTGGTCTTTATCAAAATACTTTGACACCCTATTTAATTAGTCATCATGTATAATTAATTATTCATTATTAATTTAAACAATCAATTAACTCAGATTCCTAAAATTTGAAAATTAATAATCTGTTTCAACCTTTATTGGTCAGACTGATGGGGTCTGTCGATTGGACCAACGCGAACCGACAGATTTACACTATCCGGAGGCCTCGACATTGAATGGGCTATATAGATCCAATCTCACATGTCCAGAGGCCTGTATATAATACATGGTTTGTCATCCATCACTGTCGATTAATACAATACACCTAATGATCGGATTGGTCCTATTCTTGAGGTTCTTACATATTTTGACCTCTGAATGTAGATGGATCGCACTGATCAAATCCTACACGTCTGCATGGTCAGAAACAATACCCTATGAAAAAAGCTAAAAACCATTGCGCAGATATTTGAATCTTCCTTCATATGTTACATATATGCATATGATGAACGTATGGCTAATCTGAATCATTCATCACATAGATCTGGTTCATAAACAACAAAAAATTAAAAAATTAAATAAGTGAAAACATTAACTTGGATTATTCTATACAATGGTGAGTATCGATCCTTTAACCCATCCTACACCACAGAGAGTTTTTTTAACCACTTGGCTAACAAGCTTATTTTGTTTCTTATAGAAAAGATTAAATATTTAATTGGTTTAATAAGTTAGTTGATTAGTATAAGGGTGTCCCGCCTACATACAAAACATGGGCTCATTACATGGTATGTAATCGTAATTCTCGATCTATCTTCTAGATGTATAAAGTAGAAGATTTTGATTTGTAGAATAGATTTTCTAATTGTATACTAATTTTTACTATAGATTATTTGCTAGAAGCACAAGTTAATTTACATGGCTTTGAAATTATTTTTGAAAGCTGTATTCGTGATGAATTGGGCTATTTTGTGCATATTGAGAAATCGTATAATTATTTGAGGTTTTTTTTCTTTCTTTCTTTCTTTGAGTTTTGGTGCCTTGAAAAGGCTGAAGGTTAATGGCTTAGTTTTTTAAAAGTATTAAAAGATGATGGCTTGGTTTCTTTTGAAAAGGCACATAATTCCTACAATATAATTGGTCATTGGAATTACAATTGAGATATTAGATCTCTATTGTAATCTCATTAGGTGGGGGAGTGGATAAAGATCGTAAAAAGTTTTCGTTGTAAAGCTCAGAAGGAGATGTATTGAATATTAGACCTCTATTGTAACGCTTTGGGTAGGTGAACATGTTTGGATTATGAAAGGTTCCCACTACTAAGTTCGGTAAGAGTTGTGTATATTGCTTGACCATACGAGATGGCCCCTCACCACTGAGCCCTTTGAATGGGCGAGTATAAGTGCAAAAGGTTTCCATTACCAGGCAAATGTCCTTTGGATGGGTGACTATGAGTTCAAAAAGTTTTTATTGTCAGGATCAATGCACTTTGGATGGGTGAACATGTCAGAATTACAAAAGGTTCTTTTATCAGAATCGATGCCCTTTAAATAGGTGAGCATCATACAAAAGGTTCTCACTATCAGGCGAGTGTCATTTGGATGGGTGAGCATCATACACAAGGTTCTCATTACCAAGCTAGGTATTGTATTGAAGAAGAATGACCATCTATATTAAAGAAATTATGAGAATTTCAATAATTAACTGGATTGTGATTGATATGATAATGTTGTGTTCGCTGCATAGCATGCATGTTTCTAAAGTCATAGTTTATTATACTCTTTTGTTAAAATGTTTAATTTCTTTTATTTCTATGAAAAAATCTTTATACTATTTTAAAACTTTGATCATGTGACAATCCCAAGGAAAAATAGTTGAAGAACTCCATACGCAGCACGATCATCTCCATTGGAGCTTGGGGTTCGGTAGTTGCACTGGCATAGGTCGGTCGTGTATACTCTCCTATATTGAAATTCACGTCCAATAGTGAGTCCTAGACGTTGGCCCTGGCATCATCCATGTAACGCCCCAAAATTTAGACTCTCGTGGATGACACGATTGGCCAAATTTTTTAGTGTTTACTCATATATGTTAGGGTTGCGTTTTCACACATTCACCCATAAACACATACATGTGTGGCATTCATATCATAACGACGGAAAATTAATGTTCTTATTCCATAACTTTCTACATCTAGATTCTCAATTAAATGTATGAAAAGAAATCATGTCCAAATCAATGTTTTAGCTAGTGTCCCTCTGAGAGACTTATTACATAATCAAGGGAAATCAAAACTCTAATTATGAAATAAAAAAAAAACATCTTCATGCTACTTCGGCTTCGTCGTCTGCCATTTGCTGCCACGAGCCTTCATACTCCTCACCTTGTAAATCGGCCTCATCTACTGGATCGTTACCTGCAATGTCTTGAATGGTGTTTTAAAGACACCGTCCCAGAAGGATGTGAGTTGCTCGCGATCAACTCAGTAAGGGGTCGCCCACCAAGAATAGTACAACAATATTTAAACACAAAGAGCATACCCAATTCAAAACACACATGAAAAATCTTGTTTTAATGCAATGCATGATATGCATGCTCTGGCTAAGGCACCCTGACTAATGAGACGGGACTTAATCCAACTCTTCTCACTAGTCACTAGTCACCAGAGTCCACGATGAAGCGGGTAATTCCACAACTTCATGTCAACAAACCCAGCCAATGGAGGTGATAGCAACCCACCACTCTACCATAAGCTAGCGCCGTAGCGCCCGCAGGGCTGACCCACCAAGTCGGGTCCCGTGTATGCATGATTAGTTTCATATTTATCTAAGTAGTTTAACATACAGTCAATTTAATGATGTTTAAGATCAACGGTCACTCTTTACCCCATCCCACGGTTCATCATAACGTAGAATAGTCATTTCCCTTCAACGGGGGCCAACCGTGAAAGGACGTACACATCATAGTCAAGATAAAGCACATGGCATGCAAATATCGACAATTTCTTAGGGATTCATCTCAAACATTCACTTTTAGATCCGTTGGCAACTCACCAACAATACATTTATATGGCTTTGCCAAATTATTCCATCCAACACAATCCTCATGGTTCAATCCTCTTTAACATACAATTATATTACTTATGGGGCAAAGGGCTTCCACTGATTAAACATCCGCATGAGTAATCCCGTATCACATAACACTCTATTCATCATACATACCATAAGCATATAAACATCATTTCTTAAGCATAAACTTCACATATATCTCATGTAGGCATGTATAATGTCATGATTTCACTTTCAAAAAACACATCACACATTATGGTTCATATCAAATAAAAATTCAGCAAGATTTTATTACAGTATTCCAAACATCAACTCATGTTTGCATGGAAAAAGTTTCAATAATCATAAATCATATATAACAACGTAGCAAAAACTCCCTATATTATGCATAAGATGGTTAAATAAATCAATATTATTGTGGCTATACTTTGAAGGAAATCCTTACCTCTAATATTGGTAGATTCGAGATATTATTAGAGTCGTGAAAACCCTCCTAAGTTCAACCCTAACATGTTTAACATAGATTACATGGTTAGGATATGATCTTCACAAATGATCGCCTATGATTAGATCTCCATCTATGGTTAGAGAGTAGGGATAAATCCAGGAAATAGACGTGACTTACCACTTCTCAACAGCAGATCCAGAAAGAAAAGGAATAGCAACATAGAAGCAACAGCAAGAGAACGTGGGTTCTCCTCTCTCTCTCCTCCCACGATCTCTCTCTCTCTCTCTTTACTTTCGATTTCTCTCTCTTTCTCTCTACTGTCGATCTTTCTCTCTCTTTCTTAGGGTTTTCTATAGAGTAGAGGACGTCTAGGGGAGCCATATATGGAGCCCCGAGATGCAACGTAAAATGGGATTGGTTTCCCAACGTAAAATGGGATTAGTTTCCTAATTGGAGAAGGAAAGTAGTGGGTCCTCCTCTAATGACCTATGTCTCATGTAGACCGTCCAAGAGGAAGGTAGGGTCCATAAGAAGTCGTGGTTTCAATCCCAGGCCCTCATGCAAAGGAATGGCCCCGATCTATATCATTTTTGAAAGCAATGGCTTTTAATGGTGAGAGTGTAGCGGGCCGTATGGATCGAGAAAAGTAGCAAAACTTTGGGGGCATGGGTTTTGGTGGAGTACAAAACAAATGAGCGGAATGGATCTGGTTGTGAGGCCCATCCTGGAGGACGGTGTGGGTCACCAATATGGCAGCGGACGGACGCTGTAACAACGTCCACCGAAGAAGAAGGAAGAAAAGAAAAAAAAATCTTTTTACGTAAGGAAATCGTGCGTAACGCACGGGCTTGACAGGTGGGGTCCACTATGATGGATCAAAGTTTTTTTGCTCTGTCCAATAGGTCGGTGAGATGAAAATAACCATTAACGTCAAATGTGGAACAATTCTGAGTTGAGGTGGGCCATTTATTAGCTATTTTCTGATCGGGACATTTGTACTATGATCTAAGGGCCGAAATTTGACATGTATGGTTATTTTGGGTCTAACAAAGTTCTCCTAAAGTTTCAGCCTAAACGGAACGTGGGAAATTAATTTACTTAAAACGTGGGGTTTATTTAGTGTTAAATAATTAAATAAATACGTAAATAAATTGATAAATAAATAAATTTATACTAAAAATACGAGGTGTTACAATCCATCTTCATTAATATTAGATCAAGTTCATGGAATAACACTTTGCCTTTAGCTATCTCATATTTCTCCAGGATATATTCTATTATATTAATATGGCACTCATCGTGAACTTCAGCGCCTTCAAGGTGATCTCTTTCCTTCTATAGCGTAGCTGTGGCTTTGACTTCTTTTTTAATTTCTTGTTCGTAATCCATTAGGGAGTGTTGAACCTCCAATTTATACATTGCATTGCCCATTACACTACATGGTTTGCATGATTTTTATGGTTTAAAAGCCTACTTAACATGTGTTTTGTGATCATAGGAATGAGAGCAGACTTCATTCAATTACGAGACAAAAGAATGCAATTGAAGCTACTGTATGGAGAACTAAGATGACCAACGAAAGAAGAAAGAAGAGAAGAAAAATAAAGAAAGAAGAACAGTTTGAAGAGGGTTGACCGGTCATGACCGGTCAGCCATAGTTGCTGATCAAAGAGGAGATGAGGCTGACCGGTCATGACCGGTCAGCCACGCATACTAGATGGTGGACAGATGAGCCCGACCGGTCATGACCGGTCGGCTGTATTCACTGTAATAAGAGAAGAAATTGGTCCGACCGGTCATGACCGGTCGGCCACAGTTGCTGGATGAATGGAAATCAGTCCGACCGGTCATGACCGGTCGGCTGTACTCACTGGAATGCTTGGAAATCAGCCCGACCGGTCGTGACCGGTCGGCTCTGCGTAAGGATGAGTCCTTTCTAAATTGGGACTCCGAATTTCACTGCGCAATGCGAAGTCTTTCGCAGGATCCGACGCAAGGGGGGTTTGTTGCTATAAAAGGACACCTAGGGGCTCTCCCTAAGGTATCAGAGAAGAGGAGGAACGTGAGTTTGGAGGCTGAAGGCGACTGTGGGGCGTCTGCAACATCTATCTTCGGGTTTTTCTAGTTTTATGCTTTATTTTTTAGTTTTTAGTTGTAGCATGACTATGCTCGGCTAAAACCTCTCAGCTAAGGCTGAGAGGTGAAGCTTGTAGCCAATTCTATGTTAATTTCAGTTTGATTCAAGTATTATTCAATTCAAAGTTAGAATTTTCTTATGTTCAGTTCAAAAGATGGTAGTTTGAGATGTCTTATCTGAGTTCATGTGCTCCGGACATGAATTCCTTTTAATTCTCTGAGATTATCACAGGTTGCTTGTTTAGATTCGAATTATAGTAATCCTTGAGCAGGCCATAGTCCATAGGCATGGTTGTTACTCCGCAGGCTATGAATTTGAATTCTACATTGATTGAATGGACTTGAACTTGGAAGTTCAACTCGAATTGGATGAATGTGTGTGAATGCTTTATTTTCCAACTAGATGAGAGATAGGACTTCAAATCTAGTTGTGTTCTCTACTTGGATTGACTGAATTGACATAGAATTGCTACAAGTGGATCCTTGAAAGCCTTAGTACATTATATCTCTGATTTTTCATTAAGTTACTGTTTTAATTAAACATCCTATTGAAATTGAATTTGCTCTATTAAACTGAGTTGCTGAAGTAATTAGGAAGCTGTTACTTTTTCCCTGTGGATCGACCTCGGTCTTACCGAGTTTTATTACTACATCGCAGCCTTACACTTGAGGCGAGCGAACAAGTTTTTGGCGCCGTTGCCGGGGAAATTAGATAATAGTTTTCAAATAGTTTCAGTGGCTGTAGAAGTAGATAGGTTTTTCTGATTTTTCTTAGAACTAACAAAGTTTTCTGTTTTGTAGGAATTCTTCTTTCAGTTCAAGCGCATCAGGTGATACCTTTCTAACTTAGTTTTTAGAATTTTCAGATTGCAGTTTTCTAGGTTAGGATTAGTTTTGATTTCTGATTGAGTGGTTTATGTCCCGTTGGGAACGTAACCATTCAAATCGTCTCCAATCTGAAGGTGGTTTAGTTGGACCATTGTCAGTCCATAGACGAGTCCGGAATTATCAAGAGCATTGTGAAAGTTTGGGGAGTATGGAGCAAACACCCTTAAGGAATCCTCCACCCCCTACTCCAACCACAAACGCAAATCAGGAAGGAGTAGGAGAGAATGAGGTACATAATGTTCCTCCAATGAGATCACTACGGGATTACCTACAACCTGCTCGTACAATTACACCTTCTTGCATAGTTCTACCAGCTAACGGTGGGACCCTTGACATAAAGCCAGGAGTAATCCAACTTTTACCTAAATTTCATGGGCTAGACTCTGACCGCCCATACTTACACTTGCAAGAATTCGAAGAAGTGTTGGCCACCTTGCATTATCCCAATGTTTCTGGGGATACAATCAGACTTAAACTTTTTCCCTTCACCTTGAAAGAAAGAGCCAAAGATTGGCTTCACTCTCTTAGACCATATTCGATTGGGTCATGGGTTGAGATGAACCGGGAATTCTTGAAAAAGTTCTTCCCCGCTCATAAGACAAACACTCTTCGAAGGGCCATAATGAATTTCTCAGCAAAAGAGGGTGAATCATTCTTTCAATGTTGGGAAAGATTTAAGGAACTCCTGCTTGCTTGCCCACATCATGGCTATGAGAGTTGGCGAATTATAAATTTTTTCAATGATGGATTAAGTCCTAATATGCGCCAATTTGTGGAAATGATGTGCAATGGCGAGTTTATGAGTAAAAATCCAGATGATGCTTGGAGTTACTTGGACATGTTGGCTGAAAATGCCCAATCTTGGGACACCTCGGATAAACCCAAGAACCCCAAGCCTACTCAAGAGAAAGGAGGGATATATGTCCTTAAAGAGGAAGACGACGTAAATGCAAGGATAGCCAACCTCACAAGGAAGGTTGAGGCCATGGAACTTAGCAAAAATGGAGTTTCCAAGTCCAAGGAAGCTGTTGAAACCACATGTGGGATTTGTCTCACCGACTTACACGCTACGCAAGATTGTCCCACAATTCCTGCATTTAAGGAAGTGTTGCAAGAGACAGCCAATGCCACATATGGTTATCAACGGCCCTTCAATGGACCGGTAGGTAATACATACAATGAGAGTTGGAAGAACCACCCGAATTTCAGTTGGAAGAATGCCCCAACGGGCAATCCTACCAACTCCCAAAGAGGGCCACCCATGCAAAATATGGCCCCACCTCAAGTCTCATTGGAGGATACTTTGAGAGCGTTTATGCAAGGGCAAGCGCAAATAAATGAATCAAATCAGCAATTGTTCCAAGAGCTGAAAGTCTCGGTTGATGAGATTAAGGGACGCTTGAATGCTAGGGAAGGGACCTTTCCGGCCCAACCTTAGCCCAATCCTAAGCAAGTACATGAAGTAAGCATCCCTAATCTTTCCAACTAAAACATGGAGCAAGCTAAATCCATTACCACCCTTAGAAGTGGTAAACAAATTGACAAAACTATTCCGGTGAAGGCCGATGAGCCTAATGATCCGGTAAGTTCTGAGGATGAAAATGGATCTAACTTAGCCCCACAACAACCGGAACGCATTTACCAGCCCACAGCACCATTCCCATCGAGATTGGTTGCCCCAAAATCTCTCCCAAATTCTCAAGATATTTTAGAGATTTTCAGACAAGTCAAGATCAATATCCCTTTGCTTGATGCCATCAAACAAATTCCCTCTTATGCCAAGTTTCTAAAAGACCTATGCACAACAAAACGCAAATATAATGTGCAGCAAAAGGCCTTCCTAACTGAGCAAGTTAGTGCCATCCTCACTCAAAAGACTCCCCCAAAATTCAAAGATCCCGGTAGTCCCACCGTCTCATGTATCATTGGAGACTACCGGATTGAACGCGCCTTGTTAGACTTGGGGGCAAGTGTGAACTTGATCCCCTACTCGGTATATGAACAATTGGGTCTTGGTGAATTAAAACCCACCAAAACCACATTGCAACTCGCTGATAGATCTATCCGTGTACCGAGGGGGATAGTTGAGGATGTTCTAGTCCAAGTTGACAAATTCTACTACCCGGTAGATTTTATAGTCTTGGACACACAACCGGTTTTGGATGCTAGCACCCAAATACCGGTGATATTAGGCCGCCCATTCCTTGCCACATCAAACGCAATCATCAATTGCCGGAATGGGGTGATGCAATTATCTTTTGGAAACATGACACTAGAGGTGAATGTATTTCACCTGGGCAAAAGACATAGGGATGTCGATGATGATGAGTTCTTCGATGTAAACATGCTTGAAACCTTTGAAGAAGAAGAACTCCTCCAACTTCAACCACTAGAAAGTTTGGAGACATGCTTAGCACACTTCATGGATTCTAAAGACCCTATCATTAGTGAGATTGTGCATGCATTAAACATAGAAAGACCGGTAGTTGATACTAGCCGGTGGAAGCCCCATTTTGAAAAATTGCCACCAACCACATCAAGGCCTCTACCGTCTAGCATTAAACCACCGAAGCTTGACCTCAAACCATTGCCATCCGAGCTTAAATATGTATATCTGGGTCAAGAGGAAACTTTCCCAGTTGTCATTGCCTCCCACCTAGAAAAAGACCAAGAGCTCAAGTTGATTGAGTTACTCAAAAAACACCGGGAAGCCATAGGTTGGACAATAGCGGATCTCAAAGGGATAGATCCTTCGGTTTGCACTCACCGTATACACCTTGAAGAAAACGCAAAAACGACTAGACAACCTCAAAGATGGCTAAATCCAAACATGATGGAGGTTGTCAAAGCCGAAGTGTTAAAGCTATTGGATGTGGGTATCATCTACCCCATCTCAGATAGCCAATGGGTGAGTCCTACCCAAGTTGTCCCCAAGAAATCCGGTATTACCATCATTGAAAACGCCAACAACGAGCTTATACCCACTAGGGTGACCACCGGTTGGCGTATGTGCATTGATTATAGGAAGCTCAATACGGTCACTAGGAAAGACCACTTCCCTCTCCCATTTATGGACCAAATTTTGGAGAGGTTGGCAGGCCATCCCTACTATTGCTTCCTAGATGGCTATTCCGGATACAACCAAATTGAGATAGCTCCGGAAGACCAAGAGAAAACCACATTTACATGCCCGTTTGGTACCTTCGCCTACCGAAGGATGCCATTCGGGTTATGCAATGCACCCGCCACATTCCAACGATGCATGTTGAGTATTTTCTCAGACATGGTGGGTGAGTTTCTTGAGGTGTTCATGGATGACTTCTCTGTTTTTTGTTGTACATTTGATGAGTGCCTCGAGCACTTGAAGTTGGTCTTAATGAGGTGTGAGGAAAAGCAACTTGTATTAAACTGGGAAAAGTGCCACTTTATGGTACAAAGAGGAATAGTCCTTGGACACATCATCTCGTCCAATGGAATAGAGGTAGACCGGGCAAAAATTGACATAATCTCCAATCTACCACCACCCAAAAGCATACGCGATGTGCGGTCCTTCCTGGGACACGCCGGTTTCTATCGAAGGTTTATAAAGGACTTTAGTCACATCTCAAGGCCTTTATGCAACCTTCTACAAAAGGAGAACCAATTTGAGTGGAGTACCGAATGTCAATTAGCTTTTTCAAAGCTAAAAGACATGTTGACAACCGCTCCTATCATGCAACCACCAGATTGGTCCATTCCTTTTGAGTTGATGTGCGATGCGAGCGATTTTGCTATTGGGGCGGTGTTAGGCCAAAAGAAGGATAAAAAGCCCCATGTCATCTACTACGCGAGTAGGACCTTGAATCCTGCCCAAGTTAATTATTCAACTACGGAGAAAGAGCTCCTAGCTGTCATCTTTGCCTTGGACAAATTCAGGCCATACTTAATAGGATCCAAAGTTATTGTTTATACGGATCATGCGGCGCTGAAATACCTTCTTTCTAAGAAGGATGCTAAGCCCCGTTTGCTAAGATGGATCCTACTCCTTCAAGAATTCGATTTGGAGATCAAAGATAAGAAGGGGGTAGAAAATGTGGTCGCGGATCATCTATCCCGCCTAGTCCTACCAAATTCCATTGACGAGTCACCTATTGAGGACTCATTCCCGGATGAGCAACTCTTTGTTGCTATGCATCCACCATGGTACGCTGATATAGCCAACTATCTTTCCACAGGTGCGATACCGACTCATTGGACTGCGCAAGACAAACGTAAATTTCTAAGGGAAGTGCGCAGATTTTTCTGGGATGAACCTCTATTGTTTAAATATTGCCCAGACCAGATTATAAGGAGATGCGTCCCCGATGATGAACACAATTCAGTCATCTCCTTTTGTCATGATCAAGCATGTGGGGGTCATTTTTCAGCCAAGAAAACAACTGCAAAAATTCTGCAGTGTGGTTTTTATTGGCCCACATTATTTAAAGATACCCACGAGTTTTGCAAAGCATGCGAGCGCTGCCAGAAGTTAGGAGGATTATCCCGTCGAAATATGATGCCCCTCACCCCAATTCAACATCTTGAAGTTTTTGACTGTTGGGGCATCGATTTCATGGGACCATTCCCCTCATCTTTTGGACATGTCTATATTCTATTGGCCGTAGACTATGTGTCTAAATGGATAGAGGCTATCCCATGTAGAACCAACGATCATCGTACGGTTCTCAAGTTTCTCAAAGAAAATATACTTTCTAGATTTGGGACACCTCGAGCCATTATTAGTGATGGTGGTTCTCACTTTTGCAATAGACCTTTTGAAACTTTGATGAAGAAATATGGTATTAGGCACAAAGTGAGTACCCCATACCACCTACAAACAAGTGGGCAAGCTGAAATCTCCAATAGGGAAATCAAACAGATTTTAGAAAAGACGGTGAGACCGGATCGCAAGGATTGGTCCCTACGATTAGATGATGCACTTTGGGCTCACCGTACTGCCTACAAGACACCCATTGGAATGTCCCCTTATAGACTGGTCTATGGGAAAGCTTGCCACTTGCCTGTGGAGATAGAACACAAAGCCTATTGGGCAATTCGGGCCCTAAATTTTGACATAGACAAGGCTAGCTCGCTTCGCAAACTCCAATTAAATGAGCTTGATGAGATCTGGAACGATGCATATGAGAATTCAAGGATTTACAAGAGCAAGATGAAGGCCTTTCATGACAAACACATCTTAAGGAAATCCTTCCATGAAGGATAGAAAGTTCTCTTGTATAATGCCCGACTTCATCTTTTTCCGGGAAAATTACGATCTCGATGGACCGGCCCATATATTGTTAAAGAAGTTTTTCCCCATGGGGCTGTTGAGATTGAGAATGCAGCGAATGGTGACTGTTTCAAAGTTAATGGACAACGCCTTAAACCATTTGTTGAGAAATTTGATTCAGAGGACATGTCCATCTCCCTGAATGATCCTGTCTATCAGGATGATTGATCTCCTAGTCTGATGGAGGTATAGCATAGGTAGGTTTAGTTTTTTTTTTTTTTTTTTTTTTTTTTTTACTGTTTTAGTAGGATTTAGTTGTTGGAATTACAGACCTCCATGATCACTCTCTCAGGTACTATTGATTCTCATTCTCTCATATTTTACCATTGTTCTCATGTTCATGCTAACTAATTATCTTTTTACATTAAGGACAATGCAAGTTTTGGTTGGGGGGTGAGATGTGAGATGAGATCCCTCATCTAGCATATTGCAACATTTCGAGCTTCATATGCACAAAATTTTTTCGAATTTTCTAACATCTCAAAACTCTTTTAGAAAATTTTGTTTCTATACATTTGAGAGGCTATGAGTAGAAGAGGAGGAGAAACGAAGTGTGTGATGTTGTAGTTTGGAATTTCTTCCAACATAATGGCTTTATATGTTAATTCCCCTATTGTTGTGATTGATAGAAAATTTGAACACCTTTACACCAAGTTCACATTACACGATTTTCATGAGTAACAGGTTTATGTGATTTGTGGATTAGCTAGACTTTGGTTTAGAGGTGTTGAGCAGCCAAGCCGGGGTATTTTGTCCATCCTTGTCCATGGGAAAATAATGAAAGATATGGATTTTTAAAAATCCTATCTAATTTTAAAAGAAAAAGGAAAGAAAGGATGAAATCGGGAATGAAGGAAAAATGGTGGAAAATTTCGAAAAGGGCTACCTATTACCAACCGGGGGATGGTCGAACCGTAACCAAAGCCGGAAATGGGACGTAGTGTGAAAGCCGTCGGAAGGACGGTAAGACAAATTCCTGTCATAGGCTTGTTGTTGCTCTGTGCACCTTAAAATCCTTGGTCTACTTAATCTATGAAGAAGATGATTCCAAGAACTCATGAGATGAACTTTCATTATGCACACTAGGTTGAATTTGTTCGAGTTCTTCTATTTATCAATCAATCAGCGGGGATTTCATGTAAACACTTCTTATGTTTTGAGAGTCCAAGGTTCAGCTTCTAACACCTAATTTTTCCAAATTTTACACTTATACATCTTGGGATGGATAGAATCATAGGTTCTAAAGGGGAGTTGGATTTGGAGGGTTGAAATTATTTTCACGCATGTTTTGCTCGGGACTAGCAAAAAGCTGGTTGGGGGGTGTGTTGAACCTCCAATTTATACATTGCATTGCCCATTACACTACATGGTTTGCATGATTTTTATGGTTTAAAAGCCTACTTAACATGTGTTTTGTGATCATAGGAATGAGAGCGGACTTCATTCAATTACGAGACAAAAGAATGCAATTGAAGCTACTGCATGGAGAACTAAGATGACCAACGAAAGAAGAAAGAAGAGAAGAAAAATAAAGAAAGAAGAACAGTTTGAAGAGGGTTGACCGGTCATGACCGGTCAGCCATAGTTGCTGATCAAAGAGGAGATGAGGCTGACCGGTCATGACCGGTCAGCCACGCATACTAGATGGTGGACAGATGAGCCCGACCGGTCATGACCGGTCGGCTGTATTCACTGTAATAAGAGAAGAAATTGGTCCGACCGGTCATGACCGGTCGGCCACAGTTGCTGGATGAATGGAAATCAGTCCGACCGGTCATGACCGGTCGGCTGTACTCACTGGAATGCTTGGAAATCAGCCCGACCGGTCGTGACCGGTCGGCTCTGCGTAAGGATGAGTCCTTTCTAAATTGGGACTCCGAATTTCACTGCGCAATGCGAAGTCTTTCGCAGGATCCGACGCAAGGGGGGTTTGTTGCTATAAAAGGACACCTAGGGGCTCTCCCTAAGGTATCAGAGAAGAGGAGGAACGTGAGTTTGGAGGCTGAAGGCGACTGTGGGGCGTCTGCAACATCTATCTTTGGGTTTTTCTAGTTTTATGCTTTATTTTTGAGTTTTTAGTTGTAGCATGACTATGCTCGGCTAAAACCTCTCAGCTAAGGCTGAGAGGTGAAGCTTGTAGCCAATTCTATGTTAATTTCAGTTTGATTCAAGTATTATTCAATTCAAAGTTAGAATTTTCTTATGTTCAGTTCAAAAGATGGTAGTTTGAGATGTCTTATCTGAGTTCATGTGCTCCGGACATGAATTCCTTTTAATTCTCTGAGATTATCACAGGTTGCTTGTTTAGATTCGAATTATAGTAATCCTTGAGCAGGCCATAGTCCATAGGCATGGCTGTTACTCCGCAGGCTATGAATTTGAATTCTACATTGATTGAATGGACTTGAACTTGGAAGTTCAACTCGAATTGGATGAATGTGTGTGAATGCTTTATTTTCCAACTAGATGAGAGATAGGACTTCAAATCTAGTTGTGTTCTCTACTTGGATTGACTGAATTGACATAGAATTGCTACAAGTGGATCCTTGAAAGCCTTAGTACATTATATCTCTGATTTTTCATTAAGTTACTGTTTTAATTAAACATCCTATTGAAATTGAATTTGCTCTATTAAACTGAGTTGCTGAAGTAATTAGGAAGCTGTTACTTTTTCCCTGTGGATCGACCTCGGTCTTACCGAGTTTTATTACTACATCGCAGCCTTACACTTGAGGCGAGCGAACAGGGAGCTTCTTCAAGAAAGGAATTTACTGGTGGTCGATATGGGATGATTGCAACCGGCTCACTTTTGGTTCTTTCATCAGGGTAGAAATACTGATGATCAAAGAATCAAGGTCAGATTCAGGATCTATTTCGAAAGTAATCCTCGTTGGATGGCCATATTTGCCCCGCCCGATAAATCGCAACAGTCTAATTTACCCTCCATAAAGATAAGCTTTGGCAGTGTCAGATTCGGCCAGAAAGGGTCAATTGTCAACATAAACAATCTCGGCCCTATTCTATTACCACATTATTAGGAACTGATGAAGAGACAATGGGATACACCTGTTGGAATAGATCCAGGCTGAGAAAAGTATTATGACCGAGCGTTAGAACTGGGCACAAGTCGAGTTAACCGAGTCTGAACTGATTAAACTAGACTTGAGCCGATCCACCAGTAGCAGATGGTCCAGGATTAAGTATTATGAATAGGATCCAAATCCAAATCGATTCGTGTCTGGTCCATTAGTAATCTGATTCGACTCGACTTGTAATCTAACTCAATGCGAAACTGACTCGATTCATAATTGATCCTACTCGATCGAGTAGTAAAAAAAAAAAAAAAACCTTATTCATTTCTAGTTTTACCCAACTTAGCCGCACGCCCGACCCTGTCCCCACCCGAACCTTAACCCATCTTTCCTTCCCTCCTCATCCTCTCCTGAGCACGCCGATGACCGGACCTCCTCCTCCTCCTTCTCCTTCCCTCTTCACTGCTCTTCACTCTTCATCGAACTTGCGTCGAACCCTCAGCAACCAGCCAGCCCGGACGCTAGATGTCTGTTCGTTACACCAGTCAGCCTAATCGTCATCTCCACTCATCTCGACTAAAGCAACCCAGCCAATCAAAGAATCAAATATTCAAATGTACAACCTGACCCATTTTTGCCTCATTTTCATAATATTATTCAACAAATTTGGGGTTTTTTGAAATTTGGGGGTTTTCATATTATTTTCATATTTAAATGGTGGTTTTGGATTCTTGGAAGTTGGAATGGGTCGAGCTAGGCTGGCTATAGTGGGACCATCCGGGATGGCTGTTGGACCGTCCAATCTGGCTCAGGTGCGGCTTGGGTGGCTCAGGCTGAGTCATTTATAATTTGTAAACCCCTAAATAGGGTTGGATGGAAATTAGAATAGGTCGAGCTGGCTATAGACTGTAGTGGGACCGTCCGGTGATATGTTTTGAATTTTTTATAATTTTTATCTTCTTTTTTCATTTTTTTTTCATTTTTAGATATTTTTTTTTTAATTTCATCCCTAACTCGAACCAACTCGTTCAGAGCCGATTCGACTCAGTCCCTGTGATCGGGTCAAACTCGGATCAGACCAGATCATTCCTAACTCGATTTGGCTCGGGTTAGGGCTGGTTGACTCGATCCAAAATCCGATCTGACTCGGTTAAGGCTCAGTCCTTGCCCAGATAGGATCAAGTCAACCCTAACTCGTTCTGAGTCGACTCGATGCCTAGCTCTACTAAGCATGGGGTCGATGATGAAAAAGGCTTCTACCACTTTCTTACTCTCTACCAAACGTTCAATGGGCAAAACACCTTTGGTTGATGTGATTCTGCTGGAAAAGTTGAAATTCGTAACTTCAATCAATCGACATCAAATTCTAAGATATTTTACCAAGCTCTCGGACCAAGGCCATAGGCATAACATTGACAGTTGCACCATTGTTGACCAAAATTCAAGTGACCAAGCAACAGTCCATGTGTGTCGATATATATAGCGGCTTAAAATTCTTTGTCATTAGATGGGACAGCTTTTTAATGATGACCTTTTTTGCCTCATCTACTTACTCAATAGCCATGATTGGCCTGGCTCCTTACCCACGGCCGATAGTGGCAAATGATAATTCGACCTAGTCTGAACTTTCTCCTTCTTTCACATCACCTTCCATATGATTAGGTTAGTGAAGCTTTTCTTGGAACACCATTAGAACTATAAGGGCCATGTTATAGCTCAGCATGAGAGGTGGTAGGGTTCCAAATCAACTACAGTCTTCTCAGCCCCTTCACTAGGCTCTAGCAACCCACCTTCCTCTTTAACATCTCTTGGAAAGACTCCACTACAAAGAGAACCTTTGAGGGATTGGTCAGCCATAAAGAATCCTTCAAAGGTAAAGTCATCCTCCCTGAAGTCTTCATCTATGGCGGTGTCATTAGGGTCTTTCTGGGCGGCCTGACCATTCCTTTCTTGAGCAATTTGGTCTTCAATCCAAGGCCGAAGGCACTCAACTGTTGTCCAAGACTTCTTTTGAATAATTTGCTCCATTATTGCGAATGCCCTATCTGTGGCCCTCTTATCTTTGTAACCAGTTTCTGTATCCTAGTTAACATTGGGGGTATCGGGGAAAAATTACAATGAACAATGATGGTCCATCAATCTGACTTGGCTGTTGTTGGCCTGACCATCCTTGGAAAGCCTTTTAACCGGGTAGTGATACCCCTCTAAGATACGTCTCTTGGGGGCTTAACCAGGTTTTAGTTGTGGGGTCCTCAAGTCATAGTTTCGTTAGGCTCAGTTCCAGGTCTGAACGAACCTCCTTCCTCTTTCTCAAGGCATTGTAAGATCATGCTAGACTCCTTGAGCCCTTCCAACATGAAAATGTGGCCTTCAAGGCTGCTATTAAGACATTATCATGGTTATATAATGTATGACTCTAAAGTGTACTCCAGATGGCAATGGTGATTGCGATAAAGCACTATGTATAGCCGCTAGAAACAGCCATCTACGGTTATCATGGATCTACCTCAAACAATGCTCACATAACATGCACTAGAGGTGAATCTACTGTAAGGGCCTTTCATTTGTCATTTTGTTATGTTTTTTGAACCCCCCCCCCCCCCCCCCCCCCCTGATTTTTGGGGTCAGGTTAAAGGGCGAACTAGCCATCTTTTTGTTGGACAAGGATGGCGGCTTCTTAGTGGGCTGGGGTGCCACTACTATCTACTTTTCTAGAGATCTTCGAGAAGCGGTCTCTGCCGATCCCTATAGTCTCTTTCTTTTTTAGAAACTTCAAAAGGCCTTTGTTAATGCTTTCCTATATAATGTAATTGAAAATGAAACAATTTTTTGTGATGTGAGTTTTGGTTCCGTTTCATTTACGGAACTCCCCCTTTTTTATTCCTCAGCTGATGGAATTTTCTGATAGTCCACGAGCTTGATGAATTTAGCTTCCAGGAGGAGATTGAAAATTTCATCAACCTTAATGACGTCGAAAGAATACTATTTAGTGAATTCAAATGCATTTTTGGAATTAATTCTCATGGTAGTTGACAGTTTCGATCTTGTCAAGGATGAACATTCTTATGGTCATTTGGCCACCACCTCAGCGACAGCTAACTCATAATTAAGGTCTTGATAATAGGTCCTTGTGAGGAGTTTCTTCTCTAGTTCTCTTCTTGGAAAATTCATTCATAAAGAGTGGCGCAGGCAGAGAGTTCAAATAAGTCTTTGAAGTGCATGCCCTCAAACTTCTTTCAAAATTTGATATTCATACTATGAACGCTCAAGGGAAGATTTCTCCCCCTCTAGGATGCTCACGGGTGTCCAATGTTTTTCTCTGGACTGTCTAATGGTTGCAATGAGTCGAAACGATGAGTATTTATGATAGAGTAATAAATATAAGACTCAAATTACTCGAATTTCCGATGTTATAGGATCCGTAGTCCCGAAAAGTCACAGAGTATACATCCTTCGTAACCCTAGAATGTGCATGCATGGGTGCTCAACTGCCACGGCCTTTTGATTAGGATAAGGATCTAAAATTCTGAAAAGTCCTAGACCTAGGGCCTCCATGAAAAGCCTCACACACTACAAGAAAAGGGATTTTTACCGACGAAATAATTTTCGTTGGGAAAAAACATTTTTCCCGACGAAATCGAAATATCGTCGGTAAAAATCTCCCGCCACCGCTAGATTGCTTCCCGCCATACACTTTTACCGACGAAATAAAAATTTCGTCGGTAAAAAGTTTATTGCCGACGAAGTAAGTCGCCGCTAAAAATGAAAACAAAAACTTTGACTTTTACTGACGAAAATCTTCGTCGGTAAAAGTCAAAGTTTTTACCGACGAAAAATGTCGTCGATAAAAGTCCTTACTGCCAACGGTTGCTTGCCGTCGGTAGTAATAAGCCAAGTTCCCGCCAAGAGTTAGAAAGACTTTTACCGACGAAACTTTTCGTCGGTAAAAGTTTTTGAACTGACTTTTACCGACGAAAAATTTCGTCGGTAAAAGTCTTTTAATTTTTTTAACAGCCCGATCAGCCCTCATTTCTTCCTCTCTCTTTCACTCGCTCTCTCTCTCTCTCTCTCTCTCTCTCTCTCTCGATCGTCCGGCCGTCACTGTCCGTCTCTCTCATCGCTGACCACCGTCGACGTCCGGTGTTCGGTCACCGGCGTCCCACCATCTCAGTCGACCACCCATCTCAGCCGACCATCTCACCGGCGTCCCACCGCCGTTAGCCAAGAGCCTCCGCCAGCCTCCGTACGTCGCCGCCACCTCCGGTAACCCTCTCTCCCTTCCTTCCTCCATTTCCTCTCTCTCTCTCTCTCTCTCCTCGTTGTTGATTGTGGGGCCCACTGCCAAAATCCAATGCATGTGGGTCCCACCATCGCTGTCCAATGCATGTGGGTCCCACCGTTGCTGTTGCATGTGGGTCCCACCGTCGCTGTCCACCGTCCATTGCATGTGGGGTCCGCCTTAGCTGTCCACTATTTGGTGGGGCCCACTGATTTAGTAAATCCCTAATTAGGGATTTCAAAATTAAAATCTCCTAATTAGGGATTTTGAAATTAAAATTTCCTAATTAAAATCCCAAATTTGTAGGGCCCACCGTCACTGTCCACTGCTCGTGGGGCCCACCGTCGCTGTCCACTGACTGTGGGGCCCACCGTCGCTGTCCAATGTATTGGATCAAGCATATATTTGTGGAGTAAACTCTGTGGGGCCTACAGTGATTTACGTATTTTATCCAGTCCGTCCATCCATCTTAACAGTAAATTTTAGGTATGGTGCCCAAAAATGAAGCATATCAAAATCTAAAGTGGACCACACCACAAGTGTGAACTGAATGTCTATCATTGAATAATTCTCGGAGGACACAGAAGTTTTGGATTAAGCTGATATTTGTGTTTTCCCTTCATCCATATCCATGTGATCTTATGAACAGGTTAGATGACAAATAAAGATCACTGTAGGGCATGGGAATGGTGGAAATCATTATTCCCACTGTTTCCCATGGCATGCACTTGAGATTTGGATATGCTTAAATTTTGGGCTCAACCACTAAAATGAGGTGGAAAAACATAAGGACGGAATAGATAAATCACATACATTCTAGGTGGGCCCAACTGAGTTTACTCTACACAATCAGAGCATGCGACGCAATCTGATTCCCATGGTGGGCCCCATACATACTTATTTGTTCAGAAAATAGTCATTAGGTATTTGATTAAACTTGATTCATGGTGTTGATGATTCTGTCATTTTCATGTGCTTGTGTATGTTGTGGATGTATTTAGCTTATTATTAATAGTTATTTTTTGTCCACAAATGGTAGTATAATAGAATTAGTTAGCCCATTTGGAGATTTCTATATTTCCGAGCATAGATAAAGTGTGTTTTGGAGGTATAGAAATCTGCCAAATTGTCCTGTTGGACAGTCCAAGGTTGGATAGATTGGAATGTTCTCATTGTTTGTCATTTACATGCTCTGTCATTAGTTTCGTACGGTAACTCTCCTATTCTCTCTGGATATGTTTCTTATGTTTAATTCCATTGTCAATTTAATCCACACAATGTGTGGATAGTTGACGTGGAAATGAAATGTAAGATAAATATATCTGGAGAGATAGGGGGAGATGCTGTCGAAATTTAGGCTTGGGCATTTAAATGAAAATAATGATAGTATTTCAATCTATCTATCTTTGGATGGGTGACTGATTTTATTATATTATCATTTAGTGGCAAATTAGATGACGAACATGATACTTGTGATTAAGAGTAGTTGATTGATATTGATGTTGAGTGGGGGTCCTTGGAAGGTGGGAACCGCGGTTATGACCATGATGAAGCTGTCCATTTCTTATGGACAGCAATATGGGTGGCCTGGCCATTTGGACAGGCCCGTCTTTATGTATTAGCTCGAAATTAATGGAGCAGACCCGGATGTGCGTCGGAGCTATCCGAGTGTTGAGCGGGGGTCCCTAGAAGGTGGGAACCGATGTTATGACCATGATGAAGCTTTCCATTTCCTATGGACAGCAATATGGGTGGCCTGGCCATTTGGACAGGCCCGTGTTTATGTATTAGCTCGAAATTAATGGAGCAGACCCGGATGTGCGTCGGAGCTATCCGGGTGTTGAGCGGGGGTCCCTGGAAGGTGGGAACCGCTGTTATGACCATGATGAAGCTGTCCATTTCCTATGGACAGCAATATGGGTGGCCTGGCCATTTGGACGAGCCCGTGTTTATGTATTAGTTCGAAATTAATGGAGCAGACCCGGATGTGCGTCGGAGCTATCCGGGTGTTAAGCGGGGGTCCTTGGAAGGTGGGAACCGCTGTTATGACCATGATGAAGCTGTGCATTTCCTATGGACAGCAATATAGGTGGCCTGGCCATTTGGACAGGCCTGCTTTGTGTGGAGCAGACCCGGATGTGCGTCGGAGTTATCCGTGAGTTGGTTGAGTCTCCAAGACCTAAACCCTAAACCCGAAACCATAAACCTAAAATTAAAACCTATAAACTACGGCTAAACCGAAACCTAAACTCAATCCATCTAACTGTAAACCTAGACCCAAACTCGAAAACCTAACCCTAAACCCGATCCTGAACCCGAAACTGTAAACCAATGCCTAAACCTAATCTTAGTCTCAAATCACCTAACCTAAACCTACACCTATTCCTAAATACATTCACCTAACCTAAACCTAGACCCAAACTCGAAAACCAAACCTTAAACCCAATCCCGAACCCGAAATGCTAAACCTACGCCTAAACCTAATCCTAAACTGAAATCACCTAACCTAAACCTACACCTATTCCTAAATCCATTCACCTAACCTAAACTTAGACCCAAACTCGAAAACCTAACCCTAAACCCGATCCCGAACCCGAAACTTAAACCTATGCCTAAACCTAACCTTAATCTCAAATCACCTAACCTAAACCTACAACTATTCCTAAATACAGTCACCTAACCTAAACCTAGACCCAAACACGAAAACCTAACCCTAAACCCAATCCTGAACCCGAATTGCTAAACTTACGCTTAAACCTAATCCGAAACTGAAATCACCTAACCTAAACCTACACTTATTCCTAAATCCACAACTCTAACCTAAACCTAGACCCAAACTCGAAAACCTAACCTTAAGCCCGATCCCGAACCCGAAATGCTAAACCTACACCTAAACCTAATCCTAATCTCAAATCACCTAAACTAATTAAACCTACACATATTCCTAAATCCATTCACCTAACCTAAACTTAGACCCAAACACGATAACCTAACCCGAAACCCGATCCCGAACCCGAAAATCTCAACCTAGGCTTAAACCTAATCCTAAACTAAAATCACCTAAAATAAACCTACACCTATTCCTAAATACATTCACCTAACCTAAACTTAGACCCAAACACGAAAATGCGACCCTAAACCCGATCCCGAACCCGAACCCGAAACTTTAAACCTATGCCTAAACCTAATCCTGATCTCAAATCACCTAAACTAAACATATACCTATTCCTAAATCTATTCACATAACCTAAACTTAGACCCAAACACGATAACCTAACCCGAAACCTGATCCCGAACCCGAAAATCTCAACCTAGGCCTAAACCTAATCCTAAACTCAAATCACCTAAACTAAACCTACACCTATTCCTAAATACATTCACCTAACGTAAACTTAGACCCACACACGAAAATGCGACCCTAAACCCGATCCCGAACCCGAAACTTTAAACCTATGCCTAAACCTAATCCTAATCTCAAATCACCTAAAATAAACCTACACCTATTCCTAAATCCATTCACCTAACCTAAACTTAGACCCAAACAAGATAACCTAACCCGAAACCTGATCCCGAACCCAAAAATCTCAACCTATGCCTAAACCTAATCCTAAACTCAAATCACCTAAACTAAACCTACACCTATTCCTAAATACATTCACATAACCTAAACTTATACCCAAACACGAAAATACGACCCTAAACCCGATCCCGAACCCGAAACTGTAAACCTATGCCTAAACCTAATCCTAATCTCAAATCACCTAAAATAAACCTACACATATTCCTAAATCCATTCACCTAACCTAAACTTAGACCCAAACACGATAACCTAACCCGAAACCCGATCCCGAACCCGAAAATCTCAACCTAGGCCTAAACCTAATCCTAAACTCAAATCACCTAAACTAAACCTACACCTATTCCTAAATACATTCACCTAACCTAAACTTAGACCCAAAAACGAAAATGCGACCCTAAACCAGATCCCGAACCCGAAACTGTATACCTATGCCTAAACCTAATCCTAATCTCAAATCACCTAAACTAAACCTACACCTATTCCTAAATCCATTCACCTAACCTAAACTTAGACCCAAACACGATAACCTAACCTGAAACCCGATCTCGAACCCGAACCCGAAAATCTCAACCTAGGCCTAAACCTAATCCTAAACTCAAATCACCTAAACTAAACCTACACCTATTCCTAAATACATTCACCTAACCTAAACTTAAACCCAAACACGAAAATGCGACCCTAAACCCGATCCCAAACCCGAAACTTTAAACCTATGCCTAAACGTAATCCTAATCTCAAATCACCTAAACTAAACCTACACCTATTCCTAAATCCATTCACCTAACCTAAACTTAGACCCAAACACAATAACCTAACCCGAAACCCGATCCCGAACCCGAAAATCTCAACCTAGGCCTAAACCTAATCCTAAACTCAAATCACCTAAACTAAACCTACACCTATTCCTAAATACATTCACCTAACCTAAACTTAGACCCAAACACGAAAATACTACCCTAAACCCGATCCCGAACTCGAAACTGTAAACATATGCCTAAACTTAATCCTAATCTCAAATCACCTAAACTAAACCTGACTCTAATCTTTGCATTGTAGATATGGATAAGAGTTGGATGCAAGCTAAGAATCGGTTTGGCCCAGAGTATAAATAAGGTGTTAAGGAGTTCATGAAATTTGCGAGATATCGGGCAAATTCAAGTAATAGAATTAGGTGTCCATGCCGAAAATGTAAGAATATGGTTCACAAGACTTTAGACAAAGTGGAAGATGATTTGTTTATAGTTGGGATTGACCAGAGTTACACTTGGTGGATTCATCATGGTGAAGACTTCCACCAAAGAGTTGAGGCCACTGAAGTCCTTGCTGACCCAATTGTGCCTAATGAGGAGGATGAAGATGTTGATGATATGCAAGATATCATTGAGGATGTGTTAAGGGGAACAATTGTGGATACTGATTTTGCAGCGACAGGTACTAGCCAGGATAGTCCTCCTATAGGCGATGCCGAATCAGAAAAGTTTAGTAGGTTGTTGAGGGATGCGCAATGTCCACTCTATCCGGGGTGTCGGAACTTCTCCAAGTTGAATTTCCTTACAAGGTTACTTCATTTAAAGACAATAAATCGTTGGAGTAACAAATCGTTCGACATGTTACTTGGCTTGTTGAAAAAAGTATTACCTGAAGGTGAGACATTGCCTAAGTCTCATTACGAGGCAAAATCCTTAATGCAAGACTTGGGCCTTGGTTACATCCTCATACATGCATGTATAAATTATTATGTATTGTATTGGAAAGAATATGAAAATGTTGAAGAGTGTCCACAATGTTGAGAGTCTAGGTGGAAATATGACGAAGCTAAGCGTAAGAAAATTCCACAAAAGGTGTTAAAGTACTTTCCATTGAAACCCAGATTACAAAGATTGTTTACGTCGAGCAAGACGGCTGAAGATATGAGGTGGCATAAGGAGAAATGCGTTCATGATGATAATACATTGAGGCATCCCGCTAACTCTGAAGCCTGGCAACATTTTGATAAGTAATATGACTGGTTTGCAGAGGATTCTCGCAATGTTCGGCTAGGTCTTGCAAGTGATGGTTTTAATCCATTTGGTAATATGAGTAGCTCGTACAGTATGTGACCAGTGATACTTATGCCCTACAATTTACCTCCTTGGTTGTATATGAAGGAATCATTTTTTATGATGTCGTTGCTTATTCCTGGACCCAAGTCACCGGGGAATAACATTGATGTGTATTTGCAACCGTTAGTAGATGAGTTAAACGAGTTGTGGAGTCAAGGTGTCTAGACGTATGACACTTTTGCAGATCAGACGTTTCGATTGCATGCAGCGGTCTTGTGGACAATAAATGACTTCCCTGCATATTGGAATTTGTCTGGGTGGAGCACGAAGGGAAAGTTGGCTTGTCCTACATGTAGTACTGAGACTTGTTCATTGTCATTGAAGCATGATAAAAAAAACGTATTATATGGGCCATCGTCGCTTCCTTCCGAGGGATCATAGTTGGCGCAGGAAGACGATAATATTTGATGGCAAACAAGATCATAGGCCACCACAGAAAGAACTATCTCGAGAAGATGTATTACAACAACTGAATAACATTGAAGAAGTTAGATTTTGTAAGGCACCGCACTTAAAGAAGAGAAAACGTACAGTATTGGAGTACAACTGGAGGAAGAAGAGCATTTTTTTTTAGTTGCCTTATTGGAGTCATCTGAAATTACGACACAACTTGGATGTCATGCATATTGAGAAGAATATATATGACAATGTCTTTGGAACATTGATGAACATAGAGAAAAAAACAAAAGACAGTTTTAAGGCTCGATTGGATCTACAAGCAATGGGTTTAAGGAAAGAGTTGCACTTGCAACCACATGAAAATTCATATACTATACCAGCAGCCTGCTACACATTGACAAAACTAGAGAAAAAACGTTTATGTGAATGGTTGAACAAGGTGAAGTTTCCGATGGGTATGCATCGAATATCTCTCGGCACGTAAACTACGTATATCCATGTTTTCATGTCCTCTAAACATAGTGATTTTGTGTACAGGTACCTTCACACATTAAAACAATATGTGAGGAATAAGGCACGTCCAGAGGGATCCATTGTTAAGGCGTACATTAAACCCGAAGTGCCTGACATTTTGCTCCATGTATCTTCGTGGCATAAAGACTAGATTCAATCGAGAAGATCGGAATGCCGATGAAGGGCAGGAGCATGAACAAGGACTCATATCTGTATTCGGACATAACATCCGTCATTTAGGATCGCCGACGTTTTAGGATATGGACCTTCGGGATCAAGCGAAGGCGCGGTGGTATGTGTTGCATAACTGTGAAGAAATAGAGTCGTACTTGGAATAAGTCTTTGCACATAATTGTATATCTACATACACGTAATCTCAAAATTTCTTGCTGACAACGTGCCAATTGTGTATAACGAACACATAAAGGAGATGAAGTCCCAATACCCTACAAATTATGATCGAATGCATCAGGATTTGTTTTCAGAATGGTTTGCAAAATGTGTAAGATTAATTTACCTTCTATCTCACTACACTTACAATATTGTTGTATTGCACAATATTTACACGTAATTTCAAATGCCTAAACGTACATTTATATTCTGTACGTGATGATAGATGAAGATGTTGCGCGCTAGCAACTCTGCGGATGCGTCAGATGCGCTCTACTCACTGGCGTGTGGCCCTGATAGACGTGTATCTAGATATACAGGTTGTATTGTAAACGGGATTCGGTTCCACACTGAGGAGCGTGAGAAATATACGACCACACAAAATAGTGGGGTGATTGTGAAGGGAACACATGAGGAGGTAGAAATTGATTTTTATAGCGTTTTGACGGATATTATTGAGCTGAGTTATTGTATGAGAAAGTGGGTGTACTTATTTAAATGTGATTGGTGGGACATTGAAAATAAAAAGTTAGGAATACAGACTGATGACTACTTCACGAGCGTAAATTTATCTCGGAAGTGGTTTAAAGATAACCCATTTATCATGGCTGGCCAAGCCGAACAAGTATTCTACCTCGTTGACACCAAGTTAGGCGGCTCTTGGCACGTGGTGCAGAAAATAAAGCCCAGGAACTTATTTGACATTCCTGAACTAGACATTGAAGATAACGATGAATAGAGTAATGGAACGTCGTCAGTTGAACAAGCATATCAAGAAGACATGCCATCTTCGGATAGAGGGAATGATCCAAATGTTGATATTGATATGGTGCAATTGAATAGAGATGATGTGCCACCTGATCATGTTGATGCCTCAATCATAAATGACATTGTTAGAGATGATAGCGCTTTCATCGATGACAACGTTGCAGACGATAAAGAGAAAATTCTGACCATCGATAGTGATGGTGAAGAAGAAAGAGTCCTAAGCGATAATGATTCAGATGACGATTATTAAATGTATACAAGATTTACATGTCATTTTCAATTCGATTAAATTGATTATTACATGTATATATGTTTTACAAGTCATGATTTATTTCCTGAATTGACTTGTTTATAATCTACATTTACAGTGACGTCACTTTCTAATCATGTCCTCCCCAAACTGGAGCGTAGCGGAAGCACGCAGCATACTTCATCAGCTATTGTGGATGGACTTTTCGGCCCTATATTCTTCTGGTAGGGCCAGAGAGATACCCGGTCTGGTCGATAAATGTAGGGAGGAAGACGTGACTTAGATGAAAGATTATACAATCTCAAAGAAATTTCTGATCTGATGGAGGAATATAACCGCGGGAAACTTCGTATGGAAGATGCGACATTGTCACTTGCACATATGAACGGAGTCCCGAGAGATCAGATTTCTCCTATTATGACTAGCATGTTGGCTGTAACAATGTCGAGTGCTTCATACACCTTGACATATACATCTGCAGCGTACCATAACTTACGCAGGGAGTATTTCGGATAGTTGATCTGAAGTTGATTTGTATTACAATGAAATATATGTATTTAATATAGAATGACAATGTGTAATGGATTTTTCAACTTTTATATTCTATTTACGGTTTTATTATATTCTGCTTGCATTATAGTGTAATGGTCTAATCATATTTTTATCATCTCTCTAAGCATAAGCACAAATTCACTCTACAATGATGTTCATAAACTTGCATTGACATTGTTTAAATTATAAGTTTGTATTTCAGATATATTCAGTCATGGCGCCAGGTGGGAGATCAGGTCGTTCGCGCACTGGATCTACCCCTTCCACCCGTGATGCGACGCAGACAGCATCGACGTCGCATGGTGCATCACAGTCATCTGATCCTTTGGTTTAGCATATACCGGGCACTGCATTTAAGTCTAGACATTTACTTACATATATCTTTTCGCAACACAATCTTCTACCAGCCGACGAGGACGTGGACCCACACGTGGGTTAGTTTTAGAGCGACTTACGCGTGAGGGTAGGGTGGCAGTAGAGTTCCCACAGGACTGCCTTAGACCTGTTGGGGACAGTGCCAGACTGTTTACGTCTGAGGTCGGTGTCCTATGCCGATCTCTGATCCCCGCCACCACCCCCCGTTGGACTGACGTGACAGATGATGTGCGATAGCTCATCCGTCAGCGCCTTCAGGTAAAGTTTAGTAAATTAAAATTTTCTTTTGTGAAAGTTCATTTACGGTTAAGTCCTATTGTTAATAAGTTTATTGCCTTAATTTATTATTTACGAAACTGCAGGATAAATTTGACTTCGATTTGCATGTTCCTTACACTTCTCATGCCGTCGACGACATGATCAGAGAGCGGTTCAAGGAGTACCGCGGAGAGTTACACCAGCGGTACAAGCGGTGCAGGATGCACGATGAGGCCGTACTGTCTGCACCGCAGCACGTTACTACGACGACTGGCGGATACTCTGCGAGAGATTTTCGTCGGAGGCTTTTCAGGTAATATTTACAAATTTACAATATCTTAAGGTAACAATTAAATTCGCAATTAATAGCAATATATTTTGTATAATGTGTTCAGAAGAGGAGTAGAATAAATTCTGCGAACAGGGAAAAGTTACAAGTGAACTACGTAGCTGGTTCAAAGTCATTTGTACGACATCGTTATGACATGGTAAGAAATTATTGATGATTATTAAGTTAATATATTATTTTGATTGGCATTTATTATAAGTCTTCTTTCCTTTCGATTGCGCAGCGAGATTCCGTCACCGGCCAGGAGCCTGGACCAGTAGACCTCTACAGAGAGACTCACTGTCGGCAGGCGACGGGATCTTGGGTTCATCCTAGAGCCAGTGAGCATTGGGTAAAAATCTTTACTTTGTAAAATTTAATTGCGCATTGATTGATAATAATGTCATTCATGTCATTTTTTATGAAATTTCATATGTTTTCATTACAGGCAGCGATGGACACCATACGCAATCAGCCCACTCCCGATGGTAGTCAGCGGAGTGAGCCAGAAATCCTGAGCGAGGTGCTTGGCACCCGTTCTGGATATGTGCGTGGGCTTGGCCATAGTGCCAAGCTCATGGCACAAACTAAAGGTGGCTCCAGCCGATCCGTAGCTAGTGAGAGCGCTATACGCCGAGCTAATATCTCAGAGAGAGAGGTTCAGCAGCTACGGGTCGTCGTCGATGAGATTAGAGAGCAGCTGGAGAGGCAGAGAGAGGAGGAGCAGAGGCGTAGGGAGGAGGAGGAGCAGAGGCGACGGGAGGAGCAGGAGAGGAGGATCGAGGAGTTGCGGCAGGAGCATGAGTGACGGATGCAGGAGATGTTTCAGGCTCTCGCTGCACGCTTTGGCGCCGATGCCCCGCCACCTCCGCCTTCATTTTCGTGATCATTTTTTTAAATATACGACTTTTAACTTATACGTATTTGTGTGTGGATGAATATTACTTGTTTGTGGATATGGAATGGATTATTTGTGTATTGATGGTGTAGTTTCTGTTTATTAGTAAGTATGTGGATGTGAATAGGAGAAAAATGTATAGGTTTCTTTACAGGTGTATATCAGGAATTTTTCAGAATTTTGAAAACAAATGGAACCGAGACAGGAAATACTATTACTGACGAAATTGTTCGTAGGTAAAAAACATGGAAAAGTTTTTTACCGATGAAATTTTTCGTGGGTAATAAAATTGTGAAACTTTTACCGACGAAATTTTTCGTGGGTAGTAAACTCGTGAAACTTTTACCGACAAAAATTTTCGTGGTTAATAAACTTGTAAAAACTTTTAGCGACGAAATTTTTCATGGGTAATAAACATAAAACTTTTACTGACGAAAAATTTCGTCGGTAAAAGTTTTTTCACCGGCGTATCACATTTTCTCCGACAAAAATTCATATGTTTTTCCGACGAAGTTTTTCGTCAGTAATGGTTTTATTATTACCTACAAAAAAAATTTTCGTCGGGAAAAACCTTTACCAACGGCCTTTCTACGACGATGTTAGCCGCGAAAAATTTCGTCAGGAAAAACATTTCCCGATGAAATGTTATTAAAAGCCGACGAATTATTTCGTCGGTAAAAATAGAATTTCTTGTAGTGACAAAAGGGGTTAGGAGAGAAATAGTGATGAATGAATATCACCCATAATACCTCATGCAGCTGCTCGTATTCTTGGATGGTGAGCCCCAAAAGAGAGTGTAATTGATTTGATTGGCTCAGTTTGGTTTTCTTATCTTAACAAAATGGCTCATTTGAGCACTTTATGAAGTCGCCACTAGCCAAGAAAAGGCTTCAGAATCTACGATTTCGCTAGAATTCATAGAATCACCTAGAGATTGACAAAATCATAGTTTTCCCAACTTGAGTGACTCCTAGTTTAATCTACATCATGGTTCTGGGTAAGGGTCGCGGTTACGAAAAATGAAGGGGTTAGGCACCCTTTAATGCCTGTGTAAAATACGATCTCTACTTTGCTAGGCTTTGTGCTTTCAAAGGGGATTTAAGAAACTTCTAGTGACCTACTAAGATTTACATGCATAAATGGAAATAAGCCTGCCAATCTTAAATAATCAAAATAGAAATAAAAGAAAGTAAATTTTTTTAATAAAATTATTAAAAGAAAGAATACTGAGTTTTTTTGTTACTCCTTTAATTCACATTTTCTAATATAGAAGATCCTCAGGAGAGACAATTCTAGAGCATACTTTACATGATGTTAGAGCGGACCCTATTAATAGAAGTGCTCAAAACATGATAAAGAAAGTAACCCGAAATTCTAAATAAGTAGGAAAAGAAAGAGACTTAAGATGAAAGATAAAAGCAAGATAACGATCTAAAAAGTCATAATACTAAATTTTTGAATCCTCCCCTAAACCACATTTTCTAATATAGCAGATCCTCCGAGGAGGCAACTGTAGAGCATACTCCACTGATACAAGAGTAGATCTCATTGATAACAGTATTCTAAACAAGAGATGAATAAAGTAAAGAAGAAAAAAAGTACATCTAATATAGTAAAGAAGAAAGAAAGATAAGAAAAGAAAAAGGACAGGGATTTAGTAATGGATGTGCAGCTTAGAATGGGAGTAGATTAGGTTTCAACTAAAGAAAGAGGTTAAAGAAAGGAAAGAAGGGTTTTAGGGAGTAAGGGTTAGGGCAGAGAACCTCTATCTCTAGCCTCGACTCTCAATGTCTCTCTTTTTTCCCTCTCTGTATCAAACTTTCTTTCTCTTTATCCCACAACTCCCTTTGAGTCCGATCCTCTTTTTTTTCTAAGTGCGTGTAAGTGCATTTTAGTTTGTCAATCGCCATGTCTTCTAGTAAATCAAGTCTTGTGAGCCCCGTCTGAAGATCGAAGACCCAAGACATGAAGCCATTACCTCTTTCATCGCTTAAGTTCAAGCTAAATCTGCTCGGAAGGTAAGTTGCACATAGACAGTCCGTAGGATCCTAAAACCATGTTTGAATGGCGCATTTAAACTCAAATAATTATCCATTCTTTGTACAGCTACTTGGTCAAGCGGATTAAGCTTAGACCTCTCTTGGCTAAGTGTTAAACCCATGCAAAAAAGGCAAAAAGAAGTAAGGGTCTTTAGCTCCAAAATCTAACCAAAACCAGTCTAAAATAGCCAAGTTCAGAGGCTAACAATCGGTCTAGCTGCCCAGCCGACCGGTCGGCTAGACTCCAAAACAGGTCAGGGATCATGTGACCTTCATATAAAATTCGACCGGTCACCGACCGACCAAAATAGTCCAACAACTAAACTTGACCGTTAGTCTAAATTTGGCCGGTCTTGACCATGGGACTGACCGGTTGGGCAAGTCTAGCCGACCGACTAAACTATCTAGCAAGCATGTGGTCTAGACGTGCAATATTCGATCGATTTATGGACCGGTCAGGGCCTCAATCCAACCGATCGTCAGGGGTCTCAGATAAGTCGTTTACTAGTCATTTTATATTCGTTGGAGCCCAACTTTTGGAGTCTATAAGAGCATATCTTGAGGGCTTTAATGGTACGCATTCAACACCCATCAAGAGCATTGTGAGAGCGCATTTACTCTTCTTCTTCTAATCTCCTTGCTCTTTTAAATCTTGAGTTCATCATTCAAACCTAGTCATTAATGATATTTCATTCAGTATACAAAGCTCGGTTTGAACAATGAAGTCAAGCATAGCATTCACGGCTGACCCAATCATTGAATATACATCTTGTGGTCATCAATAGCCATTAAATGCTCAGATTGGTAATTCCTACATATACCATTGCATTAAATAGGCAGAGGGAACTTCACCATCTTCTCCCAACAACCAGGCATTAGGATAGGCATTGTGTTCCTCATTGGTAGCTGATCTTGGGAGCATGAAGAGGAGTTAATGTACCTTGTAGCTTAAGTAACTCAACTTAGGCATTGAATCGGGGCTCAACCACTCTAGGTAAGTCTAGTATTTGAGAGTCCATCTATTATGTTGTATTTCCCTAGATTGGGAAGCTCTGACGAGAGGATACGTGGCTATCGTTAGATTAAGATTGATTAGAGTTTGATATCCAAACTTGGCAAGACCCTGGATAGGGCCATCGGCGGATCGTAAATGCGGTCCTAGATATTTAGGATATGAATGTTGATGGTGAACCTAATTTAAAACCACGAACATAGTTAAATCCAGTGGTCTCATAGGTTGAGATTGGTAGTTGAGAGTAGAGTAGACCCAAAGTCGAACCACTACATATTGTTGTACAATGGATTGAATGGTTGTCTCTTCTTTATTCATCATATACTCTTAACTTGTTCATTTTGTTCCATGAATCAAAGTTCTACAATCATGCTCATAATGTGTTTCATAAATTGCCAACAATGCATAGTGTCTCTTGAGCTTTTGTACTATGCTAAATATGTTCATGCTCACTCTATAGCTTAGATAGTTAAATTATCAAATATCATAATTCTAACTGAAATTTTAAAAAGTCTTATTCACCCCCCTTTGGGACATTAGGCATATCTCTAAATGCCTTTACTAGTGGTAAAATCGTAATTTCAGAGTGAAGCCCTCCTTAAATAGGCATTTTGTGGAGGGACACGTAAGGTTGTTTCAGTAGGTATGGTTTTATTGAGCCTCCTTTTCATTGTGTTGACTCATCATGGAAGTGTTGGCTTGGAAGAACTGAAGACAATTGGACAAATTGGAAAAACTAAAGCATAAATAAAGGGAAGTTGTAAGGTTGTGATTGGTGCAGCATAAAAACCTATAACCCACAAGGGGATAATCAATTTTGATTAAACCTAGCCAAAGGGTGGCTGGTTGTTATCCAAGTCAGGCCATCTAGTGGCCGAAAGATCAAACTGGCTACCTATGGTAGGCTTTAAGCCGACTATTATGGATAGGCCAATCTGAGCGGTCAGCTATCTTCTGGGCATGTTTTTAATGTGTACGTGTTCTAACCGGGGGTCAAAGGAAGTCAAATATAAAGAGTAGCTATCACCCAAATGTGGGGTGTCTACACATACCATCTTAGGCCAGTTTCACAAACTCAGCCTTGGGTAGGGTCACAGAGCATCAGTTCTTCACCTTTTTTAACTGAGCAATAAATCACTAGACTGTTTCTCTTGATAACTATCGTAATCAAGAGAGATTGACCAGAAAACTTTAAGTTATGTCCGATGAAACTAGGTATGAAACCTTTCTGCCATCTCAAGCCAAGTATGGATCGAGTTGGGGGTAGATTTATGTACCACATGAAAGTTTCTCCCAATAGGGAGTTTTCAAATAGCCTGATTTGAAGAAATCCTCGATCGAAACCTCACAACACTGTTGTTAGTGTACTTTTTTGTGGCATACTAGTGCACCTTATTCGTCAATCACATACGTCCATGTGTTATAATGTCGGTTGAGCATTGGCAAGCTGAGGACCGAACATTCAAGTGGACAAGAAGCATCAAGGAAGAAGAACAGGTAAATCAGATATGCCTTGGTGACCCTAACCCTTAGAACCAAAACAACAAAAACCTCTAAATGACTTGGATCCAATTAGGTAAATTTTCAGTCATCTTAGAATGGCCTTAGGTATCCTAAAAGACCACCCAAGCTAGGCCTTAGAGGTTTATGAGTTGCTATAAAAATGCAAACCAAACAGTAGAACTCATGTGTTGTAGGCTGACCAGTCGGCCGGCCGACAGTAAGTATTGGCCAACCGAAAGCCTAGTCGATCGACCGATAATGGCCACAAATGGGACAAAAACCAATTTGCATCCAAGTCCTAATTCGACTGGCCAAGGTTCAAAATCAGCCAACCGACTACCCTTATCAGTCGGCCGACAACCTTGGTCAGTCGACTGACAAATAGCCGTTATGCCCATTTTCTATCCTTTGGAGCTCGAACTTTATATAGATGGAGCTCAAATTTTAGGCATCAAATGAGGGGATTTGGTGTATTAGAAGTCACTACTATTGTAACAATTATTATGCTCTAATCCTAAGCTACCCAAGTCATCTTCCTTATGATTCATCACAAGTTGGAGCATTTAAAGCTCAAATGTAGATGAACTTGTTTCTTCTTGATCTCTAGATATTTAAGCTTCTTTATCATAGGAAAATCCTTTGTCTGAACCCCTTTAGTGATCCAATTAGTTTAATCCTTTTAGGCTTGCAACACGTAACCAGTTGCAGAAGATTCAACCTTTCTCCTATCACCTTGGTCATCTCAAGAAGATCATACGCAAGGCGATTAATCAGTAGATCTGAAGCCTTAGTAAAGCATCAACGTCATTGATTGAGGGGCACATGAAGAGCTGATTCAAGCACATGAGAGTGAGAAGAAGCAACCCAAGAAGGTGCATCAAAGGGGGCTCAATCTGACAAGTGTCAATTGTAAGAATTTAGTTGCACTCTTTCCTGGATATGATTGAATGTGAGAGTTTGTGGTGCAAACTCGACCAAGTCTCTAAGGGGAGTCACCGACAATGGTGTATACGTGTAGGTTATTGGTTAGCCTGAGAAACCATTGTATATTCCTGGATTGGAACTGAAGGGTTGGGAGGAACCTTTAAACTCCTAGGTTAGGTGGAACCCATCAAACACATCGGTTGGATGGAACCAGTTAAAACACCTGGGTTGAAAAGTCAACCCGTAAAACTTTCGTTCAGGTTGAAAGGTGAACCTGTGCATAAAACCTCCGTTGAAAGGTTGAGAGGTGAACCTGATTTAAAACCTTCGTTATAGTGAAATCCGGTATTCTCATGGATTGGGAACGACAACCGGGAGTAGAATAGACAAGTAGTCGAACCACTATACATGCTTGTGTTTGGGATTGATTTGAATACATTATTATTTTAGCAGTATTAATTTAATTGTTAATTATATGAATGCTTGAATGGAATGTACACTATGCATGATAGGTAGATTCTCATACACATCTTGTAGTTTCACTCTATAGACTAGTTGGTTGATAGTTATATCATTTGTAGTCTATATTGTTCCCATAGATTAGTTGCTCTATTAGGCATATCTTAATTAATTTATGTGTTTAGACTAGGAGATTAAATGCTTAATCATTTCTAATCTATGTGATTGGACCCACTTAAGCTTAGAAGGTAAGTGTTACTTAATTAATTTAAGTGCTAATTAGTTAAAATTGGACAAGAGTTTTTAAAAGGTCCAAATCACCCCCAAACCCCCCCCCCCCCCCCCCCCCCCCCCCCCCCCCCCCAGGACTTAGTCATAGGTCCAGTAGCTCTGCTCTAAGCTTCCACGCGTAGTGAAGGATGTCGTGTTAGACAATTCGATGTAATTTCAAGTACATGGTGAAAAGATCGATGTGTTAGATTGTTGTCGAATTTATTATAGCACTTTTCTGTGGCATACTAATGCACCTTATTTTTCAATTACGTAGGTCAGTGAGTCTAGGTGTTGATTGAGCCCAAAGAAGATGAAGACCGAAGACTCAAGTAGACCTATTGCATTAAGGAAGAGAAAACAGGTAAATGAGATGCCTTAGTGAGCCAAAACCCTTGAACCTTACCCAAAACTTAAACTTTTATATGAATTGACCCAATAGGAATACTTTTAGTCATCTTAGATTAGCCTTAGGTGTCCCAAAAGATCACCCAAAGATAGGCCTTAGAGGTTGCATGAGCTGTTGTAAACAAAACATATAAATAGCAGAACATATAGCCTGACAACCGGTCATCAAAGGCCACAAAAGGACAGCAAGGAAAACTAAGTCCCTGGCCATTTTCAAATCAGTCGACTAGTCTGTCCGACTGGTCCTGAGACCGATCGACAAACGCCAAAGTTGGGATAGCAACATTGAACTTGTCCCAGGCCATTTTCAAATCGGTTGTGGCTCAACGACCGACTGGTAGAAGACCATTAAGACCAGTCGGTCGACAACTAGCCGTTGCTACCCATTTTCTATCCATTGGAGCTTTTGCTCTATATATTAGCAGCTCAGTTTTTGAGATTTTCAGAGAGAATTTAGTGTATTAAAAGCCACCCTTATTGCCCATACTATTAGGCTCTAATCCTAATTATTCCAAGCCATCTTCCTTATGTTTGATCACAAGATGGATCATTCCAAAACTCAATTGAAGATGGACTTGCTCTCTCTTAATCTCTAAATGTTTTAGGCACATTGACCATAGATAGATCATTTGTTTAAACCTCTCTAGAGATCCAATTAGGTGGAATTTCACTAGACAACCAAATCCTACTAGTTGTAGAGAATTCTCACCACCTCCTATCACCTTGGGCATATCTTTGGAGCATCACATGCAAAGTAGTTGATCAGTGAAATCGAAGCATTGGTGACGCATCGACAACATGATCGGGGGAGCAACGAGAAGTTGATTGAAGCACGGGAGAGCAAAGATTAAGTAACCCAAGCGGCGCTGAACCAAGGGCTCAATCTGATAAGTAAGTTGTCTTTGTAAGAGTCCAGTTACATTCTTTCCTCGTGGAGCATTGAGTGTGAGAGTTTAAAATCAAACTCAATCAATTCTCCAAGCGGAGCCTTCAATAGGAATATACACTAGGTTCTTGGATTGAAACCAAAGGGTTGGAAGGAACCTTGTCAAACTCCTAGGTTGGATGGAACCCGTAAACATCTTGGTTGAGAGATGAACCGGTAAAATCTTCATCATAGGTTAGGAGGAACCTTTTAAAATCTCAGTAGGGTGGACCGATTTAAAACACCTAGGTTTAGTGGAACCTGATTTAAACTCCCTTAGTGAATTTCGGTGTGCTCAAGGGATGAGTACATGAACCAGGAGTAGAGTCGACAAATAGTCAAACCACTATACATGCTTATGTTTGGGATTGATTTGAGCACATTTCTACTTATGCATTGTATGTTTAATTTCTTAATTGTAATGTATGTTATGTTCTAGATAGGCATATTCACACACAAGATGTGTATGTTATGTTCTAGATAGTCACATTCACACACAAGATGTATGTTCACTAGACTTATAGACATATGCTTAGCATGATGAATCCATATTGTCTACTTATTTCTCCAGACTAGGTGCATGATTAATAACATCTATTGTAGTGTAGACACTGCACATTGATTAGAAGCTCAACATGTTGCATCATTATAATCTATGTGATTAGGTTAGTTTACTTAATAACTTATCTTTGCTAGCCTTTGTGATTGAACCCACTTAAGCTTGGAAGCTTAACTAGTTTAATTGTTAATTAGTTTAATTAGGCAAGAAATTTTTAAAAGAATTTTAAAATGATCATAATCACCCCCCCCCCCCCCCCCCCCCCCCCTTCAAAGACATAGTCATAGTTCTATAAGGTCTGCTTTAAGGTTCCGAACGCTTGGCGTTAACAAAGTGTGAGCAATAAACGCAATTTCAAAATTACCGTCTCCTAAAAAGAGGGTGAATTCAGAAACCTTATACCCTCTAAGTAATTTGAAGTACCGATCTATACAATCAGGATAGAGTTTACAATAGATGGGTCTAATGACCCGTCAGTCATGAGGTTAGCTACCAAACTCTTAAATGATCCCTATGACATCCTCAAAGTCAAGTAGTCACTTTAGTTGTGAAAGGTATTACATTTACACCGTTGAATTATCATCCATCGAAAGTAGAGAAATTAGAAGTTCCCTCCTAAGTGTCTTAACCCTCGCATAGCCTTTGTGGGATTGTCAACATCATATGAGGTTGCCCCTCGAGCTTCTCGACTCTAGCATAATAGTTTTGCAATGCCATTGGCAAATGTGGTTGTCCCCCAAGGATCAGCACCTGCATAAACTTATCCCCAAGCAGAAATATGTTTTAAGGTTCTCTATAATCTTGTTGGTTGTGGAGACGATCATTTCTCCTCGGTAGAGGGCGACCTTGTGGTTTGGCTCAACTAATCCTTGTAGTTGGGAGTGTTATTGCACTTTTCTGTGGCATACTACTGCACCTTGTTTGTCAATTACAAAGGTCAGTTAGTCTAGTGTTGATTGAGCTTAAAGAAGACGAAGACCGAAGACTCAAGCGGACCCGCTACATCAAGGAAGAAGAAACAGGTAAAAGAGATACTTTGGTGAGCCTTAAACCTTGAACCAAACCATAACTTAAACCTCTAGATGACTTTGAACCATTAGGCATACTTGTAATCATCTTAAATTGGCCCTAGGTGTCCCAGAAGACCACCCAAATAATGGCCAAAGAGATTGCCCTTGCTGCTATAAAATATAACTCATACAGCATGCAGAATAGGGTTGCCGACCAATCCGGACGCATGGCCAACCGATCGTCAGACCCTAAAATGGGACAGTAAAGAAAACTGATCACTGGCCTTAATTCGACCGATCTGATGACTACTCGGTTGGTCTATTCGATCGGTCGTCCGACCAGTCGTGACCAACCCAGAGTGGACAACAACCACATCTACTAGAAGGACAAGAAGGATGAGAAATTTAAAGGAAAATCATCCAAATCCAAAGTCGTCCAATGTTACAACTGTGATGGATATAGTCATATTGCCAATAAATGCCAAGAAAAACCCAAAAGACGTGGCAAGAAGGCTATGGCAGCAACATGGGATGGCATGGAGGAGTTCAAATCTGAATCTAGTGACTCCACTAGTGATGGGAACAAAAAATCAGTAAGAATTCTCATGGCTACCACCACTACCTCTCTTTCCGCTAATCTAAGAGAGGATCACAACCATTTTCCCTTTTAAGAGAAGGAGTTCCCAAACCCTCACCTCATACTACATTTTATGAGGGAATTATGGAAATTAGCCACCCTTAGGAAGATCAAACTAGAAATAGTCAGTAAAGGTCACTAGAATCTGAATTATACAGGCAAATTGAGGATTTCAACCTCATTTGTGAGCCTAAGGGCATATCAAATGATTCAAGCCTCATTATCCCACCCTTGATAGTTTAGCCCTACTTTTATTTTACATAATTATTGTTAAACTATCACCCTGCCTAGATTAGCTAATCATGCTGAATTTATGCTTAAGGGCCTGTTTGATTTTCTAATTTTAGGGTAAATACTTTGTAAATGAGTAATGATTATTTCCCCAAGTATTTACCACACCATTTCCAAAGCATGATTTGACTGCCAACTTTTTAGACACGAAAACTGAGAAAGCTACAAAATATTTGTCGGTCCCACCATGATGTATGTCACTTATCCACACCCTCCATTTATTATGCCATATGAATTTATGGTGTGAGTTAAAAAATGAGGTAGATCCAAAGCTCAAGTGGACCACACCACCGGGAAAAAGGAAACAAACACTTACCGTTAAAAACTTCTTAAAGCCACTGTTTCCTTTGGTGTGGACCACTTGAGTGTCAAATCTACCTCTCTTTTTTTCTTTTTTTTCTTTGCCAATGCTTAAAAATGTTCTAGTAAAATTGATGGACAGATTAGATATGTCATATACATCAAGGTGGGGCCCACAAATATAAACTAGTCCATTTAGACTGATTTTCAAAGCAGCAATTACAATGAATTTTCAAACATGGTGAAAAAGTGATAATTACCTATTTACAAGGTATTTACACAGGATTTTAAAAATCAAACAGGCCCTAAATGTATGTTAATATATGCCTTGGTCATTATGCCTCATGTTTATCTTAAATGACCAATTATGCATGATCAATTATGCTTAGATAGTTACATTTTTTTATTGATCATGTTCTTTACATGCTCCATGTTTTAGTGTGCATGCACCCTATACTCTCATTTGTTAGCATATGCTTATTTTTATAACTACGACATTCTACCTACTCTAACCTTAACCTTAAGTGATGTATCATTAAGGGAGAGAGGTTAGATTGTCAATTGATGAAAAAAAGGGAGAGAAAGATCAAGTCCCACCAAAACAAGTTTGCTTTGTTTGTAAGATTGACAGGTTATGGGGGAGCAACTGAAGAGAAGAGGCTTAGTTAGACATGTCTCGAGTTTTATTTCATTGTAATATCAATGTAATCGAGTTCATGTAATTTTTGTTTTGGTAGGTTAGGTTTTTGTACGTAATTAACAAAGGGAGAGATTTTTAGTGCACTTTTCTGTGCAATACTAGTGCACCTTGTTTGTCAATTACGAAGGTTAGTGAGTCTAGTGTCGATTGAGCTAAAAGAAGATGAAGACCGAAGACTCAAGCGGACCTGCTACATCAAGGAAGAAGAAATAGATAAAAGAGATGCATTTGTGAGCCTTGAACCTTAAACTAAACTAAAACCCAAACCTCTAGATGACCTTGAACCATGAGGCATACTTGTAGTCATCTTAGATTGACCCTAAGTGTTCCAAAAGACCACCCAAATAATGTTCAAAGAGGTTGCCCTTACTGCTGTAAAACACAACTCATACAGCATGCAAAACAGGGCTGCCGACTGATCCGAACCCATGACCGACTGGTCGTCAGACCCTAAAATGGGATAGTAAAGAAAACTGATCACAGGCTTTAATTCGACCAGTTTGATGACAGGTCATGACCAACCCAGAGTGGACAACAACCACATCTACTGTCCAGGCCAAACCAGACTGGTCGGTCCTCAATATTCAACCAATCAGCGACCCCTGGCCGACCGGTCCCGACCGGTCGGTATAGAGCCGTTTATAGCCGTTTTTAATCCATTAGGGCTTTTTCTATATAATGGCTAGGCTTAATTTTAGGGATAAGAAGAGAGATTTTACTACATTAGAAGCCACCATCATTGCTCATACCATTAGGCTCTAATCCTAAGTATTCCAAGTCATTTTCCCCATATTTAATCACAAGATGAAGCATTCAAAGCTCATGTGAAGATAGACTTGCTCTCTCTTAATCTTTAGAAGTTTAGGAACCTTGACCATAGATAAATCATTTGTCTGAACCTCTCTAAAGATCCTATTAGGTGAAATTCCTCTAGGCAACCAACTCCTACTAGTTGTAGAGAATTAACACCATCTCTCATCACCTTGGACATTCAAGAGCATCTCATGTAAGATGATCGATCAAGTAGAGCTGAAGCATTAGCAACGCAACGACAACATAATTGGGGGAGCAAAGGGGAGCTTATTGAAGCACGGGAGAGCGGAGATCAAGCAACCTAACAAAGCGTTGAACAAGGGGCTCAATCCAACAAATAAATTGTCATAATAGAGAGTCCAGTTACAATCCTTCCTTGTGGAGGATTGAGTGTGAGAGTTTGGATCTACAAACTCGAACAAGTCTCCAAGGGAAGCCTCCAGCGGGAGCGTACACTAGGTTCTTCGATTGGAACCGAAGGATAGGGAGGATCCTAGTCAAAATCCTAGGTTGGATGGAACCCGTAAACATCTTGATTGAGAGATGAACTGGTAAAATCTCTATCATAAGTTGGGAGGAACCTTGTCAAACTCTTCAATAGGGTGTAACTGATTTGAAACACCTAGATTTGGAGGAACCTAATTTAAACTCCCTAGTGAATGTCAGTGTGCTCATAAGGATGAGTACTTAAACCAGGAGTGGAGTAAACCAAAAGTCGAACCACTATACATGCTTGTGTTTGTAATTGATTTGAGCACATTGTTATCTTAGCATTATACGTTTAATTGCTTAAATATGAATGCTTGATAGGAATGTATGCTAAGCACTAGATTAGGCACATTCACACACAAGATGTACTTTCACTAAGAGTATATACTTTAGCTCACATGATCCATTCTCATATAGTCTACATAGGTTGCATAGATAAGGTTCTTAATTAGTTAAATCATTTGATTATATATACATGCTTAGGCTAGATTGTTTATATACTTATCATATGCTAACCTTGTGATTGAACCCACTTAAGCTTGGAAGCTAAGTGTTCTTGCTTAATTAGTTTATAATTGCTAATTAGTTTAATTAGAAAAGAGATTTTTAAATGGTCCTAATCACCACCCCCCCCCCCCCCCCCCCCCCCCCCCCAGGACTTGATATAGTTCTAGTAGCTCCGCTCTAAGCTTTCGCACGTAAAGTGTAGGGTGTCCTGTTAGACTACCGACACAATTTCAGGGAGTTCAACTGACCTTTCTACCTCTAAGTTTACTTGAATATTATTAGTAGGCTGGGAGTTCACCTGTGCTAGGAACCTTTCAAGAAGGACCCAGGACCCTAATGAATCAGGCAATATTTTCTGCATGTGCCCTAGTAGCTCCGCTCTAAGCTTTCGCACGTAAAGTGTAGGGTGTCCTGTTAGACTACCGACACAATTTTAGGGAGTTCAACTGACCTTTCTACCTCTAAGTTTACTCGAATATTATTAGTAGGCTGGGAGTTCACCTGTGCTAGGAACCTTTGAAGAAGAACCCCAATGAATCAAGTAATATTTTCTGCATGTGCCCTATGCTATTTGTCATAAGTTGTATATCTCCTCGTACATCGTGGAGGGTTTTTGGAATGTCATCCAGTATAGCATTGTCGCAAAAAGATGAACTTGCATCCACATTGACAAGCTCTACCTATTATCTCTCGTGTTATGACTTTTTCACAATCTCAAGGGGTTATTAGCCCTAGATTTCAATCTACTCACTACATCATTTTATTTAGAAACAATGATTTAGCACACCACGTCCCATCGGACATGCCAGAAAATGGTATTATTTTTTAAGCCGAACATATGGACACATTTATAATAAACGGCCCAATTTCGGTCAAACGTGTGTAATTAAATTAAGTGTCGAGAGTGACAAAATCATTTTCGACTTGAATCAAATTAAACACTTGTGACTGAAGGCACCGAATTAGATAGATTAGAACCAGATCTGTAAAGATTGGCCTAACTACTTAACCACCAATCATTACAATGATTAAGCAATTAAGGAGAGAGTTAGTCCTTTAGATGAGTTCTTTTTGCATTAAAGACACAGGCTGTTCTTTCAAAGATGATAGCTTAGATCATATTCGTCGACAAAATGAACGTTTAAAGAAATGAAAAATAAAATGCCAAGTGTCAATTTTATTAATTTGAATGTAAATGTAGTACAATTAACAAATAAAATAAATAAAGCAGAAAATTACATATGGCAGTTTGAGTGAGGGAGACGATTATGGGCGATTAACAATCTTTTAGATCTGGATGGTCATGAAACAAACGTCAAAATTTAGATAGTCATAAAACAATCATGGTTTGGCCAGCAAGCTATGGCCGAGAGAATCACTAAATAAGTACTTAGTAATTTAAGGGTTTTCGATGATAAAGTCATTGATAAAATGTTAAATTAAATCCGACTTGCTACAACGATGCACCGGATAGAATTGGAAAGACTAAACTAAAGCTATGCTAATCAATCCGAATTTGTTATAGCATGTGATTTGATAGAAGTGGAGAGGCTAAACTAGGCTTAGCTAAGGTAAGATAGGCGCCAATGTGGAACGAAAGATTTAATAGGTAGCCTTGAGCTAAAAAGAGCTTTGTCGTGTTTAGATTGATGAGAGCCCGGAGTTCTTTATTCTATAGTGTTTTTATTGACTTGGATTAGGCAGTGGCCTTGTATATGGTCCATAGGCTCTCGAGGTTGATGATCTGATCTGTCGTGCCCCAAACTCGGTATTTCATACAACCGATTCACATCGCCTAGACTTAGCTGTGACATTGTCAAACCCCGAGCTTGATACCCAATGCCCATACAATAAGTCCAAATCTCGAAGTCCGACTATTAAATCTGAATTTTTCCTTTGTTCCTTTGTGCAATGGTATCATAATCCAAGATAAGTAATAACTATACACAAAATAACTTTCATTGTATATACAACATCTATGTACAAAGAGTCTATATACAAACATTTATTTATAAATTTTCAAAATTCTAAAAAAAAAAAAAAAAGAACATTATTTTGAGTACGCAATCATTTTTCTCTTTATTTGCTAGATTCAGCCTTGTACTCTTTTTTCATCTTGATGCCTGGAATTTATAAGTATATCCATAAGTTTAAGGGCTTATAAGGTACATGCGGGATGCATAATACATGTTGTAATGTAAAATGCCTTAATGTCAGCAGATGAGTTTAATACTTGGCCAAAATGCAAGAATGCACATGATGTATGATATATAACTCATAAACCCATGGAGTGAATGCCAAACTCAAACTATAATTCAGCGGGCCACCACAATCATAATCATACTACATAGCGTACAGTCATTGAATAACTTGGAAACTACTGGGGTTAACACCTACACATCAGACACCAGTGATCGACCTCACTACCTTTCCAGTGGAGTTGGGCACCACCACTAGGCATGCCAATAACGGAACCTCATTCCGCTTCTCACCAATGAGGTCAAGCCAGTCCCTATTCACATCCACTACGTGAAAAAGCGCTAAATTCGACTCCGTCATTCGACGGTCCGGTCCTGAACCGTCGAATATAACACGCGAAAACATTCGACGGTCCAGACCCGTCGAATTAAGGACCTAAAATTCGACTGTTACTGACAGTCGAATTAGCTCAGTCGAAATTAACGTTCGAAAAGAAATCGACGGTCCAAAGACGTCGAATTTAGGACCTGAAATTCGACTGTTACTAACAGTCGAATTAGCTCAGTCGAATTAACACGCGAAAAAATTCGACGGTCTAGAGCCGTCAAATTTGGGACCTAAAATTCGACTAGTACTGACAATCGAATTATCTGTCGAAATTAACACGTGAAAAAATTCGACGGTCCGAAGACGTCGAATTTAGGGCATTAAATTCCACGGTTAAGGACCGTCGAATTAGCACAGTCGGAAATTAGAGCGCGAAAAAATTCGTTTGCGCGCGAAAAAATTCGTTTACGCGCGAAACAAATCGACGGTCTAAAGCCGTCGAATATAGCGCCTTTAAAACTTCGACGGTCTAGAACCGTCGAATTCTTGAAAATCCAACATTAAAAAAAAATTTATGATTTTTAAAAAAAAAAGCTAACGTTAAAAAAAAAAAAAGAAAACTAGGATTTTGAAAAAATAAAATGGGTGATATTTGAGAAAAATTGAGATTTAAAAAATCACTGAGGTTTTGACACAAAAATTAACATTTTGAATAAGAAAATTAAATATTTTAAAAAAATTTGATTTTGAGAAAAGAAAAAGTTTAAAAGTTTGGAAATTATTTGGCAATGTTTGGAAAAAAATAGATTTTGAAAAAAAATAATTGAAATTAAAAAAAAAAAACATTTTAAAAAATTGCATCTACAAAAAATTGATATGTTTGAATAGAATTGATAAATTTGAAAAAAAAATGTTTTATGATAAGTTTGAAAAAGTTCAAAAGTTTGGAAAAAAAAAACAATTGGGATTTTAAAAAAGACTGTGAGATTTTGAAAAAAAAAATTAAGCTTTTTAACAAAATTGAAATGTTTGAAAAAAATATATTTAAAAATATTTTTTTGAGATTGAAAAAAATTAAGAAATTTGAAATGAGTGGACAAAATTTACTAGTGGACATTTATTGAATGGTTGAAAATAAAAAATTACAATCATTGAGTTTATCATATTGGTTTATGCATACCCACAAGTTAATTCACTTGTACAAAAAATGAGGGCCTAAGTATAATGATGTGTAATTACAAGAATAACTTATAATGATAAGATTGATTAAATTCTATAATCAGGTAATCGTAAAGTTGATCTGAACGGTCAAATATATTTGGAACGTGCTGAATAGGTTATAAAACAAAATTCAGCCCAATCTGACATGAAATGAATTAGATCCATCCAAAACACTCTTTAAATGGGCACGATCAGTTTTTCTAGATCTAGACAGATTTTGGACAATCTGATCGGTCAAGATTGAATAGTAAATGACTTCAGACGTTTAGATTAAATTTTAGTCAAATCTAACTCTTGGATTGCAAGATATGACCCATCATATTGTTGATCAATTTTATCCGCCTAATATCTTTCTCATTCGAAATCCGATCAAGGTGAGTAGTGACTAATCAAATTGAAAATATTGATGAGTAGAATAAAGTAACTCGATCATAATTCTAAATTGATCCAAATGTTTTGTTCAAAATTGCATTGGGACTTGCTGACCTCATGAAAATCCAAGAAATGTGCCGTCATTGGACCCTAAACTCTAATTTAGCTGTTGAGATTTAGATTTTAAGTCTTGAGATTTGGTATGGCATCATAAAATGATATTTAAAAACAGATGAATGGGATATAATATACATAAAATATATCAACTTGGTCTCACACGGTTAAAGTAGTGTGTATGGATTGGCTAGTGACCCTGACTAGCCACTAGTTAGTACTGATCGATGCTCTATGGGCCCTACCATGATGTATGTGTTCCATCTACACTGTCCATACATTTTTTCAAATTATTTTATGGTATGAGCCCAAAATTGAGATAGATCCAAATCTAAAGTGGACCACATCATAAGAAATAATGGTAATTTAGCGCCTCACCATTAAAAATTCCAAATTGCCTATCTCAAGTGTACCATTTTTGTGGTTCCACCATGATGTACGTGTTTCATTCACATCATCCATACATTTTCCCAGATCATTTTATAGTATGAGTCCAAAACTCAAGTAGATTTAAATCTCGATCAGATGGACTCAATCACAAGAAATAATGTTAATCAAATGTCCACCATTAAAAGCTTCTTAGGGGCAATGGAAGTTTTAGATGAAGCTGATATTTGTTTTTTCCCTACATCCAGGTCTGTATGACCTAGTTAAGAGGTTGGATGTCAAATAAACATTGCAATGGGCCCTATGAGGTTTTCAATAGTGGACATTCAATCACTAATGTTTTCTCGTGGTGTGGTCCACTTGGGATTTAGATCTGCCTCATTTTTGAATTGTAGCCTAAAATAATTTTTAGTAAATTAATAGACAGTATGGATGAAACAAATACATCTTGGTGGAGTCCATGACATGTGGCATCGCCACTAGCCAAATACAAGTGTGTGGAAAATGCATGAGAGTGAATTAAGTGTTACCCTTGTAACATCTTAGTGTGTGTATGTTACCCCTACAATGTGGGGCTTACCTTGATGTATTTTTTGTATATCCATCTTGTCCATTTGTTTTTCGGTATAAGTTTAGGACGTGATCCAAAATGATAAGAAGATCCAAATCTCGGGTGGACCATACCAACAGAAAGAGTGATGAATAATCATTAAAAACATTTTGTGGACCACAAAAGTTTTAGATCAAGCTTATCTTTAAATTTTCGCTTCATCCAAACCTTATTTACATTATCAAGAGATTGGATTGCAAATAAACATTACCAGAACCTTATGATGGGCTCTTTGGAATTTTTAATGGTGTGGCACTCAATCAGAACTCTTTCTAGTGGTATGGTCCACTTGATATTTGGATTTTCATAATTTTTGGACAACCCTAACTGCTAGATCTGAGGAGAAATGAAAAATCAAAGAAATCAAGCAACGGGTGGTCCACACTCAGTGCTCGATGGATACCATACAATGCATAAACATTGATCTTGCGATGGGGCAGAGATGGAACCTTGCTGTTGGGGTCCCAAAAGTGAGGATCCCCGAAATGATGATTCCGAATGCCAAAACCATCACGCGGTCAGATTTAGGGCCAGTGCATCGAAAATCGCGGCACGAATCACGACACACGCATCAGATTTGCCTCAAGCATGAAATTGGGCCGGTAGTGGACCCCACCGGACACCGTGACCAAAACTGTCCAAAATTGGGAAGATACCTCAATTATGAAGAAATAGGAGCAGTGCATCGGCATTCATCGCGAGGCGGACCCCGCAAACCTCCCAATTTGCAAAACCCAAATCTGTGGGACACGAATATGCCCAGCGCATCCAAAAAATGCATTTAAGGGCGCACTGCCTCCAGCGCATCCAAAAAATGCATTTAAGGGCGCACTGCCTCCAGCGCATCCAAAAAATGCATTTAAGGGCGCACTGCCTCCAGCGCATCCAAAAAATGCATTTGAGGGCGCACTGCGTCCAGCGCATCCAAAAAATGCATTTAAGGGCGCACTGCGTCCAGCGCATCCAAAAATTCACCCAGCGCATCCAAAAAATCAGTTAATTTCAGGATGCGCTGGCAGCTGGCGCGTCCTGTAAACCAACTTCTGGACTCCGATCATTTCGCGACGCGCCGAGCGCATTTATCGACGCGCCGACTCATTTTCTCGACGCGCTACACGTGTCGACAGCTTATTGGACGACGATACCTATAAATACCCCGCCCACCACCTCATTTGCATCATTCAGCAAGAGAGAGAGAGGACCTCGTCGCCGGAAAACCTTTGCCGATCGCCGGAATCCTTCTCCGACCACCGGAACCCCTCACCGGAAATCGCACCTCCGATCATACCAGGTCTGGAGGAATGACTAAGTCATCTTTTTCCGATGCGCCGGTCCCAGCGCATCATAAAAGTGACCCAGCACGTCAGGAAATTATAATTTTAGGACGCACTGGCCCCAGCGCGTCGCAAAATAGCCCAGCACATCAGGAAATTATAATTTTAGGACGCACTGGCCCCAGCGCGTCGCAAAATAGCGCAGCGGATCAGAAAAATACAAGTTATCAAGTCAAAACTATTTTAAGGACGCACTGGCCCCAGCGCGTCGCAAAATAGCCCAGCGCATCAGGAAATTATAATTTTAGGACGCACTGGCCCCAGCGCGTCAAAAAACAGGCCAGCGGATCGAAAAATTAGATTTTAAGGACGCACTGGCTCCAGCGCGTCATAAAATTACCCGGCGCATCATGAAAATCATTTATGGACGCACTGGCCCCAGCGCATCAATAAAATCAGGCCAGCGGATCGCAAAAATCAGCACTTTGCGCATTCATTCCAGCACCCTTAAATCCTCATTTGATAACATTTTTAAGCCCCGTTTGAGCCTATTTTGGGTATTTCGAGCGTTCCGGACGCAATGGAGTAGTCAAACGACCCATCCGGGCTACCCAATGAGCAGAACACAAGCCTTCGGAGTCCGATCCGACCCAACGAGCTGAATGGAACAATTCTCCTGAAAAGAGGCCGCCGGCGCCCAGAATCATACTGATGCATCATCATTACGTGTACTATCATAATATGACCCGAATCCAGGTCTGGACTAAGCAAAGGGGACTATGGTTAACACGATAAACCATACCAGGAGAGTTCTAAACTATCACACACAATCTGTTAAAAACTGATATTCCAAGAACAGTCGATGCCCTACCCATCCAAACGGCATCCGCTGGTTGAGCTGCGCAGGTACACACAACTGTAGAACGGACTTCCCGAGGTCACCTGTCCCTACATTGACAGGCGCGGGCCCAGAGTCGTCCATCTCAGCCATAAACCCTGACAGTCTCAGCCCGGATCTCCGGTCAAAACATGGGACATAGACATCCGACTCGTACAAAGGTGGATCAGTCTATAACAAATACAGGTCTCCGCGACCATACAAACACAGGTCTCCGCGACCATACAAATACAAGTCTCCGCGACCACCAAAACACAGGTCTCCATGGCCAATGAACTCTGAGAGCATAGTCCCCGCTGACTAGTCTTTTGCCTTTTAATCAAGGGTCATCGATCATTCGATGTAATTAAGGGCTCGTGCCAGATCACGGCCTGGAATGTACAAGATCTCAGAATCTCTGGAATAAAATTCGCCTTGCGATATCTCTTCTCTTGTGTATTTTGTGAATGCCTGTGATTGTCTACGAATGTTTCTATATTCAGAACCCCAGATCAGCAAAACCCCACATTCCAGGGGATGTTCATTTCTCTAGTTCTAACAAACTGGCGACTCTGCTGGGGATCGAACTGTACCAGAATCCCTGGTTATATCTGAATATAAGAATACTTTAAGATCAATTACTTACAAACACGAATCTACGCATAAGAAAGTTACCGCGAGACGTAATGTTTCGGCGCCCTTCGGGCGTCAAACTGGCGACTCTCAACGGGAACGTTCTTCCCTTCATCTTTAAGGCAATGGATGCTTAAAAGGTTTTCGAACCCACAATTTCCACAACTACACGAATTTTTTTTTCTCCTTCTTGCTTGTTTTGTCGATTTATGCACTGCGATCGATGGGCTCATACTCCCGACCGCGCTTGTGAACTGTTCTAACGATTTTTATGACATATCAGAATTAGCGAGATACTAGGATAGACAGAAGAAATGGCATACTCAATGACCAGTTCATGCACCTTCCTTACCACTGGAGGCTTCAGCTTCCCTCGCTTCATCTCAACCATGACGACTGCTTCTAGCTCAGGATGGCAGTTGGTCGAAACGCGCCGGCAGAAGAAAGAGCAGAAGAAAGCAGCCAGCTTGGCAGCATACAAGAAAGCGAATGTTGCAAGACCTTGCCCGGCGACCAAGAGACAGTGGCAACCAAAACAAGGGCAGAAGACTTCCACCAACGGTCAGGCCACATCAACCACGTCCTCGGTGCCCGCAATGACGATCGAACAATTTCCGCCGTTGTCCAAGGTCACCCGTGTCGCACAAAAATCAACCAAAACCACGATCGCGAGAAGCTCCAAGCCCACAATAATTATCGAGCCAGGACAGGGGCAGAATCAGAAGGCCCGACCAGTGCTGGTCGCAATGGTCCAGGTAACAGAAGCGGAAGAGGGATCATATGAAGCAGACGAGCTGCCTACGGTCCAAGATCAGATCGACAGACTAGTTCAGGCTAATCGGGAAACAAATGAACGAATGAGAGAAATTCAGGAAGCCTTGACCACTTTAATAGCTCAGAATGCTACTCGAAGCCTTGCACCACCTACGCGCCCATTAGCTGAAGAATCTCAAGGGGCAGCAGGAGAGCCAGCTAGTGCTGAGCCACTCACCCAGGCCAGGAGAGTTCCAGCGGAACGAATAATAGTTCCAACTACGCAAATGACGAGAGAAGAACTGTCGCAAACCATTGCGAGTCTCATGCGACAAGAGAAGGAAAAGGAAAGAGGAACCGGGTATAAATATCAGGTCCCATACCCTCTGGAAATAGAAGAAATACCATTTCCGATCAACTTCAGATGTCCGGATCTCGAAAAGTTTGACGAAAGGGGGTCACCAGAAGAACATATCACTCGCTTTCTCACAGCATTGGGAAATTGGTCGACCGTACCACAGTACTGTATGCGGTTATTCGGGTCAACGCTGACGGGGAAAGCTTTTCAGTGGTACATGTCACTACCAGCCGGATCAGTGAAGACGTGGGAGCAGATGCGAGATAGTTTTATCTCAAAATTCTTCTCCATAGAAAGAGAAACATCAGTAACAGATCTGGCCTTGATCAGGCAAAGGCAGGGCGAACCCGTGGAGAGATTTATGGACCGATGGGGAACAATAGCGGCTCAGTGTCAAGAGTTACCCAGCGAAAAGGAACAGATAAAAATGTGCATGCGAGCCCTGGACCCAATGATATCCTACGGGTTATCAGGGAACAGTTTTCACTCTTTCCGAGAATTAGCCACCAAAGCACACCTGGTAGAAGAAGCCGCAGCACGGGTAAACCTCAGACCCGAAAGGCAGAAAAGAGAAGGAGTGAGGATTGCCGAGACGCACAGCGTAAACAAGGGAAAAAATATGATAGATCGGAAACGGCCCGCCGCGGATTCAAAGACAGACACGAAACCAACATCTACCCAAGATAAAGGCAAGAGGCCCTACGCTTCCCAGAGAATAACAATAGCCGAGAGAGAAAGAGCCAACGGCCCGTACACCTTCGACATGGCCAATCTGATCCCCATCATGGAACAATTGGTAGAAGAAAAGGTAATTCGCCTGCCAGAACCGATTCGGCCCCACGAGGTTGGGAAGGTAGATGATCCCCGGTATTGTAAATACCACCGGTGCCTGAGCCACAAGACGGAAGACTGCTTTAGCTTGAAAGGAAGGATACAGGGGTTGATAAACCAAGGGGTAATCAGTATGAAGGCACCAGAAACAACAACGAAGGAAACAGCGGGGGTAGTTTCAGCCTCCCCCTCGGACAAGAATACCCAATTGCATGTCCCGTCCCCTGAACCTGAAGAACCCTGGACTTTGGTTAGCAGCCGGAAGAGGCTCGAGAATCGAAGAAGATTCCTCAACCGCAGGAAGAAAGGGACAAGAAAGAAGGATAGCCAAGGGAAGAGCCGACTTATAGAGACCCAGGTACATTGCGCGATGGTGTCGTTTATAGAACAGCCATCAACAGAAGAGACATTGCAGGCAGATAAAGGAGAGGCCAATGCCGTCATCCTTCGATCCGGAAGGCAGATACCAGAGCGCATTCGGCCAGAACCAGTCGATCCGATGCAAGAAGACGAAAATCCGGATATACCCGTAACAAGGCCCCAGGGGCAGAAGTTGAAACAGAAAGTTGTCGAAGCCACGACCAGTCGTCCGGAGCCAAGACAAGGGGCAGCACCAGTAGTGTATGATGTCGTGACACATCTACGAAGGGTCCCGGCCCGCCTGAGCATATACGACGCCTTGTGTCTCTCAAAGGCGTACAGGGAAATGTTGATCAACGCGCTGCTAGACAGCGAAGCCAGAGAAGTGATGATGACAGAAATTGAGGCAGAAATGAGCAATCCAGACAAGTTTTGGGAAGGGAATGCGCCAATTCAGCAAGCAATGAAGATAGATCATCCCTCTGTAATCACATTCTCCGAAGAAGATCGCACAATTGAAGCAACAGACCACAACCGACCGTTGATGGTCACAGGAACAATTAGAGACACGGAGATTAAGCGATGCATGCTTGACGATGGGTCCGCGGTGAATATTATGTCATTGAAGACACTCCAAAGATTGGGTTACAGGCCATCGGCCCTGCGTCCCAGCACCATGGTCATTCAAGGATTCAATCAAGACAGCCAGCGTACCTTAGGGTCGATCACTGTGATGCTAGAAATTGAAAGATTGAAGACGAAAGTAACATGCCAAGTAATCGACGCGGTAACAACGTATAATCTTCTGCTAGGAAGACCGTGGCTCCATCAGAATCGCGTCATCCCCTCAACCTATCATCAGTGCTTTAAATACAACAGAGAGGGAGTTCAGTACAAAGTGGCAGCAGACCCAAAGCCATATACGATCGCAGAATCATTCTTAGCCGACGCTCGGTATTATGACCTGGTCGACGAAGGGGGAGACGCGAAGAAGCCCGACGCAATGCGGAAAGGGCAAGGGGCAAAACCGAAAGTCAGCAAGTTCGAACAGAGAAGCAAACCTCAATTCATTACTCAGAAAGAAGCAAGTCAGCCAGCTGAAGGACCTCAAAGGGCTCCCAAAAAATTCTACATAGTCCCGAAACACTTGCGACAGCCTGGGCAGTCCGTCCTAGAAATGATCTCGAATCAGCACATGAATGTGCTCAAATCTAGCTTCAATATGCCAGTGCCAAAAATAGGAAGAGTTAAGCCTTTTCCGAAGGCTCCAAACCAGTTTGTGGTACCGCCAAATGCCAGTACGAAGAAAGAAATCAAATTTTATTCAGCATCAGGTGAACCTGCACGGTCCAAGGACGAGGCTGAGAAGCCACTTCGTTTACCTCAGCCCATAGAAGAAGAGAGATACAGTGAAGCCAGCCGTAACATCATGAAGAGTATGGGCTTCTGCTATTCAGAATCAGCCTCGAATGGTAGAATGTTAGCGCCGTTCGAAGAAAACAACAAAGTTCATCAAGGAAGAGAAGGGTTAGGGGCAAAGACGAAGATCAGACATGTTAATATGGTAACAATCAACACTACGGAAGAGGTACAGCCACAAGAGGTAGCCGACGTTATCCAACCCAGTGCCGCACCTGCACAGATAGAGGACGGGGGACAGCCCACGATAGATGAGCTTGAAGAAATAAATCTGGGAACCCTAGAAGACCCTAGAAATACGTACCTGAGTAAAAATGTCCCAGAAGAGGAGAAAGAGAAATACATCCGACTGTTGAAAGAAAATAGGGATGTATTCGCTTGGACATACTCAGAAATGCCGGGGCTTAGTCCAGCAATTGCAATGCATAAGTTGGGCATCTTGAAAGGGAAGAAGGCGGTCAAGCAGCCTCAACGACGATTCCACCCTAACATAGTGCCCAAAATCGAAGAAGAGGTCGAAAAGCTGATCCGAGCTGGATTCATCGGAGAAGTTAAGTACCCACTATGGATCTCAAACATTGTGCCGGTCAAGAAAAAGAATGGTCAAATCCGAATCTGCGTAGACTTTCGGAACCTCAACGAAGCATGCCCTAAGGATGATTTCCCACTACCTATCCCAGAGCTACTGATCGACAGCACGACAGGATACGCAGTGATGTCCTTTATGGACGGTTACTCGGGGTATAATCAGATTCGTATGGCCCCGGAAGATGAGGAATCAACAGCCTTTCGTACAACGTTGGGCATATACTGTTACCGTGTGATGCCGTTCGGGTTAAAAAACGCAGGGGCAACATATCAACGTGCGATGCAAGTGATCTTCCAGGACATGATGCACAAACATGTCGAATGCTATGTAGACGATCTGGTAGTGAGATCAGCCGGGCATGAACAGCATAGGGAGCATCTACGATAAGTATTTCGAAGACTGAGAAAGAAAAGCCTTCGCATGAACCCATTGAAGTGCGCGTTCGGGGTTTCCTCTGGCAAGTTTTTGGGGTTTGTTATCAGACATCGAGGAATAGAAATTGACCCAACAAAGATTAAGGCAATTAGGGAGATGCCACCACCGAAGAATCTCAAAGAGCTGAAAAGTTTCCAAGGCCGAGTCGCGTACCTAAGGAGGTTCATCTCGAACTTGTCCGGTCGTTGTCAACCATTCTCGCACCTCAACAAGAAGGGAATACAGTTTAAGTGGGACGATGCTTGCCAGAAAGCGTTCGACTCTCTGAAAGACTTGCTCGACAAATCTCCAGTTCTCGCGGCACCAATTAAAGGGGAACCACTAATCCTTTACATTGCCGTCGGCGAAAATTCACTTGGAGCCCTCTTAGCCCAGAAGAACGAAGAAGGGAAGGAAAGCGCGCTCTACTACCTGAGCCGCACGCTGGTGGGAGCCGAATTTAACTACTCAGCGATCGAGAAGATCTGTTTGGCGCTGATCTTTGCAGTTAAAAAGCTCAGGCATTACTGTCTCTCTCACCAGATAACATTAATATCCAAGGTGGATCCCCTCAAATTTCTCATGAACAGACCTATGTTGTCCGGACGATTGGCCAAGTGGGCCCTTCTCTTGTCAGAATTCGACTTGACATACGTACCGGCTCGAGCCCTCAAAGGGCAAGCTATCGCAGACTTCCTTGCCGCACATCCAGTACCAAGCGGTGAAGAAATAGAGTACGACCTCCCAGACGAGCAGGTCATGGCGACGAATGAAACACGCCATTGGGAGTGTATTTCGACGGCGCAGCCAGAGCGGTAGGATCAGGGGCAGGAATTATATTCATCAGTCCGCAAGGGGACCTGCTACCCTATTCATTCACATTAGTCCCGGCATGCACCAACAACGAAGCTGAGTACCAGGCTCTTATTATTGGGTTACAGTTGGCCCTAGAAATGCGAATCAAGGAAATACGTATCTACGGTGACTCTAGGCTTGTCATCGGACAGTTGACGATAGAGTACGAAGTCCGTAAACTCGAATTATCACCCTATTGTCACCAAGCGCAGTCCATGTTCAATCAGTTTCGGAACAGCAGTATCTCACATATACCGAGGCAGGAGAATGTACGAGCTGATGCACTCGCCAGTTTAGCTGCTGCTTTAGCTAACCCAGGAGGCAGCCCACTTCAGGTTACGATTGAAGAAAGAAGAATCCTGCCTACGGCTGCGCTGCGCAATGGAGGATTGAGTGTCAATCCCATTTGCTGCTTCGAGATCACAGAGGAAGACGATTGAAGAAAATCATTCATTGACTATCTGAAGTACGGATTTCTACCAGAAGAGCCCAAGATGCGCACACAAATCAGAAGGCGTGCCAGTTCATTTGTGCTCCAAAATGACGTACTTTACAAGCGGTCCTACGAGGGGATATTGCTGCGATGCCTAAACCAAGATGAAGCACGTAGTACATTGAAAGAAGCTCATGGAGGAGAATGCGGCGCTCACCAGAGAGGAAGGAACTTACACCACCATGTACGACACATGGGTTACTACTGGCCGACAATGACGAAGGACGCGATAGGATACGTAAAGAAGTGTCACCAGTGTCAGATCCATGCCGATATCATACATTCGCCACCGGAAGAGTTGCATCAGTCAGTGATGTCCTGGCCTTTCGCAGCCTGGGGCATGGACGTGATCGGACCAATTAGTCCGCCGTCCTCCCAGGGACATCAGTACATCCTCGCGGCAACTGACTATTTTTCCAAATGGGCCGAAGCAGTCGCCCTGAGAAATGTGAAAGCCAAGCATGTCGAGGGTTTCATTCGTCACGCCATATTATACCGGCATGGTATTCCCGAGAGAATCACCACGGACAACGGGACACCTTTCAAGAATGCTGCCATCGATAAACTGTGCGCAAAATTCAAAATCAAGCATTGTTACTCATCACCCTATTATCCTCCTGCGAATGGGCTAGCCGAAGCATTCAATAAGACCATTGTGAAGATTCTGAAAAAGACAGTGGCGGAGAATAAGAGGGACTGGGACAGACGGTTGCCCGAAGCACTGTGGGCTTATCGAACTACGCACTGCACGGCCACCCGGGCTACGCCCTACTCACTGGTATACGGTACAGAAGCTGTGATCCCGATGGAAATACAAGTCGAGTCGCTACGAGTCGCTCTCCGACACTCCCTGATAACCGAGCATAATGCCAAGAGCCGGATGGTCGAACTTGATAATCTGGATGAAAAGAGGCTCGCCGCCCAGCAGAGGCTCGAGATATATCAAAAGCAAATTTCTGCCGCGTACGATAAGCGCGTCAGGGGCAGATCGTTCAAAAAGGGGGATCTCGTGCTAATGATGAAGCGTCCAGCACCGCTCCAAGGATCGAAGAGCAAGTTCGACCCAAAGTGGGACCCCGTCTGCATTATCGACGAAGTGTATTCCAACGGGGCCTATCGGGTAATAGATTGCAAAGGACAGGGTGTCAGTTCGCTAGTGAATGGCCGATTCCTGAAAAGATATTACACCTGACATAAAACTAATCATTGCAAGTTGTAAACACCCCGGTAGAGGGAATGTAATAGAACAGATGCCAAAAGAAAGAGTGCCGCGCAATGACTAAACTAAAATGCTAATCATCTGCTTTATACTTACACAGGTGTTGGAAGGGTCACCAAAGCTCGAGGCACGTCAAGCAAGACACCACGCCTTTTCAAGATTATTAGAATCGAGACCAGCCTTAAGCCGAGGCCCGACATCCCCATGCACATGCGTAGGTTTAAGTCCTGACAGGGGGACGTTCCTTTCTAAATAGCACAATCTATTTTGCATTCGAACTCGAGAGGAACGACAAGCAGGTTAAGAAGCACAATATGAACTCATCATCACAACAGCATACATAGTGATACAACACTCATTACAACGTGTTTTAAAACTACAAAAGAATCATTATCATTACAGCCTAACCCTCTAAAGTTCTCAAGCACTGCTCTAATAGGTTAACTGCGGACCCCGCGATTGCCTTCTGTCTTGCCTCAGCCTCGGCCAGGACTTGAACAGGGTCGGGAGTGTTTTGAAGAGACCGCTGCAGCTCCGTAATCCGTGCCCTCACAGCGTCACACTCCGTCTTGCGTTGGTTGATAGAAGACTGCAGGGTTGCTTTCTGACCACCAAGTTTCGAAAGTTTGAAATGGACGACAGAATGTTCGGCGCGTAATCAGGCCATCTCATCCTCAATTTCTACAAGGCGCCTGGTGACCTCTTGGTGCTCAGTATCCACAGCCTGCCAATTCTTCTGCACTGCGGCCACATCTGCCTCGTGCAACTCTAGTTTCGGAAGAAGGGACCGCAACTGATCGCGTTTTTCTTCAATAGAGGGGTCAGTCCTAAAGTGCCTTGCATCGTTCACTTGAGCCACACCATCTTTGAATTGTGACACATGGTTGACTATCGAAGAGATGTCGACTCCAAGCCACGTAGCAGTGAGTTCCAACGCCTGCAGCGCCTCATCCAAGATAGACCCTTCGTCTCCTTTCCTAAGCGAATCGACGATGTCGGACAGTAAACTCTTCAGAAGGTTCGCCTTGGTCCTTGATAAGCCCCGGAGAGACGAGAGGAATGCCTTGGGCAGGACTACAGGAGCCGGGACGCTGGCAGGGGCAGTGGCTGGTAAAAGAAACGGTAAACGTTAGCACACTGGAGGGAGAAGAGAAGCGAACAAACGATGAAGGAAAGTATTATACCAGTAGGGATTTCATCACCCGACGCACTGGTTGAGGCAACAGGTCTCGACGAGCTGGGGGCATATCCAACCACGACTTCCGCTGCCGGCTCAGGCATTTCAGGGGAAGAAAGAATGACGACCTCAGAGGCAGAGATAGCCCGGGCTGGTTCAGCGGCCAGGGGCACTTCGGCGATAGGCTCTGGAACGCTAGTGACCTCTGCAAGCATGATTCCTCGGGGGGGGGAGTGAGGCCTCTTCTATTGAAACAACAGGTCTCGCCTCAGGAGCGGGACCAGGGTTCACTGCTGCCTCGATATTGACAGGAACGGTAAGGAAGGGGTCTTCAGCTCGCGGCTCACCATCGACGTCCATAGGGACGGGTTCTATGTCTACCTCAGGAACGGATCGCTCATACACTGGTTCGCTACCCTCACCTCCCTCCACAGGATGATCTCCGCTGAGACCTGCCTGCGAACTCATCTCACCTTCCTCCCTTGGACCGCTTGCATCATCGGTCGGGACGCTGCCGGCAGCCCCAGGGAGTTGGCTCCGCGCCTTCTCAGCTCTATACAACTTCAGCAGGTCCTTTATTTTCTTACCGCCGTCAGAAACAGAGACGCGATGAGCAGTCTTTATGCGGGGCCCAAAACGTTTGGGAGATAGTTCGAAATCACCATCCTCGGGCGCAGAACGTCTGGACAGGCTCGTCCGACTTGCCGGACTTTGGCCGCGACCTCCCTGACCCCCGGAGGGCGGGGTGCCTGCTGCCGCAACACCTCCCTCGCCACCGCCTGCTCCGCCACCATCATCACCACCATCATCACCACCATCATCCCCTTCGTCGCCATCACCCGCCTCTTCCTCATCATCGGCATTCCCCGCTGCAGCAGCTTCACCACCATCATCATCGCCAATGTCATAACGCTCCCTCTGCCCCTCTGCCATAGGACCGACAAGTGGGGAATCCGGGTTCCCTTGCAGCGTAACCCTCTAGCCATGAGCAACCCACCCCTCGAGTGTATGCTCGGGCTTCTCATGATCTATTATGACGTTCAATGAGGTCATGAACTTCTGCACGCCAGGGGTAGCCAGTTGGCGAAGCGGCTCTGCTACGTACCCTAAGCCGTCGGCAGGAGTGGGATTAACAATCGGAGGAGAGACGAAGACGGGATCTGTCACGTGTCGGTTATTGCGAACTAAGGAATATTGGTGGGCCCACCACCGCATCCATCCATACGTAGCGCCGGGGACATACTCCGTCCCGGGAACGATGAAAGAACAACCTGACCTGGTAAGCAGAAGCTGTCGCCATATCCACTTCCAATGGATCGGCCCTGTGCCGTATGCCCACTGCTCCCTTGTCACCGGTTCGATCAATTCCGATACCCCTTGATCATAACCGAACTGCCTGGCGAATCTGTTCGGGTAATATGGTTCTCTCCAAAATTCAGCGCCCTCTCTTAAAGGCAACGAACTCGGGCGAATGGACACCAAGAACGAGCGGTGATAAGAGCTGAGACTCTCGTCGTCGTCAAGCAGGTCTGGATCCTCGCTGTTAGTTCCCGAGAAGAGAAAGAAGTCAACGTCGTCATGGCGGGCTATCTTCGTCTCGATAGTCGCCGGATTTCCGCTTATCATCTTTCGTTTTTGAAATGCGTGCAGCGGAACAGATCCCCTTTGGATGAAGTCCTTGAGCTCCATGCCGTACACCCACGGGAAGTAGACCCCAAGCCATCCCGAGAAGAAGTGCCACCCACAATAAGCAGAATTCAATCCGAAGGAGGCCGAACCTTTGTTGCTAATGACGCCGCCGAAAGCCCGATACATGGAACACAATACTACTGGGGCCAATGCGTAGCGATGGCCGTCGGCCAAACTCCCCGCCACGGCGAAACAGGAGACTCGCACACTGTCCGCCTGCTTAGAGCTCGGGAGGGCCACACAACACAGCCAATAGGCCAAGAACCCGGCAAGTTCGCAGGTAGGGGATAGCTTATTCGGCCGCGGAAATTTCTTCTTCATCTTGGCCTCCAAGACTAGTTTATCCTTGCGGCCTTCATCGCACAATCCGTAATCCAAGCTGAGACAGGAAGAAAACCATCAGCGGAAGAAAGAAAGAGTGAAACAGTACGCGAACAGTGCAAGACAAGAGAAGAAACTCACTTCAGGCCGTGGCTAAAGTACACTAGCCAGTCTTCGAAAGGCACTTTATCTCTGGAGGTTAGAAATTGCGGCAACTCCGTGAACAATTCGTAGCAGGCTGCAGAATAAAAGCCTTCATCAACACCCTTCTTCTTCTTGGACAGCTCCTCATCACTAGGAGTCCATTCATCATAGATTCTGCCGCGAATAGGGAGACCTGCTATCCGATACAGATCCCAGAGGGAGATGCTCATTTCTCCGCAAGGCAGATGAAAGGAGTTGGTGACAGAACTCCAATGATTCAGGAACCCCTTATAAATGCAAGGTTCTCGATGGAAATAGCTCGATGTCGCTTGAATGGCCCGAAGGAGACCTACTTGCTTCAAGGTCTCTTCGTGCCGCTCAACTATCCGATTGGCCCAAGCTTCATAACCGGGATGAGGGCTCAAATGTCCTCGGGTCCTGAAACCCCCGGTAGGCCAAATTTCTGCATCAGACAGGGGACGAAACCTTTGGCGCAGGGTCTCGTAATAATGAGTCGGAAAGGGCAGATGAGGGTCATGGTTCGGTTCTAAAAATATCATGTCCTTCTCCTCGAGGACAGACTGCTGCGTGCAGTTCTTGGATATGGCACAGTTGACGAACGTCTCTGGAATGGACGTCCAGGAATCGACGCTATAGAAAGAATTCGCGCGACGTATATCGGAGGGCTCGATGCTTGGTAGAGAGCGATATCTCTGGAAGCTTTTAGGAAAACGGATGAACTGCTTCGTATAAGGGTTGCGGATTACAAGGGATGATACTGGCAGCTTCACAGAAGACCAGACAACCCTCATTTTGTCGGACTTCGACTTAGTCTGGTTTTCTATATAGATCTGCTTGGCGCTCTTCCCAGTCGTCTTTGGACGACCGCGCTTGGCAGACTGAGCAGGCTCAATTGGGCTCGCTTCGCCCTCTTCGGACCCGACAACCTCATCAGTCCGAAAACCTTGTAAGGGAGCGTACCACGCATCCCATTCCTCCTGGGTACCCTCATCAGGAGGGGGCGATAAGGCCTTGTCGCAAAGTATCTTTCGCTGGACATTCTTCGGAAGGGTCAGAATACGTTCGTAGAAATTGAATGTCTCAGGCGGGAGAAACCACTGTGGGTTCTCAGCTGACGGTCTGGAAGTTTGCTTGATGGCAGCCCGCTTACGCTTGGATGGAGTTTGAGACGGACCCGAAGGACCGGCTTGCGAAGGGTCGCTGGCCATTATAATCTGCAATGGCATAGAAAAGGGACTTAAGTACAGAGCATGTGAAAATATCCTCATAAAGACAATTAAGCATTCACGAAATCCCAAAGGCATAAGAAGCAACAAGCGAACGAAGAACAGGCACCGATCCAGGCCAATGCGCAACATCACCAACCAATGAAAATGAAACGAAATAACAACACCCGCAAACAACATCATCACAAACGCACAAGCTTTCAAAAGACAGAAATAAGGCGGAAAAGTATAAATAGCATTCATTGAACCACGAGGGCCACGCCAAAGCCCAGACCATTCAAAGTCAATTGTTTTGAAAAGATAAAAAGCCGACAGTCAATATCAAATAACCCAAAATTGTGGGGACCCCCTCCCCCAAGCCAGAAAACGAAGATTTCAGTCTTGCACCAGAGGAAGAACTCGAGCCCTCAGTTCATCGACCCTCGCTTGAATCTGGGCCTCCTTGTAGACCAAGTCCACCAAGATGGAGATGCATTGTTGCACAAGGTCGAAGTTCAAGTGCTCAGCATCGGCGTAGTTCCTTATCGCAGACAAGTCAATCGCCAAGTCATCGTGCTCCCGGACAGCCGCCCTGACCATCCTCCAAATGCCGGCACGACGATCCGGGTATTCGGCCTCCGCCAAGGGAATAAGCCAAGCCAGGAACCTCCTACTCTCCCTCTTCTCGTCCTTTAGGAAGTGGAGACGTTTCGAGAGAGACAGAAAGGAAGCAGCCAAAGAAGGCTCCGCCGCCTCCAGAACCGCCAAGTCCTCCAGGAGGGAAGAATCGCCGATGTAGCCAGATATAGCCTCCTTGCGCTCATCGGAGATGCCCGCCATCGCCGAGATATTCTGCATAGCCCGGAGGATCGGGCGGGATTCAGCGCCAAGGCGAGTCGAGGCTTCAGCCACCTCATCGCATTGATTAGCAAGAGATGACCAAGCCTCGGGTTGGTCCAGATCGTTTAAGAGCCGCCCCATGCAGTCACGAGCCGCGCGAAGGGAAGCACGGGTTATGACCATTGTCTGCTAAAGAACAAGACAGATGAACCCGTAAGGCAGTCCGACAGAAGAAAAATGCACAAAACCGCTCGCGCAAGGCCAGAAAAGCCGAGAAACGACATGCAAAGGTATGCTCGAAACAACACTTTAAAATCATCATTAGAATTGCCCATTAAACTAAAGCAGCCAGGGAGTCTCCCAAGTGTGCGAGACCCTACGCCTCCATAAGACGACTGGCACGCATGCGCGAACACGAAACAGAGGCATGGGGGTTCACACCCTTTGGAGACACGACGGACCGCCGGTGCGAAACCCGCAGAAACCGCAGACTCCACCGAGGCCCACGGGTTAGGTGCGCGAGGTTTCACATACCCTGTTGATACTCAAAGCAGATCTGGTTTAATAAGAGGGTGCATGAGACCCCACGCACCCAGAACAAATTCCAAATATCGCGAGCAACGGTCAAGTGAACCCGCAAGTGAGTCTGTTAAGCCACGATAAGCGTACCAAGATAGGACACCAGAATTGGACAACTTCTCCAATTCAGAGATCAGCGCCTATTGGCCTTAACACACCTTGCGATCGGGCCAATTGATCAAGTCCGGAGGTGTGTGTGGGAGCCGGTTTACGTAACAGATTTAGTAAATTTCACTAAGTCCCAAAGTCGCACGCACAGAGCCCAGCGCGTCGAGAAAATCAGGCAAATTCACAAATCCGAAGGACATGACGCGCCGGGCTCAGCGCGTCCAAGAAATGGTAAATTCACCTTAGCGCGTCAATTAAAAAGCTTTCCCAGGCACGTGAGTACGCGCTGGGACCAGCGCATCGAATAATTCACAAGTACAAACGCGCTGGGCTCAGCGCGTCGTGAAAAGGGATTTTCTACAGGCACGTAAGGATGCGCTGACCCTAACGCGTCGATTAAATAGATGATTTCAAGTTAAAACAAAGCGCTGGCTCCAGCGCGTCCAGTTATTGTATGCGCTGCCTATGGCGCGTTAAGAAAATCGTAAGAAATACGGAGTCCAAAAATATTGGCCGCGCTATGCGCAGCGCGTCGATAAAATACGCAAGTTTGAATAAATCGACGCGCTACCTAATATTTCGATGCGCTAGCGATAATAAATCGATGCGCTGGAGAAAAAATCGATGCGCTAGCCGAGGGCTCTGGTCGTCGAAAATGAACAGTGAAACGACGAAATGACCAGGGATCCCCTATTTATAGTGGGACCCGGAAAATCCGATGCGTCGCAATGGATCGCCGCTCGTCCATCCCAAAGCATCGGAGGGGCATCTGTTGGGGTCCCAAAAGTGAGGATCCCCGAAATGATGATTCCGAATGCCAAAACCATCACGCGGTCAGATTTAGGGCCAGTGCATCGAAAATCGCGGCACGAATCACGACACACGCATCAGATTTGCCTCAAGCATGAAATTGGGCCGGTAGTGGACCCCACCGGACACCGTGACCAAAACTGTCCAAAATTGGGAAGATACCTCAATTATGAAGAAATAGGAGCAGTGCATCGGCATTCATCGCGAGGCGGACCCCGCAAACCTCCCAATTTGCAAAACCCAAATCTGTGGGACACGAATATGCCCAGCGCATCCAAAAATGCATTTAAGGGCGCACTGCCTCCAGCGCATCCAAAAAATGCATTTAAGGGCGCACTGCCTCCAGCGCATCCAAAAAATGCATTTAAGGGCGCACTGCCTCCAGCGCATCCAAAAAATGCATTTGAGGGCGCACTGCGTCCAGCGCATCCAAAAAATACATTTAAAGGCGCACTGCGTCCAGCGCATCCAAAAATTCACCCAGCGCATCCAAAAAATCAGTTAATTTCAGGATGCGCTGGCAGCTGGCGCGTCCTATAAACCAACTTCTGGACTCCGATCATTTCGCGACGCGCCGAGCGCATTTATCGACGCGCCGACTCATTTTCTCGACGCGCTACACGTGTCGACCGCTTATTGGACGACGATACCTATAAATACCCCGCCCACCACCTCATTTGCATCATTCAGCAAGAGAGAGAGAGGACCTCATCGCCGGAAAACCTTTGCCGATCGCCGGAATCCTTCTCCGACCACCGGAACCCCTCGCCGAAAATCGCACCTCCGATCATACCAGGTCTGGAGGAATGACTAAGTCATCTTTTTCCGATGCGCCGGTCCCAGCGCATCATAAAAGTGACCCAGCGCGTCAGGAAATTATAATTTTAGGACGCACTGGCCCCAGCGCGTCGCAAAATAGCCCAGCACATCAGGAAATTATAATTTTAGGACGCACTGGCCCCAGCGCGTCGCAAAATAGCGCAGCGGATCAGAAAAATACAAGTTATCAAGTCAAAACTATTTTAAGGATGCACTGGCCCCAGCGCGTCGCAAAATAGCCCAGCGCATCAGGAAATTATAATTTTAGGACGCACTGGCCCCAGCGCGTCAAAAAACAGGCCAGCGGATCGAAAAATTAGATTTTAAGGACGCACTGGCTCCAGCGCGTCATAAATTTACCCGGCGCATCATGAAAATCATTTATGGACGCACTGGCCCCAGCGCATCAATAAAATCAGGCCAGCGGATCACAAAAATCAGCACTTTGCGCATTCATTCCATCACCCTTAAATCCTCATTTGATAACATTTTTAAGCCCCGTTTGAGCCTATTTTGGGTATTTCGAGCGTTTCGGACGTAATGGAGCAGTCAAACGACCCATCCGGGCTACCCAATGAGCAGAACACAAGCCTTCGGAGTCCGATCCGACCCAACGAGCTGAATGGAACAATTCTCCTGAAAAGAGGCCGCCGGCGCCCAGAATCATACTGATGCATCATCATTACGTGTACTATCATAATATGACCCGAATCCAGGTCTGGACTAAGCAAAGGGGACTATGGTTAACACGATAAACCATATCAGGAGAGTTTTAAACTATCACACACAATCTGTTAAAAACTGATATTCCAAGAACAGTCGATGCCCTACCCATCCAAACGGCATCCGCTGGTTGAGCTGCGCAGGTACACACAACTGTAGAACGGACTTCCCGAGGTCACCTATCCCTACATTGACAGGCGCGGGCCCAGAGTCGTCCATCTCAGCCATAAACCCTGACAGTCTCAGCCCGGATCTCCGGTCAAAACATGGGACATAGACATCCGACTCGTACAAAGGTGGATCAGTCTATAACAAATACAGGTCTCCGCGACCATACAAACACAGGTCTCCGCGACCATACAAATACAGGTCTCCGCGACCACCAAAACACAGGTCTCCATGGCCAATGAACTCTGAGAGCATAGTCCCCGTTGACTAGTCTTTTGCCTTTTAATCAAGGGTCATCGATCATTCGATGTAATTAAGGGCTCGTGCCAGATCACGGCCTGGAATGTACAAGATCTCAGAATCTCTGGAATAAAATTCGCCTTGCGATATCTCTTCTCTTGTGTATTTTGTGAATGCCTGTGATTGTCTACGAATGTTTCTATATTCAGAACCCCAGATCAGCAAAACCCCACATTTCAGGGGATGTTCATTTCTCTAGTTCTAACACTTGCCAAAATAGAGACCCACCTATGATCGCAGTGAACCATACGATAGGAGCATTGCATTTGGCCCCATCATCACCCTGGTTTGATGATCATAGCCATTTGAATAAACACTACAATTGGAAGGTCAGGCCATTTTTATTCCTACCTTCAATTTGTAGGCCCTCGTTCAAATGGCTGTGATCGCCCAAACGGCATAAGTTTTGGACTACATTCCCAGCGTGAAATCCTCCTATCTAAAGGTTCATTATGATCATAGTTGGACCCATTTAGGTATTTACAGCATAATAAGGTACAAAGAGTTGTTACAGGATCATAGCTCATTACATCTAAATATGAAGGTTGCTAATTCCATATATACTAGTGTAGATCCAAGCCGTCAACGAGGGATTGGATTGCGTACCGAGTAACTTAGTGCGCTTTTATCATACTGAGTAAGCTCTGTTGGGCCCACCTTGAATGCATTTGGTATATCCATGCGTTCTATCTGTTTTTTGAGATTATTTTAGTGGTTGATCCCAAGATTTAAGAATATCTAAAGCTCAAGTGGACCACACCACAGGAAACAGTGGGACTAATGATTTCCACCGTTGAAACCTTCGTAGGGCCCGCAGTGATGTTTATTTGTCATCCAACATGTTCATGAGATCACACGAATATGGATGAAGGAAAAACATAAATATCAGCTTAATTCAAAACTTGTGTAACCCTTAAGAAGTTTTCAATGGTAGACGTTCAATTCACATGCTTCCTGTGGTGTGGTCCACTTGAAGTTTGGCTATGCTTGATTTTTGGGATCAATCCATAAAATTACCTTGTAAAATGAATGGACGGAGTGGATAAATTACATAAATCACTATGGGGCCCACAGAGTTTACTCAATACGCAATCCGTTTCTCCAGCCCATTTTAGAAGGGGTTACCAAATATTAAGCAGATCCACATCTCAGGTGGACCACACCGTTCATGTCATCACATGTGCGCGACAACGGCATGTCATCACATGTGCGAGATCCATGTACGAGCCCCTCCACATGTCATCACATGTGCGAGATCCAAGCTGTCAACGGCCTAATTAAAGAACTATTTTCAGCCGTTCATGTCTTCATATTTTCAGCCGTTCATGTCTTCATATCCAAGCTGTCAACGGCCTAATTTCTGGGACAACGCATCTACATGGTGAGGCCCACCTCGAAGTTAGAAATACAATGATCGTCTCAGATCCCTCACACGTGTCCCAAAAATCCAACCCTGGCCGCGAGTGCACAAAACTTGTACTCGCTGGACTTTGTCTAAAAAAACGTAAGAGGGAGTTTTTCCCTCTTTTCTTTCTCCCTCTCAAAACCGCCCTCTTCCCCTATTTCATTCTCTCCCTCTCTCTCTCTCGTCGGGGCGCCGATAGTCATCGGTCCAAATCTCTCTTTCTCTCTGTCTCGTCGGGGCGCCAATTGTCGGGGCACCAGATCTCCCAAGGTATTTTATTCTCTTCATCTCTGTTTTTTTCTTTTCTTTTTCATTTATTTATTTATGTGAAATCTTGAGGAAGATCTTTGCTGTGGGCCCGTGTTGAGGTGACGTGTCTTGAACATTGTAGTGACACGTGGCATGGAGTGGGTCCCGGATTTGGTGCTTCTGGGGTCGGTATATGTGTATCCGGAATTCGGGTGGGCGATGGCTGTGGGTTTGTGATGTACCATTTGGAGCTCACATACATGGGGAGAATGTATATGCGCGGGATTGATGTGTATTACCATGTTTTGATGAGGTTGATTCCCGTTTGGTGGGGTTTGGGAAGGGTCGGTGGATGGGTTGGATTGAGTCTGGCATTTATGTTACCTGTCCTGTTTGGATTCCTCATTGAGATATTTAGATTTTGGGTGGGCCATTAGCTGTAGCTTTTTCTCTCCATCTGTTGCCATTTGTACATGTTTGGATGGTATGGTTCTTTCTTGATGATTTTTAATGGATATTGGTTGGCCTGAATTATGATAAACCCGTTTTTGTGCATTCCAGTGGATCTGATCTCTCTCTGGTGGGCCATCCAAAATGGGCCCACCAGACTTTTTTTGTTTATTTATTTCGGGAAATTTAAAAAAACTACCTAATTATTATTAAGTTTACATTTTAGAATATATTTTTTTTAAAGAGGTTTTCAAAAAGTTTACTCATTGATCCATATAATTATCATTCCACTGTAGTGTGGGCCCCACTTGAACAAACTGAAGGGAAACTGTCAGAAGCATCCATCTTTATGGCCATTGATTGGGTGGTTATGATAATCCCATTGAGAAGGACGAGCAATCAAATGCGGGCCTATGAGATGTAAGGTCCATGACCGTCCAATTTGTAGGTCATCTGTTGGATGGTTAGCATAATTTGATCAAATTAATTTTTGATAGGGATGTGCATTAAAAGTGGGCCAAGTCTTTCATTTTGTACAAAGAAGAAAATATAAATTGTTAGGTGATCCAAGCTGCTGGCATCATGACCTCACTGTGGCTGTCCTGTGCTTCTGTTGGTGGAGCCCACTCAACGTGAAGGTTATAGTTAGGAGCACTGATAGGACACAACATGATGACCACATGTTATGAAAAATCAGACTGAGCTACTCATTGGCTGGGCATTTCTGATGAATGTGGACCATTGTTGCACTGATTGACCCCCAATCAAACGAGGACCTGAATGGGATCCTTAGAACTTTAGTTGGATCGACTAAGCCTTCAAAGTCTCTGTTCTCGAGTGCATTGCTCAGCAGTTGTTGAGCCTGAAAGATAAATTGGCATTTCTTCAATACCTTTCTTTATTTTGGAATTTTCATCTCACTACCAATAAGAAAATTAAAACCCACATGATTTTAAAGGTGTGTTTGGACTTTGGACACCTTATATTACAATATTTTGTTTTTGATGTTTCAATGTGGGAGGTTTGCGAGGCCCCACATGCACCCTTTATGCCTAGAAAGATTGTTGGAGATTTGAGTAGTACATGAGGTGGATCCCATCCCACTGTAAAGAATGAATAAAGTACAATGGTTAGTGGAGGTTTCTTCATATTGGGCCATGTGGGCCCAGTTATTTTGTTATTTTTTTTCTTTTTTGATCTTTGATTATAAAACTGATACTCTATGTTTTATATTCTGGATTTTGTAGGACAGGGCCATCTGTATGGAAAATGAACAAATTTAAGGAGATCACCAATGACCTGCATACAGTCTTTCCCATGTAGGTGATTTATGAAAATTGAGTGTCCATTGCTATTGCTAGATACTAATTCCATGTGGATCAAGCTCAAATGGCCTTGTCGGTAAGCGATGAACGGTACTGATCTCTTGTCCTGCAGATTGGATTGCATCTTCGGACTTTGGACTCTTGGAGTCGTCGATTGGTGATTGAAGAGAAACCCAAGAATAAGGTGACTATACATGGTTCATTGAGTTAGTGGATTGGATTAAAGATCTATTGAGGTGCTTGATTTTTTATTTATTGAGGTTACCATGCAAAAATTAGATTGATAGATGATCCAATCCATCTTTTGAATGGTCTTACTTTTTGTAGCCATCCTTTTTCCAAGCTATGGATAGGATAGTTAGGGTTGCCCACAAAAGTGATTCTTCATGATTGTAAGCAACCCATGAAGGTTGATTGAACTATTTTTTGTAAACAATCTTAACTGTCCATATTAAAGGCTACTGATAAGATGATTATGATTTTCAGGTTATTGTGATATTTACATGGTTGTCCATGAAATATATGTTGAACCGATCGACAGTCTAGATCAATTGATCGGATTGTCTGATGCAATACAACTAGGAGCACTGGAGCATTTACCTTTCTTAAATTATTCAATCCTATGTATATTGTCAACATGTCACGAGCGCACTTGTATTTCCCTTAAAACAGTACCCTAATTCATAGTTTCAGAATTTTGTGACTTTTTTTGTTACCCACACTCCAGACACTCACACACCCACCTACGCCACATGGGCACTTGATCCCTGGTCTCAGTGTTGAAACAGAAGTCTGTCTACCACTAAGCCATGGAGCCAGACCCAAAATTTTGTGACTTGACTTGTAATTTGACCAAGTCAAGTAACTAGGCAGATTTTTGGGTCAGGTTGTAATGTAGACCCAGAATGTACAAGACCTGGCCCTCAACTCGGTGGTGTTGATTCAGTTGACTCAAATCACTCAGTTAGAAGACCCTTTTTTTGGCTAAAATGTTTTGTGAGAGAAGATGTCTTAACCAGTAGAGTACAAGTTGTTGTCAATTTGCTTCTAGCCTGTATATACAGTTGAAGTACATATAACTAATTTATTAATTTTATTTACTGAATATTAAGTCAAGTAAAGTGAAAGCTTGTCTGATCTTTATGTCGACTTGACCTTGCTGGACATTGAGTTGAGTCTGAGTTTTGAGTTTTCAACTACGCCCTGATACGAGTTAGCTAATTCATATAGGATAAGAAATGATCAGATTCAGTGGCTGTATACATGTTGCAGGTGCTAATGCAGTAGAATTCATTATCAACCACGCTGAGGTCTCAATAGCTTTCGTTCAAGAGAATAAGATTGAAGCTGTATGCCAATTCTTCTTCTATCCTTACAAGTGCTGTTTAGGATCGCAGATTGTTACCTCAATTTATGATGTCTCATGATATTTTTACATTAGAAATTCTTGTAATACCCATTGCCTCTGAGTTTAATTGACTTCATTAAAGCTCTTTCAAGCAATTCCCATCTTAAGTTGTAATTCTTTGTGTTGGGCAGATGATAACGAGTCTTCCGAGGTGTGCTGCAAATCAAAAGATTCCGAAGATATGTAACCCTGACTTTTTATTATTCTAACAAGAAAGATAATTTTTTAGGCTAGTAACACTTCAGTATTTCTTTACTAATTTCAGCGATTGTCAGCTTTGGAAATATTTCAAGTGCCCAAAAGAAAGAAGCTGAACTAGCAGGGGTTTCTTGCTTTTCTTGGGAAGAATTTGCTCTGTTGGTGAGAACTTCGATTTATATATAATTCTTTTATACTAAAGTTTCAACCTTTAAAATTTTTTGTGCTTTCGATGTTAGGCTAATATTGTTATACCATAACAAAATATGAAACAAAGTTTGCATTTGCGTGCAAAAGTGAATTAAAACTGTCAACAGTCAGTTTAATTCGTATTAGTTGTAAGAAGGATCTGTAAAATTGCAGTTACGTTTGTTTCTAGTGTTGCTTGAAAGTAACATGATTGTAATTTGGAGCACAGTCCCTCAATATGAATAATGCAAAAAGGTAATTCCGGTTTGGTTATTTAAACTTAATATAAGGGTGCGTTTGGTTGCACCAAATATCTTGAAAGATGCAACCAAATGTTCCCTAAACCAATCATTGCAATTTAATTTTCGAATGCATTCAAACACCCCCTAAATTGTCATTACTGCTAAAAGGACCACTCTTTGGTGGAATTTAAGCAGAGAAATTATTGAAACCAACAGTCTGAATGAGAGCATAGTAGAAAGTATTTTCATTGTTGTTATGAACTGAATGCATACAGAGATCTGACCATTTCCTGTTTTCTTTTAGGGAAGTGAAACTTGTAAGCTGCGTCCAAAAGAGAAGACTGATATCTGCACAATCATGTATACAAGTGGAACAACCGGGGATCCAAAGGGTGTTCTACTAACTAATGGTGCTATCATGGCGGAGGTCACGACAATAGATCAGCTACTCCTAGAAACAGATAAAGCGGTAATAAGCTAACTCAGCCTTTACAAGAACCTTTTTCAGATTCATTATCTTCTCCTTACATAATTCACTTAAATAGAAGGCTGTAGAGCTTAAGCTCCAATTTTGTTGTTCCCAATTTCTCATTCATAATGCTCGAGTTTTGCAACTTGGAATATTTTCACTCACAGGTGACAGAAGAAGACACATATTTTTCGTTCCTTCCGTTGGCCAATGTATTTGATCAGATAATCGAGACCTATTGCATCAACAAGGGTGCATCTATTGGATTTTGGCGAGGGGTATGATTATTCATTTCTTGTCTTGAGTTGCTTTTTATTGGATCATTCTTATACATGGTTTCAGGATCTGCATTAATTGAAGCCTTTAACCAACTAGGAAGTGATAAGCCTTTGATGATGGGATTGTACTTGTATATTGTATTAGTAAATGTTGTAGTTTTCTAAATTATTTATGAATTACAGATTTACAGGATGTATTGGGGCACAACCCTCATTAAATCAGGTTATTTTTTTTTCACGCAGACATAAATTCGATTGGTTGATGGTATATTGTAAGTTGATTCTACTCTTTGGTACATGTGGAGAATGTGGTTGTGGATTGTTTGTACTTGAGGAGGATTGTGGGTGTGGAGGATTGTGGTTGCGGAGGTTTGTAGTTGTGGAGGATTGTGGTTGCGGAGGAGGATTGTGGTTGCGGAGGTTTGTAGTTGTGGAGGATTGTGGTTGTGGAGGTTTGTAGTTGTGGAGGATTGTGGTTGTGGAGGTTTGTAGTTGTGGAGGATTGTGGTTGTATTGTGTTGGTTATGTAATGTGATTGTGGAGGATTGTGGTTGTATTTTGTTGGTTATGTAATGTGATTGTGGTTGTATTGTGTTGGTTATGTAATGTGATTGTGGTTGTATTGTGTTGGTTATGTAATGTGATTGTGGAGGATTGTACTTGTACATTGTGTAAGTAAATGTTGTAGTTTTTCAAATTATTTACGAATTACAGAGTTTACAGGATGCATTGGGGCACAACCCCTACCAAAATACAGGTTATTTTCTTTTCCGTGCAGATACAAATTCGACGGTCCAGGACCGTCGAAATTTCCTATAATTTTTCCTAGAAACGGCGGGTTAGAACCGTCGAATTTTTTCCGACGGCTAGTAGCCGTCGAAATATTCTATGATATTCGAACCGCAGACGACGGTTATGGACCGTCGAATTCTTTTCCACGGTTTACAACCGCCGTTTATGCAAATACGAGTTCGACGGGTGTGGACCGTCGAAATTTTTCGAGCGTCACAAACCGTCGAAATATTTCGACTGTCATGGACCGTCGAATATTAACCGAGGGTAGGAACCGTCGAATTTTAACCGACGGATCGTCAAATTTTAACTGACGGTTAAGGACCGTCGAATATTAACCGACGGTTATGGACCGTCGAATTTTTTTCTACACTGGCTGATCTACGACGGCTTTTTTCGACGGCGCGGACCGTCGAATTTTCGGAAATTCGACGGTTTTGGACCGTCGAATTTAGCGCTTTTTCACGTAGTGATCTTAGCCCTAAAGAAGGTTGGACCCACCCTATCTCATCCCAACCTTGGTAATGGGAGTCAAATCCATGACCCCATGTGTCCACCCGGCTTGAAGGAGAGGCATTCCTGGGTACTATCAGGGTTTAGGGAGTTTCAACCCAAGGGGGCCTTATCTACCTCTATTATTTTGCATTTTCAGTATCCTGCCTTATACGGATAAACAAATCATATCATATCATCACCAACATCAATTTACCAAGTAATGTCCATATAATACGGTGTGATTATGGTGGACTCAAGTATAATCATTGTCTTGCACAAAATCAAGTATTCATGTCATATGACATTTATCCAAAGCGAATGATACTGAAGCGCACATGGATGACTTAACCAGTCTTTTTGAAAGGAAGCTCATACAATTAAACTAGGAACCACTTAATGCATAATTAATTATATGAGGTAACACTACTAACCACTTTATAAAGGTATCAAGCATTCATGACTTCATCATACTCATGGTGCATGAACTGAATCTATATGCAAATATGTTATCACGTACCTTGATTAGCCCATACACATTTACTAAACCACTCCCTCAATCATGATCATCAGGCCGGACACTATCCATCATTTACTAATATAAAATACTATCATTACTACCATTTAAAGGCACTAAGATCATTACTACATTAGTTACCTTATTAGTTTAGTGGAAATCCTTTTCATTACTAGGGTGGCTAAGAATCACTTTGCATTTTATCATTTCATTATTTAGTCGCAATTAGTTCTTAAATTAGCTATAATCGTGGTTTCATCCTTTGCATTTATCATCACACCTTTCATTTCATTTATATGGGTTGATTAATAAGTCGTTGAATTAAAATGAACATAGTAGTCCAAGTGAAGGTTCAAGCTCATTTCTAGTTGCGTTCATGAGAGGCCCACTAGATTTATTTGGGTTTAGGTGTTTAGGCCCTAAGATATGATTTTGGGTAATGCCTAAAAGAATAACGTTGATTAATTTGATGGTGTAATTGAGGGCCCATATCGAACTAAATGCAAACCCATCTAAAGGTGGGAAACTTGGGTCTTATTTTGGGCTCTAATTGAATGAAGGGGTTAGACAAATTATGAAATTGCGGTTTTCACCGCTAGATGAGACACTCGGAGATATGTCTATGGACCTAGAGGGGGGGGTGAATAGGACCTTTTTAAAATTCTTTTCGCCTACTTATGCAATTCAACAAGTTTAAGCTAGGTAAGCAAGAACACCTTGGCTTCCAAGCCTTGGTGGGTCCAATCACAAGACTAGCAAGAGTTAAGCAATAACCAACCCTAGTCTAAGCATGCATAGGAAGGAAATGATTCAACTAATTAAGCTACTAAACTATGCACCTTGTGTAGACTTATGAGATTGGATCAATGAGCTCAAGTCTACACAAGTAGTGAAGGTACATCTTGTGCAAGGATGCCTAAAAAGTGCCTAGCATGCATTCCTATCAATCATTCATAATTAAGTAATTAAACAAACAATGCAAAGATAGAATGTGCTCAAGAACAATCACAAACACAAGGATGTATAGTGGTTCGACTACTTGTCTACTCCACTCCCGGTTCAAGTACTCAACCCCTTTGAGCACACCGGCATTCACTATCGGAGGTTTTAAATGAGGTTCACCTCTCAACCTTTACACGGAGGTTTTATCGGTTCACCTCTCAACCGTATCCGGAGTTTTAGACATAGGCTAACTCTCAACCTTATCGCACGTTTACTCCCGTGTCGGAGGCTCCCCCTTGGAGACTTAGTTTAGGCCCGGCTGACGGGCCAAGGAACGACTAACGTCCCTGGGTCGAGTTCGAAAACAAACTCTAAAGTGGACTCTCAAATAAGACAACTTACTTGTCGGATGAGCCCCTTGTTTAGCGCCGTTATGGGTTGCTTGATCTCCGCTCTCCCGTGCTTCAATCAGCTTCCCTTTGCTCCCTCGATCGTGTCGCCGTTGCGTTGCCAATGCCTCAGCCACATTCGATCAAACACCTTGCATGCGATGCCTTGAAATGCCCAAGGTGCTAGGAGGATGGGTGAATCTCATACATGGGATGTGTAGGATGTTCCAACTAGGAGATTCACCTAGAGAGTCTTCTAGAGGTCTTGGACAAAGGATATACCTATGTGGAATAGTGTCACACCTTTAGATTTGAGAGAGGAATCTTGATAGCATTTGAATGCCCATACTTGTGTTTGATACACAAGGGATATGACTTGAAAACCTCCTCTTTGAGGCCCCAAATGATGTACAAGATAAGTGTGGAATGGGCTCTCAAAAACTCCTCTGTCGTTGCCCAAGAATGGAGCACCATATATATAGAAAAGAGGGCTCCAATGGCTCTAAAACGGGCAGAAAACGGTCATAAACGACCTGTCCCGACCGGTCATGACCGGTCGGAGTCCCCTGCTGCATGAAGCCACAAGCACAGGCCATATACACTGGCCGACCGGTCATGACCGGTCGAACCACCTTGCTGGACAGCCCTGAAAACATCAGGCCGACCGGTCATGACCGGTCGGCCACTCTTGCTGGACACATGAGACATCCAGGCCGACCGGTCATGACCGGTCGGCCATGCTTGCTGAGTCCCCACCTTTCATGTGTGAAGGCCGACCGGTCATGACCGGTCGGCAGACCTTTGTAGCAAGCAGCAAGGCTGCTGGCCGACCGGTCATGACCGGTCGGACCAGCCTGGTTCTCCCTTCAAATGAGCTGAACACAACATGTTTCAGCTTGGTGTTTTAGGCCAAGGTTGGGTTGATCAAATGGGACACCTAGGGCCTATCAATGATGCCTAAAGGGTTCTAATTATGGTCAAGGACATCAAGGATACAAAGGGGATAGGTTTTGGTCAAGGTTAAGGCACCAAGGCATCTCATATACCTGAATCTTCTTCCTTGATGTGGCTGGACGTCTTGAGTCTTCGGTCTTCGTCTTCATTGGGCTCAACCGACACAAGACTCACAGCTGTAAGTGATTGACAAACAAGGTGCACTAGTATGCCATGAAAAAGTGCACTAACAATCTCCCCCTTTGTCAATTACTTACAAAAACTTAACCTACCAAAACAAATTACATGTTCAAGATATTAAAATGATAAAGCATGAATTACAGGACTCTTGACATGTCTAAACTATGCTGCTCCGCTTCAGTTTGCTTCCCCACAACCTGTCAATCCCTGCATCACAAAACATAGCAAACTAGTTTTGGTGGGATTTGATCTTTCTCCCCCTTTTTGTTAGCAATTGACAAACTATTCTCTCCCCCTTAATGATATACCAATGAAGTGAAGGTAAGAGGAGATAGTGTGTCGCAGTTATAACTATAAGCACATGCTAGAAGGAGAGTGTAGAGTGCATGAATCATAAATACATGGAGCAAGCTAAGAAACATGATTAACAAGAAATGTAACTATTCAGCCAAGGTTAATCATGCAATTGGTCAAGGATATACATTTGCAATGAAGCACAAAGGGCTTATAGCCCAATCAACCAACCTCCCCTATTGGTATATCAAGACCAATACTAAGCAAGGATTAGCATACATGAAGCATAAAACTCAAGATGATTAGCTAATCTAAGCAAGGTGACAATCTAGCAAGCAAATGTATCAATAAAGGCGAGGCTAAATTATCCAAATCCGGGCGAATGAGGCTGGAATCCTCTGATTTGCCCATACACACAGAAATGAGGCTAAAATCCTCAGATTTTCCAATAAAAGCATAACTAGCTACCCACACTACCATGATGAGTTTGAAAAGCCAAAGGGTAGCAAAAATTCCACAACACCCTCATAAAATGTAGCATGAGGTGAGGGGTTGGGAACACCTTCTCCTAGAAGGGATAGCGGTTGGGATCCCCTCTTAGATAATCTGGTAAAGGGGTCGTGATGGAGGCCGAGAGAGCAAGATCTTTATGTTGGCTCTCATCATCAGATTCGGACTCCTCCGTATCATCCCAAGTGGCAGCCATTGCCTTTTTTCCTTTCGGTTTAGGCCCTTCCGGACATTCCGGGGCAATATGGCCACGACGACCGCAGCCATAACAACGGACGGAAGGAGGTATGGATGATTTTCCTATACGTTTATCACCCTTCTTGTCCTTCTTGTCACGGCTATTCCCTCTATCAAATTTGAGGAATCTCTTAAATTTTTTGTTCAATTGTTCTTCCTCATCATCCTCATCATCGCTATCATCCTCCGTCTCACTTTTGATTTTCTTGTGTCTGTGAGAGGACTTGAAGGCGATGTTTTTCCTTCTAGAGGGGGCTTTAAAGCCAAGCTCAAAGGTTTGTAGGGAACCTATGAGTTCTTCAACTTTCATTGTATTAAGATCCCTACACTCTTCAATGGTGGTGACTTTGGAAGAGAACCGTTCCGGAAGCGATCTCAGAATTTTCCTACAAAGCCTATGTTCCGGAACCGGATCCCCTAAGCCCCACATATCATTTGTGATTTTGTTCAGTTTGGTATAAAATTCAGTAAACGTTTCATCCTCCTCCATAATAATATTTTCAAAGAGAGTGGAGAGGCGCTGGAGTTTAGAATTTTTAACAACATTTGTTCCTTCATGGGTAACTTCCAGAATATCCCATGCTTGTTTACTGGTAGTGCAATTTTGGATCCGACCAAATTCTTCTCTTGATACTGAACAAAATATGGCATTCAGGCCTTTGGCATTATTAATACGTTGAGCTTTTTCATGAGCAGTCCACAATGCCTTGTCTTTTGGCCTGAGAACATCCGGCTCACCCTCCTTAGAAATAGTAACCATTGGGGGTTCATATCCAAAATCAACCATGTCCCTCACATCCGAATCAATGGATTCCAAGAAGATGCGCATTCGGGCTTTCCAATATGGATAATTTGACCCATCAAAGAAAGGAGGCTTAGTGACGGATGAAGAGTCCTCTCTAGACATATTTTCAAGTTTCTCTTTAGGATCTACCTCTAGGCAATTAAGCCCTTAAAGAGGAACCCGCTCTGATACCAATTGAAATTGCGGTTTTCACCGCTAGATGAGACACTCGGAGATATGTCTATGGACCTAGAGGGGGGGGTGAATAGGACCTTTTTAAAATTCTTTTCGCCTACTTATGCAATTCAACAAGTTTAAGCTAGGTAAGCAAGAACACCTTGGCTTCCAAGCCTTGGTGGGTCCAATCACAAGACTAGCAAGAGTTAAGCAATAACCAACCCTAGTCTAAGCATGCATAGGAAGGAAATGATTCAACTAATTAAGCTACTAAACTATGCACCTTGTGTAGACTTATGAGATTGGATCAATGAGCTCAAGTCTACACAAGTAGTGAAGGTACATCTTGTGCAAGGATGCCTAAAAAGTGCCTAGCATGCATTCCTATCAATCATTCATAATTAAGTAATTAAACAAACAATGCAAAGATAGAATGTGCTCAAGAACAATCACAAACACAAGGATGTATAGTGGTTCGACTACTTGTCTACTCCACTCCCGGTTCAAGTACTCAACCCCTTTGAGCACACCGGCATTCACTATCGGAGGTTTTAAATGAGGTTCACCTCTCAACCTTTACACGGAGGTTTTATCGGTTCACCTCTCAACCGTATCCGGAGTTTTAGACATAGGCTAACTCTCAACCTTATCGCACGTTTACTCCCGTGTCGGAGGCTCCCCCTTGGAGACTTAGTTTAGGCCCGGCTGACGGGCCAAGGAACGACTAACGTCCCTGGGTCGAGTTCGAAAACAAACTCTAAAGTGGACTCTCAAATAAGACAACTTACTTGTCGGATGAGCCCCTTGTTTAGCGCCGTTATGGGTTGCTTGATCTCCGCTCTCCCGTGCTTCAATCAGCTTCCCTTTGCTCCCTCGATCGTGTCGCCGTTGCGTTGCCAATGCCTCAGCCACATTCGATCAAACACCTTGCATGCGATGCCTTGAAATGCCCAAGGTGCTAGGAGGATGGGTGAATCTCATACATGGGATGTGTAGGATGTTCCAACTAGGAGATTCACCTAGAGAGTCTTCTAGAGGTCTTGGACAAAGGATATACCTATGTGGAATAGTGTCACACCTTTAGATTTGAGAGAGGAATCTTGATAGCATTTGAATGCCCATACTTGTGTTTGATACACAAGGGATATGACTTGAAAACCTCCTCTTTGAGGCCCCAAATGATGTACAAGATAAGTGTGGAATGGGCTCTCAAAAACTCCTCTGTCGTTGCCCAAGAATGGAGCACCATATATATAGAAAAGAGGGCTCCAATGGCTCTAAAACGGGCAGAAAACGGTCATAAACGACCTGTCCCGACCGGTCATGACCAGTCGGAGTCCCCTGCTGCATGAAGCCACAAGCACAGGCCATATACACTGGCCGACCGGTCATGACCGGTCGGACCACCTTGCTGGACAGCCCTGAAAACATCAGGCCGACCGGTCACATCCAGGCCGACCGGTCATGACCGGTCGGCCATGCTTGCTGAGTCCCCACCTTTCATGTGTGAAGGCCGACCGGTCATGACCGGTCGGCAGACCTTTGAAGCAAGCAGCAAGGCTGCTGGCCGACCGGTCATGACCGGTCGGACCAGCCTGGTTCTCCCTTCAAATGAGCTGAACACAACATGTTTCAGCTTGGTGTTTTAGGCCAAGGTTGGGTTGATCAAATGGGACACCTAGGGCCTATCAATGATGCCTAAAGGGTTCTAATTATGGTCAAGGACATCAAGGATACAAAGGGGATAGGTTTTGGTCGAGGTTAAGGCACCAAGGCATCTCATATACCTGAATCTTCTTCCTTGATGTGGCTGGACGTCTTGAGTCTTCGGTCTTCGTCTTCATTGGGCTCAACCGACACAAGACTCACAGCTGTAAGTGATTGACAAACAAGGTGCACTAGTATGCCATGAAAAAGTGCACTAACAAATTATACATGGCAACCATCATATATATTATCACCACACAAAATTTGGGATCAATTGGATATTTGTGGTTCTCACAAATTTGGACCGTTCAGAAGGGTGTCAACGTTGAACATTGCACTGTATAACAAACCTGGTCTGAATTGAATCAATCAGGTGAAGAGGTTAGAAAGATCAAATTAATCCCAGATTTGTTACACATGGCAACCATCATATATACTATCAACAAACAAAATTTCAGACATTCAAAATAGTATCAGTGTTGACCACTGCATTGGACAACAAACCTAATTTGAATTGTATCAATTGGATGAAGGGGTTAAACAGATCAGATTGACCATAAATTTAATACACATGGAAATCATCATATATAATATCATCATACAAAATTTGGAATCAATTGAATATTTTTTATCCCCACAAATCTGGTTCATTCAGAAGGGTATCAGTGTTGACTATTGAACTATGCTGGAAACCTGGTTTAAATTGTATCAATTGGATGAAATGGTTAGATAGATTGGATTGACCTCAAATTTAGAGCACATGGAAACTAGCATACATACTATTACCACACAATTTGGGATCAATTGGATATCTATAGTCCTCACAAATCTGAACCATTCAAAAGGGTGTCAATGCTAACCACTACACTGGACAGCAATCCTAGTTCATAGGGTGTCATTGTGATGTCATCTTGATGCCATCATAGTGATGCAATGTGGAGTTTTTAAGTGGATATTTATGCATATGAGTGTTGAATTGTTCTTCAGTTATTCGCCGAGATCGGGTGTCGTACCTGTGCATGAAAAGTACTGTCGGATTCATATCGATGAGGCAATCGTCCTTATATAGGTTTGAAACCCTTCTGATGTTATTTTTCTTAAGTGAGCACATTAGGATTTTTCTTGGGTACATTAGGTAAACATTGAAGTGTAGTTCAAGTCACAACCTAGTCGAGGAGAGGTACGGATGTTGCACAATCCGTTATAGTGGCCTTAGCTTCATACATTTCTATTTTAAGAAGGGTCAACTAACCATTATGTTGTTGTGTGTGGTCGTGCTTCCATTTCTAGATTGTTTTCTCTCTTTTTTATGCACTACTTATAAGTCTACAGCTATGCATGGCCGTTTTAATGCAGTTATATGTCACTAGATGTCACCACCTTAGCATTATGTTGAATTATACGTTCCTTCTGAGTGTTTTACATATGTGCAGCCTGTTTATTCTTTCCACGTGTCACCAGGAGGATGGCCGCCTCTAGAGTTTCAGTCATGTGCATGTAAGGTGTAATGGCATTCCTGACGTGAAATGCCTCTATTGCAGAGGTGTGTTTTGGATTCTCATGATCTCTCTTCTGTGCTTCGTGGGTACCTTTTCTAGCTTCCATATAAGTGTGCCAACAAACGATGGCATTCTACTTGTTGATTTGACTATGGCAGGCCAAGTGTAAACAAATGAAGAAACAAAATAGCTCTAATCATCATCTTAAAACACCTATAGGATAGATCCACTTTGTATTGCTTATGAGTCCAAAGCACTACTTAAGTTAGGGTCTGTTTGATATGATGTAATTACAGGTACTTACATACAAGTAAGTAATAATTTGGTATTTCCTATTGAACATCTCAAATGAGACTTAGTTTATGTGTCGTGGGTAGTGTCTACATGGCAAAACTCTATAGGTCCCACCATGATGATGTCTTTTATCCACGTCATCTATTCAATTTTCTAGATAATCTTAGTGTATGAGCCCAAAATGGGGCAGATCCAACGCTCAAGTGGACCATATGAGCAATAAAATAATGACACCCACCGTTGAACCTACCATTTCTTATGGGATCTGCCTCATTTTTTACCCCATCTGCTAAAATAGTCTGAAAAAATGAATGGATGGTGTGGATATAATGCATGCACCATGGTGGGGCCCACAAAGTTTTAGCTTATAAACAAGGTTGAGTTTTACCTGATTTTCGAGATGCAATTTCAGATCTTTTCCAACCGTATAATTAATGATTATGCTTTTACCACCAATTTACCAATATTTACACCTAAGTAAACAGATCCTTAGATATTCTAACTGTGTCATCTATGGCTCATAAACAACAAATGATTGTCACATATTAGCCCTATTGTTGTAACCATGTCATCTACTCCAGCACTACTTAAGCTTATGATTCAGGACCTGTTTCATGTGGTATTGAATTGGAGGGATATAAATTTCATCCAACATTTGGAATCCTTGGGGATGATTAAATTAATCCAGATATTTGAACCTCTGGTCCTAACAAAAAGATACAGCAGGATTTTTGGCCAATTTTGAAATCCACTAAATCTGTGGGCCCCACATTGATGTATGTGTCTTATCCACATAGTCCATCCATGTGTGCCCTCTTACAGGTAACACTCGAGTTCCATATGAATATAGGTGACCAGCATCAATTGTGAAATCTAGTATGTTGATTACAATTCCAATGTCCATCAAACACTTATTTCACACACAAAATAGTGTTTTGCAGAGGAAGAATTCATCCTAATGGCATGTTGGTTTTTTATTTCCCTGGTAAATGAAGTGTAAAATGGGTAATTATTATTTACCCTTGTATTTATGTTGGGAAGCCGCCTTTGACATTGGCTTGATGTTGACAGAGCATTGAAACCGAGGAAAGGTGGATTTTTTTCCACTAAAACTTGTGGGGCCCACTATTATCTATGTGCTTGATCTGTGCCGTCCATTTGTTTTTTCCTATAATTTTAAGTTATGAGCCCAAAAATGAGGTAGATTCAAATCTCAGGTAGACCACACCACACAAAACACAAAACAGGAGAAAATGAACGCTTACCGCTTATTTCTTTTTTTGGGGCCACAGAAGTTTTGGATGAAGTTTATTTTTGTGATTTCCCTTCATCCATGTCTGTGTGACATTATGAACGGGTTGGATGGCAGGTACACATTCCTGTTGGCCCTATGCTCATTTTAACTTTCAACAGTAGGCATTAAATTCATCCAATTTTCTGTCATGGGGTCCACTTTAGACTTGTATCTACTTCCTTTTTTAGCTCATGCCCTAAAATAAACAAGTAGAACATATGAAATGAGTGGATCAAACACATGTATATCGATGAGCCCCATAAATGTTTCCACCATAATTTCCGTTGGATAATCAAACCTTTGCGCTATGGCTTTTTTAGGTCAAATTACATCCAAAATTCTTCTTTTCCAAACTGCTGCAAAAAATAATATTTGCTTATTTACAGTTCCTTTATAGTGGATTTTGAAAAACCAACTAGCCGAAATTGGATGGTTAAAATACTATGTATTTCTCGACATGTTATCATTGTGTGACAATGGTGTTACTTCCATCTCATAATATGATCCGTGTCATTTCTCCACGATGGTTTGCTCCCATTTATTTGATTCTAAATAAATCATCCCAATCGATAATTGACCGTCCCACATGTCATGCATAGTGCATATGCGGTAAAGTTTCCAACTTTCCATAAAGGTTGGGACTTGGCAAACCCTTTATATGTGTCTCTGTCACCATTCATCCGTGAAAAATCAGCAGACCAACCAATCAGAGGAGGGAAGAAAAAGAAATTGATAGGAAGGTATCTACTTCTACCCGAGCTCCACATGGGTGGAAAGTGTATGAGATCCACCCACCAGGTGAGCCTCCTCATATCTACCTGAGAATCCAAAATATGATCTAAAACTCAGGTGGGCCACAATATAGGAACGGCTTGGATGAGGCACCCACCATTGATTGTAATCAAGGCTGACCTTGGTGTTTACATGACATCTACTTCATTTGTCCAATAAATTCAACAGGATAGAAGGATGTCCCCAAAATCATGCTCTTCCAAAACTCAGGTTCTAGGCATAGTTTTACTCTGTACCATAAGTGGTCCACTTGGGTTTGGGACGGGCCTGATTTTTGGAATCAAGGTGAAGGCAAGGTGGAAAATCCAATGGAGAGAATCTCGTCCACATGTGATTTAAAAGGAATCTAGTCCCTTTTAGTATCTCCTGCCAGCCTTTTATAACATGAACCGGTCAAAGGCTCCTCCATACCCATGAAAATTGAAAGCGAATCAGGAATAGCTTAGTGGGTGTTACCCTAACCGTGTGGGGCTTATCTTGATGTATTTTTTATATATTCACGCCGTTCATCTGTTTTTCCATCTTATTTTAGAACTTGGTCCCAAACCCTAAGAAGATTCAAATCTCAGATGGACCATACCACTAGAAATAGTGATGAATGATCACTAAAAACTTTCTGTGGGCTACAAAAGTTTTGGATCAAGTTTATCTTTATATTTTCCCTTCATCCAGATCTTCTTGACATTATCAACAGTTTGGATTGCAAATAAACATTACTAAAACCTTTCGATGGTCTCTGTGGATTTTTTAATGGTGGGGCACTCTATCACCACTGTTCCCAGTGGTATGGTCCCCCTGAGATTTGAATTTGCATAATTTTTGGATCCCCATTCTCAAATGGACCAGGCAACATATGGACAGCATAAATATACAAAATATCATACATGTGGACCACACGGTAGGGGTAACACCCACCAAGTTGTTCTCTAGTAACACTAGGGCTCTCAATGGCGCATGTCAAATCCGAGATTGCTTAAATGGACCGGATTTGGATTCACAGGAACATATTCAAGTTCGATCCAAATCCAATTAAGATCTGACTCATTGTCACCTTTTTGTATATGTTATATTCATGGTGGCCATCTGTTTTCGAGATTATTTTAGGCTGTCTCAAAATTGAGACATGTCATTCTTAGGTCAACCATACCACATTAAATAGTGGGATTTGCATCATTTTTTTACTAAATTAAATATATTATATATTTTTTTAGATTTGTAATGGGGTGGATTCAGACCTAGATCCGACTTGAATCCGATGGTTATGTGGATTTTGGATCGGAAATGGATCTAACAATTTACAAATGGATCAGATATGGATATCACCTTTTGGATCCAAGTTGGATCTGAATCCGTCTACAAATATACAGACTTGGAGCCGGATCCAACTGGATCTGATCCAGATCCCATTGGGAGCCCTAAGAAACATATGCTCCCATGATAATTGTCTACACCCAAAAATAAAAGAAATTCTTGACATGGCCTGATGGAAAAGGGCATACGCATTTATTAGATGGGTGTCTAAGGTAGGAAAAGGTAAAAGCATAAGTTTATCTTTTATAATATCTAAGGTTATTTGTGAGCTCCACATTTGATATTTGCACATAAAGTTTTCTCATTAAATCATATCAAAAGTTATTGGAATCTCATGTAACTTTAGTTAGATTTAATACGTGTCCCTTCCACAGGAGTGCTTGACGTCTTCGATGGATCCCACTAGGTGGGTGGGATCCCTGATTGTTGGGCCCACTATGATTTATGTATCTTGCATCCACACTGTTTATCCATTTTGAAAGCTTATTATAGGTAATTATCCCAAAAATAAAACAGATTCAAATCTTAGGTGGACCACACCATAGGAAAAAGGTGATTAAATCCCAACTATTAAAAACTTTTTGGGGGCCACCGAAATGTTTATTTTCCATCCAACCTTATGATAAGGTCACAAAAACCTAGATGAAGGAACCACACAAATATCATCTTGATCTAAAACTTTTATGTCCCACCAGAAGTTTTTAATGGTCATCTACCATTGTTTCCTGTGGTATGGTCCAACTGAGATTTGGATCTGCTTCAATTTTTGCATCATGCCCTATAACGAGCTATCAAAATGGTTGGATGGCGTGCATGTAAGGAACATACTTCAAGGTAGTCCTACTGTCAGGGTCCTACCCACCGCGGTGGACCATGGGGATTCAGATTAATGCATCGGCAATGTTCGTATTGTGGTAAGAATTTGTTTCATGTGGTGCCCCTTTCTCACTCTACTTGGGTCCGTTTGGTGTTTTTTTTATATGATATCCAATCCATTCAGAAAGTTTACCCCACCTGAATGAATGGCCATCCACAAGTGAAGCCATTCCAAATTCGAAAACCCAACTGTACCACACCACAGGAAATGTTGAGATGGGACGCCAGCTACTAAAATCCTTCCAAAATGTTTGTGGGTATACCAAATTAGCATATTCCATCCAATTCACTCAGAAGATGCGCCCCATCGGTATCAATCAACCCCAACAATCAACTCATTCCAAAAACTCATGTGGCTGGTCCCGGATTGAGTACTACCCCCACCAGACCTAACTAGAGATGGAAAGGGGCTCTGTGGGGCCCACCGTGATGTGTGTGTTTTATCCCCGCTGTCCATCAATTTTGACAGATCATTTTAGAGAATGAGCCCAAAAGGTAGGCATATCGAAGGCTTGAGTTGACTACACGGTGACAATAACGGTCATGGTCAAAACCTTCTTAGGGCCCACCTTGATGTTTATTTAGCATCCAACCTGTTCATAAGGTCAAATAGACTTGGATTAATGGAAAACATAAATATCAACTTGATCCAAGACTTCCGTGGCCCCCAAGAGGTTTTCAACGGTAAGAGTTCAATTCCCACTGTTTCCCGTGATGTGATCCACTTGAGTATTAAATCTACCTCCATTTTGGTCTCAGGCACTAAAATGATATGTCAAAATGGATGGACGGTGTGGATAAAACACATACATCAAGGTGGACCCCACATATCTCCTGACAAGACCATGTGGCTACAGCATGTAGTGGCCCACCTGAATTCCGGATGTATCAGCCTGATTTCCAGGTTCCAATGTTAACATGACAAGGCACATGATGAACGGATTGGATGTCATGCACACATCCAAGATGGCACCACTCATCACATTATAGGTTAAGCTTAACCTATGAAGCTTAGCAGTAGATCCGGCCTGACAAAGGGTACGGGTGACAACTTAAGAAACTAGTGGGCGGCTAAAGTTGGCCACTAATTCTTGAACCGTCCATTTTTTATTTTTTATTTTTATACTGTGGTCCATATAGACCAGATGCCTTGATATTCATCTAGAGCATCTATAAATTATGAATCATATGATGGATGGCTTCAAGCTCTCACATGCATGCCATATTTGCACGTGGTATCATGGAAATAGACATCCTAATAGACGAACCTGCTTCCAAGCTTAAAAAAATGAGAAAGTATACGTGAGGCATTGGGACGTGAATGATGTCTTTGTTGCTTGTTAAGTTGGCCCTAGGCTGTTGGCTAGGTGATCAAACCGGTAGAACTGGTGGACCCACCATGGATGGCGCTTAGCCTTCCAATCCTAACGGTTGGCTGTCAACGGACTGGTCGTGGGCCCGACCAAGGTCTGTGCAAAACCCAACCCACAAAATAAAATAAGCCTGGCCCATGCCCATGACTGGCCAAAAGAGAAAGGGCTCATGCACAAATGCCCTTGAATCCTAAACAGGGCAAGCTGATGGGCTGAAGGGCTCTTAAACGGAGCCTAAACCCGGCCAGCTATTAAACAGGCTTAAAGTAGGCCAGGCCCAAAAACCCGACCGGCCACCCCGCCACATTGACAGGCCAGGCCTTTGTTTTCTTCTAACTAGCAAGAATTGCAGTGACCCGTGCCAAAAAACGAGGCAGACTCAAAGCTCAAGCAGACCACACTTCAGAAAACACTGGAGATTGAACACTAACCATTTAAATGTTATTCCTATTGTGTGGCTCACTTGAGCTTTAGATTGGCCTCATTCATGGGCAGTATATGTTAGAATCATTTGGCCAAATGAATGGATGACACGTGGATAAAACACATGCACCGTGGTGGCACCCATAGAGTCTCGTCTCATTTTCCGTACCTAAAAGTTGTTGTTGTCACAGTCATGCAACATTCCGTCCCTAAAAAATTGTGTGGTGAGTAATGTAAGACTCCATTAAGTGGGCCACACATGATCATCGGTTTAGATCATGACCGTTCGATTATTCAGACTGAGCGATTCAGTGGGCCCGACTATAGTTGTGATCATTGCAAATAGGTTTGGGGTGGGACGCTTGAACCGTGTTCCCTATACGCGGTTATTAAGCCAGATATGGAAACCTACGGTGTGGAGACCCTAGAGGAGAGAAGTGTGATGGGTAAGCTTCTCTAGCCCTCTTTCCTATAAATATATGTCTTGGTCCCCTCACCAACACACAAGAGAAAACCCTAGTCCCATTGAGTGATTCTCCTAAAGGTGTAAGGTGCGGAAAACCAAGAGTTCTTCTCTGCAACACGGCGGCATCGGGAATGTCTTCCCAATCAGGTATGGCTTTCAGATTACAGTATAGAATCTCCATTATTCGATGCATAGACGATCCAATTATTCCGCATTAAGATTAAGTTTCATGAGTAATTAATGCTAAAATGATAAAATACACCACAAATCACATAAATTACATTGTTTCAAATAGGCCCTAAGTCGTCCAACATGCAAATCCTATCTTTAACATGCGCTGGCGGGCAATGATCTTACTTGTGTATGATGACCATTGTCTGTGTAATCCACTTATCCACCACGTTTAGCAGCTCAAGGGATGTGAATTGCTAGGTGCACCACCAACTTCCTATGGTATTGTATTGACATGGCAAAGTTCTATTGGCCCTACCATGATGCATGTGTTATGTCCACAATATCGTCCATCCATTTGCAAGATAATTTAGGGCATGAGCTAAAAAATGAGACAGATCCAAAGCCCAAGTGGACCACACCACAAAAAAGCAATGAAAACAATGACACCTACCTGTAAAACCTTTCTAAGGCTCACTATGCTGTTTACTTGTCATCCAACCTATTCATAAGGCCACACAAACCTCAATGAAGTGAAAACACAAATATCAGTTTGATCCAAAACTTTCATGGCCCCCACAAACTTTTCAATGGTAAGTGTTCAATCCCCACTGCTTTTTGTGGTGTGGTCCCCTTGAGATCTAGATTTGCCTCATTTTTTAGTTTATGCCCTAAAACAATATTGCAAAGTGGATGGACGGTGTGGGTGTAACACATACATCATGGAGGGCCCACAGAACTTTGCCACGTCACTGCACCACACAATCAGCATCCCACTCATGTTGTTCATAGATAAATAAATAAAAGCCCATTTCATAAGAAAAACAAAATCAAAACATATACTACATAAAAAGACCATATGTTCCATACAAGAACTAGACCTAGACCATACTTATTTTTGGAAATTTATACAAAGTGATTTGGGAGCATTGATTCCATGTGAATTGAAATTCAATTCATAATTATCATAGAATCCATGTGAATTAAAATCCTAGGTTGTGTTTGGCACTATGTGAATCTAAATTTTGTGTTGGCCACCTTTTTTCATGTGTGATATACATTTCACTAAATTCTTTAATGGTAGCCCACCATAAGATTTATGTGAAATCCACCCCGATCACCAAGTATATCCCTCCATATTAGCCGTAGGTCTCAAAACTTATCTCAGTCTGTGATTGTGAACCATACAATTAGAAACAACATACAAGGGATATCACTCACAACTGTTTCACTTCGTATGGCCCACCTAAATCACAAAATAGTGGCTAAAATGAAGTGGCACACCTGGTGATCAGAGTGGATTTTATATAAATATTAAGTAGAGCATATCAATTCTTGAAGCTAATGAAAGTCATTTTCATACCTAGGTACATGGCTTAAGTGGTAGACTCAGTGAAGATAGCCTCGTTTCAACACTAAGGTCATGGTATCGATTCCCATAGTAGGGGTGGCTAACATTGTGATGTGACTAACCGGGGTGGGTGGGTGTACTAACAATGGGGTGTGTGAACTAACCCATAAAAAAATAAAAAGTCATTTTCATACATGACATCTTTAATCAACCCATCTTGGCCTTAGAAAAATTGTGGGACATGGCCACCATGATGTTTATGTAAAATTCACTCCAATCACCAAGTGTGTCGTTTAATTTAAGCCATAAGGATTAAATATCATATTGCCTCTATGATTCAAGTGGGTCATACAAAGAGAAACAATAATCCTCACCTTCCAAACCGATTCCTTTCGTGTGGCCCATTTGAATTGAGGATGGGCCATTTTTTTGTCTATATACCTACATATTAGCTTTGTATCTAATGGTTGGAGTAGATTTCATAAAATCATCATGGTGGGCCTTGAAAAATTAAGGGTGGGTGTCTCTCTTAGCTTTTTCCTTAATATGACCCACCTGAATTATACACTAAGCTAATTTTTAGGCTCTATAGTTAAATTTAAGGAACACACTTATTAATTGAGGTGGATTTTACGTAAAAATGATAGTGGGGCCCACCAATTCTTAAAGCAAGCATTCTATTGATTTTCACGATTACATTATCCATGATAACAGATGCTAAAAGGATTAAAAAATATAGCTTTTAGCAAGGAATTCAAAACAGTTGAAAGGGTGGTGAATGAAATTCATTTACCACATCTATACATCTCTCCAAACAAACCTACTTTATGCATTTACCACCAATTTTATGGTGCCAAATGACCCCTAATTGTTCGGCCCACGTTACGGGCACTATATTTGGGAAAGTTTCTAACCTTCCATGAAGGTAGGAATGGGGAAAACCTTTATGTGGAAGCAGACTGCGTACACTAAGCGTCTTGAGTAACCTGTGCGGGGCCTACCATGATGTATGTATTTTATCCACTCTGTCCATATATTTTACCGATAATTTTAGGGCTTGAGCCCAAAAATGAAGTATATCCAAAGATGAAGTGGACCGCACCACAGGAAACATTGTGAATTGAATGTCTACCCTTGAAAATTTCCAAGGGGCGATAGAAGTTTTGGATCAAGCTAATATCTGTGTTTTCCCTTCATCCATGTCTGTGTGGTCTTATGAATAGGTTGGATGACAAACAAGCATCACTATGGGCCCTAAGAAGGTTTCAATGATAGAAATCATTATTTCCACTATTTTCTGTGGTGTGGCTCATTTGAGCTTTGGATACGCTTCAATTTTGAACTCAACGGCTAAAATGAGATAGAAAAATGGATAGACGGCATGGATAAACCAAATACATTCACCGTAGCCCCAACAGAGTAAACTCAGTACCAAGATAAAAGCGTAGGTAACTCAGAATCCCATTTCCCTTGTGTGCGTCTCTGTCACCATTCATCCGTGAAAAATCAGCACACCAACCAACCAGAGAAGGGAAGAAAAAGAAATTGGTCGGAAGGACGTGTCTACTGCTACCCGAGCTCCACATGGGTAGAAAGTGTGTGAGATCCACTCACCAGGTGAGCCGCCTCATATCAACTTGAGAATCCATAATTCGATCTAAAACTCAAGTAGACCACTGCATAGGAACGGCATAGGAACGGCTTAGATGGGGCACCTACCATTGGTTGTATGCAAGGCTAACCTTAGTGTTTAAATGACATCTAATTCATTTATCCAATAAATTCAACAGGAGAAAGGATGCCCCCATAAATCATGCTCTTCCTGAAGTCGGGTTCTAGGCATGGTTTTACTCTATACCATAAGTGGTCCACTTGGGTTTGAGATGGGCCTGAATTTTGGAATCAAGGTGAAGGCTAGGTGGCGAATCCTACCGAGAGAATCTCTTGCACATGTGATTTAAAAGGAATCCAGTCCCTTTTAGTATTTCCTGTCACCCTTTTTTAACATGAACCAGTTAAAGGCACCTCAATGCTCATGAAAATTGCCTACACCCAGACAGAAAAGGGATTCTTGATATGGCTCGATGGAAAAGCGTCATATGCACTTATTAGATGCTTGGTCAGAAAAGGTAAAAGCATCATTTCACCTTTTGTAATCTCCAAAGATATTTGTGGGCTCCATATTTGACTGGCACACATTGTGTTTTTTCATTAAACCACACCAAAAGTTATAAGAATATTATATAACTCTAGTTAGATGTAACACGTGTCCCCTCCATAGAGGCACAGCTTTGGTGGGTGGAATCCCTTTCTGTGGGGCCTATTGTGATTTATGTATCTTACATCCACACCATTCATCCATTTTGAAAGCTCATTAAAATTAATTAGCTAAAAAATGAAGCAAATTCAAATCTTAGGTGGATGACACCTCAGGAAATAGAGGTGATTCAATCTCCACCATCAAAAGCTTTTTGGGGGCCACCAACATGTTTATTTGCCATCAACCATTTGATAAGGTCACAAAGACCTAGATGAAGGAACCATACAAATGTCAGCTTGATCCAAAACTTTCGTAGCCCACAAGAAGTTTTAATGGTTGATCACAACTGTTTCATGTGGTATGGTCTAACTGAGATTTGGATCTGCTTCTTTTTTCATTTTTTTCATAACGCACACACGGGGTACTTGAACCCATGACCTTAGTATGGAAACTCTGGTGAGTCTACCACTAAGCCTTGAGTAGGAACCCACAGGCCCTACTCATTTTTTCGGATCATGCTTTAAAATTAGCTGTCAAAACGGTTAAACTGCGGGGATGTACGGAACATATATCAAGGTAGCCCTACAGTCAGGAATCCCACCCACCTCCACCGGAACTGCGCCACCTCCATAGATGCCTATGCAAGAAAAAAACAAACAAACATACTCATAAATCGGCACTGTATGGCATTGGTGTAAGAACTTTTTTCATGTGCTGCTCTTTCCTCCCTCTACTTGGGTCTGTTTGGTGTTTTTTTTATATGCCATCCAATCCATTCAGAAGGTTTGCTCCACTAGAATGAATGGCCATCCAAAAATCAAGCCATTCCAAAACCCAACTGTACCACACCACAGTAAAAAGTTGAGATGGGACACCCACTACTAAAATCCTTACAAAATGTTTGTGGGCCTACCAAATTTGTATATTCCATCCAATTCATTCAGAAGATGTGCCCCATCGGGATCAATCGACCCCAACAATAAGCCATTCCAAAACCTCATGTGGCTACACCATGTAGTGGCCCACCTGAATTTTGGATAGATCAGCCTATTTTCTAGGTGCCAATGATAATATGAAAAGCACATGATGGATGGATTGGATGTCATGCACAGATCCAAGACGGCACCACTCATAGCATTACTGGTTAAGCTTAACCTATGAAGCTTTGCAGTGGATCAGGCCTGACAAAGGGTTCGAGTGACAACCTAAGAAACTAGTGGGCCACTAATTTTTGAACCGTCCATTTGCTTTTTTGACATTGTGGTCCATATAAACCAAACGGCTTGATATTCGTCTAGAGCATGTACAAATTATGAATCATATGATGGATGGCTTCAATCTCTCACATGCATGCCATTTGCACATGTGGCATCATGCAGATAGACATCCTAATACATGAACCTGCTTCTAGGCCGTTGGCTAGGTGATCAAACCGGTGAAAATGGTGGAACCACTATCGATCGCTCATAGCCTGCCAATCCTAAAGGTTGGCTGTCAACAGACCGGTCATGGGCCTGGCCGACATCTGTTCAAACCCAGCCCAAAAAAAAAAAAGGCTTCGTCCATGCCCATGACTTGCCATAAGAGAAAGGCCCGAGCCGAGATCGGTTGTCATTATGCACAAATGCCCTTGAATCCTAAACAGGCTAAGCTGATGGGCTGAAGGGCTCTTAAACAGAGTCTAAGCCTGGCCAGCTATTAAACAGGCTTAAAATTCTTTTACTCCAACCCGGCCTAAAGTAGGCCAGGCCCAAAAACCTGACCAGCCACCCCGGCCCATTGACAGGGCCATGTTTTCTTCTAACTAGCAAGAATCGCACTGACCCGGGCCAATCGTACAACTGTAGAATGTTTGTGTATGGTCTAAGTCGTCCAACATGCGGATCCTATCTTTAAAATGCACTGGCCCAAAAATAAAGAAATGCCAGAACATCACATGGGCAATGATCTTACTCGTGTATGATGACCATGTTGTGTGTAATCCACTCATCCACCAGGTTTAGCCACTCACGGGACGCGGATTGCTAGGTGCACCACCAACCTCCTTAGGTGTGTTGACGTGGCAGAGTTCCGTTAGATACAGAACTTTACCACATAATCCAACCTGACCCGAATTTGCTTTACCCAAACTCAACCAGACTCAAATCCGATTGCCATTTTACAACCCAAACCCAACCGATTGCCATTTTACAACCCAAACCCAACCCCAACCCGCCGGCCTTGACAACCTGACCCAATTGGGTTAGTCGGGTTAACGTTGTCTTGAACCCCAAGTTGCAGCCCTAGTAATAATCTCCCACTAATGAGGAAGCACCATGTGCATGTCTCAACATCAAGCTTTTTCCCTTTTCTTCCAAGGAATATGAACATAAGCAATTGACTCAAAGATTCTAAAATGATTGGCCTCTGGTTTTCTTCCCCGGAGATGCTATATGTCGGAATCCCTTTTCTTTACTGCTTGTGTCGCTAACAAGTGGTCGGTAAAGCTAACGGGTGGCGGGAAAGGTACCTCCACAATTTTAACTTCGATATTGATAGTGTGATCCACATTCAAAGGTAAAGATCCCCTTGCAAAAAATGATGATGTGCACATGGTGCTTTTTCATTACCATGTTGTCATCACTCCCTGCTGTATGCAATCCACGCCTATGGAACCGCATTGCGGGATTACATGCAGTAGGGTTAATTTTTCGATCAGGATTGTTGGATCACTCCAACCAACTCAACATGGACGCAGTTTGGCTAGTGACCCCAACACTAGCCAGCTAGCTGGTGTCAAAGCGCTGTAGGCCCCACCATGATATATATGTTTCATCCACGCTGTCTATGGAGCTCAAAAATGAGGTAGATTCAAACTTCAGGTGGACCATACCACAGGAAAAACAGTGTTGATTGAATGTCCACCATTAAAAACTTCCAAAGTCCCACTGTAATGTTTATTTGCCATCCAACCCATCGATAAGGTCTAACAGACCCTGATAAAGGAAAGCCCAAATGCCAGCTTGATCTAAAACTTTTGTGGCTCCTAAGAAGTTTTCAATGATCAGCGGACCGATGAGGTACCCAGACCCAACCCGTCCAAGAACAAACTCAATTGCTAAATGGGTTTGGATCTGTTACCTTTATATTAGGCCCGACCCGACTTGAACTGAACCCATCTAGCAAATGGGCGGGTCTGGCCTATGTTGCAAGGGACCTATCTAGGCCCGGGCCTGTCTAGACCCAGTTTTAAACCCGGTAAAAATACTTGCATACTAGATTTAGACCTAGACCCATTAGACCCAATCCATTTATAAATGGGCCTGGGTGGATCTCCCTTTACCATACCCATTTGATGGGGGTGACCCAAACCCAACCTAAACCTGCCCATTTAGTAAAAGGGTTTGGGTCAAAAATTTAGACCCAGGACTCTTTAGTAAATATGCAGGTTTGGTTTTAGATAAACCCGCCACAAACCCAACCATTTACAACCCTAGTCAGCATTCAATCTGCAAGCGATTTGCCTATAGCCCAGCACAGAAATATAAATCCATAACAAATTAACTCAGTCCATCTGTTTTGAAAGACCAAAATGGGAAAGGATTCTAAAACTCAAAGAAGATCCAAAACTCTGGTGTGCCATGCCAACAAAACAGTAGAAACAGCAACGTGCACCATTGAAACCATCGTGGAGCTAAGCATGATGTTTTATATTCTATCCAAACCGTTCGTGGAATTATTACCACTCAGATAAACTGTAGGAGCAAATATCATCCCATACAAACTTATGTCATTGTCAAGCATTGAATCCCCTCTGTTTTGTATGGTATGACCCACGTGAGTTTTGGATTTGCCTGATTTTTAAAATCTTGTCCTATTGTTGTCTTTCAAAACAAACGGGCAAAGTGGATTTGTCACCAACATCTCTATGGGGCTCACATAGCCCTGGCCACAAAGATATCTCGGTGTCTAGGGTCACAGGCAATCCACTCCCATTCAGTCTCTATTGTTTCCTATGGTGTGGTCCATCAGAGGTTTGTATCTGCATCATTTTTGTGTTTGTGCCCTAAAATGATTAGGCAAAATTGGATGGACAACATGGATAAAATACATACATCATGGTAGAGCCCACAGAGCTTTCAATTAATAGTCCACCCTAAGTATTGAAAGTAAAGATTGGTACTGTGATAAGTTTTATCTTAGAGACATCATCCATCCATAACGAAGCCTACTAATTGGACGGTTAAGATTGATGGATAACCCCTCATGGTAAGTGATATAGTTCTATCGTACTCTAATTCTTCCGGCTTTATTGTATCATCTCTCATACCTTTCAACTTAGGGTTGTCAATGGGCAGGACTCGGGCTCAGGCCATGCAAAATCAATTTTGAATAGGGCAGCCCATCAGGCCCGCCCGAACAGTTCAAAGGCTGATGCGTAGGATTGTATGTGGGTATTATTCTTTAAAAACAGGCCTCCCACTGGAGGTCCACTACATGGACGGTCCTGATTATTATCTTGCTCTCACACATGCAATGTGGATCGATGGTCTACCATACTCCGGTTTTACCGGTTCCACTGTCTCCTCATTATAAGAAAAGAAAAGAAAAGGTACCCTCGTACGTCTTCCATCACGTAAGACAGAAAATGAAGGACGCATCCTTCCCAGAAAATGGGCCCCACCTGTCGGTGACCGTTCTCCAACATGTCATTAAGACACGTGTCGTCTAGTAGTTGGTTATGCCACTTGTGTAAGTGATATCTTTGATTAACCATACCTAACCATACCACAGCTTACGAGAGTGTGGTATCTCGTACACATGCACACATCCATCGTACACATTGGCAAGTGCCGATCTTGACCGTCCAAATCATAGCTCCACTGCAGATGGATATGGTTCTCAGAAGCACGTTAGTTTAAAACCTTTGGCCTAGCAACCTGCAATGGAAAGCTAAGTGGGCCCACCATGATGTTTGTGAGAAATCCAGGCTATTCATCCATTTTTTCTAGATCATGTTAGGACATATACCCAAAAATAAATTGGATCCAAAACTCAAGCGGGACTTGAACGTCCACCGTTGAAACATTCGTGGAATTCTTACTGAATTCGGACCGTTCCCTAGTATCCGTTTGTAAATCGATCTTTGGATCCGTCTAATCTCTGAATTTTCTAGAACAGTAGCCATCCACATCAGGGCCCACAAATTGGACGGTTCAATTTAAGCAGATGCATGCCATACTATAAAAAAAGCATTCACCGGAGTACGATATGCCAAAACAACGAAGTGCCCCGGCACACAGAGATATTCCTGTGCCTGGGATGTGTGGGCCCACAGAGATGTCCGTGACAAATCCACTCCGTCCATCTGTTTTAAAAGACTACAATAAGAAAGGAATCTAGAAATAAGTTATATCCATAACTCATGGAAGCCACACAACACAAAACAGAGGGTATTAAACGCCTGGCAAGTGACAGAAGTTTTCTATCAGGATGATATCTGTTCCTACAGTTGATCTGAGTGATAATAACCCTATGAACGGTTTGGATGGCATATAAACATCATGGTCAGCTCCAGGAAGGTTTCAACGGTGGAAGATTCTGTTCCCAATTTTTTATTTAGTGTAGCCTACCTTAGTTTTGGATCTTCCTAATTTTTAGGATCATATCGAATTGTGGTCTTTCAAAACAAATAAACGGAGAGGATTTGTCACAGGATATTTTTAATGGATCGCACACAACCTGTGGATAGGATATCTCTGTGCCCGGGTAATCAGCAATCCGCTCCCAACTTTTACGGAAGTGGATGTCACCGCGGCACAGAGATATCATATACCTATGCGCGAGGTTGTGGGGCCACAGATATGTGCTTCATAAATCCATCCTGTCCATCTGTTTTTAAAAACTAAAATAAGATAGTAATCTAAAAATAACGCAGATCCGAAACTCAGTTGTACACACAAAATGAAACGGTGGGAACGGAAGTATACACCGTTGAAACCTTTTTGGAAACGATCATGATGTTTATTTTCGATCTAAACCGTTCATATGGTTATTATAACTCAGATAAGCTGTAGGAAAAAATATCATCCTGATACAAAACTTCTGTCACTTTTCAGGCGTTCAATTCCCATCCTGATACAAACTCCACACTGCTGACAGCAGCACCAGTGGGTACGTTGCATGACTGATTGGGTGGGTGGGTTGCATGACTGACCCAAAAAAAACAATTCCCATGTTTCGTGTTCTAAGGCCCAGATAAGGTTTGGATCTTCTTGATTTTTATATTACTTTCCTATTATGGTTTGGAAAGCATATGGACGGAGTTGATCTGTCACGAACATATCTGTAGGCACCACGCAGTCCCGGGCACTTGAATCTGTCTCTGCCCGGGGTAACAGGCAATCCGGACTCTCGCTCAGCTTTTCAGGTGCGCTAGCTGCCAACAAGAAAGGAACAAAAGCGTTCTACACCTGGCTGGAAGACTTTTTCTTCCCTCGACTGTACTCGTCTCACACGTGTAACTTTGGAACCTGTGTGCGAGATTTTAGTCGCTCGTCAGGCCATCCTGACTCCTCTCGTACCTCAAAATCAGGCCGTTCAGATAGTTAGGTGAGGGACACTTTTTAGAAAGGAAAAAAAAAATTTAATAAAAACTGACCGACGGTACAAATTCTATTCACAAGCTTTGGGTACTAGCTGGTTGGATCATCCTGATATTTGAGAAAAATCATCTAAGGATTGCATAACGAGCGAATCCGATAATGTCAGGGCTAAGGCTCTGTGGGGCCCACCGTGATCTATATGTTTTATCCACTCCTTCCATCTACTTTGGAAGATGAATGGAAGTATATATGTGGCTTAAGTGGACCATACTTACATGAAACAGTGGAAATTTAAAGTCCACCGTTGAAAACTTTTTAGAGGCCGCATAAGTTGGGCGCGGATTTCCTGCGAAAGCCTTGCACACGAATTTCCTGCGCTGAGAACCAAGGTGGGCCCACATTGATTTTTTTGATAAATCCACACCGTCCATCCGTTTTGGGAGCTCATTTTATGATATGTAAACAAAAATGAACTGGATCCAAGAGTCAAGTGGGCCAAAAACGTGAGATTTGAACATCCACAGTTGAAATATTTGTGGAGCCACAGGAGTTTCGAATCAGGATAATATTTGTTTTTCCAGTTCATCCCAGTAGTAGTGACGTTATGAACGATATGGATGTCATATAAACATCACTGTGGACCCTGGGGAGGTTTCAACGGTACTAATTTACCTACCCACCTTTTCCTTTAGTTCGGCCCACTTGAGTCTTGGATCCGGTTCATTTTTGTTTTCATGTCCTAAAATGAGCTCCCAAAACGGATGGAAGGTACAGATTTATCAAAAAACATCACTGTAGGCCCCACCTTGGCTCCCAGCGCAAGAAATTCCTGCGAAAGTTTCGCAGGAAATCCGCGCCCGCAGAAGTTTTGGATCAAAGCGATATTTATATTTCTCCTTTCGTACAGGTCTATGTAACCTTTTAACAGGTTGGATAGCAAATAAACATCACTGGGGCGCTAGAAAGTTTTCAACGGTAAGAGTTCAATCTCCACTGCTGCATGTGGTGTGGTCCACTTGAGCCACGAATCTTCATTGCTTTTGGATCATGCCCTAAAATGATCGGTTAAAGTATATGGACGGCGTGGATAAAATATATAGATAACTGTGGCCCCATGAAGCTCCGTATCTAGTTAGGTCGTGGCAGGGGTAGTACCCAATCCGCGCCCCATGTATAGTGGAGAGCGGATTAGGTGAGACCCCGGGCTCACCAAAGAGGGCGCAGCCCTTATCATGGGGTTACCGTGGGGCCCACCTTGATATATGTATTATGTATCCATTCCGTCCATCCATTTTTTCAGATTATCTTAGGGCATTATACCAAAAATGAAACAGAGACAATTATCAGGTGGACCATACCATAAGAAACAGTGGTGATTGACCATCCTACCATTAAAAACTTCTTAGGACTCACCTTCATGTTTCTGTAATGTTTATTTACTATCCAATCTGTTGATAAGGTCACATGAGGAAAAAAACAAATATCAGCTTCATACAAAACTTATATGACCCATTAATGGTGAATCACCACTGTTTCCTATGTTATGGTCCACCTGATGATTGGATCTGCTTTCATTTTGGTATAATCCCCTTAAATGATCTGGGAAAATGGATGGACGGCATGGATATATAATACGTACATCAAGGTGGGCCCCACAGTATCCCACAGTAAGGGTCGCACAGTCTTGGGTGAGGCCGGGGTCTCACCTAATCCGCTCTCGTATTAGCTACTGACAGGTTGAGTAGCTATAAGGCTACTGAAGTGACGTCAACAGCTTATGTGGCTCCACCGTGGTGTATGTGTTCTATCCATACCGTACATTCATTGGGAGAGTTCAAGGGCATGACATAAAGAATGAGACAAATACAAAGCTCAAGTGGACCCTGTTGTTGTAGATTCTTCGTTGCAACCGAAGATGAGATACACTAACTGATTAATCGGAATTGAGATACGATCCGTATAGACGGCCCTGATTTGGGCCTTTGATCCCTGCAAGACAGAACAGAATGCCAAGAGGTGGCCGAGTTCCGGCCGTTAGTCCTCCGATGCCAAAATCAGTTGATCGATTTTAAGGGCAATAGGTGTTTCTTTGTTCGGGATTCAATCTACCTGTAGTCAAGGCGTTCTTCGTCCTTTATAGGCGTTAGAGGAGATATTCTAGGCTAGAATTGTAGCCAATATCAAGTTGGAGATCTCGGCGGATATCTTGGGATTAGACCGTTCCGATCCTTAAAGACCACGTCATCTGCTTTCTGTTATAAGAGAATAGATAAGGTCGGCTTTTATAGATCTCCTTGACCTTAACAATTTCCGCACTAATTTCTCAGGTTAAGATAGTCGGATAGACATTATCTATGTCATTTTGACTTCGGATCGTCACATACCGAGGTCTCATGCAAAGCTTGGTTCATACAGATTTTCTAACCACAACAGTTGCCCCCCTGCTTCCGAGGAGGATCCTTCTATCTTGGGAGCATATTCGAGTGGGTAAGGCCAACTTCAATTTGGCGGCAAAGTCGTATTAAATGCATCGTTTTGAATTTCGAAAAAATACAATGATGGTTGTATGGCGCGGCAGGCTTTTCTTCTAACGAACGAATGGAACGGAGACGCGTGGACTTCGTATCTTCAAACGGACGGCCGGAATCCAGTTGTCCAATAGGCGAGCGAACGCGTGATGGGCCATGTTAAGGGTCGCGTCGGTTCGCTTTTTGAGGCCGTGGATGTCTGATGCATGGCAAGAGCAGGATACGGGTACTATCAACTGGGGAGTATAAATACCAGACTTAGAGGGATTTTCAGGGATTTCCTTCTTCCCTTACACTGTTCCCTGCCATCGCATAATCTCCTTCCTTCATCTGCAGTTGCTTTAGGCCGCTTAAGTCATCCGTCTGAAACAAGTCTTGTTCGTTTGACCCATATTCCGGAGCGTGATCCGATACGTTGGTTCTCTGTCCATCTCTCATTCTTCGTTTCGATTTTTCGTTCTTTCGAGCAGTAATGTCTGGTTCAGAGGAAAGTTCTTCTCGAACCCTATCTGCTTCTTTACCCGTTGGAGAATCCCGATTGGGGGAAATCCAATCTGCCCCTGCTGAGTGATCGGGAAGAACTCTACTTGCAGAGACTCCCTCTTCTTTTGCCTCGGATGAGGTTCTTGTTGTCAGCACATCGGGACAAAGTGGCAGATAGGTCTTCAAATTATCCTGCTGACCTGATCTAGACCAAACTTACCCTAATTTGACCTGATCAAGCTAGGGTTAGAATACTGTATTCTGGGGGCTATTGATCTCCGTTTGTCCGGCCTAGATGATTTCCCGACCCGTCCTCCTGGTGACCAAATAAGCGTGTACTCTCAGTTCTTCGAGGCCGGTTTTCGTCTTCCTCTGCTACCTATTGTGAGGGAGTATCTTTCTAGGGTCAACTTAGCTCCGGGGCAGTTGCATCCCAAATCCTGGAGGACGTTGATAGGCTGCGTTGCTTTATGGCGCCAGGTCCACGGGTTAGATCCTACCGTGGTGGAACTGATGAACCTGTATCAGCTGAAAAGCGATCCCGATTCTCAGGGATGGTTCTATCTGTCACCCCGGGGCAGAAAATGGCGTCGACTTATTGATGACCAGCCCTCCTCGGTTCATGGCTGGAAGGAGGAGTAGTTTTTTGTTACGAAGGGTTGGGAAGGTCCCTGACCTGAAGTCAAATTTCCATATCTTCGGGTGCGGAATTGGTTTTTAGTGCCAGGTCGGGTCGGCTAATGTTTTGTGTAATTCAAGTGCCTTTATGTTTAAAACGACCTGACCAGATTTCTCTTTCTTTTCATTTTTTAGTTCATGGGAGCCCTCCTAGCCTCAGCCCGGAAGAAGAGAACCACATTGCGACAGTGTGGGAACTGGACCCTAGCTTCCGTAGTGTGAAGATTATCCTTTCTCACGAAACTTTGACGGACGTAGGCATCAATCCCTCAGGTAATCTTTGCTTTATTTTCTTTTGACGTGGTTAGCTAAGCTTATGTTGACATATAGCACTAACACCGTTTTGTACTTTCACTTATCAGGTATGTCTGCTCCGGCCCCCAAAAGAAAGTCTGTCACTCTGATTGCCGAGGAGAAGGAGCAGATTAGGGCAATGAAAAGACAGAAAGCAATGTCGAAGCCTCCATCTAACCGCCCCCCTACTACCCCGACATCTGATGCCCCTCTAAACCCAGCCTCCAAAGTGAGACCAGAGGCGCCCGCGGCTGAGGCTAAAGCCCCTGTTGCCTCTGGGAGGCCTCAGCCAACCCAAGTCATAGACTTGGTGACTGTCCCCCAAGCCAGTCCGTCCGAGGGCACACCTCCCGCGGACCCCAGCCCAATCCTCTTCATCGCTGTGTCGAGGCCCAGAAATGCCACCACATCTATACAACTTGTGCGAGTGGGCATATAAGGCCATTCCCGAGGCCGAAGTGGAGGCAATGACGAGGGTTCTGGGGCTGTCTCTACTCAATACTCTTAGGATCTTTGGAGCTAAGGTATGCCTGTGGCCCCAGTTTTTAGCTTGCTGCTTTTATTTTTCTTGTGCGCTGGTCTTATATTGGACACTTTGCAGATTGCTTTCAGATGCGAAGCACTACGGGAGGAGATGACCCGAGATAAGGGCATGATATCTGGCTTCGAAGGTACTCTGGCTTCAATGAAACGGGCTTTAGATGAGGCGCTGAAGTCCGGGGAGGATGCCAGGAAGGCTCTGAGGCTCAAGAACGCAAGAATGCCTTACTACGAGCGAAGCTTTCGAATAGGGAGAGGGTGGAGGCCGAGCTTAATGCTCGAATTGAGGACCAGAATGCTGCTGGAGGAGCTCTGAAGGCGGAGCTGGCGAAAGTACGATCCGACCTGGAGGTTAAGATAGCCGAGGCTGACGAAATGTTCGACTTCGGTTATAAGAAGTGCAGAATGACAGTTCAAAGTCATCATCCAGATCTAGACCTCCCCTTTCTTGACTCTAAGGCGGAAGAGACCAACCCTCCAACCTCAGCTGAACCAGCAGTTGACCCTCCCCTTTAAGAGTTTCATCTCCCTTGCATATGTATTTCTTTTTTTTTCTTTTTTTTGCCCATGTGTTGGGGCTTTTAAACACACACTTGTAATGTTGTAATGTTGACCCTTTTGAGGCCATATTATCAAATCATATTCTGATGTTTCGTGTCTATTAGACTAACGATTTTTCTGTCTTTTTGGCTTGCTTTCACTATTCACCCAGCCCTCCTTACCCCGTGGCCGAGCAAGTTAGCTCATGTCGGAGTAACGTGGTGAAGTGTGGGTTAGTATAGGTGTAGGCAATGACCAATTCATGTGATTTGATCGTTACCGACCTTAAGCGTGTACACACAACTTCGGGCGATATTAGCCTCTGCTGGTATATCTTTTCCCTTGATGGGGATATAACTTCTGAGAGAGAATTCGACAAAATTAAATACTTAGCTTTTATTAATAATAGATTTTCAGATGCTCCGCATTCCGTGGGTGAGTTAGAGCTCGGCCTTGCATATCCTCGAGCTAGTAAGTCCCTAAGCGAACCGACCTTATAATTTTATATGGACCATCCCAGTTCGGATTGAATGTGCTTAAGATCTTGTCTCTCTTCTCTTTCATGTTCCTTCGTAGGACGAGGTCACCCACTTTGAAGCGCCTTTCCTTGACCCGTGAATTGTAGAATTTGGCGACGCGTTGTTGGTAGGCTGCAATTTGGGTTTGGGAGGCTTCTCAAACCTCTTCAATTAAGTCGAGGTTCGTCCGAAGATCACCGTCGTTCTGATCAAATTGAAAGCGGCCAGGTTCGATTGGTTGACAGCCCGATCTCAACTGGAACCACGGCTTTAGTTCCAAACGCTAAGAAAAAGGGTGTCTCACCTGTTGTCGATCGGGTTGTGGTTCGGTACGCCCATAATACTTCGGGGAGCCGCTCTGCCCAAGCCCCCTTATATTCACCGAGCCTTGTCTTTAGGTGACCCTTGATAATCTTGTTGATCACTTCAAACTGTCCATTGGCTTGAGGGTGATGGGGGGACGAATACACGTTTTTTATGCCTAAGTCTCGACTGAACTCCCGAAACTTTGTATTATCGAACTGAGGCCCATTGTCGGTGATAATAGTGTTCAGAATGCCGAACCTGCATATAATTGACTTCCAAATGAAGTATGTCATCTTATTTTTGGTAATCGTCGCGAGCGGTTCTGCTTCAACCCACTTTGTGAAATAATCAACGGCTACAATCGCATACTTCACTTGCCCCTTACCAATCGAAAGAGGACCGATGATATCGATTTCCCATTGTACAAAGGGCCACGGTCCGGACATAGGGGTGAGTTCTTCGGGCGGCAGATGAGGGACTGGGGCGAACCTTTGACACTTGTCACACCTCTTGACCACTTCTCAGGCATCTTTCTGAATGGTCGGCCAATAATATCCCTAACGTATCACTTTCTGTGCCAGTGCTCTACTTCCGGAATGGTTTCCACATGTGCCTGAGTGAATTTCTTTCAAGATATAGTTGGCCTCAGTCAGGTCCGAGGCAACGGAGGCAAGGTAACAAGAAGCCCTTCTTATATAATAGATCATTAATCAGCGTATATCGAGCAGCTCTATACCGTATTTTTTGTGCTTCATTCTTTTCTTCTGATAGGTCGCCATCTCGCAAGAAACGAATAATGGGGTCCATCCAGTTGGGCTCGGTTGAGACTGGACATACCTCTTTGGATTCCTCTTGAGCTATACTTCGGCGAGAGAGGAATTCAATGGGGACCGACCTTTTAAGCTCGTCGTCTCCTGCCGACGTTAATTTGGCTAGCGAGTCCGCATTGGTATTCTAGGTCCTTGGTATTTAAATAACCTTACAATTATCGAATCGGGCCAGTAGCTCTTGATATTTCAGTAAATACGCGAACATCTTCTTTCCCTTCGCTTGATATTCAGCGATCACCTGACCAACCACCAGTCGCGAGTCACTATGTACTTTGACTCTTTGGACCCCGATCACCAAAGCTAGCCACAACCCAGCAAGGAGGGCCTCATATTCGGCCTCATTGTTAGAAGCTCTGAAACCAAACCTCAGGGCGTATTGGACTTTTATACCGTCGGGAGAAGTCAGAATTATTCTGTCCCCGCATCCTTGGGAGTTTGATGAACCGTCTACGTATAATAACCATGTAGGTGACGTCGAACTGTCTTCCGACATGGATTCCACATCGTTTCCTGTAGGAGAAGTATCGATTTCGAGGACCGGGGGGGGGTGGTAAGTTCGGCGATGAAATCGGCCACAGCTTGACCCTTAATGGCGGTACGAGGCCGATATTGTATGTCGAATTCTTCGAGCTCGATGGCTCGACGAGCGAGGCAACCTGAAGTTTCTGGCTTTTATAATATTTGCCTCAGTGGTTGTCCGTCAAAACTGCTATCGGATGGGCTTGGAAATAAGGTCACAGTTTCCTCGCCATTGTTATTAGCGCTAGAGCCAGCTTCTCTAAGCTGGGATATCGAGTTTCTGCGTCAACAAGAGCTTTGCTGACGTAGTATATCGGCCTCTGTGTACCTTGGTCATCACGAATTAAAGCCGAGCTTATCGCTGCCTGGGAAACAGCCAGATACAATAGTAGTTCTTCTCCTTGCGCAGGCTTAGACAATAATGGAGCGATCTGAGGTATGTCTTGAGATTTTGGAAGGCCTGCTCGCATTCTGGTGTCCAGGTCATCTCGTTGAACTTACGGAGTTGTTTAAAGAACTGAAGACATCGGTCCATGGCCCTAGAAATGAACCGATTAAGCGTGGTGACTCACCCGGTGAGGCGTTGTACTTCCTTCATAGTGGTTGGTAAGCTCATCTCGACCAGTGCACGAATCTTTTTCGAGTTGGCTTCAATTCCTCTTTGATTTACCATGAAGCCGAGGAACTTCCCCGAGCTCACCCCGAAGGCGCATTTGTTGGGATTGAGTCTCATCCCGTATTTTTTCAAAATGCCAAACATAGTGCAGAGGTCATCGACGTGGTTTTCCGACTTTAGGCTTTTAACAAGCATGTCGTCCACGTAAACTTCCATGATTTTACCGATCTGCTCGGCAAACATTTTGTTGACCAATCATTGGTACGTCACCCCAGCAGTTCTTAAGTCCGAAAGGCATTACCATATAACAATAAAGACCTCAATTGATAACAAAAGTTGTTTTTTGCCTGTCAGAAGCGTACATTTGGCTTTGATTGTACCCGGAGTATGCATCCATGAAACTAAGGAGTTCGTAACCTGACGTCGCATCCACGAGCTAATCTATTCTGGGTAGGGGGAAGCTGTCCTTAGGGCAGGCTTTGTTGAGGTCGGAGTAGTCAACACAGACTCTCCATTTCCCATTGGCTTTTTTTACCAAAATGACGTTGGTGAGCCAATCGGGATAATGGATTTCCTGGATAAATCTTGCCTGACGTAATTTCTTAATCTCCTCTTCGATCTCGGCGTATCTCTCCGTGTTGAAGGCTCGTCGTTTTTGGCAGATCGATTTGAAGGTCGGATTAACGTTGAGTCGGTGGACCATCACTTCGGGATTAATTCTGGGCATATCCTTATGAGACCATGCAAAAGCATCTGCATTTTCTTTCAAAAAATTGGTCAGCCCTCCCTGAATGCCGCTGCTTAGTTGAGATCCGATCTCAACAATCAAGTTTGGGTTGTCATCTGATAGAGGGATCTCTACTAGCTCCTCGGCTAGTGATCCGCGCTCCTTTTTTTCTTCTCTAGGGTCCAGCGGGGTTATGTGTGAGATGGCGAAAACTACATTTTTGCTTTTTCCACGTAGGGTCAGTTCGTAGCATCGGCGAGCTTCCAGCTGGTCCCCCTGACCACACTGACTCCATCGTCATTTTCAAACTTCATGGCTAGATGATAGATAGAAACGCAGGCTTTTAGAGCTCGGATAATGGGTCAACTGATAATCGCGTTGTATGCTGATGGGGTGTTGATGACGAGAAAGTCAACCATGATCATTTTCTGGTTAGGCTCAGTCTCCCACCGTGACTGGAAGGGTTATTTTCCCTTCAGGCATAATACAATCCCTTGTGAATCCGGTTAAAGCGGTTTTGACTGGTCCTTAACCTGGATCGGTCGATCTTCATTCTGTCGAATGTCGAGGCATCTATATATGATGTCTACTGAACTCCCTATGTCTACCATCATTCTGTGGAGCTTTTTGTTAGCGACCACCATCGATACTACAAGAGAATCGTCATGCGGGTGCAATATTCCCCCAGCATCTTCTTTGGAAAAGGATATCGCGTGATGGGCGACCTTCGGAATTTTTAAAGGTCTGCTGGTTAGATTCACTTGTAGCCCCAGTTCGGATGTCCTGCCTTGGCGTACGTAGGCTTTGCGGGCGTTACTAGAATCCCCGGTGGCGGGCCCGCCGAAGATCATATGGATTTCTTCAGTGGGATTGTTGTCGACCGGTTCTTTGTCAACACCTTCCCGTGTCATGGCCCTCTGGTCTTCATGACGCTAAGCAATGTATTCTTTTAAGAAACCCTGCTGGATGAGGGTTTCTATCTGTCGCTTTAAGTCAAAACAATCCGCTGTGTTATGCCCGTGGTCTTTGTGGTACAGGCAGTACTTGGATTTTGACCTTCTACCAGGGTCAATTTTTATCTTTGCGGGTCAGTTCGAACATCTGTTTGTCTTTCTCGGCTAGGAACACCTGCTCAACAGTTGTTTTGAGCGGGGTGTATTTTTCGAATCATGGGGCCGAAATTTTTGCTCGAGTTTGGCGACCTGCAATCAGGAAACTGTACATTCATTTAGAGAGTTCAAGGGCATGATATAAAGAATGAGACAAATACAACTCTCAAGTGGACCCTGTTGTCGTCAATTCTTCGTGACAACCGAAGATGAGATACAAACACCAACTGATTGATCAGAATTGAGATACGATTCGAATGGACAGCCCTGATTTGGGCCCTTGATCCCCGCAAGACAGAACAGAAGGCTAAGAGGTGGCCGAGTTCCGGCCGTTAGTCCTTCGATGCCAAAATTAGTTGATCGGTTTTAAGGGCAATAGGTGTTTCTTTGTCAGGGATTCAATCTACCTGTAGTCAAGGCGTTCTTCGTCCTTTATAGGCGTTGGAGGAGATATTCTAGGCTGGAATTGTGGCCAATATCAAGTCCGGAGATCTCGGCGGATATCTCAGGATTGGGTCATTCCGATCCTTAAGGACCACGTCATCCGCTTTCTGTTATAAGAGAAGGGATAAGGTCGGCTTTTATAGATCTCCCGACCTTAACAATTTTCGAATTGATTTCTCGGGGTAAGATAGTCGAATCAACGTTATCTATGTCATTTTGACTTCGGATCGTCACATACTGAGGTCTCATGCAAAGCTCGGTTCATACAGATTTTCTACCCACAACAGACCCCACTAAAGAAAAGAGTGGGGACAGTGACGAGACTGTTGAAACCTTCCTACGACCCACCATGATGTAGGGAAAACAAAAATATCAGCTTAATTGAAAACTTCTATGGCCCAAGAAGTTTTTAATGGTACGAGATCAATCTCCATTGTTTTCTTTGGTGAGGTCCACTTGAGATTTGGATAGTGCATAATTCTTTGACTCATGCCATAAAACGATCTCTACAAATGAATGGACGGTGTGGATACAACACATACATCACGTTGGGGCCCACAGAAGTTGGTGACGTCACTTCAGTAGCGAGATAGTTACCCAACCTGTAAGTAGCTAATCCGTGTCCATGGAAAGTAACAATAATGAGATTTTTTTACCGAGAGATGCGAGGCATCCTCTGGTAGTGGGTACAACGCCCGAGCTCTATGAGCCTAATGAGTTGGGGGGTCACGTACTTGAAGTCGGTAGTGACCAGGGTTCCACCACGATGTGTTGTGTCTTATCCACGCCCACACCCATGCCGTCTATTCGTTATGGAATCAATATCGTCTGCTCCGATTTAACAGGATTTTTCTGTTTTTTGCCTGATTAGTCCAACTCAGCACATGTTAGCACTGATAGCATTAAATGCAATAGCGCTGATAATGTCAATGCCGAGTTGGACCAATCACATCCCACTAAATAAGGAAATCCTATTAAATCGAAGCAGTCGATCCAAATTCTACGTTATGTGAGCTTGAGTTTAGGACATGAAGACCCGGATCCACAGCTCAAGTGGTAGATTGAGTGAAGATAACCTAGTATCAACACTGGGTCTTGGCATCAATTCCCAAAGTAGGGATGGCTAACATTGCAATGTGACTAGCAGAGTGGGTGGGTGACCTAACAATGGGATGTGTTAACGAACCCAAAAAAATAGAAGAAGTTTAGGTCATGAGCCAAAAAAAATGAAGTAGATTGTCTAAATATGAGGTAGATGCTGAGCTCTGAGTTGTGCATATTTGAACTCCAATTGATCACACATTATGCATGGATTACAGTTTTAAAGAAGGCATCTTATGCATTTATTTGTATTTGCAAGAAGAAGAGAGAGATCTCATGAATTTTATGTTAATTAGTACATTTTAAAGCACTTAAAAGTTCAAAGGGAGAAGAGGCAGGAAGTGGTGGAAAGAAGCAAGGAAAGGAAGAAAAAAAGAAAAAAATCCAAAAGAGACAGTCATCATCAACGACCGGTCGACAATTGTCATCGACCGGTCGGACAACCGACCGAATTTAACCAGAATGGAAGCTGAACTCGCTGGACTGACCAAGACCATTCACGACCGGTCGCCAAGAGTCACTGACCGATCGGGCCACCGGTCAGCAATGCAAATAATTTTGAAACACGGTTGCTGGACTAACCAACTGAACCATCGACCGGTCGAGGTCCCTTGCCGACCAATCAACGACCAACTTTCCTGTGCAAAAGAGTTATGCAAATCCAAGTTGGTGGGCGATTTTCTCTATAAAAGGACACATCCACACTCTTCCTAAATCATCCTAGAAGAGTCCTAGACGTGTTAGAGGTGGAGGAATTCGAAGTGGAGCTTTTACAACTCCAAGTTCTTCAAGTTTTCTTTTCTAGTTTATATGTTTTACTTAGTTTTTTTTGTTTTCTAGTTCAATCATGTCTATGGTTGGCTAGACCCTTTAGATAGGGCTAAGAGGTGAAGCTTGTAGTTAATTTTGATTTTAATTCATTTATACAAGTACTCTAAGCTTTTATTTTAGATTTTTCAAGTTTTAGTTTGAATAAAGTTGATAGTTTTAGATAATTCTAAGATCTTGTGTGCCACGTACATGAGATGCTTACGAGTTTCTGAGGTTAATCATTATGCTATTATGAGAATTGGATTGTGGAAATCTATATTTACCATGATTCAAGGATACGGTTGATGCTTCGAAGTGTCATTAGTTTAAGTTCTCCATGCTTAAAGTAGAACTAGAAGTTAAAGTTCCAGATTTGAGTTTGGACTGTTTATGTGCTTTTGAATGATATATCTTCCGATTTGATAGAGATATGACTTTGATTTCAATTGTGTGATTGTGTTCGGTGAATGGATTAACATTAAGATTACTACAAGTGGATCCTTGGCGCTCTAGTTGCTTTAATTCTGAGATTTCTTTGTTAAAATTTGGTTATGCTTTCTTCTAAATCACTGAGAATTCTAATCTAGCTTTGTTAGAATTTATAGAATCGCTTTAGTTACATAATCCCTGAGGACGATATCGGTCTCACGATCGATTATTACTACATCGCAACCTTATATTTGGGGTTGGTGAATAGTAGATCGATTAATTCTCAAGTGTACCACACTACTGGAAACAATGAAAATACTGGTTATTGAACACACACTATTAAAAACTTCCCATTGCCAGCTATTATGTTTATTTGCCATTCATTAGGTCACACAAGCCTGGATAAGGGAAAACATAGATATCAACTTAATCTAAAACTTTTGTGGCCCATGAAAAGTTTTGAATGGTGGAAGTTCACACACCATAGATGGTGTGATCCACCTGAAGTCTGGATCTATTTCATTTTTGGCTCATGTTATATAATGATATTGAAAAATGGAAGGATAAAAGACATAAATCATGATGGGCTTATAGAGCTTTTTCCATAATACTACTTGGCTGCGACCCGAGAACCAACGTTGTGGGTGAGACCTTGACCATAGAGCCCACCTTGATCTATGCATTGTATATCCAAGCTGTCTATATGTTTTTCTAGCTTATTTTAGGGCGTGGTACAAAAAATGAAGTAAATACACATTTTAGGTGGACCGTACCTAGGAAATAGTGGTTGTTAAATGCCCACCATTAAAAAATCCCAAGGTCCACTGTAATGTTTGCTGACCATCTAACCTGTTGATAACGTCACAAACCTAGTGTGAATGCCACCCACGGAGCGCACAAGGACGCATGTGCAAGCTACACTCGACGGTTATTTGGTTTAGAATTTGGGAGCCTTTTGTGTTTTTAAGTTGAATTGGCTTTATAAGGAATTTTTCATCGTTGTTTGTGGAATATTATAGGGATGGTGAAGTCGCGCACTAGCCAAAAATGCTTATCGTATCCATGGCTAGCTAGACGCCTTAGAAATTAGAAGAACTTTAGATTCAGAAAATCCTAAAATTAATGACTTTAGATGACTCTTGTAACTTAGTCTGCAACCATAAATTATTGGGTAAGGTCCTTGGTTATGAAAAAGGAAGGAGTTAGGAACATTTTCCGCCCGCAGACTTGTGTGGTCTCTACTGTACGGGGTTAATTAATCTCTTAGGATTTTAATGGAATTTTAGTTAATACTACATTGGTCCCTACTTCACAAATATTTAACTTTTGGATAAGCAGAAATATAAAGAAAGTAGAATGGAAGGAGAAAGGAATGTTGCGCAGCATGCCAACAACGTCGGTGAACTGAGATCCAATCTCCGGTCTAACGCACAAACGATAAACATGAAGAAATAATAACTAGAAGCGATATTGAAATAAACCAACAATCCACAAGATAAAATTTACATGGAAAAACCCCAACAAGGGTAAAAAACCATGGGTGCAAACTTTCGCTATGAAGAAGATAAAGTTACAAGCTATATACTCACCTCATCGATGCTCCCATGTACAGAGATGGCCCTTTTTGCTAACCTCTTTCCTCTTTCTCACCTTGGACGTATAGAAACCCTAATCTCATAGTCTAATCCCGAGTTACAACCCTTTTTATAGTAAAACAAGGAAATAAAACCCAAAATAGGAATCCTGCAAAACAGGTCGCTGCCGGTCGGATGCTCGATCAGGCTTGGTTGGGCACCCGCCCAGTACAAGATGTGTCCAGCATGCTCGAGAAAAAATCTGCCTGAATTTCAAGCGTCCGACCAAACTTGGTCAGGCACCCGCCTTGGGCACTGGGCGCCCGGTCGACTTGACCGTGGGGCGCCCGACCACTTCCTGGTGGGAGTGGCTCCACACCTCAACAATCTCCCACTTGGAGACACATCACCATAGTCCTTCGTCTTCTACATCCGGAGTGCACCACCTCATCATCTTCAAGCCTGAAGATCAATCAAAGCTGAACAAAGCTTCAGCTTCTCCCATGTGACCGCCTTGGTCAACATATCTGCAGGATTCTCACTTATATGGATCTTCTCCAGAGCAATCGATCCATCTTCCAGTAACGAACGTATAAAGTTATATCTGATGTTAATATGCTTGGTCCTTGAATGAAAGGGTGAATTCTTAGCCAAGTGTATTGCACTCTGATTGTCACTGTACAGCTTGCAATCTGCTTGCTTCTTCCCCAACTCTTTCATGAAACCTTGCATCCACACCATCTCTTTGCACGCTTCTGTAGCTACAACATACTCTACTTCCGTTGTACTGATGGACACTATCTTCTGTAATTGAGAGACCCAACTGACTGCAGCACTACCCAGAGTAAAGAGATACCTTGTTATGCTCCTTCTGCTGTCAATATCCCCTGCCAAGTCTGAATCGACGTAGCCCTGTAGCTCGATTCTGATCTTCTATAACATAGCCCTACATCCATAGTACCTACCAGGTATCTGAGGATCCACTTCACAGCTTCCCAATGTTCCTTCCCGGGGTTGTTCATGAATCCTGCTAACAACTCTCACTACTTGAGCAATATCTGACCTCATGCTAACCATAGCATACATGAGGCTCCCTATAGCTGACGCATATGAGATTTTAGCCATGTAGTCCCGTTCCTCCTGTGTCTTAACTCCTTGCTCCTTAGAAAGCTTGAAGTAGTTGGTTAATGGAGTGTTAACCAGCTTAGCACCTCCCATACTGAATTGATCAAGTACCTTGGCTGTGTACTCTACCTGTGATAAAACTAGCTTCTTGTCTTTCCTGTCACGCTTTATTCTCATGCCTAGGATTTATTTTGTAACTCCTAAATCCTTCATGGTCAATTCTCTAGACAGTTGTCTTTTGAGATCTGAGATGTCCTTCATACTTGATCCGGCTACAAGCATATCATCAACGTACAGAAGAAGGATGATGTACGATGTATCAAACTTCTTTAAGTAGCAACAGTGGTCTGCATAACATCTTCTGAACCCATTTCCCGAGATGAAACTATCGAACTTCTTGTACCACTAACTCGGGACCTGCTTCAGGCCATGTAGACTCTTTTTCAGTCTACACACCTTGTTCTCATTTTCTGGTGCCACGTATCCTGTCAGCTGATGCATATATATCTCTTCTTCAAGGTCTCCATGAAGAAAGGTTGTCTTAACATCTAACTGCTCTAGATGTAAATCCTCTCTAGCCACTATACTCAAGACCATGTGAATCGTATACATCTTCACCACTAGTGAAAATATTTCAGTGAAGTCGATACCTGCCTTTTATTGGAAACCTTTCATAACCAATCTAGCCTTGTATCATTTTGACCCATCATGCTCCTCCTTCAATCTGTAAACCCACTTGTTATGAAGAGCTTTCTTACCCTTAAGTGGAGTGACGAGCTCCCACGTACAATTAGACTAAAGAGAGTCCATCTCATCATCCATGGCCTGCTCCCACTTAACCCGCATATCTGATCGTAATGCCTCTTTACAACACTCTGGTTCACCATTATCCATTAACAGTAGATAATGTAAGGAGGGTGAGTATTGGACCTTGGGTCTTCTCTCTCGAGTGGCCTCCTCACAACCGGTGTCTGCGGCTCTGCCTCATCATGCTCATGTGCATGCTCATCCTGTGGCACTGTCACACTTGTGTCCGATAACTCTTCCAAATCTATGAATTTCTTCTCATCGGCCTTATTCTGCTTTTGCTGTAAACTGTCTTTATGCATCACTTTCTCATTGAAGACTACATCCTTGCTTCTGATGATTTTTCGATTCTGTATCCAAAAACTAGTAGCCAAAATCATTCTACCCGCAGCCTATAAACGTGCATCTTCTGGACTTCGCATCCAACTTGTTTCTGTGCTCTACATCAATGTGAACTTAAGAACTGCAACCAAACACTCTGAGATATGCAATGTTCACCCCTTTTCCAGTCCACATTTCTTCTAGTAACCCACCATCCAATAGGTGCTGAGGGACTTCTATTGATTAGATATACGGTAGTATTCATAGCATCTGCCCAAAAAGTCTTGGACAACCCTACATGTAGTCTCATGCTCCTAGAGTGCTTAAGGATAGTCCTGTTATTGCGCTCAGCCACACGTTTTGCTGCGGTGTCCCTGAAATCATTTTCTGATGCTTGATCCCATTTGCTGCACAATACTCATTAAACCTCTTATCACAATACTCTCCCACATTATCAGATATAAGACTTTTTACTGCTTTATCTGTCTCATTTTTTACCATTACCTTCCACTTCTTAAATACATCGAATACCTCATAGTTATGTTTTAAGAAATAGACCCAAAGTTTTCTACTAGCATCATAAACAAAAGAGACAAAAGAACGTGATCCACTAAGAGATATACATGTGCCGGTCCCCACACATCGATGTGTACAAGCTCCAATAGATGTGTCTTTGGAGCACGTCCTGTCTTCTTGAAGCTTACTCTCTTCTGCTTGCTATACACGCAATCCTCGTAAAATTCCAAATCAATTGCCTTCAACCCTGCTAGCTTCCCTTTTGACAATAGCACTTTCATCCTTTTCTCACTCATATGTCCCAACCTCTGATGCCATAACTGCCCATTCATCCAGTTGATGCAACTACGAGTGAACTATACGATCCAGAAGTCACGTACAAAGTACCTTCTTTCTTGTCTCGAGATATCACCAAGGCACCTTTTGTGACCTTCCAGGAGTCACTTGTGAATGTCGTCACATATCCGATATCGACCAACTGCCCCACTGAGATCAAGTTTCGTCTCAAACTTGGTACATGTCTGGCATCCTTCAACTTCAAGACCATTCCGTCTTTCTGACTTAAGTGAACGTCTCCCTTGCCAACAATACTGTACAGCTCATCATCACCCAGGTAGACTCTTCCGAAGTCACCTGACACATAATCATTAAGAACTTCTTTAAACGAAGTGGCATGAAACGAAGCACCCGAGTCTATAACCCAAGACTCATTTCGCGCATCATGAGACAAGATCAACGCCTCTGTGTCACTCTCCTCAGATAGATTCACTGAATCTTTCTTGCCTTAAGAGCTTTCTTCTTGTTTCTTAAGCGCCCTGCAATCACGCTTCATGTACCCCTTCTTCCCGCAATGCCAACACCCATCCTTGTCTTTCAGTTCCTTAGACTTATTCCTCGACTTAGAATGCCCGTGCTATTGCCTCATTTGTTCGAAGATCTTCCTCTTCCTTCAATATTTAGAGCATTCCCTGAATCCTCTGAAGCTCCCGATGCCTTCCTTCTAAATTCGTCGCTGAGAATTAGACCGGTCACATCATCGAATTTCAACTTCGTCGACCCTGAGGAATTGCTCACAGCAATCACCAAACCATCCCAATTGTTTGACAAACTAGACAAGATCAATAGTGCCCTGACCTCATCATCAAAGTGATGCAAACGGATTCAATTGGCTCATGACTGTATTGAACTCATTTAGATGTTCAACGACGCCCCCACCATCTGACATCTTCATGTTGAATAGCCGTTTCATAAGATGAACCTTGTTGGATGCTAAGGGTTTCTAATATATCGTAGCCAAAGCTTGCATTAATTCTTTTGTGGTCTTTACTTTCGATATATTGAAGACGACGCTCTTAGACAAAAAAAGTTGGATCGTTCCTAAAGCCTTCCGATCCACTAAAGCCCATTCATCATCTGTCATCTTCTCTGTTTTCTTCTCTTTTCCTTCTAGAAGAATATAGAGGTCCTGCTGATATAGATAATCCTCCATCTGCATCTTCCAGAAGGCAAAGTTTGAATCATCAATTTTAGTCTTCCCTTCTTCCGGCATCGTTCCCACTTGAACTAAACCAATAGCTCTGATACCAGTTGTTACGCAGCACGCCAACAACGCCGGTGAACCGAGATCCAATCTCACCCACAAACGATAAATAGGAAGAAATAATAACTAGAAGCGATATTGAAACAAACCAATAATCCACAAGACAAAATTTACGTAGAAAAACCCCAACACGAGTAAAAAACCACAGATGCAAACTTTCACTATGAAGAAGATAAAGTTACAAGCTATATACTCACCTCCTCAATGCTCCTATGCACAGAGATGACCCTTTTTGCTAACCTCTTCCCTTTTTCTTCACCTTGGACATATAGAAACCCTAATCCCATAGCCTAATCCCGAGTTACAACTCTTTTTATAGTAAAACAAGGAAATAGAACCCAAAATAGGAAAGCCCGTAAAACTGGTCGTGGCCGGTCGGATGTCCGGTCAGGCTTGGTCGGGCGCCCACCCAATACAAGATGTGTCCAGCGTGCTCGGGGAAAAATCTGCCCGAATTTCGGGTGTCTGACCAAACTTGGTCGAGCGCCCGGTACACTTGACCGTCAGGTGCCCGACCACTTCCTGGTGGGAGTGGCTCCACACCTCAACAAGGAACTACGTAAAGAAATGTGCAGAAGTTGTCACAATCTTTGGAATGTATGGAGTTAGAGTTGGTCTGACTTTGAGAGACAAAAAAAAAGAGGAAGAAAATCAGATACTCTTTTTGTTCAAAAGAGATAACCAGACGTCCCTGATTGTATCCCTACTCCGACCTTAAAGTGCTTCGATAATCAATCACTTCTTGGATTGATTTGACATATTAACACCGTTGAACTTAGGCAAAACCTCAGTTTTTACGCTAAAGTACTCTTAACCCTGGAATTAACCTCCATAATCATAGCATCTCCCATGATGCACTTTTATAATATTGTTGAGGGTTTGATTTCTGCCCTCTGGAATGGTTGTTGTGAGGTGAGATATATATATATATATATATATATATATATATATATATATATATATATATATATATATATATATATATATATAGAAAACATGTGGCTATCGAAGGATTGCCTATAGGTTTATAAATTGCCCTTATAGTTGTTGTCGGGATAGAATGTCAAAGTGTGAGCATATAAGAACATAGCTTTCAGAAAACAGGCACTCATTCAATGATTGGCTGTCAATTATCGATTTTTTACCCTAATTGCTATGCAAATAATTCTAGGATCGTGGGCATTATGGTGTGCGGCTGAGATATACTCTATTTTAACCATTTTTTGACCGATCAAATCTGATAGTTGTGTTCAGCAAGTGTCGAGGCTTCGCTCGAACCAAATTTGGGTGAGACTTGCTACCTTTGAAGTCAGGGAGATGTGCCTGGTTAAGTGTGTTTGTGTTTACTCCTAGCAGACCGTCAATTGTTGTGAGCCCATCAATCTGAATCGTCGATTGTTTCCGGGAAATGTCATGGGCCATTTTTAACCATGGTAACTGGGCTTTTGGGGCCTTCTACCTCCTACATTTTTAATGGCTCGATATTTGTGAAATTACGGTCAAATTGGTTTGAAACCCTATGATCGAACAGTCTAGTCTATCCAATGCTTTCCTAAGGGTCCAATCTTATTGAAGCATCTTGACGATGGAGTGTAGATTGCTCTCATATTGGATGAGGTGTCTAAACCTGGATAAAAGGAAAAATAAATATCAACTTGATCCAAAACTTTTGTTTCCCAAAACAGGTTTTTAATGGTCGATAACCATTGTTTCCTTATCGTGTGATCCACCTGAAATTTGTATATGCTTCATTTTTTGTATCATGCCCCAAAATAAACAGTAAAAACAAATGAATGATCAGGATATATGATGCATACATTAAGGTGGGCCCTATGGTTAGGGTCCCACCTACATTGTTGGTTCAGAGTTACAGCCAAGTGGCACTCTTTTCTAGCACTGACCTAGAGGGATCACTATTGAATCATCTGTGTTTGTCACTCACTTGGACTCATAGTAAGATCTCAATAGTGGCCAGTGTTGTGGGCCCCATCATGATTTATGTGTTTTATGCACTCTTGTTTATCCATTCTACCTGCTCATTTTATGACATGAGCACAAAAATGAGGCAAATCTAAATCTCAGGTGGACCACACCACAGGAAAAATTGGTTATTGAACGCCCATTGTTAAAATCTTCCTAGGGCCCACTATAATGTTTATTTCCCATCCAACCGGTTAATTAGGTCATATGAATATGGATGAAGGGAAAACAAAAATATCTGCTTGAACCCCCAAGAAGTTTTTATTGGCGGGCGTTCAATCGATACTTTTTCCTGTAGTGTGGTCCACCTAAGACTTGGATCTGCCTCATTTTTTTATCATGGCCTAAAATGTGCTGGGAAAATGGATGGATGGCATGAATAAAACACATACATCTTGGTGGGGCCCATAAAAGCTTTTCCAACACCGACAAGTTCTAACTGGGGTACTAGAGGGCTCACTAACGAATTCACAGGTTGACATTACCCTACCATGATGGTCATCCGTAGTGACACATGGCAGGATATATGATTGGGCTATGTTCTAGTTTCAGATATGGAGCCCGTGCAATACATGTTTGGAAGTTGTTATTCGAAATGATAACTGAGCTGACAATGGGACATAGTTGTGGACACTGATTCAGCGTGGGGCGTTGAATCATGACCTCCACATGGCTCCTGCCTTTTTCGAGGGCTTTTATGCGGGTGTTTGAAGGTGCGTGGTGTTTGAAATGGATTATATAAGACTTGAGTCACCACTAGCCAGTTACATCGAATCTACAGTCAGCTAGACCTTGTAGAAACGCTTAAGAGCAAGAATCCGAAGATTCTTAGTCCTAAAAATTACTCCTTGATCAACGTCTAGAGTTTGGGGTGAGGACCGCAGTTATAGAGAGGGAATGGGTTAGGCGCCCACTCTGCCTGTATAGGTATATGGTCTCTACTTCACAGGATTTCACAAACTCTGAGGATTAATTCTAATTCTTGCACTTTAATGATATACAGTGTGTGAGGATGATAGTGTGTTTTGATGAATCCTCACTTTTCAATAGTGTCTCAGGACAAGATGAATTGGTCCTTGACTCACATATTGGTTGACGGTTCTTAAAGTATGATGATATGTTGTGTGTGAATATGATGTGTAGAATGCACCCTCGTTTCTCAATAGTGTCTTGTGACAAAATGAATCAGTCCTTGACTCACGTATTGGTTAGCGGATAAATCAGTCAACTCGAGTTTTTCATGGACAGGATTTAAGTTACTCGTCAAGCCTCAGAGCATACACTTAAGACGATTGGGTGAGATGTTATGCATAAATGTTATGCCTACTAATCTGAATTTCTTATGGGCAAGATTCGATTAGATCGGCAGGCCACAAAGCATACTTTCCCAAATTGATATAAATGCAAGATAATATGCACTATGTATGGATAAGATAAGCAGGGAGGTTGAGAAGGAAATAGATATTGCACAAATGCTGATGCAAGATTGAATAAAGCTGGTTAAAGGTTGGACGTTGGATGGACGGAGTTGTTGCGATTCGATCAAGTGGCTTAGATTAGAAACTGGATGGCTCAAGAGGCTAGGGATAAGGTTGGATTAAAGTAGACTCGGGCAAGGCTCACTTCCTCACTCTCACTTTCCTTGGTGGAGGATGGCTAGGGCTTAGGCTAAAGCTAGATCAAGGGCTAGGCTAGGCTAGGACCAAGGCTAGGGCTAAGGGGGGCTCTCTCTTGATGAGAGGGGTTGTGTTGTGAAGGCTTTGTGTCTTTGAAATGAGAAAGTGAGGGGGCTATTTATATGCCCCAGCCCTGATATTGCTATAATTTCGGATAAGATGGGAGTCAAAATAGGTTGCAAGGGCTGGGATTTGAGATTGGCTCATGGCAACATCTCATCGGTTAGATGGCTTAGTAAAAGGGTAAATAGTATAAAGGGAGAGGGGTAGCTCCAGAGGTGACTTCTTTCACACGTACCAGAGAGGTATAAGAGAATGAGAACTCAGCCCACACGAGACCATCTCGGATGTCCAGATGGTGCTACATGGGTGGCGCCTAGGTGGGTGACGCAGGGAAACCCCCCCCCCCCCCCCCCCCCCCCCACACACACACACACACACACACACATAGAGGGAGGGCTCCTGCCTTGGTTTCCATGAGATGTTTCTCCTTCACCTGGCCTCATATGGGCTCAATTTAGGCTTGGGCTATGGTTTAGGTGTGGACTTGACTAGGTGAGTTGACAAGGCTATGGGGACTGAATGGGATGACTGGGTGAGTTGACTCAGAGGATTGACTTGAGTGGTCGACTAAAAAAACCAACTCAGAGAACTGACTCAAAAAGTTAACTCAGAGAGATGACTCGCGGTCTATGTTTACCGGATTGGCTGGGTTGAGGTCTAGATTAAGGTTTGGGACTGAGTTAGTGTTTGAATGGGGGTTGAGGACTGAGTTAGGGTTTGAATGGGTACGGGTCGCTATCCATCTTAGCCGTATGATATTAATCAGCTTGTCGGCCTAGGGTAGGGTGTCTACAGATGCCCCTCTTTGGTAAAGGTTGCGCGCAACCGAATGCCAAAGCAAGTTGACAACCCCACCTTTGCTATTCAGAAGTAGATTGTGGTTTGGATTCATTGCTTGCCTTTATATCTACATCAGTCGATTACTTGAGATAACTTGCATATACTGCGAAGATTTGGGGAAAACATTGCGATTGTCCTTGCACAAGGACAGCTTATGGGCCGCCAATCGCAACCCTTCCACTCTCGATCAGTACTAGCATCGAAAAGCCGGTCACAGTAGAGCCCATACATAAGAGTGGCCTTATGAGGACATTGTCTAGAAATTGAATGTCTGTTGCTTCCAAGATCACCTCGGGAGTGATTGTGTTGCTTGATCGTCAAAAGTGCTTAGCTAGCCCTACACTTTCTGCAGCCTTACGGTTACTATGCCGACTTAGACTCGATCAAGGTCTACAGGCATTCATGTCTAGGTATGTACAGGTGACCTCTTTTCACGCGATCTTCTGGTTTAATACTTAGGTTATAATTTATCCTCTCCATCGTTTTACGGTTTCTTTTGACTAAGCATGGCCTATTGTTATTCCTTGCATTATCATTTAATATGGTTAATCTGACACGAGAGTTCAGACTAACCATTTTAGGTGTGCATTCGGATTCGATGGCTCCAGGAAAACTGCGAATCGTCAGATCTTATTTATTTTTACGTTAGCCTCCACCGAGAGATATGAAAGATCTCTTAATGCCTCAGAAACCTAGCGCTCTTGGAGAAAAGAAAATACATATTTTTTAAAAAAAACTACCCCACATTGGGGAGTAGAACTCCGTGGGGGTTTTATTGCAAAACGATTTTGGAAATAAGTCAGGCTTAGTTATCTCCACTGGGGCGCTCGTGGGATTTTTGGTAAGTTGGTTATTATTGAAAACATGCAAATGGATTGATCATTCTTCTCGCAGGCGAGGGCTACGATCATTATCATCCATGATGAATGAACGGATTGGATGTAATGGATGCGTGGATGTGGCTCATTTCCCGACAATCTCATGGTCACGATCGAGATCGTTTCCGTCGGGGTGCTCAGGACTTGATTTCATTGATTTTATCTTTTGGGGATTGTTTTTAAGGCGGAGGATTTAGTCAGCGGTTTGGTCAAGATCCCGATCCGTGGTTGATCAGGTCCATCATCCCAAATTATGTGGTTGCATTTCTACTGGAAATAAAAAGGTGGAATGCGGTCTGGTTGGTATTTATTAGAGCGATCTGATTACTAGTCTTGGTCAGGATTCCAATCCAGGAGGGATCAGATTCGTCGTCTCAAGATGAGTAAAATGAGGCACTCCTTTAGGGATGGATTTCTATTTTCTTATTTTTTGTACCTTGTGTTCCTTGTGCGATCACAACTGGGATTGGGATCCGTGGGAGATGGTTTTAGAGGTGGTGCAAGTTTGATTTAGAGGTTGTGATCAAGATTTTGAGTTATTCAAGATAGTTGATTGGTTCCATCGTCTCACAAAAGAATTATACTTGCTATGGATGGTGCACATCTGACAATCTTTAACGATCAAGATCTTAATTGAAGGCTGATTAGGTCCGTCGTCTGCTGGATGAACAAATTTGTTGGGGATGTGAATGCATTTCGTCGGGGATTGAGGTCTGGTTGCGTTCTCCCTTTTTTGAAGTGAAGGGAAAGGTGTGGAATTTCTATCCATTCTCAACTTCTACTATTGTTAAGGTACCCGATCCATTTTACGTCAGTGAGTAAGATGGGCACACATAGTTAAGTGTCGTAATTTTACGTCTTCGGATGAGGGATTGAGGGTTTACAGTTAACGCCCTAGATTTTTTAAAATTTATTTGAAAAATTTTAGAAATTTTATTTTGATTGAATATTGTACATTAACTTTGATTTGTGAATAGATGGACATCTATAGGAGATCCAATAGGGTACCATTTATAAAATTTACTTAGAATGATGCGATAAATAATGTAGAATGGTTAGATTTCTTAAAACTCGCATTTTTATGATAATTATGATAATGCCCTTGGATCCCCTAATTCACGATTTCTTATCAATCAAATATATAGTTTTCGAATCCGTCCGAAAAGTAAGCGTAATTTTAGGTGTATAACAATTCCGTGTAGATAGATTTTCAAGTAAGACCTGCAATCATGAAGATCTTCACCTAGGAGCGTCGGTAGCCATTGATCGAGGAATGTAGTTGGGAAAGTACCATACCAAACTGATTATTTTAGTGGTAAAACCTTATCCTAGAATTTGAGTGATTATCTGAGGTGTAGAGATATGGAATCTTAAGTGCCCAAAATGTGAATGACTCACATTAACCTAGACCCTTGATTTATAGATCATATGGTTCTCATGATTCGTTTGACTTAAAACTTTATCTCATGCTTATCCATCATAAAGGAACCACACATGTCGATTTTCAGCCCTTAAATTATAGTATAAATGGCCTAATTAGTAAATCAGCCCCTTAACCCTTGATTTTAATGTCCATCGAGTGAGGAAAAGTGGATGGTTAGTCATAGTCGAATATTTTTCTTCTGTGAGTGATTTGGATCATCATTATCATGGACCAATAGTGTGATTTGAGTGCCCTACCTTGACAAGCCCATTTCTTAAGGGCGATTTTATCCCGTTTTAGGAATTAACGAGTTACCCACTCTTCTTAAATCTGGACCTTTCAATTTACCTACTTTCCACCGTCAATCGCTTCTCAAATTTAGACCACCCACTGTCCTAATATGACTACGAGTTTACATAAAATTTGGACCTCGATCTATAATACTACACCGTTGAACCACAAAGACAGCCCCTTCCTTTTTTCATTAAAAGTTGAAATTTCAGATTTAGGCATTTTCCACCATCAATCAATCACCAAATTTTGTCCAATCGTTTTTCTATCATGACTACACATTTTTCCTAATTTTAGGCTCCGATCATCAAGCGTGGACTGTTAATTGAGATCAAGCTCATTTTAACACATGTAAGGCCATTTTCAAAGATCAGCTAATCTAAAATATGGATCACCAAGAAATTTACGTATTCTGACTCTACTCTTCGAGTTTAATAAGGTAAACAGATTGGAATTGATCAAAGATCACTTGAATATTGAGATTTGAGAAACTTATCTCGAGAGGTTGTTACACAAGACCTCATGTCTACACCTTATTGCCCATGACCGCACGCCCCTTCTTTCTATTCCCCTTGTACACGCCATCTCCCTTTTCCAATGCTCCACACGTCTTAGAGAGAGAGAGAGAGAGAGAGAGAGAGAGAGAGAGAGATAGTCCATCCCTTCTATCCTAGCTATCCACCTTAAGGGTCCAACGTTTGAGACCCATTCTACCAAGCTCATATGGTTCGTGTTTTGCTCAAACATCATCTTTCTAGAGATTCTACACCTAGGGTTTCATGTTTAAGCCAAGGTGAGGATTATCCCCTTTAAGCCATTCATCAATATTGTGTAGATGTGTAGATGTTTTGAGCTCTTTTAACATATTTTATGTTAGTTTTGAATGGTGTTGTTGGCTCATGTAATATGACAAAGAATGTTTCGCTTCTTCAACACAATGATCGATTTCTTCGATCCTATGATTCCCATTAAGGGGAACTTGCTAGAAGTGAATTGGAAATTTTTTTGCTAGAAGTGAATTGGAAATTTTTTTGCTGGAATTGAATTGGAGATTGTTATGCAAAAAATTGAAGTTTGTTAGAATTAAACTGGAGATTGTCATGCTGGAATTGAACTGGAGATTGTTGTGTTAGCATTGAAGTTTGTTGAAATTGAATAAGAAATTGAAAGTCACTCCTGGTCGGGGGAGGTTGAGAGTTTGGGAAGTGACGCCCTTGTTGCGTATCCGTCACATTCTGCTAATTGGGGTGGGCATGGTATTGATCCTCATTGTGGGCATTCGCCAGTACTGGCCTTGGGCTTCTGGTTAGGGAAGCTGCTACTTGTAGTTGATTCGAAGTCCCGTTACGGGATGTGCAAAAAATTGATTGGAGATCTTAGCTGTAGAATCAGTTTGGAATTGATTTGAAACCCTAACTGTGGGGTTGGCTAGAAATTGACTGGAGGCTCCTGCTATGGAATCGTTCCGAGATTGACTCTCAGCTGTAGGAGGATAGTGAAAGAGATGCCCTGATGTTGAGAGTTGTGCGAGCTATGGCCGAAAATCTGCGCAGACTCTGACTATTATGCTTGAGCTGAGCTGGAGGCTAGAGGGAGGATTGGTTGCTACTGCTGTTGTTAACCTGGACCTGCCAAGTTGTTGGCTATAACGGTTTGAGCACGCATGAATTGGAGGAACATTTCTTGCATGCCTTTTGATCCTTCGGCTAACTCTTGGACGCAAGTAACTGGGATGGCGGGCATAACTTCAGCGGATTGGGTTTGTGGGGGTTGGGTGTCTTGCATGTTGTAGGTTGGGAGATGGTGGACTTCTTCTTCCTAATCAGACATGGTTACTTGGGACATAGTACGAATGATACTCTGGTAAGGAAGGCTTTTTTGAAGGAGTCAAACCTGTAAAGGCACAATGGTTTGGGAGCTTTTCGAATTTTGGGTTTAAGGATGAGATGAATGCTAATGTTGATGCTATTAAGGGCACGAATTGTTAATCCTCAAAATAGGCGGAACCCTGCTTTCTAAGTCGGGTCTTGCTAGTACAACTAGTTTTTCCTCAATGGAGTCGTCATTCTGTCAACACTGGATTCAGCGTGGGGGTGTTAAATTGCGGCTTCTACATGGCTCATGCCTCTTTTGAGGGCTTTTGTGTGGGTGTTTGAAATGGATTATATAAGATTAAAGTTGCCACTAGTTAGTTACTTCGAATCTATAATTGGCTAGACCCTATAAAAACACTTAAGAGAAGGGATCTGAATATTCTTACTCTTAAGATGATTGTTTATACATGATCTGACGCACCTGAATCAAACGGTCCAGAAAATGCCACATGACAACCGTGACGCATGTGATATAGATGACTTCAAAGAGGAGTTAGAGACATGCATATGAGAGAGCATTGAATGTTAGAATTCTTTTAAAGAAGATCTCTATCTAACATTAAAGGTTAAAGCCTTTCTAAAAGTTACTCCCTTTGGATGACAAAGCCAAGTGGTGAAAGGAGTCTAATAACCTTCTAATGTGGAGTTTATAGACGTGGAGACTCCAATCGAGGGTTGTAAGAGTATAACTCTTGTACACATGGCCGTACGCAATAGGCCACTCTAATATGGAGAAATTAAAGAGATTTCACAGTCGATCGTCTAAATCATTCATGATGTTGAAGACCGCAAGGCCACCGCCTCCCAAAAGCTTATATAAACAGCACTTCAAAAAGAGCTCGAGACGCCACACCAATGCAACTAAACAACTCTTATTTTATCCATCTACCATTGATGTTTATCTTTTTTATTTTAGTTTAGCTTAGTTTCAACCTCATTACTACTCATAATATGCGTCCGTTAGTTTTTAGTTCTTAGCATCTCCACCCTTCATCCACGACATTTTGTTGGATCATAAGGAAGATCGTTCAATTTCGAATGGAAGGCTATGGAGCTTTCCTGCTATGTGCTATGTAATTCTGTCAGCCATCTCACCACGAAATCTGGTTCACACCAAACAATGAATGAATAGTCATTCATGATCGTCTTACCACGTGCTTAGTTCCAAGCAAGACCACGAACAAGCTGTCACCTCATCAGCCATCTTGCCACGGAGCTTGGTTCTGATTAAGCAATGAACATATTGTCAAAGATCTGCCCTCCATTGACCTTTTTCCACGATGCCCGATTCTAACTGAGCAACGAACAAACGACCAACCTGCACATCACGACCGTCCCGCTATGAAGCTCAGTCCCGATTGAGCAACGAACGGATTGTCGTCCCTCAAGTTGATTGTATGTGCCATTATTGTAAAAATCATTAATAGACGAACATTTTGGATTCGTATATTCTTTATCTATTTTATTATTGAACTTTGGTAGGGAATCACACTGAAAAAAAAAATTAAAAAAATCCTTAAGTCGTAGACTCATGTCTATTGTCACAAGTAAAAAAGAATTAATTCGAAAGGTTTAGCCTCCTAGTCTTCTACAAATCACCTGAATGAAGTGCAATTTAGGTGGCTGAGAGGACTCTAGATCCTACGTCCCGTCTCCAATATGTCTCTCTTGACTACCAACAATTCAATCAACTATTGAGTTAGGTAGACTCTGGCATGCTTGTACAACCATACATGCACACCAAAACAAATTTAAGTCCTCGTTAATACTTGTGGCCTAATTTGATTGAATTGAGAAAAAAAAAACTATACATCCTTAAATTTGGCCGATCCTAGGATCACTTGGGCCACACCACGATGAAAAATTGAAACCCATGCTCAAAACTTTTTTAAGTTCGGACCATGACGCCCGCTGAGTATTGGATTTGTGGTTTCCTTCTATCATGTTGACGCGAACCTGATTAATGGATTGGATGGAATATAAACAACACGTTGGACCCCACACGTAAAACTTTGATTAGGACTCTCTCCCACTTGCTCCTCATGGTGTGGCCCACCTGACCTGTTGATCAGATTGGTTTGTTGCCTAAGACCCTAATAAAATCAAAGAAGGCAACCGATCGATTAAGGGAGTGGATTTCACACACTCAATATAGTGGCCCTAGAGAGCTCACGTACGCATGCCAAATGTGCGTAAGATCCAAACCAATCATCATGAGGGCCCTTTCTTGGAAGGCCCACGTAAAATAAAAAAAATGCACTTGATTAGACGTTTCTAACTATTTTATTTTATGGAAATGGACCGGTAAAATAAGTCTGTTGGCTTTTCTTATCACGTCCATTCATCTCTGATTGGTCAGCTTTTGGGGCACGTTGCGTTTAACGTGGGATTATCAGATGAGCGGTTCGGATTTTGTACACGTGTGTTACATGTGGTAAAAGCTGAGTCACTGTCCCGTTGAGACAATTGGGGCACACTTCCCCACCATTGCATCATTGAGTCATTGTAAGACTTTATTATATGAAAAACAGGCGGAAAGCCGGAAAGGACCTGATCATGGTTAGGGAGTCGGGCCCAATTCTTTTCAAGCGACCGGGCGAATCTCTGACTCCGATTGTGTAGGGAAGCGCTCCCCAGTCACCACCTTTTATGGTGGTGTGAAGATGCCCATTGCAATGTATATTTTTCATCCATACTGTCCATCCATTTTTCCAGCTTATTTTAGGGTATGAGACTAAGATTTAAATATATTTAAAGCTAAAATGGACCCTACCTCAGGAAACAGTAGGAGTTGAAGGCATACCGTTGAAAACTTTTTGGGGCCATAGAAGTTCGCCAAGAGAATTTGAATCCAGTTGATATTTTTGTTTTCCTTTCGTATGGATATGTGTGACCTCATGAATAAGTTGGATGACAATTCACTTTGGGCCTAGGAAGGTTTCAACGGTAGATGTTATTACTCCCACTGCTTCTTTGGTGTGGTTCAGGAGCTTTGGATATGCTTCAATTTTGGTTTCATGCCCTAAAATAAGCTGAAAAGTGAATGAACTGCATGGCTAAAACACATACATCACAGTAGGCCCCATGGAGTCTTTCTGCCTCACTACATAATCCTTTCCCCTAATTTCCCACAACCATGGCTAGCAGGAGCTCCTGTAGATGGAAACTCTATGGGGCTCACTTTGATGCCCATGGGACATTTATTCCGTCCACCAGTTCTACTAACTCATGTTAAGACAAAAGCGTAAATATGATGCAATTTAAAGCTTGAATGGGCCATGCTACAATAAATAGTAGAGATTGAATGCCCACCATTGATACCTCCACAGGGCCACAAAAGTTTTAGATCAGGCTAATGTTTTTATATTCATCCGGTGTCTCCTCTGCTAGCCCAATTGGAAGACGCCTAGGCATTTCAACAGCAGGTCTCATGTTCAAGTGCTAAGGAGACACACCAACCCCCCACCAATGGGTGGGTGTATTATGTGACTAACCATGTGGTTGGCATTACCTAGCTAACAGGGTGGGTGCATTGCATGACTAACAAAAACAAAAATTATTCATCCGAGTGGGAGTAACCTTTTTAGCAACATAGATGCCATATAAACATCAGAGTAGGCTCAGAAAGTTTCATCGGTCCCCTCTAGGTTGAGGTTTAGCTACATAAACTTTGAACCTGCTTTATTTTTCAACTCATGTCCTAACAGGACAAGGTGAAACTGACTTACCTAGCACAAGTCACCCATACTTGGCAATGCATATGGCCCCCATGTGTGTTCTTAATTGAGAGGGGTTATAAGAAAATCACGCCCCTCCTTTGGAACAATTGGGCTTACTATGGGAGTTCTTGACTGGTGTGATGCGGCACCCCATGAAGCCCTCAGGACCCAACTTTTAACTTGATCTAAAGTTCCCCCCTCAAAGTTTTGGATTATTTGTTTGTTCACTAATTTTAAAAGTGTTTTGATTGAGGGCAAGTAAAGAAAAATTAAAGAAAACATTGATGTGCATTTTTGAACTTGAACTACATAGAAAGATAAGGAAATTCATTTTCTTTTCTTAGTAAATTGGTAAAATTATTTTCTTTCATTACAAGAAGCCAAATGGTGAAAAAACTAGTTTTAAAATTAAAAGGAAACAAAGACTTCTTTTTTTTTTGAAACATTTGCCCAAGAATTGAAAAATGCTAGAAAAATATTTGTTAACAATAAAAACCAATCAACTGATGATGAAGCTTGATCTCCACCGTTAGTAATGATCTCCTTTAGATGTATGAGCTAGACCTTTACTTGAAAAATTTTCTAAGCCCTGTGAGACATGATCAAAGACAAAGAAGGATGGCTGAGGGTTCGTCAATTAGCCCCCCGATGCCTAAGTCAGTGAGACGTAGGAGATTAAAAATACGGTTTTGGTGGAGAGGTTTTAGCGTATCTTGAATAGTAGAGGGATGCCTCTATTTATAGGATCATTGGAGAACTATAGGTGGATTCGAAGATCTCGTCTTACGGGCGTGATCTCCAGACTTCTTGGGATCATCCTTATGCGGATGATTCTTCGGGATAACCTTTATCATATCAGGATTTGTTGATCTTTATTTTTGTACGGCGCTGGAGGTGGTGTGAAACATACTCGAACTGTGGAGTACTCGAATAGGAGCACTCAGCTTTGAGGTGAACACTCGGCGAAGAGTGTTCGGTATTGAGGTGAGCGCTCGTCAAAGTGCACTCGGCACTGAGCTTGGCATCCACTCGGTGGAAACTATTCGGCATTTGCCCGATGGAACCTACTCGGCATCTACTTGGTAGAACCTACTCGACGTCTACTTGATAAAAACATATTCGGTGAGAAGTCAGTTTGTTTTATGCGCCTTATCCTCTAGCCGTCCTCTCATTGGTCAGTGTTTGACTTTTGTAGTCAGCTATTTTGAGCTCGTAGACTGGCAGTTGGGCCCATGGGCCTATGGGCTTTCTTGTGGATTCGGGTTAGCTTGGTATTGCCCATAACAACAATTTCTATAATTTTTCGAAACAAAACAAACAAGTATAAAGAATTTCCTTCCCTTAGCTTTAATGTTAGCTTACATTTCACTTATGTCATACTTTTACTTATCCATTCCTTTAGAATTTAAATTTTTTAGCATGTAATCATCTATAATTTCAATTGCCCAATTATCCTATGGATGTGTGCCCCACCTAGTAAGGATAAGGGCTGATCTAATGGAAACCATATATGAGGTGGGGTCACTTGTCAAACCCATTGGATCTCAGGAATGTGTGCACTGTTGGCACCTGGTGGGGCCAACCTACCCTTGCCATTCTCTAGCCATGAACAACCACATTTGTGTGAGGGCCCACTGTGATGTATCTATTTATCTAAACCATCTATCCTTTTTTCTCAAATCATTTTAAGGTGGCCCTTCAGAAATGAGGCAAATCCTGGGAGTGAATTAGGTGTTACCAAGGGAACATCTTAGTGGGTGTTACCCCCACCGTGTGGCCCATATTGGTGATGTTTTGTATATCCACATCGTCCATCCATTTCTCCAGTCCATTTTAGGATGGGGTCCCAAAAATTATGAAGATCCAAATCTCAGGTGGACCATACCACTGGAAATAGTGGTGAATGAGTGCCCCACCATTAAAAATTCCAAAGAGCCCATCATAAGGTTTTAGTAATGTTCAATTTCAATCCAACCTATTGATAATGTCAAGAAGATCTAGATGAAGGGAAAATATAAATATCAACTTGATCCAAAACTTTTGCGGCCCACAAAAAGTTTTCAATGATCATTCATCGCCATTTCTAGTGTTAAGGTCCACCTGAGATTTTGATCTTCTTAGGGTTTGGTATCATGTCCTAAAATGAGATGGAAAAATAGATGGATGGCATGGATATATAAAAAAAATACATCAAGATAGGCCCCACACGGTAGGGCTAACACCCACTAAGCTGCTCCCTAGTAACTCCTAATTCGCTCTTGCAAATCCAATGCTCAAGTGGACCATACCAAATAATAAGCTTGGATTGCATTAAATGCACAAAGCATTAAATGCAAGTTCAATAAAATGTAAGTCATCTCTAGTATGGTCTACTTGAGCATTGGATCTACCTCATTTTTGAGAGCCCACCTTAAGATGATTTGAGAAAAGAGATAGACGGTATGGATAAACAAATATACCACGGTAGGTCCTCACACAAATGTGCCTATTCGTGGCTAGAGATGGACGGGGTGTGTCAATAAGCTGAGGCGGGCCCCAGTCAGAGCTTACTCCTCTAAGCTATGTCATTATGTCGGCCCTACTTAGCTCAGCTCGGGCCATGCTAGTGTTGTAAAGGTCCTGGCCTCAGGGGGCAAGCCTTGTAAGGAAAATAATAAAGTGATGAAATGTTTGAAAATGGTTAATCAAGCAACAGTCCCACCTTTAATTCTCTTACTCATTAGGAATCTCATCTTATAAATTATTTTAATCATTACATTGTGACTTTAGATCTTAACAACTGTGCCTTATTCTAATTTTACATGACAAGAGAAAATTATACAACTAACATTAATATTCTTTAAAAACCCACGTTTTATAACCTCTTAAGATTTCAATCATTCAAGGAAAGAGCTTTCTATGTATATTCTATGATGATATAATTGTACTAATGATAGTGTGATGCGTTGCACTCTCTTTTAAAATCTCAATGGGATAGGACTTTCTAGCATATTCTATAATGATGTAACTCTAATAACGATAGTATTCTATAATGATGCAACTCTAATAATGATAGTGAGACACCTGCCACAACTGCATGAAAAGAAGACCTGGACGTGAGATTACCTAGGGGTGTTTGTTTCTCAATTACATACATGCAAATGGTTAATGATTAATTACTAATGTAATTAGCTTACTTTTTTTCTACGCTGATGGTTTACTTTTTATACGCTAAAATTGAGGATTGTGCAAATTTCACATGGGGCCCATTGTAATATATGTAGCTTATCCACATCGTCCATCTATTTTGTAGACCGATTTTAGAGCATGTACCCAAAATTGACGCAAATCCAAAGATTAGGTGGACCACGCCACACCACACCACACCAAATAATGTGTTGAATGCCTACCGTTAAAAACTTTTAATGACGACAATTTTCTATGGTGTGGTCCACTTGAGCTTCAAATCTACCTTATTTTTTTGCTCATGCCTTGAAATGTTCTAGTATAATGGATGGATGTCATAGGTGTTGGTTATTGAAAATGACTGTTAATATTGAAAAGAGAGAAAAAGGCTTTGAGAGTTCATCTGGCCCATTCTTTCGATCTAAGCCATATATCTGATCCGGGGACCATCTTCACCGTAGGATCAGATAGGTGATCAGACCCATTTGTTCCTGTAGCAAATAGGCGGACGGCTGGATCGCATCGCACATTCTTGACTTTGCGAAGGTTCTCATCGTATAGACCGTCAGATCCTGAAGGCCCACACTTCCACAAATTCTAACAATAGGTATGTCACAAATCTTATCATGGGACGCGGATTGCATTCTGCCCCCGCTTGGACGGGGCCCACCGTGATGTATCCATTTATCTACTCCGTCATTTTATAAAATCATGTTCGGATTTGGTTTCAAAAAATAATGCAGATCCAATGCTCAAGTGAGCCACACCAAACAGTGAGCGGAACCTGATGACGTGATTGACGTCACCAAGTTTTGCTTACTATTTGGTGTGGCCCACTTGAACGTTGATCTTCCTCATTTTTAGAGTCATACCTTAAAATGATCTTATAAAATGGATGGACAGAGTGGATAAATGGATACATCACGGTGAGCCCTCCACAGGTCTGCCCAGATGGTAACCTGTCCTAGCAAGGACTGGACGCGATCTGCATCCCTTACATATTGCGCCTTACCGATTTAAGTCTATCCTTTTCAAATGATTTTCTAGGAAGGAAATACTCAATTTTGCCAAACACTTGTAAATAATAATTATCACTCATTTACCCGCACACGTCGTGTGGGCATAACCAAAGGACATGGAAAGTCTTATTTAGAAAATTCGTCTGAAAGTGTATTTAATCCATACATGTACGTTAGATGGAAACCCACACGTCACCGTCCTTGAACGGTCTGCTCTTCTGTGTATTGGTTGACAACTTGGTGATTGGACTAGGCAGGGCCTGACCCTCCGGCCAGGTGTAGGGGCCAAGTGGGTACTGCTCTACCGGTCCTGAGGTCGGTACAGGCAGGGGCTCGCAAGGGCCACTATGATGTATGGGTTTTATACACATCATTCATCTTTTTGGCCATATAATTTTACGGATGCAAACCTAAAAGTAAGGCAGAGCTAAGGCTCAACTGGACCATAGAGTGGTGATAATGGGCCATGGTGATGTTTATTTGCCGTCCAACCTGTTCAAAATGTTATATTGAAGGACGCCAATTGGCTAATGACCTTGTCCCTAGCCAATGACTAGTCGTCAGTGCTCGGGTTCCCACCACAACGTATGTGTTCCACACTGTCTATTCATTTCAAAGGTAGATCCAAATCTTTAAATGGACAACATCATAGGAAACAATGTTGATTTTACACGCACCATTGAGAACTTCTTCGGAACAGCAAAAGTTTCGGATCAAGTTTGATATTTGTTTTTTTACCTTCATCCGTGTCTGCATGACCTGGTTGGATGCCAAATAAACATTATAGTGGGCCCTAGGGTTTCTAATGGTGAACATTCAATCAAAATTGTTTTGCTGTGATGTGGTCCATCTGAGAGCTAGATCTGCCTCATTTTTTAGATCTAACGCTAAAATGATCTGGAAAAAGGATGGATAGAGTGGATAAAACAGACATGCTATAGTGGGTCTCACATGACACCGATCACTAGTCACCTGGGTAGTGGATCCCCATTGTGTGGTCCACTTGAGCCTTGTGTCTGTTTTTTTTTTTTTTTGTTTTTTTTTTTTTTTTGTTTTTGGGCTTATGCTTTAAAATGATATGTCAAAATGAATGGACGGTATGGATAAAACCCATAAATCACGGTGGCCCCTCAAAGCTGCTGTGTCAAGCTCCGAAGCGGATTGCATACTTAGTAACTCATTACGGTAAGTGTACTGAGTAAACTCGGCAGGGTCTACCGTGATTTATGTATTTCATCCACTCCCTTCATCTATTTTAACAGATAATTTTATGGCTTCAGACAAAAAAATAGATATATAAAAAGCTTAAGTGGACCACACCACAGGAAACAGTGTGAATTGAACCTGTACTATTGAAAAATTCTTGGGGACGGTGGAAGTTTTGGATCAAGCTGATATTTGTTTTTTTCCCTTCATTAATGTCTGTGTGATCTTGTGAACATGTTGGATGACAAATAAACATCACTGCAGGCACTAGAAAGGTTTCAACTGTGGACATCATTATACCCACGGTTTCTTTTGGCATGGTCCTCCTGATTTTTTTATATGCTTCAATTTTGGTTTCATCCCTCAAACGATACGGAGAAGCCTATTGTTATAGGTAAGACCCGAGCTGACCTCATGATAGGTAGAGACCTACCTGTGTATAGGTTGGTATAAATTGTATCCTCGGAGCTTTGGGTTTCTTAGCTCGAGACTAGAGCAGGAGCATATAGCAGTGGGCGGGCAACGAGCTAAGGGTATCAGAACGACTTGACCTCAAGACCGACCTTGGCCATACTACAATAAATGCCGAGCTAAACCACATCTACCATATATGCGGGAGTAAGTTCAGGAGCATCACCGATAGAAGCGGACATGCTCCCCACTTCTACGGACGTGTCTGAGAATTGTCCTGGCTCTTAAGTCTCGTTCCCAAGATTATGGCCCTGAAAGGGCCCACGATCGCTCCTCTTCTAAGGCCAATAAATAGAGGCATTCGCCTCCAAACCAAGATACGAAACATTTAACCTCTGCGAGGCATTCCTTCTACAAGGATTTTCCATCTGACTTAGGCATTGGAGGACTAATGGCTGGTCCCTGGCCACCCCTTAGCCTTGGTTACATTGTGTATGGTTACTCAGGAAAGATCTAAGCCATCCATCATCCCCGGGATCAAGTGGAGATTCATTCCTAGGTGGTCGTTCATCCCACCTCGTCTGTTACAAGAAATTGGTAACAAGAGCTGGCGCCGTCTGTGGGAAGACGATATCAAGTAGTGTTCTCATCTAAAGATTCCCTAAAAATCCATTTCTTCCTCTAAAATTTCAAAAACCTCTTCACCTGAAGTCTCAAATGGCTGGAGGAAGAAAAAACAGAGGAAGAGCCTGAAATTGCGTCGGGTAGCCTAACACGACACCCTACGCATACGCGTGCGGAAGCTTGAGGAGCAATTAGAATTATGACTAAACCTATAGGAGGGGGGATTAGGACCTTTTCAAATTCTTTTCGCCTACTTACCAGATTTAACAAATTAAGCTACGTAAGCGATAAACACTTCGGCTTCCAAGCCTAAGTGGGTCCAATTAATAGACTAGCAAAAGATAAAGCAATTAACAACCTAGTCTAATCAACTCATGTGGACTAGAGAGGATGGATCAAGAAATGCTCAAGTCAACATGAGGTAGTGAAAGTACATCTTATGAGTGTGGATATGCCTATCAAATGCTAAGCATACATTCCTAACTAAGCATACATAATTAACAATTAAACACAATGCATAAAGAGAAATGTGCTCAAGATCAATCACAAACACAAGGATGTATAGTGGTTCGACTACTTGTCTACTTCACTCCCGGTTCAAGTACTCAACCCCTTTGAGCACACCGGCATTCACTGGAGAGTTTAAATCTAGTTCCTCCCAACCAAGGTGTTTTAATTCGAATCCACCTAACCGGGGAGTTTACAGGTTCCTCCCAACCTACACGTTTACACCCGTGTTGGTGGCTCCCCCTTGGAGACTTTGTTTTAGGCCCGACTAACGTGCCAAGGAACGGCTGACGTCCCTAGACTTTAGGCCCAACTAATAGGTCAAGGATCAGCTAACGACCCTAGGTCGAGTTTGTCAAACAAACTCTACACTCAATCCCCACAGGGAATTGAGTGGTTGGACTCTTAACAAGACAACCTTACCTGTCGGATTGAGCCCCTTGTTGCGCCGTCTTGGGTTGCTTCTTCTCGCTCTCCCGTGCTTGAATCAGCTTCCCTTGTGCTCCCCCGATCTTTGACGCCACTGCTTTGCCAAGGCTTCAGCTCCAAGATCAGCTACCTTGCATGTGATGCTCCATTGGAGATGCCCAAGTTGCTAGGAATGGTGAATCATCTACAAATGGGAGGAAATGAATTTACTAGAGGAATGCACCTATATGGACTCCTAAGTAGTATTTAGACAAAGGATTTAACTATCATCAAGGTGTCTAAACCCTAGGAATCAAGAGGGAACAAGTCCTATTCTCAAGAAGCCATTGAATGGCCCAAGCTTGTGATGAAAATACAAGGAGAATGGCTTGCTATAGGTTTGAGATAGAGCCTCTAATGATCTCTAGCAATGGTGGCTTCTGTCTCCTCAAAATCTCCTCTCTTGGCTTAAAAATCGAATCCCCCTCTTAAATAGATTTTCTTCCAACGGTCAAAAAACGGGCAGATTCTCGTATCTCCGATTGATCGAAAAAATAGTCCGATTGATCGGAGACCAGTCCGATTGATCGGAGACATGTCCAATTGATCGGAATTTAGTCCAGAGAACTCTGTGGATGTTTTTTCGATTGATCGGAACATGGTCCGATTGATCAGACGGACCCTTCCGATGGATCAGAAGACTGTCCGATTGATCGAAAATATGTCCAGTGAATTTTCGAAGTTTGCTGGAACAATTTCCGATTGATCGGAACTTATCTCCGATTGATCGGAGTCCTATCGGAGCCAGTGTCCGATTGATCGGAGATCAATCGGAAACTGTTGTTTGAGCTGTTTCGTTTACAGCAGCTTCCACCTCTTTAATTAGTCTAACTTATCATGTTTTTCATGGAGTTCTAAGACTAATAATGATGACTAAGGGTATACCTAGTTGGTCCAAGTCATCTAAGAGGTTATGGGTTAGGTTTTGGTCAAGGCAAGGCACACCAAGGCATCACTTTTACCTGTTTCTTCTTCCTTGATGCAGCAGGACCACTTGAGTCTTCGGTTTTCGTTCTTCATTAAGCTCAACCGACACTAGACTCACTGACCTAAGTAATTGACAAACAAGGTGCACCAGTATGCCACAGAAAAGTGCACTAACAATCTCCCCCTTTGTCAATTACTTACAAAAACCTACCCTACCAAAACAAAATACATGTACAAGAGATTACATTGATAAAGCAATTAAATACAGGACTCTTGACATGCCTAAACTAAGCTGCTCCTCTTCAGATTGCTCCCCCATAACCTGTCAATCCCTGCATCACAAAACATAGCAAACTATTTTTGGTGAGACTTGATCTTTCTCCCCCTTTTTGTTAGCAATTGACAAACTATTCTCTCCCCCTTAATGATATATCAATTAAGGTTAAGGTAAGAGAAGATAGTATGTCTCAGTTATAACTATAAGCACATGCTAACTAGAGAGAGTATAGGGTGCGTGATCATATAAAACATGGAGCATGCTAAGGAACATGATTAACTAAACTAAGCAATGAGATAGTCTAGCAGCAAATATATAAAATAGAAGCAAGGCTAAACTACCAAATTTGGGCTCATGAGGCTTGAATCCTCTGATTTGCCCATACACATAGAAATGAGGCTGAAATCCTCAGATATTCCTATAAAAGCATTTCTAGCTACCCTCACTAACGATTTTTAGTTTGATTAGCCTAAGGGTAACTAATTTCCTCAACACCCTCATAAAATGTAGTATGAGGTGAGGGGTTGGGAACTCCTTCTACTCCTAGAAGGGATAGCGGTCGGGATCCCCTCTTAGATAAGCCGGGAGAGAGGTTGTGGTGGAGGCCGAGAGAGCTAGATCTTTATGTTGGCTCTCATCACTAGTGGAGTCTCCAGATTCGGACTCCTCCGTACCATCCGAAGTGGCAGCCATTGGCTTTTTACCTTTCGGTTTAGGCCCTTCCGGACAATCCGGGGCAATATGGCCACGTTGACCGCAACCGTAACAACGGACGGATGAAGGTTTGGATGATTTTTCTTTATGTTTATCACCCTTCTTGTCCTTCTTGTCACGGCTATTCCTTCCATCAAATTTGAGGAATCTCTTGAATTTTTTGTTCAATTTCTCTTCCTCATCATCACTATCTTCCTCCATCTCACTCTTAATTTTCTTATGTTTGTGAGAGGACTTGAGAGCGATGTTTTTCTTTCTAGAGGGGGCCTTAAAGTGTAGTTCATAAGTTTGTAGGGAACCTATGAGTTCTTCTACTTTCATGTTATCTATGTCTCTACACTCTTCTAAGGCAACTATCTTGGATTCAAATCTATTCGGGAGGGATCTAAGTATTTTTCTACAAATCCTACCCTCCGGAACCCGATCCCCCAAGACAAATATGGAGTTACAAATATCTGACAATTTAATATAAAACTCTATGAAAGTTTCAGTCTCTTCCATCTTAATGTTTTCAAATTTGGTGGTTAAGAGCTGAAGCTTCGAGCGTCTTACTGTGCTAGTTCCCTCGTGGGTAACCTCAAGTATATCCCACGCTTCTTTTGCAGTTACGCATGTGAGAATGCGCTGAAATTCATCCGGGGATACCGCACAGTAAATCGCAATGAGAGCTTTGGCATTTGCCATGTATTAAGCTCTCTCTATGTCATCCCATTTGGAATCATCTTTGGGAATGACAATAACTTTCTCATCAACCTCCACTTGCTCGGTGGGCAAGGTATATCCAGTTTGTATGCTAAGCCACACCGGACGGTCCATGGATTGGAGAAAAATTCTCATTCTAACCTTCCAATAAGCATAGTTGGACCCGTCAAAGAAAGGTGGACGGTTGGTGGTACTCCCATCTCGGTTAGACATGATGCTAGTGCTCCGGTATCAGATCTTACTCTAGACGGTTACGTCCTTGAAGAGCAACCCTCTCTGATACCAATTGAAATTGCGTCGGGTAGCCTAACACGACACCCTACACATACGCGTGCGGAAGCTTGAGGAGCAATTAGAATTATGGCTAAACTTATAGGAGGGGGGATTAGGACCTTTTCAAATTCTTTTCGCCTACTTACCAGATTTAACAAATTAAGCTACGTAAGCGATAAACACTTCGGCTTCCAAGCCTAAGTGGGTCCAATTAATAGACTAGTAAAAGATAAAGCAATTAACAACCTAGTTTAATCAACTCATGTGGACTAGAGAGGATGGATCAAGAAATGCTCAAGTCAACATGAGGTAGTGAAAGTACATCTTGTGAGTGTGGATGTGCCTATCAAATGCTAAGCATACATTCCTAACTAAGCATACATAATTAACAATTAAACACAATGCATAAAGAGAAATGTGCTCAAGATCAATCACAAACACAAGGATGTATAGTCGTTCGACTACTTGTTTACTCCACTCCCGGTTCAAGTACTCAACCCCTTTGAGCACACCGGCATTCACTGGGGAGTTTAAATCTGGTTCCTCCCAACCAAGGTGTTTTAATTCGAATCCACCCAACCGGGGAGTTTACAGGTTCCTCCCAACCTACACGTTTACACCCGTGTTGGTGGCTCCCCCTTGGAGACTTTGTTTTAGGCCCGACTAACGTGCCAAGGAACGGCTGACGTCCCTAGATTTTAGGCCCAACTAATAGGCCAAGGATCGGCTAACGACCCTAGGTCGAGTTTGTCAAACAAACTCTACACTCAATCCCCACAGGGAATTGAGTGGTTGGACTCTTAACAAGACAACCTTACTTGTCGGATTGAGCCCCTTGTTGTGCCGTCTTGGGTTGCTTCTTCTCGCTCTCCTGTGCTTGAATCAGCTCCCCTTGTGCTCCTCCAATCTTTGACGCCGCTGCTTTGCCAAGGCTTCATCCAAGATCAGCTACCTTGCATGTGATGCTCCATTGGAGATGCCCAAGGTGCTAGGAATGGTGAATCATCTACAAATGGTAGGAAATGGGTTTCCTAGAGGAATGCACCTATATGGACTCCTAGGTAGTATTTAGACAAAGGATTTAACTATCATCAAGGTGTCTAAACCCTAGGAATCAAGAGGGAACAAGTCCTATTCTCAAGAAGCCATTGAATGGCCCAAGATTGTGGTGAAAACACAAGGAGAATGGCTTGCTATATGTTTGAGATAGAGCCTCTAATGATCTCTAGCAATGGTTGCTTCTGTCTCCTCAAAATCCCCTCTCTTGGCTTAAAAATCGAATCCCCCTCTTAAATAGATTTTCTTCCAACGGTTAAAAAATGGGCGGATTCTCGTATCTCCGATTGATCCGAAAAATGGTCTGATTGATCGGAGACATGTCCGATTGATCGGAATTTGGTCCAGAGAACTCTCTGGAGGTTTTTCCGATTGATCGGAACATGGTCCGATTGATCGGACGGACCCTTCCGATGGATCGGAAGACTGTCCGATTGATCGAAAATATGTCCAGTGGATTTTTGAAGTTTGCTGGAACAATTTCCGATTGATCGGAACTTATCTCCGATTGATCGGAGTCCTATCGGAGCCAGTGTCCGATTGATCAGAGATCAATCGGAAACTGCTGTTTGAGCTGTTTTGTTTACATCAGCTTCCAACTCTTTAATTAGTCTAATTTATCATGTTTTTGTGGACTCTCGCTGTTTCCGCGCTCCCACACGACGTTCTCGTCCCTTCCCCTTTCGGGAAAAGAAGGATCGGAGGATGCGTGAGTGCGAAATCGCCGTTTGTGCCACTGGCTTGCCTCGTTCTTGAGGGCTTTGTTTGGTAGTCGTGTTAAGCTGGATGTGTTTAAATGAGTTTATATAAGACCAGAGTCGCCACTAGCCAATTACTTCGAATCTACAGTCGGCTAGACCCCGTAGAAACGTTAGAGAAGGGGATCCAAAGATTCCTTCCTCTAAAATGACTCCTTTTGATATGCGGCCAGTGATTCAAGGTAAGGGATCACGGTTACAGGGTGGGAAGAGGTAAGCACCCCACACACTACCCGTACCGAAGTACGGTCTCTACTTCATAGAATCGAACTAATACTTGAAAGTCTGTTTTAATCCTCGTACATTCTCGTAGATGACATGATGCATGAATGCGGGGCTGAACAGTAAGAGTTTCTGATGGGCAGGTTCCAACAACAGGCAAGCCCAGAGCATACGCTCGAACTAACAGGTGCTTAATATAAGACGTATGCAGTGTGCTTGAATAATCAAGGTGCTTTATAGTGAAGCATGAATGCAGGTCTGAACAGAAAGAGTTTCTGATGGGCAGGTTCCAACAACGGGCAAGCCCAGAGCATATGCTCGAACTGACAGGTGCTTAATTTAAGACGTATGCAGTGTGCTTGAATAATCAAGGTACTTTACAGTGAAGCATGAATGCAGGTCCGAACAATAAGAGTTTCTGATGGGCAGGTTCCAACAACGGGCAAGCCCAGAGCATACGCTCGAACTGACAGGTGCTTAATTTAAGACGTATGTAGTGTGCTTGAATAATCAAGGTGCTTTACAGTGAAGCAGGGGGGTTGGAAGAAAAGTAAATGTTGCACTTATGCTAGATGCAAATGAGATGATGCTGGAAAAAGAGTAGCTGGATGGACGGAGGTGTCGCAAGGGTTGGCTTCGAGTGGCTGGATCAAGACTTGGATGGCTTGGGAGACTTGGACCAGTGGTCAGGCTGGGCTGGACCAGGGCTAGGCTCTCCTCACTCGGGCTCTCCTTGGTGGGAAAATGGTCTAAGGGGTGGAGAGGTAGACTCAGAGCTCTCGGACTGAATGGACTTGAAGGGATGTTGAAATGAGAAGGGGAGGGGGGTATTTATAGCAGCGGGCAGTGGCATTTGGTGTAAATATTTTTGGGCGACCTGCTGTGGGCCGCCCGTACGGCCGTTCCTCGATTTCCAGCGAGGTACGGTCGCTCCCTCGGGGCTGCTGTTTGGCTCGGTGGGTTGACTCAGTGAGTTGACTCAGCGGGTCGACTCGGTGATTTGACTCAGCGGGTTGACTCGACGGGTTGACTCGGTGTTTTGACTCGACGAGTTGACTCAGTGGGTTGACTCAGCGGGTTAACTCAGCGGGTTGACTCAGCGGGTTGACTCAGTGGGTTGACTCAGTGGAGTTTGGCTTTTTTAGGATTTTTTTTATTGGCTTTCCTTATAGGGGGTTTTTCAGGCTAATGTTTAGGACTGGGTTGACTGGGTTCAGGCTTGAACTGGGCTATGGAATGGGGCTTACAAGGGTGAGTTTGGCTGAGTTTAGACTTGGGATTTGGGGGGTATGGTCTTCCATTCATCTAGCTTTCTCTACCAACAGTGTAGCCGAAGGTGGGGTGTCTACAGTTTTTCATGGAGTTCTAAGACTAATAATGATGACTAAGGGTATACCTAGTTGGTCCAAGTCATCTAAGAGGTTATGGGTTAGGTTTTGGTCAAGGCAAAGCACACCAAAGGCATCACTTTTACCTGTTTCTTCTTCCTTGATGCAGCAGGACCACTTGAGTCTTCGGTCTTCATTCTTCATTAAGCTCAACCGACACTAGACTCACTGACCTAAGTAATTGACAAACAAGGTGCACTAGTATGCCACAGAAAAGTGCACTAACAGAGCCCCTGTAAACGATGGGCCATCTCATGCCCTCACACTGACGACGACGAATCTGACCCCAGAAACACCCGCCCTCTGAATCAGAGGTTCATCCCAGCACTCTGCTCAGTAGAGCGGGGGACAGAGGTCTCGCAATCGCGAGACCAGACCATCCGCTCTCAAAGAGCGAGTGGGTGGGGTAACCCAACAGTTAGGAGGATTGGATCAAAGGTTTGGGTATTTCACCTTATAGTTGGACGAAATCAAGGCTCTCCTGGTCAATATAGTTCCGTCACTGATCTACGAAAATGGTGACAACTCTCGAGCGGAACGCCCCTCGTGAGCCGATCAACCACAGCATTCCCGCCCTGTTCAAGCCCAAGAATGTGTTGTGAAATATGAGGCTAACAGCCGGGCAACTGCGATAAGAGCTAGGTCTGAGGTCAAGCTTCCTGCGAATGATCTGCGGCACATAATAGAGGAACGTCGTTCGGCTCGTCTTAGTCAGGCCCCAGATCGAGTAAGCGATAATATCAATCCATTGGAAGCCAAACTAAGAGAACTCCAAGAACATGTCGGTGATCTCTAGAAGGCACAACATGCTCGAGCTCCAATCGTCAGAATCTTCATTCATTGATGATATTTGTGAGGAACCACTCCTGAAAGGGTTTAAAATCCCTTAACTCAAGCAATATAGAGGAATATGAGATCCAGCGGAGCACTTAGAAAACTTCAGAGTTCGAATGGAACTTCTCGGAGTTAATGGTCATATCATGTGTAAAGTTTTCCCTTTTATCATTGACGAGCTTAGCACGGACCTAGTTTCGGAATCTAAAACTGAAGTCCTTCAGTTCGTTTGCTTAGTTAAGCAGAGCCTTTGCAACCCAATTCATTGGAAGCACCGACCCAAGAAAGCATTTAATGTTAGTGTACTTTTCTATGGCATACTAGTGCACCTTGTTTGTCAATCACTTACGTCAGTGAGTCTAGTATCAGTTGAGCCCAATGAAGACGAAGACCGAAGACTCAAGTCGCCTTGCTGCATCAAGGAAGAAGGAATAGGTAAAAGTGATGCCTTGATGTGCCTTAACCTTAACCAAAACCTAACCCCCAACCTCTTTGATGACCTTGACCATCTCAGGAATACCCTTAGTCATCTTAGATTGGCCCTAGGTGTCCCAAATGAGCACCCAAACCTTGGCCATTTGAAGTGGGGTGTGAAAAGTTGGGTCAGCAAACTGCCAGGCTGAACCTAGGCCTGTCCGACCGGTCACGACCGGTCGTGGACTCCTGCCCGACTGGTCAAGACCGATCGGACAGGCCCTATCTAGACACAGCAAGGAGCAGGCCATTGGGCCGACCGGTCTTGACCGGTCGGCTAGGCTAGTCCGACCAGTCACGACCAGTCGGACAGCCCCCCCATCAGACAGTGAACTCTCTGTCTTGCTTGGCTCTTTGGCCGACCAGTCGGGACCGGTCGGCAGAGTCATTTTTTGCCCGTTTTCTGACCGTTGGAACTCATTTTCTATATATATGGAGCTCGATTTTTTGGCATTGGAGAGAGGTTTTTGAAAGCCTATTCCTCACACATTTTGTACATCATATGAGGCCTCAAAGAGGAGGAGTTTCAAGTCATATTGTTCGCTTCCCCAAGTGTAGGGTTGCGATGTAGTAATAAACTTGGTAAGACCGAGGTCGATGCACAGGGACTTATGTAGGCTTTCACGAACACATCCAAAAGTATCTATTGAAAGCTAATAACCAGATTTTGAATAAGATTGATGTGAGTAACAATTCTAAGCTAGTTTGAATATAAACAATTAAAAAAAAGGCACTAGGGGTTCAAGGATCCACTTGTAGCAATCCTTGATGTTCAATCCGCTGTGGTTTCTCATTCTCTCAACTAGAATCGATATTAAGATCTATCTAGCCGGATGATAGAGCTGTTAAACCAAACAATCTGTTATATGTAAGTTCAATGCATAGGATTCACTCAATGTAGGCTGAGCTGAGCATGCTCAATTGCATAGGTCATTCCCCTTTCCAAAAGGTCCAGTTCACCATCATAACCATCCTCAAGTCTTGTCACAAGACAAGGCTAGATCATGATTTGAACTTGATTCAAATTACATGCACAGTCCCTTACATAATTCAGAAAATCAGAAAAATAGAACTTTGGTAGGAAGTCCCTTCATGAAGATCATAGTACTAGAGCGCACTCCAATTCCTCGGATCATACAGGTCTAGATTGATACAAACCAATTAAGAAGTTAAGTAATTCTCCCAAACATCCATGAGTCATCATAAGACTAAGAAAAACTACTTCAAAACTTGTATAAACTTCAAACCATTGTTCATAAACATGAATTCCACACTTAGAACCAACTGAATACAAATTGAAACATCTTGGATCCACTACAAGCTTCACCTCTTAGCCCTAGCTAAGAGGTTTAGCTGCTCATGATCCAAGGAAACATGAAACAACTAAAAAAAATCATAAAAACAGCAAAACAAACTAGAATGAGTTGTGGAACTCCGAAATCCACTTCCGCCGCCTCCAAGCTTGCTTAAACCCTCCTTAGATACCATAGGAACGATCCCTAGGTGTCCTTTTATAGTGGGGAGGCTCCGCAACTTCAGAAAGATCGAGAATCTGCGTAAAAGTTACGCAGTGAGCAGAGAAAACCGGCTCCAGGAATAGAAATTTTCGTTTCTTCACGTGGCCGACCGGTCTGGACTGATCGGACTGGGCTGGCCGACTTGTCACGACCGGTCATGCCTCAATTGAAAATCAGTCCAGCAGCCTCTGGACTAAAAAAAACTTCTGGCCGACTGGTCTTGACCGGTCGGCCTGGCTATTGGAATCAGTCCAGCGTCCTTGGCCGACCGGTCAAGACCGGTTGTGCCTCCTTTGGCTGAAGTCCAGCAACTCAGCATCCCTTGGCCAACCGGTCAAGACCGGTCGGACCATCCCCAGCAACAGTCCAGCGCACCCAGTTGGTTTGGCCGACCGGTCGGACGACCGGTCTGGCTCTCTTCTTCTTCAGATTCTTCTTTCTTTCTTCTTTTCTTCGTTCCTTGCCTCTCTCTTTGCTTCCTTCTTCCTTTGGCCCACCTTAGGTCTTCGTCCAAGGTTCTTAAAGAGGTCTCTTTATCATTAGTTAGGCTGAATCCACTCTCGATCCTGCAATCACCAAACATGTATTCAATTAGTCGTTTAAGTCATGAAAATCTTGCACAATGAGTGATGAATTGGGGTTAGAATATGCACAATTAAGAGCTCAACACACCCCCAACCAGCATTTTGCTAGTCCCGAGCAAAACATGCGTGACACTAATTCCATCCTTCAAAACTCAACCCTCTTTCAGAAACCATTCTTCTATACATCCCAAGACATACAAGTGTAAGATTCAGAAATATTAGGCGACAGAGGTTGAAACCGTAAACCCTCAGAACATAATAAGCATTCATATGAAATTCCCTCTGATTGGTTGATAAATAGAAGGACTTGAACAAATTCAATCTAGTGTGGATAGTGAAAATTCATCTCACGAGTTTCTAGGATTATCTTCTTCATAGATCAACTAGACTATAGAACTCAAGGTACATAGAGCCACATCAAGCCAATGACAGGAATTTGCCTTACCGTTCTTCCGACGACTTTCACACTACGTCCCATTTCTGGCTTTGGTTATGGGTAGACCATCCCCCGGTTGGTAGTAGGTAGCCCTAATCGGAATTTTCCACCTTTTTTCCATCATTCCCAATTTCATCCTTCCTTTTCCTTTTTCTTTTAATTTAGATAAGATTTTTAGAAATCCATATCATTCGTTGTTTTCCCATGGACAAGGATGGACAAAGTACCCCGACCTGAATTCTCAACACCTTAATTCAAAGTCTAGCTAATCCATGAATCACATAATCCCTTCAACCCATGAAAATCGTGTAATGTGGACTAGGTGTAAAAGTGTTCAGATTTTCTATCAATCACAGAAATAGGGGAATTCACATATAAAACCCTTATGCTATGAGAGATTCCAGACATACAACCCCATACACTTCATATCTCCTCCTCTTATGCTCATATCATCTTGAATGCATAGAAACAATGTTTTCCAAAAGAGTTTCGAATTTTGGAAAAATCGAAAATTTTCTACATAATTGCTTGAAATGTTACAAAACGCTGGATTCATCCAAGTGATCCTACACCCCCCAACCAAACCTTGCATTGTCCTCAATGTAAAAGATGTGCAATGAGCAAAACATGAGAGCAATTTGAAAAATAAAAGGGAGTGAGGAATGATAGTACCTGAGAGAGTGAAAAGTGAAATTCTTCCTCCTTCTAACAAACCTATGAAAAAGAAAACAAAAGCAGCAAAATCCTAATCCTAACTACTCTATACCTCCATCAGACTAGGAGATCAATCATCCTGATACACAGGATCATTCAGAGGTATGGACATACCTTCTTAAGGAAATTTCTCAAAGAACGGCTTTAATCGCTGTCCATTCGCCTTAAAAATGTTATCGTTCCTCGGATTTAACAGCTCGACAGTCCCATATGGATAGATAGTTTGTACAATGTAGGGACCGGTCCATTGAGATCTCAATTTTCCCGGAAATAGATGTAAGCGAGAATTATACATGAGGACTTTTTGATTGATCGTGAATGTCTTGCGAAGAATATTCTTATCATGGAATATCTTCGTCTTGTCCGTGTAAATTCTCTCATTCTCATATGCTTCGTTCCGGATTTCTGCAAGTTCATTCAATTGTAGTTTGCGCAACGAGCTTGCCTTGTCAGAATTGAAATTCATCTTCTTAATTGCCCAATATGCCCTATGTTCCAACTCCACAGGCAAGTGACAAGCCTTCCCGTAGACAAGTTTATAGGGAGACATTCCAATAGGGGTCTTAAAAGCAGTACGGTAGGCCCAAAGCACATCGGTAAGCCGAAGTGACCAATCCTTGCGATCGGGGTTCACCGTTTTCTCTAAAATCTGTTTAATCTCCCTATTGGATATCTCAGCTTGTCCACTAGTTTGTGGGTGATAGGGAGTACTCACTTTGTGTGTTACGCCATATTTCTTCATTAATGTTTCAAAAGGGCGATTGCAAAAGTGAGCCCCTCCATCACTTATTATGACTCGAGGTGTTCCAAACCGGGAAAGAATATTCTCTTTTAAGAAGCGAATGACCGTTTTATGGTCATTATTCCGGCAAGGGATGGCCTCAACCCATTTGGAAACATAATCAACGGCAAGCAAGATGTATAGTTTTCCAAAAGAAGATGGGAATGGGCCCATGAAATCGATGCCCCAACACTAAAAAATTTCGATTATTAAGATGGGATTGAGTGGCATCATATTTCTACGGGAGATTCCTCCTAATTTCTGACAAGGTTCACATGCTTTGTAAAACTCATGTGTGTCTTTGAACATGGTGGGCCAATAAAATCCACATTGCAGAATTTTCGCTGTGGTCTTTTTGGCCGAAAAGTGACCACCACATGCCTGAGAATGACAGAAGGAGATGATACTTTGTTGTTCCTCATCTGGCACACATCTCCTTATGATTTGATCGGGACAATACTTGAATAAGTATGGGTCGTCCCATAGGAATTTCCGCACCTCTGTGAAGAATTTATCCTTATCTTGCTTTTCCAATGTGTAGGAAGAGCAAGATAGTTAGCAATGTCCGCATACCATGGCAATTGGGAAATAGCAAAAAGTTGTTCATCAGGGAACATGTCATTGATTGCAGTCGTTTCAGGGAAATCTGTGAGGACAAGTCTAATGAGATGGTCAGCTACTACATTTTCTACTCCTTTCTTATCACGTATTTCTATGTCAAATTCCTGGAGTAGAAGGATCCATCTTAACAACCATGGTTTAGCATCCTTCTTAGAAAGAAGATACTTAAGCGCGGCATGGTCAGTGAATATAATGATCTTGGATCCAATCAAGTAGGACCTAAACTTGTCCAAGGCAAAAACTACGGCTAACAGTTCTTTTTCAGTAGTGGTGTAGTTTGCTTGGGCTGAGTTTAGGGTTCTACTTGCATAGTAGATGACACATGGCTTTTTCTCTTTTCTTTGGCCTAGCACGGCCCCAATAGCATAGTCGCTAGCATCGCACATAATCTTAAAAGGAAGGCTCCAATCAGGTGGTTACATTATGGGAGCACAAGTCAACATACCTTTAAGGGTGATAAAGGCCTTTTGACATTCCTCATTCCACTCGAATGAATTTTCCTTTTGAAGTAGGTTACATAAAGAGCGAGAGAGTGAACTAAAGTCCTTTATGAACCTTCTATAAAATCCTGCGTGTCCCAAAAAGGACCGTACATCTCGTATGCTCTTGGGTGGTGGAAGGTTAGAGATAAGATCAATTTTCGCTTTATCCACCTCGATTCCATTTTGTGAAACGATGTAACCAAGTACAATTCCCTTTTGAACCATGAAGTGACACTTCTCCTAATTGAGCACAAGGTTCTTCTCTTCACATCTTTTCAGCACAGATTTCAAGTGCTCAAGGCACTCATCAAAGCTATAACCAAATACGAAAAAATCATCCATGAAGACTTCGAGAATGGTTCCCACCATGTCAGAAAAGATACTCATCATACAACGCTGAAAGGTGGCAGGGGCATTACATAGTCCAAACGGCATCCGTCGATAGGCGAAAGTGCCGAATGGACATGTGAATGTAGTCTTTTCTTGGTCTTCATGGGCAATTTCTATTTGGTTGTACCCTGAATAGCCATCAAGGAAGCAAAAGTGGGAATGACCCGCCAACCGTTCTAAAATTTGATCAACAAACGGTAGGGGGAAGTGGTCTTTCCTCGTGACAGTGTTTAGCTTCCTATAGTCAATGCACATTCTCCAACCGGTAGTGACTCTAGTTAGCACGAGTTCATTATTGGTATTGGCTACGATGGTTATTCCGGATTTCTTAGGCACCACTTGAGTTGGGCTCACCCATTGGCTATCGGATATTGGGTAAATAATACCCACATCCAATAGTTTCACCACTTCGGCCTTAACCACATCCTTCATGTTTGGATTTAGCCGTCTTTGTGGTTGCCTAGATGTCTTCACATTCTCCTCAAGGTGTATGCGATGAGTACAAATCAGTGGGTCTATGCCTTTGAGATCCGCAATCGACCATCCAATGGCACTCTTGTGCTCTAATAGAGTGGCCATTAGCCTACTCTCTTGTTCCTTATCCAAGTGGGAAGAAATCACCACTGGATATGTCTCATCTCGACCTAAATAAACATATTTCAGCTCACTTGGTAATGGTTTTAGGTCGAGTGTTGGTGCCTTGATGTTGGATGGGAGGGCCTTGTTCTCGTTTACAGACAAAGGCTCAAATAGGGCCCTCCATCTTTTATTGTCAAGCACCGGCATCACCTCTAGTATGGCGTCCATCTCTTGTATTGTGTCATTATTTATCTCATGAGAATGGGCCACACATGCCTCCAAAGGGTCGGAAGATAGTGACAAGGGGACTGTATCTTCCACGAATGCTCCAATCATGTTTAGTTCGTGGATATCATCATCAACCTCGCGTGGTTGTTTTCATAAATCAAATATGTTAAGCTCGAGGGTCATATTTCCAAAGGACATTTGTACAAGTCCATTTCTACAATTGATAATGGCATTTGAAGTAGCTAGAAACGGTCGTCAAAGTATGACGGGAATTTGAGCACCGGTGCCTATCACGGGATGTGTATCCAAGACAATAAAGTCAACCGAGTAGTAGAATTTATCAACTTGGACTAGAACATCCTCAATCATTCCTCTCGGTATACGAATGGATCTATCAGCGAGTTGGAGTGTGGTTTTGGTGGGTTTCAATTCATCTAACGCAGGTTGTTCGTAGACCGAGTATGGAATGAGATTCACACTTGCCCCCAAGTCGAGTAGGGCTTGTTTAATCCGGTAGTCTCCTATGATGCATGAGATGGTTGGACTACTCGGATCCTTGTATTTTTGGGCACCTCTTGTTTGATGATGGCGCTTAAATTCTCAGTCAAAAGAACTTTGTTGTGAACATTGTGTTTCCTTTTGACTGTACACAATTCCTTTAGAAATTTGGCATAAGATGGTATTTGTTTTATTGCATCCAACAACGGGATATTGATCTTCACCTGCTTGAAAACTTCTAAAATTTTCAGATTTTTATCTAAAGGTTTAGGTGAAATCAACCATTGTGGAAACGGAGCAACCAGCTTGTATTGCCGTTCCGGTTCTTTCTCTTGTGGGGTGTTGTTCGAGCTATCATCCTCTTTGAAAATTTTCGGATCCTTAGGCTTTGGGGCCTTTACCGGATTAGATTTGTCAATTTCTTTCCCACTTATTAAAGTGGTGATAGCTTGAACATATTCCGGGTGGTGTGATGATGAGCTTGCATCTTGTATCTCAAACTGGGTTCTTGGGTTAGGAAGAGGTTGGGCAGGAAGTGTGCCCTTCTCTCTAACACTAAGATGAGATTTAACTCTAGCCAGTGATGTTTTCAATTCATTGATGGCTTGAGTTGAATTTTGATTGAATTTCAATTGCTCTTGCATGAACCCATCTATTTTTAGAGAATTTGTCTTGTTATACTCAGCTTGGACCGATACGAATGCACCCAACATCTCTTCTAGTGATACTTTTGGAGTGTTGTTTGCATTTGTAGTGGGTCCATTCCTCCAACTGAAGTTGCGATGGTTCTTCCAATCAGGATTAAACGTGTTTGAGTTTGGAGCACCAAATTGATATTGATAACTGTTTATGGCATTTGTTTGTTCTTGTAAGATGCCTTGAACTGCTGAAATTGTGGGACAATCTTGTGTTGCATGTTAAGTTCCAGCACAAATTCCACAAACAGTTTTAACGTCAGTGGAGTTGATTGTTTCTCCTTTCCTTAATTCCATGGCTTCGACCTTTCTTGTGAGGCTAGCCACTCGTGCACTTATGCTATCCTCTTCTGATAAGACATACATTCCCCCATTTTCCTTTTGTTGGCCAGTCTTGGAATTTGTTGGTTTCGATGTGTCCCAAGACTGTGCATTCTCAGCCAATTCTTCCAAATAATCCCATGCTTCATCAGCTTCCTTATTCATGAACTCCCCATTACACATCATCTCTACAAATTGGCGCATGGGTGAAGTCAGTCCTTCATAGAAAAAACTTATAACCCGCCAAATTTCATAGCCATGATGTGGGCATGCATTTAATAAATCCTTAAACCTCTCCCAACATTGGAAGAAGGTTTCCTCTTCCTTTTGGGCAAAGTTCATGATAAGGCGCTTCAACATGTTCGTTTTGTGAGTAGGGAAGAATTTTTTTATGAATTCTCTGTGCATATCAGTCCATGCACCAATTGATCTTGGCCTCAATGCATAAAGCCAACCCTTAACTTTATCTTTAAGAGTGAAAGGGAAGAATTTGAGTCTCACCACATCTTCAGTCACATTTGCAAAGTGCATGGTGGTTATTACCTCATCAAACTCCTTAAGGTGTTGATAGGCACTTTCACTGTCTAATCCATGGAATTTAGGGAGAAGTTGGATCACTCCCGGTTTCAAATCCACATTCCCTGCATTTTGTGGAAAAACTATGCATGAGGGAGTGCTCGCTCTTGCGGGTAACAAGAAATCACGTAAAGTTCTAGGTCGGGGAACATTCTCAACCACATTCTCCCCTATTTCAGTTTGGTTTTGGCCCGGATTAGGTTGATTTGCAGCCATATTTTCAGACAAAATTGGAGAGTTTAGATGTCTCTTAGCACGTGGTTCTCTGTCAATTCCTTCTACTATCCCCCCTTCACTTATGAGTCGGTTATTGGAATCCCGAGCCCAATGTGGCATGCAAAACCAAAAAAAATAAGAAACAAAGAGAAAGAAGAATTCTTCCTCCCTTTCTTTACTTTTCTCTAAGACCGAAGCACAAGGTGTCTTGCAATGGCTAAGCCAGAAGCAAGGATAGAGACCGATTTCTCCTGGTCAGTAGGGGTTCAGAGAACTCCCCGCCCACTCTTTGAATCTTTTGAGAAAAAGTGCAGAAAAAGGAGAAAGATGAGTAGAGGTGAGAAAAGAAATCTCTGAGCACAAGGTGATCCAAGACGGCAGAGCCGACCAATAGGAATCCAGGTGGCACAAGGCCGATCTTTCAGAGATCCAAAAGGAGTCTCCACCCACTCTACAAGAGATGAATATGATAGGAATGAATAGGAGAAGGAGAAGAGTAAAGTTTAAAAAGATAAAACCTGATTCGGCACTTGAAATCCTTGTATCTTTTTCAGCTTCCTAGAAATCCCTGAAAAGAAAAATCAAATAAACAAGCTAAGTTAGTCCTAAAATCCTAAAAATACTAAATAGATACTAATTTCAGAAATTTGTAAAAGAAACCGTCAAAGTCCCCAGCAACGGCGCCAAAAACTTGTTCGCTTCCCCAAGTGTAGGGTTGCGATGTAGTAATAAACTCGGTAAGATTGAGGTCGATCCACAGGGACTTATGCAGGATTTCACGAACACATCCAAAAGTATCTATTGAAAGCTAATAACCAGATTTTGAATAAGATTGATATGAGTAATAATTCTAAGCTAGTTTGAATGTAAACAATTATAAAAAAAAAAAGGCACTAGGGGTTCAAGGATCCACTTGTAGCAATCCTTGATGTTCAATCCGCTGTGGTTTCTCATTCTCTCAACTAGAATCGATATTAAGATCTATCTAACCGGATGATAGAGCTGTTAAACCAAACAATCTGTTATATGTAACTTCAATGCATAGGATTCACTCAATGTAGGCTGAGCTGAGCATGCTCAATTGCATAGGTCATTCCCCTTTCCAAAAGGTCCAGTTCACCATCATAACCATCCTCAAGTCCTGTCACAAGACAAGGCTAGATCATGATTTGAACTTGATTCAAATTACATGCACAGTCCCTTACATAATTCAGAAAATCAGAAAAATAGAACTTTGGTAGGAAGTCCCTTCATAAAGATCATAGTACTAGAGCGCACTCCAATTCCTCGGATCATACAGGTCTAGATTGATACAAACCAATTAAGAAGTTAAGTAATTCTCCCAAACATCCATGAGTCATCATAAGACTAAGAAAAACTACTTCAAAACTTATATAAACTTCAAACCATTGTTCATAAACATGAATTCCACACTTAGAACCAACTGAATACAAATTAAAACATCTTGGATCCACTACAAGCTTCACCTCTTAGCCCTAGCTAAGAGGTTTAGCTGCTCATGATCCAAGGAAACATGAAACAACTAAAAAAATCATAAAAACAGCAAAACAAACTAGAAGGAGTTGTGGAACTCTGAAATCCACTTCCGCCGCCTCCAAGCTTGCTTAAACCCTCCTTAGATACCATAGGAACGATCCCTAGGTGTCCTTTTATAGTGGGGAGGCTCCGCAACTTCAGAAAGATCGAGAATCTGCGTAAAAGTTACGCAGTGAGCAGAGAAAACCGGCGCCAGGAATAGAAATTTTCGTTTCTTCACGTGGCCGACCGGTCGTGCCTCAATGGAAAATTAGTCCAGCAGCCTCTGGACTAAAAAAAACTTTTGGCCAACCGGTCTTGACCGGTCGGCCTGGCTATTGGAATCAGTCCAGCGTCCTTGGCCGACCGGTCAAGACCGGTCGTGCCTCCTTTGGCTGAAGTCCAGCAACTCAGCATCCCTTGGCCGACCGGTCAAGACCGGTCGGACCATCCCCAGCAACAGTCCAGCGCACCCAGTTGGTTTGGCCAACCGGTCGGACGACCGGTCTGGCTCTCTTCTTCTTCAGATTCTTCTTTCTTTCTTCTTTTCTTCTTTCCTTGCCTCTCTCTTTGCTTCCTTCTTCCTTTGGCCCACCTTGGGTCTTCGTCCAAGGTTCTTAAAGAGGTCTCTTTATCATTAGTTAGGCTGAATCCACTCTTGATCCTGCAATCACCAAACATGTATTCAATTAGTCGTTTAAGTCATGAAAATCTTGCACAATGAGTGATGAATTGGGGTTAGAATATGCATAATTAAGAGCTCAACACATATCCCTTGTGTTTAAACACAAGTGAGGGCATTCAAATGCAAACTAAGAGATGACTTGATTCATCTCTCAATTCTAGAGGTAAGACACTATACCATATTGGCATATCTCTTGTTCAAGACCTCTAGAATACCCTCTAGGTGAATTTCCTAGTTAAAACAAACTATATATCCCATGTAGGAGATTCAACCATCCTCCTATCACCTTGGGCATCTCAAAGGCATTACATGCAAGGTGTTTGATCAAGTGTAGCTGAAGCATTGGCGACGCAACGGCAACATGATCGTGGGAGCAAGGGAAGCTGATTGAAGCACGGGAGAGCGGAGATCAAGCAACCCAAACCAGCGCTAAACAAGGGGCTCATCCGACAAGTAAGGTTGTCCTTTTTTAGAGTCCATTTAGAGTTTGTTTGTCAAACTCGATCTAGGGACGTTAGCCGTTCCTTGGCCTGTTAGCCGGGCCTAAACTAAGTTTCCAAGGGGGAGCCTCCGACACGGGAGTGAACATGCATCGGGTTGAGAGTTAGCCTACGTCCAAAACTCCGTTCGGGTTGAGAGTTAGCCCTTTGTCCAAAACTCTGGTTATGGTTGAGAGGTGAACCAGTAAAACCTCTGTGTAAAGGTTGAGAGGTGAACCTCATTTAAAACCTCCGATAGTGAATGCCGGTGTGTTTAAAGGAGTTGAGTACTTGAACCGAGAGTGGAGTAGACCCAAAGTTGAACCACTATACATGCTTGTGTTTGTGATTGATTTGAGCACGTTGATATCTTAGCATTGGATGTTTAATTGTTTAATTATAAATGCTTGATAGGAATGTATGCTAGGCACTAGATTAGCACATCCACACACAAGATGTAGTTTCACTAGTAGTGTAGACTTGAGCTCATTGATCCATTCTCATAAGTCTACATAGGTTGCATAGGTTAGGAGCTTGATTAGTTAAATCATTTATTTACCTATGCATCCTTAGACTAGGATTGTTTATTGCTTATTCATATGCTGGTCTTATGATTGGACCCACTTAGGCTTAGAAGCCGAAGTGTTCTTGCTTACTTAGCTTAAATTGTTAAATTGTGTAAGTAGGCGAAAAGAATTTTAAATAGGTCCTAATCACCCCCTCCTATTGGTTTAGCCATAATTCTAGTTGCTCTTTAAGCTTCCACACACACGTATATGCATAGGGTGTCGTGTTAGACTACCCGACGCAATTTCATTCAATCCATCTCACAGTGGTAAAAAAAAAGACGATGAATCACTAAAAGACTACCTTGCGCGGTTCAATGTCGAGGCAGTCCAAGTGAAAAAAATTATCGCAAAATGTGCTGCTCCACACAATGATTGGGGGGCCATGAGATGAGAAATTTCTTTGGTCAGTGGGAGAGGAACCACCTCAATCCGTGGCGAAATTCCTAGATCGAGCCGTTAAGCACATCAATACAGAGGAATTAGTCAATACACATGGATCATCCTCCAAAAGAAAAGATCGTAAGGAGGAAAATGATTCAAAAAGGCGTAAGGGGGATAGAGGATCGCCTAGCCGAGGCAGCGCTTCCCAGGGAGCCAAAGCCTCGACTCAACGGTTCGAGAAATATACGCCACTTAATACGACCATTGAACAAGTATTCTTGGCAGAAAAGGACAAACAAATGTTTGGACGACCGGGAAGAATCAAGACCGATCTTAATAGGAGATCGAGGTCGAAATACTGCTTTTATCATAAAGATCATGGTCACAACACGACAGATTGTTTCGACGTAAAATGACAAATAGAGACCCTTATTCAATAGAGTTTCTTAAAAGATCACGTCGTCAGCGTTAAGAGGACCAAAGGACAACAGATCGGAATGACCAAACTGAGGAGCAGACTGACAACAATCCTGTGAAGAAATCCATATGATTTTTTGTGGGTTGACTATTGGAGACTCCAGCGATGCAAGGAAGACGTATGTACGGCAGGTCGGGACATCTGAACCTGGGACTCCTTGTGAATATCACGAGCCCACCCACAAAAATCACAAAAGGTCGATTCCCGATCACTTACGTTCATCGAGGAAGATGTCAGAGGAGTCCTTCACCCTCATGATGACTCGCTCGTGGTATCAATGGTAGTTGCCAACAAAAAACTCCACAGAATGATGGTTGACACCGAAAGTTTGGTGGATATATTGTACATTGCAGCCTTCAAAGAAAATGAAGATCGACCGATCTTGAGGTCGGTCAAGACGGCACTAACTGGATTCATGAGAGACAACGTCATGCTGGAAGGAGAGGTGACCCTTTTGGTCACAGCGGGGGAAGAGCCTAATCAAAGGATGATTATGGTCGATTTTCTTGTCGTCAACACGCCGTCCGCCTACAATGCAATAATTGGTCGTCCCATCCTCCGAGCTCTAAAAGCCGATATCTCCATATACCACCTAGCTATGAAGTTTCCGGCTGATGAAGGAATCAGAATAGTTAGAGGCGATTAGGAAGAGGCTCGTCGATGTTACGAATTGACCTTACGTGGTAAAAGCCAAGTATCTTCAGTCACACGCACAACTTCATTGGACCCAAGGGAAGAAACCGTAGAGAGAGGGTCAGTTGTTGAAGATTTGATTAAAATTCCAGTATCGGATGATGATCTGACCAAGGTTGTTTAAGTCGGGTCCCAATTGAAAAACGAGCTGCGGGAGGAACTCGACGCATTTATAAAAGAACATGCCGATGTGTTCACTTGGTCACATCAGGACATGCTAGGGATCAGCCTGGAGGTAATGGTCCATCGATTCAATGTTGACCCAGCCTTCAAGCCTGTTCATCAGAAACACCGCCCCTTCAACACCGAGTGATACGCTGCAAACAATGAAGAGGTCAAGAAACTACGTTAGGCCGATTTTATCGAGGAAGTACGGTACCCAATGTGGCTCGCAAATGTTGTTTTGGTGAAAAAAGCAATGAAAAATGGAGAGTATGCGTGGACTACCTCAATAAAGCTTGCCCAAAAGATAGCTTTCTGTTGCCTTGGATAGATCAGCTCGTCGATGCGACCTCGGAATATTGGCTACTCAATTTCATGGATGCGTACTCTATATACAATCAAATTCGGATGCACGCTCCTGACAAGAAAAAAACATCATTTATCACAAATCGAGGCCTCTACTACTATAAGGTAATGCCCTTCGGGCTAAAAAATGCAGGGACAACCTACCAGCATCTGGTCAACAAAATGTTTGTCGATCAGATCGGTAAATACATGAAAGTCTATGTGGACGACATGCTCATTAAGAGCTTGAAGTCAGAAAACCACATCGAAGTCCTCTGAGTTATGTTCGTCATTATGAGAAAATACTGAATGAAGCTCGATCCAAGCAAGTGTGCCTTTGGGGTCGGCTTGGGAAAATTCATTAGTTTCATGGTAAACCAACGGGGAATAAAGGCAAATCCGGAGAAAATCCGAGCTCTTATTGAAATGAGCTCACCCACCACCATCAAAGAAATTCAACGACTCACAAGGCGAGTCGCAGCCCTTAATCGATTCGTCTCCAGAGCAACGGACAAGTGTCTCTCCTTCTTCGAGCAACTTCGTGAATGTAAGGAGAGAACATGGACACCAGAATGTGAACAGGCTTTTCAAGAGCTCAAAGCCTATCTCGGATCTCTGCCCTTGCTATCCAAACTTATTCAAGGTGAAGAGTTGCTTCTATACTTGGCGGTCTCACCAGCGGTAATCAGCTTGGCTCTGATCCAAGACGATTAAGGAACGCAGTGACAAGTTCATTATGTTAGCAAGGCGCTGCTGGATGCAGAGACACCGTACCCATGCATTGAGAAATTAGCTTTAGCCTTGGTCACCACAGTCAGGCGACTGAGGCCATATTTTCAAGCGCATCTAGTAGCAGTGCTAACAGATCAACCATTGCGACAAGCGCTACAAAAGCCAGAGATATCAATCCGCCTTACAAAGTGGGCCATCGAGCTTGGCGAATTTGACATTCGATACCGTCCGTGCACCGCCATCAAAGGACAAGTCGTTGTCGACTTTATTGCTGAATTCATCAGCCTGCCATATGCCCAGGACTGATCAAAGAGCATCAGAAACCCAACTTATGGAGACAGAGCAGTCAGGTAGCTCAGCTGCACATGATGTACTCAGACTGATGTGGTCACCACACAGAGATGGGTCATCAAATTCTCTAAGTAGCGGAGTGGGCCTCATCCTTGCTTCCTTGGAAGGAGTGAAGGTCCAATATGCATTGAGGTTCGACTTCCGAGACTCAAACAATGAGGCCGAGTACAAAGCCCTTCTAGCTAGACTCCGCCTTGCCTCGACAATAAGAGTTTGGAAGTTAAAGGTGCATAGTGACTTGCAGCTAGTAGTCGGGCAAGTGATCGCTGAATACTAAGCCAAAGGAAAGAAGATGATTGCATATCTGGCTAAAGCTCAAGAACTCTTGACTCGTTTCAAACACTACGAGATCATTCGAGTCCCAAGGACAGAAAACACCAATGCGGACTCACTGGCCAAGTTGGCATCGGCGGTCGATGATGAGCTTGCCAGAACAGTTCCCATCGAATTCCTCCCCCCATCGAAGTATAACTCAAGAAGAAGCAAAAGAAGTGTACTTGGTAACCGCCAAACTGACCTGGATGGATCCCATCATTCGCTATCTACAAGAGGGAAAGTTGCCCGAAGACAAGAAAGAAGCTCGAAAACTTCGGTACAAGTCAGATCGGTATACAATGATAGAGGGTGTCCTCTACAAGAAAGGTTTTTCTCTTCCTTGCCTTCGCTGCTTGAAGCCTGATGAAGCTAACTACGTCTTACGAGAAGTTCACTACGGCAATTGTGGTAACCACTCCGGAAGTCGGGCACTCGTACAAAAAGTTATCCGCCAAGGATATTACTGGCCGGCCATCCAAATAGATGCTGGGGAGATAGTCAGGAAATGTGATAAGTGCTAGCGATTTGCTCCCATCCCTCACCTGCAACAGAAGATCTCACCCCCATGTCTGGACCTTGGTTGTTCACACAATGGGGAGTCAATATTATCGGCCCTCTCCCAACAGGCAAGGGGAAGGTAAAATATACGATCGTAGCCATCGATTATTTCAAGAAATGGGGCGAGGCTAAGGCTGCTTACTACAATCAAGGAGAGGAAAACAACGAATTTCATCTAGAGACCCATCATTTGTTGATTCGGAATCCCTCACACCATTATCAATAATAACGAACGTCAGTTCGACAATGCAAAGTTCCGGGAGTTCTACCAAATGTTAGGCATCAAGAATGTATATTCCTCTCCTCTACCATCCTCAAGCTAATGGCCAAGTCAAGGCTGCTAATAAGATCATCAAGAATCATCTAAAGACAAAGCTCAGCGAATGCAAAGGAGCATGGCCTGAAGAACTTCTAGAAGTGTTATGGGCCTATTGAACCACAGCTCGGTTAACAATAGGTGAAACACCCTTCTCCCTAGCATTCGGAGCCGAGGCTGTAGTTCTGGTCGATGTCGAAATGTCGACAATCGAACTGGTCATTTTGAACCAGAGGAGAACGAAGGCCAACTTCGGATGAGCCTCGACCTACTTGATGAAATGTCTCAGGTGTGGATTGCAGCATACCAGCACAGGATTTTGAGGTATTACAATTCAAGAGTGAAAAGGTGACGCTTCAGAGTAGGTAACCTCGTCATCCAAAAAGTCACTAAAGAGACGAAAGAGAAGACCTCAGGAGCATTCATCCCTAATTAGGAGGGCCCCTATAAGGTTTTAAGCTCGGATCGTCCCGGTACGTATTGGCTCAAGGATATGTAGGGCTGACCTCTGCCTCACCCATGGAACGCTAAACACCTTAAAGTCTATTACCCATGAAGAAGTCGGATCAGCTCTTAAGGTCTAAATGCATGAAAGAAGAGAAGTCTTGTAAGTCGAAACTAAATCAATAAAGATAACCTTTTTAGATGCATTGAAATATCAACAGAGGGAGGTCAAGCATGGCCGGAAGGCCTCCAACTCGACACTCACCAAACTATAGATCGGAAGACAAACATGACTGCAAATGCCTAAAGCTTGACATATGCAAAGCTTAAGGTAAAAAATGACTAAAGTATGAGAGATTGCACCTAAATCAAGATGACCTTTGAGGTCACCAAGACTAATAGAGCCACGAGCTCACAAGTCAATTACCTAGTCCACCCCGATGATCCGAGCAGATAACTACTCAGCCAAGGAGTGGAGGGGGAGCACAGAGTATCACAAGAACAAAATTCAAACACAAGCATAAAAAGTGTGTAAGTGATGGATCATTAGTGATACAACAAAAAGAAAAGCCTTAGCAGGGCTAAAAAAGATCCCATAAAGGGTTACTACCATCATCCATCCACATCCACAATTTTTTTAAAAAAATTTAAAGAAGGTGTTTTTGAGCCCTATAAGGGCCAAACAAAATACTAAGTAGCCTTATTCGGAGCCACAACCGCTTCAGCCTCAGCTGTGCCGACCTCGACTTCAATAGTTTCAACTTGCACCTTGGCCAGAGGAGCTGCATCGTTGGCAACGTCGTCTTTATCGATAAGGGAGAGATTGAGGTCGGAAAAATGTTTCTCGACCAAAGATCTATAGTCCTGAAAATCGTAGTTGTACAAATTCTCTTGGACGCCCTTCAATTTGTCTATCTCCGCCTGCACTTTGGATTGAACGTCCCGAAGAAGAGTTGCTAGATGCATTTTCTTGTCCTCCGCCGCCTTCAGAGCAACCTCGAGGGATTACGCCTTGTTCTCTGCTGAATGAACCTTCGCCTCGACGTATTTCAGGGCATCCTCTGCAGACCAAACTTGAGCCTGTACGACCTCTAGGTTGGATTGAGACATCTTCAGCTTGAACTTGGCCTTCTTAAGGTCTGCCTCTACAGCTTCAGTCTTCTTTTTCCACTGAAAATGTGGCTCGGAGTGCCTCCATCTGCACAGTGCGGTCAGCCATAGCCTGACGAACCATTATCCCCAAGGCTGTGTCCTTGAAAAAACACCAAGTGTAAAAAAAAGAAAAACGATAATAAAGGGAAATGGAATTACCACCTCGGGAAGAAGAAAACTCACCCTAAGGTTGCTCTCTATTCCGAACCCGATTAGCTAGGTCAGAATCAAATGACACTAGCATGACCAAGTTTTTGGGAATACAACTGTTAACACGGGCATAAAAAGCAATACGATTGATCCATGTCAGAAATTTCTTAGGACAATGAAGGCATGGCCACACTCCATTCACTGAATCCAGAAAAAGCCGCTCGACGATACGCTTGAATGATGACGCCTTGATATTTGAATCGATACACTAAATAACATTTTCCCGCCTATCCCTGATGACGACAACACGCCAAAAGTTGAAATGGCCTAGTCAGCTCATCTTACATAAAGATACTCTCGAGCCGGATGAGCCAAACTCGAGAGTAGGGGGGCTTCTATTATGGGTAAGACTCGAGATAACCTCAAGAAAGGCAAGAGACCTACCTGTGTAAAGGTTGGTACAAATTGTATCCTCAGAGATTTCGATTTCTGAGCTCGAGACTAGAGCAGGATGGTATAGCCACAAGCGGACAACGAGTTAAGGGTATCAAAACGACCTAACCTCAAGATCGACCTCGGCCATACTACAATAAATGCCAAGCTGAACCACCTCTGCCATATATGCGGGCATAAGTTCATGAGCATCACCGATAGAAGCGGACACTTTCCCCACTTCTACTGACGTGTTCAAGAATTGCACCGGCTCTTAAGTCTCGTTCCGAAGATTACGTCCCTACCATCCATTGCCATGTGGTCCCTGCAATCACAGCTGATCGGATAATCAGGACCGTCCATCCTCTGACCAATATTCAAGATTTCTTATGATCCAATAACCATGCTGATATGATGGTCCGTACGATTACTTTTTTCTAAGTTTAACGTGGTTGAATGCGAGCCAGTGAAGTTTGTACTCCCAAGTGGGGACTGGGGAGTGATATGCTGGAGCCGGGCGCGAATTAGCTGTTAGCCCTGGGAACGGCTCAATGGGTGTTACCCTAACCGTGTAGGGCCCATCTTCATGTATTTTTTATATATCTACACTGTCGAAAAAGTGATGAATAACCATTAAAAATGTTTTGTGTTCACAAAAGTTTTGGATCATTCTGATCTTTATATTTTCCCTTCATTAAGATCTTATTAGCATTATCAAGAACTTGGATTGAAAATAAAAATTACCAAAATCTTACGATGGGCTCTTTGGAATTTTTAATGGTGAAGAACTCAATCACACTGTTTCTAGTGGTAGGGTCCGCTTGAGATTTAGATCTGCATAATTTTTGGAACCCATTCTAGAATGGGGCCGCAGAAAAGGATGCACGGCGTGGATATAAAGAATATCATCCATGTGGGCCATAAGGTAGGGATAACACCCACTAAGCTGTTCCCGGGTTAACACATAACTTGCGCCGGCTGGAGCCAACCTTCTATCCTACACATGTCAGGCTAGATGGTGGATCAGAACCGTCCACCCTGGACACTGTCTTAATTGGATCATGATTCAAAAAATTTCACTTTATATCCGTTAGTTTCTCTGACCTTCTCTCCACAGATGTCAGACGCATATTACTTTCACTTTACACCATCCATTGGAAGATCAAAGCCTAGGGAGTGGGATTGCGTCCTTCCTCGTCCATACCGAGCTGTGGAGGGGCCACCATGATGTATCTTTTCATCTACCCTGTCCATTCCATTTCTAATATCGGGCCGACCACTTGAGACCAAGAATGAACAGGTCCAACTGTCAAGCCGACCACACCAAATAATGAGCTCGGGTTGCATTAAATGCATCAAACATAATGCAAGTTGCATTAAATGCAAGAGTCATTTCTAGTGTGGTCGATCTGACCATTGGACCTACCTCACTCTTGGTAGTATCATATGATCGGCATGATCTTAGAAATGGAATGAACGGAGTAGATAAACAGATACATCACGGTGGGCCTCTCCATAGCTCGCTATGGATGCTGAGGAAGGACCAATCGGACTCCAAAGCCTAGGATTCTTGGTTTCATCCTACCATATTATCTATCGTTTTTTTCAATAGAAGGCCATGCATAGTTGGTTGGGATTGACTCTACTGAGCTGTGGAGGGGCCACCGTGATGTATCTCTTCATCCACTCCGTCCATTCCATTTCTAAGATCTGACCGACCACATGAGACCCATAATGAGCATATCCAACGGTAAGGTCGACCACACTTAATACTGAGCTCGAGTTGCATTAAATGCACCCAGCATTAAAGGCCCGTTGCATTAAATGCAAGAGTCATTTCTGGTGTGGTCTATCTAGCCGTTGCACCTGCCTCATTCTTGGTCACATATGGTCAACATGAGCTTAGAAACGGAATGGACGGAGTAGATAAAAAGATATATCACAGTGGGCCCCTCCACAGCTCAATATGGACACTTTCTGAGTTGGACTTATAGTCCGATTCACTCACTACTCTTCAGCGTGGATTTTCGGTGAAGTTCCTACGCTGGGAACTAAGGTGGGGCCAAAGTGATGTGTTTTTGATAAATTTACCTTATCCTTCCGTTTTGGGAGCTCATTTTAAGACATAAGAACAAAAATGAACAATATCCAAGACTAAAGTGGGTCGAAAACGTGAGGATTAAATGTTCATAGTTGAAATATTTGTGGAGCCACAGGAGTTTCGAATCATGATAATATTTGTGTTTCCAGTTCATCTAGTAGTAGTGATGTTATGAGCAGTATGGATGTCATATAAACATCACTATGTACCTAGAGAGATTTCAACAATAGTAGTTTAACGTTAATAATTTACCTACCCACCGTTTTCCTTTAGTTCAGCCCACTTGAGTCTTGGATCCAGTTCATTTTTGTTTTTATATCTAAAATTAGCTCCTAAAATGGATGGGCAGGTTTGATTTATAAAAAAAATCACTTCCGGGCCCAACCTTGGCTCCCAGCGCTCGCAGGAAAGCCGCGCTTCCTAGTGTACGGTATAAAGCTGGCTCTACCCGACTCGGATTCGGCACTGAACCCTCCTCTACCCGCGTAGGCATCGGTTTATGCTGTGGGCTCCACAACGAAGTATATGTTTCATCCATGCCTTCAATCAATTTCGCCTGCTCATTTTAGGAAAGTAATCCAAAAATAAGGCAGATCCTTATCTCAGATGGACCACACTACAGGAAACAGTGGTTATTGAATGCTTACATTAAAAACTTCTCGGGCACAAAAGTTTTGGATCCAGCTGATATTCTGTGTTTTATCGATCCTTGTGATCTAATCAACAGGTTGGATGGCAAACAAACATTACAGTGGGCCTAGGAAGTTTTTAATGGTGGGCATTCAATCAATATTGTTTCCTATGGTGTAGTCCACCTGAGATTTGGATCTGCTTAATTTTTGGGATTATTCCTAAAATTGAGATGTGAAAAATGGATGGACCGCATGGATAAATCACATACATCTTGGTGGACCCACAGCACCGTTCTCGGTAATGGAGGGGTCACCCCCGAATCCAAGTCCGGTACTATCACACTATAATAGAGCCGGGTCTATCGTATTGTTTGTACACAGGCTACTCCGGAAACAGGACTCACGAGGGGAAACAGAGAAGTCATACTCACTTTCAAGAACTGATATTATAGATCCATCTCTATCGTAATATGATAGATCTCCCTTTCACATTCAATATATAAAGCTAAAATATAGATCCTAACCGTACAAATAGAGGTATCTAATTTGGATGACGCAATATAAAAAATCATTCAAAAATATTTTCTTAAATATTGGATTAATATCCTTCAAATGGACGGTAGAACGCGAAACATTAAATGTCTGCAATTGACGAGAGAAGGTGAGAGAAAAGGAGCGAATAGAATTTTCCTATTTGCGTGGTTTTTTTCCAATCATGATGCATGATCTAAGAGAGATTAGATGGTCGGTCCCGATCTACTATCTACCCTTCCACGTGGACGGTCTAAAGAAGCTCTACCACGATCATATGGACGAGATCTATCGTATAATTTCCCTTCTTGGGAATTTCAATTGACACTGGCCTTGCTGCAAATGAGAAAGCTTATTGCTGAATATCATAAAGCCGAAAGAGAAACAACCAAAGGCCTTTTTATCGCAGGGAAATGATACGGTAGAGTTGGGAGAATCTTAATACTGTAAACACATCTCTCTACAGTACATGTGGCACATTGACGTCTCAATCAAGACCGTCCATTATGGTAAACTATTCAGAAAATATACAAAATAAAAAATTCTGACCATCTGATGGATGGACTGTAAATGAACGGAAGGGAAAACAAATCTCAACGGTCAGATTCAGTAAGGGAAGTAAAGAAAAATGATGCTTTGGATTATTTTATAGATGTAAATGAAAAGGAAGAGGGCCTACTAGATGAACGGTCTCGATCGACGCATCACCCTGCCATACGTAGCATGGAGTGCTGGCTCTACCATAGTAAAATTGTACCAGCGCTGCCCTATCATCTCCGTCCAACTCAACAACACTCACGTCATCTCGGGCACGGATTGCCTGCGAAAGCCTTTTGCAGGCATCTCCTGCACAAGGACTCTGGGTGGGGCCCACCGTGAGGTTTTTGAGAAATCTACGCCGTCCAACCGTTTTGTGAGATCATTTTAGGCGTTGCGAACAAAAATGAACGGGATCCAAAACTCAAGTGGGCTGCACTAAAGCAAAAGGTGTGTAGTGAAGTTCTTACCGTTGAAATATCTATGGGGTCCACAGTGATGTTTATATGCCATCCATACCGTTCATAATGTCATTCCTACTGAGATGAACTGAAAACACAAATAGTATCCTGATTCGAAACTTCTGTAGCCCCACGAGTATTTCAACTATGGAATTTCAATCGTCATGTTTTCGGCCCAGTTAAGTCTTCGATCCCGTTCAAATTTGGTCGCAACGCCTAAAATGATCTCACAAAACGGTTGGACGGCGTAGATTTCTAACTAACCTCACGGTGGACCCCACCCAGATTCCTTGCGCAGGATATGCCTGCGAAAGGCTTTCGCAGGCAATCCGCGCCCCGTCATCTCTCTCTCTCTCTCAGCTGCAAGCAATTACATCCATCCATCACATCTGCAGTGGCTCTCAGCAGCAGCTTGGAGCCGCAAAATCTCAGTGGAAGATTTCAAGGAGAAGAAGAAGAAGAAGAGAAGATAGCCCCATTTTTCTAGTAACTTCTACTAAAATGCTACTCTCTTTCATCACTTTAAAATGAAAATCGTTTCCAAATCACTGCAGCATTCCTTCACTTCTAGGGTTTTTTTTCCCCTTCTCCATCAATGTCTTTGTTTCCTTGTATTTGGAGCTCTGACATGTCTCTTTCTCTGTCTCTGTTTCTCTCTCTCTCCTTCCTTCTACAGAAGCTGTCAATGTGTTGAAATCTTGTGATTTTTCGGCTCTGGATCTTTTGTAATCGGGACAGGAGACGGAAAGATGTTCGGATTTTCTCGCCGTCGGATGAAACTCGGAAGGTAAGATTTTCCCGTTCTCTTATTTTCTTTCCTCTGCTTTTTCCTTTTCTCTGCTATCATTATTTGCATTTTCTTGGTGTAAAAATGTCTTTATGTTGTCTTCTATGATCATTTGCATCAAATGCAGTAGTCGGTTCATGTTGGGATCTTAAGCGTTATAGGTCATTTAGAAATGTAGGAGCAGAACTGCAAAATCATACAATCCCAGCATGCTCTTAGCATGTAAATTTCATCTAAGTCATCTAATGATCAATCTCTTCGTCCTTTGGATTTTTCCTTTGGGCCTGATTCAACCTCCCTTTTCCCCTTCTCAGAGAGTAGTTCTGTTCACTGTGGTAACTTGTAGAATGTTACTTGTGTGGAGGTGGAAATGAAAAAAGAAAGAAAAATAGGCTTGGGAAGCATTGTATCCGCCCCCTAGGCCTCTGCAACCTATCCAATCGGTTTGCAAATCCTCCGCCATAATGCAACAAGCCGAACCTTTCGGACCCGACTTGCAAAATCAAATGAAGCACCTGCTGAATATAACGGCTTCAAATATGCCTAGACTTGGAAACATTTTAAAATTTTGTTATATGAGTTAGAGTATATTAGAGTAGATTATGGTATCTAATTAGATTAGGGATATTTTCATATTTATTTATGATATGTATCTGTTAGGATCTCTCCAGATCCCTTACAGATCTCCCATCTTGGCTATATATTCAGTTGTTATTGGAGAAATAATACTTAGTAGATTTTTCACAATGTAGTCTCTGTGGCTTAACACAGTATTAGAGATCTCAATCTGGAGCCTTTGATCCACTCACACCCTGCATCTGCAACTCTCGACAATCCTCACTTCTGGACAACCATACACGTTGGACATCCACTAACATACTGTCTCCATTGATTTGGCAATGATGCCCATTGATCATATCTGGCAGCATGTTTACTATTGATCCCACCATCTGTTTCTGTGCATCATCTTAATTCAGTGGTCCAATCCCGCCATTGCCGATCTCACCCCAGGAGGCTTCGTCTCTTGCGACAGCCCCTGTTCTATCCCCCTCTTGTGGCTGCCCTTTTTCCGGGACTGTATGAGCGACTCCCGTTGTGGGCCGTCACCAGAAACCCATTGTTGTTTCAGACCCATGTCTGCCACAAATCCCATTGCTGTGGCTTGACAACCCTATTTCCAGCAGTCAGAAACCCATCCGGCACTTAGATTAGTGCCTACAGTAGCCCCGCTTTAGATTTGACTCCTGGCAAACACATCTTCATCTCCATCTCCATCTCCGACCTTCAACTGTCTGCATCCATCGCTGCTATTTGGGGTTTTTTTTTTTCTGTCAGTGCCTCACACCCCCATTCCCATGCCTCAAAATCCATCATTGCCTCCATCTTTGTAAGCGGCACCTCAGTCAGCTGCTGCTGCTGCAACCCTGTCTGGCACCGGCACCACCACACCAAATCGGTCCCTTTCTGACACCGTTGTCCACCTCTGTGCCGTTGCAACCCATCTCAAATCGGCGCTGCTGAGACATGCATTGCACCACCATTGCTGCCATTAAATCCGGCACGACACCACCATCTCCAATGCTGTTGGGTGGTGTATTGACGATGGCTGCAATAGATTCTGACCCCCCAATTTGGCACCATCACTAGCGCCCTGCCGTGTTTTGGCGGCTCTCTGACCTTCCACTGCAAGAACCCACCATTGACATTACTTCTGGTTCTTCCAAATTTGACCACCTTCATTGCCGTCTTCTATAAAACAACGCATCTCTGGCTATGGCAACCACCAAAACTTCTATCTTCTCTAATGTCTTCACCAAATCCGGCACCCATCCGCCATTTCTAAAACCAATCTCCACCTAGAACACTATTGATTTTGGATCTACTGGGACCTTCTATCGCTGATCATTGCTGAACATGTTGCTGTGACATGTTAGATCAACAATCCCTTGTTGGGTGGCCCACATTGCTGGCATTCCATGCATCTGCTGCTTACGTGGGTCAGTAGTCTACTCATTGACATCCTCTGCCCATTGCAGTTCTTCATCGTTGTGCTAAGGGGCCCATTTTGCTGGTCCACATTCTTGCTATCGTTTTTTGTCGGCAGGGGGTAATCTTTGTGGGCCCACCTGTGATTAGGATTGTGATCTTAGGATTGTGTTCACTGTTGTCTGTCCCTTCAAAATCACTATGGGCATGTCTTTCTCTCATGGGCCTCAATCAATCATATCTGCCATGCACCTTCGATGATATAGCTTCTCTGAATCAGGCATTTTGAGAAGATATGTTTTTTTCTTATTTTTTGTGCGGGCATGTTGGACCGAACTTGTGTTTGTGCTGGGTGTATAGACCGGACCTCGTCACATGTTGTCGTTATGACGGGACCTGTTTTTTTACTGTCTGAATATCTAGAGCCATCAAAGGAGCAATGGTTGAACTCCCAACCATCGGAAGTGTGTATCCACTGGAAGAGCAATGGATGAAATCCTGGCCACCGGAAGAGCCATGGGTGAAATCCTTTTTTTTTTATAAGCTGATCTCTCTCATATCAAATCTGACAAAAAAGGAAAATTACAAAGAAATTTATCCTACTATATACAAGGGGAAATATCATCTTCCCTATATTGGTTTTAGCTGAAGGAACTAACTGTAGTAGTAAAATGAAGATTAGCTTTATATTAAGCTTCCTAGGCTTGCACATTAAAACACCTTGTGATTTCCTTTCATCTCTATCAGTATCGAATGAAACATCCTGCCATTGCATACAAGTCACCAGCTGTTTAAATGCTCAATTATTGTTATCTTTTCTACGTAATTAGGGTAGATGAACATGATTCCATCTGATCCTCACTAATTTCTTGTCTTAGGCTGAAAGTTCAGCTTGCAGATTCTACCCAGGGTACTAAGAGTCCTATAAGACATACCAAACGTCCGAGCCATTCCACTGTAAGATATATAAGAGAGTATCATACGGTGTTCTCTCAGCAGATATGCTCATTATGTTCTTAAAATTTGTGCAGGTAGAAAATGTGGTTTCGGCAAGTAGTTACTCAGACGACCTCAATTGCCAATGCTCGTCCACTGGGTCTGATCTCAACAGCTGCACGTCCGGGAACTCTCAGAACTGGATGCCGTTGTCTACTGTGGGGGACAAGCCTACACCTCGCTTCAATGTAATTTATATTCTCTGTTCTTAATGCTAGGTTCACTTTACACAGTCTGCATCTTTGACATATCTTCCAAAAGAAAATTGTGAACTGGTTTCCTCAATAGCATGCAGCAACTGTAGTTGGGAGCAAAATGGTGGTGGTTGGCGGCGAATCTGGTCGTGACTTGTTAGAAGATGTTCAGGTAATAAGAGGTTGTTTTCCCTTATAATTCCCATGCTGTATGGTATGAGTCATGCATTGTCGGTCAGGTAATTTTCAGTTGGCATTTTAATTCATTTCAACTTTTGTTAGATTACTTGTCCAAGATAGATCAACAAATCATGAGAACTTTTCTACCTGTGAATCTGTGATGAAGTTTTTGCTGGTTCTCTGTTCAGGTGCTTAATTTTGATAAACTTACTTGGACTGCTGCTGCTCCGAAGCTCTATTTATCACCAACCAGTCTGCCATTGAAAATACCTGCTTGTAAAGGTCACTAGTCTGGTATAAATCTTATACCATCTCATTGCTCACAAGTTATATCATACTTATTCCCATCTAGGCTTTTGTTGTCTATTTGCCATTTCTATATGTTACATTTCAACTGTAATTCTGAATATAAATTGTTCCTGTGAAACTTAATTTAGAATGTGTTTCAATGCCCCAAATCGCTGGTGGGCTGGATATTTCAGCAGAAAGGATAGTTTCTGACTTATATCATACTTTTTTTTTTTCCTGTATAGGCTTTAGTTGTACATTTTCCATTTCTGTGTGTTAGCTTTAAACTGCAACTCTGAACGAAAATCGTTCCTGCTAACTTAGTTTGGAATGTATGCCCCAAATCACCAGTGGGCAGGATATTTCTGTGAAAAGGATGTTTATCTGGTTCTATTTTGTGTTTGGGGGATGAGGACTTCAGTAACTGTGCCATGTGGGATATCATTTTTTCCACTAAAACTCTGGAAACTTTCAGGGTCCAACCTGAAACGTTACAGATGTTAATTCCACAGAAAAGCATGCTGTCTTCCTGGCTTTTCCAGGACATCTGAATGGAGCTGTAATATTCATGGTACCTTGTGGAGAGAATTATGATATTTCAATATTCGAGCTATTCTCTGAGTTGACTGGTAATGTGCTATATTATTGCTCTTGGGCGTGAACATCTCTTGGAATGACTTATATGCTTGAAATCTCGTGTGTTTTGATTTGTGTAGGTCTCTTGGGGAAAAAAAGTACTCCTGATTGGAGGAAAAACCGATCCTGTGAGTGAGAGAGTTTCAGGTTGGAGTTACTTCACATAACTTGCTTCTTTAGTCATTCCTCACTTTTTTCTTATTTATAGCTGCTGCTGATTATCTTGCTTTGTTATTATTATTTTCAGTATGGGCATTTGATATTGAAACAGAATGCTGGTCACATGTTGAAGTCAAGGGGGACATTCCGGTATTCCGTCTAACTTAAACAACTACTTAAAAATAGTTTGAGGATTTCATCCTGAATAAATTCAGTCTAAGTTCTGTCTCTGCTGAATCTGCTCTGCATAATACTATTCGAATTGAGATTGGTCAGTCAGCTGAAATGCGAACAAAATGGCTACCATTTGGACATATCTCTATGCATGGCTTTGTACAAATAATTCTAATAAATTTCTGGATATCTTTTCCCAATGCTTTAAAGTTCCGACTTCCGACCAGATCCTTTGTTCTGAGTCCTAGTTGCATTGCAGGTTGCCCGCAGCGGCCATACTGTGACAAGAGCAGGTTCTGTACTGATCCTCTTTGGAGGTGAAGATTCCAAAGGGAGGAAGTTGAATGATCTTCATATGTTTGATCTGAAATCTTTGACGTGGCTTCCTCTGCATTGCACGTAAGTGTTAGTCATGGTTGTGGTACAATTAATCTTGTCAATGATATATGGAATTCAAACATGTTCTACAGTTATCGGATGACTTATTATTATAATAATAATTGTTGTTGTTATTATTATTATTTTGAGTTTTATGTGAGTTAACTTTATCTTTGGTTCACTTAAACTTAGAGAATATGAGCATCGAAGTTCTATAAACTGAACTCAGGCAGTGTCAATATGCATGCACAGAGGGACAGGACCATCTCCAAGATCGAACCATGTAGCTGCTCTTTATGATGATAGAATTCTTCTTATTTTCGGCGGGGCATCGAAGTCTAGGACTCTAAATGACCTATATTCGCTTGACTTTGAAACAGTATGTGAAGTTTTGATACTACCAGCATTTTCAATTTGATTTTTCTTGGAAGATGTGTTCAGACAGTTCAATCTTAGATCAATGGAAAATAGCGTCTTGGCTCATTACGCTCCTACAAATATTTGATGTGCACTTTTTTCTTCTTTCAGATGGTATGGTCAAGGATTAAGGTCAGAGGGTTTCATCCAACACCTAGAGCTGGTTGCTGTGGAGTTCTATGTGGATCTAAATGGTATATTGCAGGGGGTGGGAGTAGGAAAAAACGTATGTATCAATCTCTGTAAGTTTTGCCTGCAATTATTAAATCAATAGTTATGGTTAAGATATTTATTCTCTTAATTATTTTACTGCAATATGGAAGGGATAGGCTTGGCATGGAGTTGAGATACGTTGGTCTAGTTGATGAGTGTAGGGTTGAGACTTCTTAGGGATGCTGGTCTTGTTGATGATTGTAGGGTTGAGACTTCTTAGGCCTAGCATTATACATCTTGAACTTATCAGCACACCTATAATTAGTTATGCAGGAGTTCAGATGGATATTGCACTGCTAATCATTCAAATTCGATGCGTCTGTCCTTTTTTTTATTTGCCCTTTTGCTACACCAAATAGACCATAGTGGACTAATGGTTTGTGTGAATTACTAAGAAGAAAATGCTTACTCAGATGAAAAAAGTATTATAACACTAAAAAACTAGAATTAAAGTTACAATGGTTATGCTTTTAACCTGTTAGTATTCTCAATTTTCTTTCTTTCTTTTCTTGAGGAAATGGTGGGCCTGTTTTGTCTAGGGTGAAATCAAAACATGGAAATCAAGGTGTTCCGTATCTGTTACGATACGGCCATAAAGGCTGATATGTATAGGTAACGGCCGTGACTGTTGCACTATACAGGGGTGAAACGGGGCAGTTGTTTTTTTGGGATCGTATCGGCCATTATGGGGCATAACGACCATTACCCCCGTAACGGTTGAAAATGGCCACTTATTTTTTCGAGGTAAATCCATTTTTTTTCTTCTCATTTTTCTACTTTTCTTATTCCAAAAACTTTCCTACATTATACAACAGATTTCAACTACTCGTACTATGGTAGATTGAAGCAATTTGAGCGAATAGAAGCTCCAAGAGCCATTTAAAAAAAAAAATCAAAAGAAGTGGTATATAGCATTTTGTTCCGATTTCTAATTCTAATGCTTGATTGTGACTGTGTAAACATTAGAGACACATCACCATATTCATAAATTCACCAAACAACCCATTGCAACACTCTTACTAAAGAGTGGACCGTTATGCTACCATAAACGTATTCAAAACAAAAAATGAATACAAATTTGGAATATTTAAAAAAAATCCCAGAAAATTTCAGGACATTTTTTAAAAACTGTTATGGGGTCGTAACAGTCGTTACGCCCCCATATCGGTTGTTATGACCGATTACCCGTATTGGTAATGGTGATAACCGTTACGGCCACCATTACCGATTCAGAATACCTTGATGGAAATGGAAAACACCCTGGAATCCTCAAATCAGGGAAATGTATGGATAAGGATTTCCTTCCTTTTCGATCTCCAATTTTTGTTTAGGAAAGTGAATTTCCATAGGAACCTTTCAAGAAAAAGAAGAAGAAGAGAGAATTTCCATAGAAATGTATTTTTATTTCCATTCCCATTGTTTGAAATTGATAAATCTAACCTAACCAAGGAAAGCTGCAATAATGACAACTTTAAATCGCCACATCAAAGGTTATACTATTTTCCCACCAACTGAGGAAATATTTTTCCTGGTGGAATGATTTTATTTGTTTTTTGAGGGAAAAGACAAGGAAATTGATTTCTCCTCTCTTTTGGTATCTCAAATAGAGGAAATTGTCTAAATAAAGGAATCTTTTTTTTTTCCCCTCCACTGCTGTTCACAGTTCTCTGTAAACAAACAAACCTTAAAAAATTATATATCAAAATGAGAGGCAACTTTTTTTTGCTGCCCAAGGTAATGCAGGGGCATTTTTAGACCGAGCTCGAGTGGGGTGGCCTGTGGCTTGTGTGAAGTGGGGGAACACTCGGGGTGGGCGGCCCGTGTGAGGCGAGACCCATGTGAAGTGGGGCTCATGAGGGGGGTTTGGCCGAGGGTTTGACATGGGCTATGAGGTAAAGGGATTGATTTGCCACGCTCTATTAGTTCGAGCTTTTAGAGTAAATGGTTAGTTGTTCTGCGTCAAAAGTGGTATCAGTAGGGCTTTCAATGGAGCGGGTCAGATCCGAGATCCGATTCGCTCCGAATCCATATAATACGGATTTGGATCTTAAAATAGGTCCGATTAGTTAAATGGACCGGATTTGGATCTTAAAATAGGTCTGATTACTTAAATGGACCGGATATGGATTCACAGGAACATATCCGAGTTTGATCTGAATCCGATTAAGATCCGACTCATTGTCACCTTACTGTATATGTTATATTCATGCTAGCTATCTTTTTTACAAATTATTTTAGGCCATGTCCACTATACCATAGTAAATAGTGGGATATGCATCATTTTTCTACTAAATTAAATATACTATATTATATATTTTATATCATATATTTTTTTAGATTTGTAACGGGGTGGATTCGGACCTAGATCTGACCCGAATCCGATGGTTATATGGATTTTGGATTGGAAATGGATCTAACAATTTATAAATGGATCGGATATGGATATCAACTTTTGGATCCGAGTCGGATCCGAATCCGATTCAAATCCGTCTATAGATATGCGGACTTGGAGCCGATCCAACTGGATCCGATCAGATCCGACCCATTGAGAGCCCTAGGTATCAGAGTGGGAGGTCTCGTGTTCGAGACTTCTCGCCGGGGGTGATTAATGCAGGAGCATTTTCACACTAGGCTTGAGTGGGGTGGCCTGTGTGAAGTGGGGGCACACTTGGGGTGGGTAGCCCAGTGTGAGGCGGGTGGCTTGTGTGAGGTGGGACCCATGTGAAGTGGGGCCCACAAGGGGGTTTGGCTGAGGGCTTGACCTGGGCTATGAGATGAAGTGATTGATTCGCCACGCTCTATCAGTTCAAGCTTTCAGAACAAGTGGTTAGTTGTCCTGCATCAAAAGCTTTTAGTGCAAGTGGTTAGTTGTCTTGAGTCATAAGGTGTCCCATAGGTTGGGAAAAATTATTTCGTTAACCGAAGCCTCTCGATTGCAGTTAACAACAAACTTGATATCTATTTTAGTCAAAATCCTAATAATGAGCTGGTTTGTGCCCAATTTTTTTTTACGTAGCTTCTGAAAAAGACTATCAACCATCATAGGCTCTAATCATCCCAAGGTGACCATTACAATCTAACTTCTATTTCAATTTCCCCCCTTGTCATTAGTCAAAGATATATAATGTCATTACTAGTTGTTCATGCCCTACACAAATCCTACCTTCCTCAGATAGGGTAAAGGTCCCATGAATTTTCTTTACAAAAGAGAAAAAGGAGATGGTGGTAATCATTAGGGGAAAAAATGGATGCTTCCAATAAAGTTAGTGTTGGGTGGATGAAAGTGGAGATGTGCCTACGAAGTGCTACATGATCACCACATGCTTATGAACCTTCAGACTATTTTATAAGACAACTATTCTATTGACTATTCCATATGGGGCAGTGTTGAGTAGTTAGAAAGCAACATGAATAGAGATTTGAGTTTTGCAGAAATGGTTATCTTGAGATGGATGTTTGGAAGAGTTGGGACACTAGGAAGGATTAGTAGAAGAACGAGGCCTTCTGAAGCCCGCTTATTAGTCCTAATAAGAGAAGAACTGGTGAAGAGAAGATTGAAAATGTTTGATCATGTGCAGCCTAGATCGCGATGGCTCCATTAAGGAGTGGAACATTGATTTGGTTGAAGGCCCTGAAAGGTGGAAGAGAGGAAGATGTAAAAGGACTTGGATCAAGGTGGCAAAAAGGGATGTGAAGGCTGTTGTAGCTCATATATTGCACATATATACCCTTAATCACTAGGGTTTTAACTAGTTTTCATGGCATAATCAGGGTTTTAGACTGATATTGCATGCACTCAGAGATTTGACTGGATACATGCTTTTTCGCTTAAAAGTGGTTATTTTATGGATTTTCAGGAAGCATGGTGTTAAGCTCTTTAATGTGTATATTCTAACCCCATTTCATCACTAACTATGCTTGAAATACATGATTAAAGACCCAACTAATGCATGATTTTGTGGTTGTAGGAATGAGAGAGAGAATTCATCAATTGAAGGCTTAGAGACGCTGTTTACAAGCATTGAAGATCAAAAGACCAAGCGCCAAAGGGTGGAAGAAAGAAAGCAAATGAGAGAAGAAGGAAGTGCAGAAAATTGCACTGAAGACCGGTCGTCCGATCGGTCGGCCATATTCCAGGACCGGTCGCTCGACTGGTCTGAACACTCAACAGGAGGACCCTGCTTGGCAAACGTTGCTGGACCAATCACGATCGGTCGTCCGATCGGTCATTGAATTAAAAATTTGGGTTCGAATTTCCAGAAAACTCTTTGGACTGTTTTTGGCCTTTTGCGACCGGTCGTGCAACCGGTCGTCCATGAGCTCAGACTGGTCGTCCGATGGTCGTCTGCGTAATAGAGCTTCTTTTACAAGCTCCGAAATTTGCTGCGTAAAGCGCATTTTTTGCGGATTTTCTCGAAGTTTCTTTGCATCTAGGGCCCCAAACCTATAAAAGGACTCTTCTAGCTTGTTCCTAAGGTATCCTAGAAGAGATCTACGAAAGTGGGAGGTGGAGAAAGATGGAATCGGAGTTCTACAATTCCCTCTAGTTTGTTGCTTTTTAGTTCATGTTTTTAGTTGTTTTTATGTTTTCTTGGATCATGAACGGCTAAACCTCTTAGCTAGGGCTAAGAGGTGAAGCTTGTAGTGAATCTAAGATGTTTTAATTCGTTTGTTTTGGTTTCAAGTTGGATTATTAATGAAGAACAATGGTTTGAAGTTTGAATAAAGTTTTAAGTATTCTTTCTTAGTCTTATGATGGCTCATGGATGTTTAGAAGAATTGCTTGAGTTCTTAATTATTTTGAATGGTTCTAGACCTGTACGCTCCGAGGAATCGGATTCAATACGCTCTAGACCTTGGATTCTATGTGAGAACTTTTAACCAAAGTTCTACTTTTTTGAATTTCTGAGTTGTGTGATTTTGTAAGTGATTTGAATGAAGTTCAAATCATGATCTAGTTATGCTTTGTGAGAGAGTTTAATGATGATTATGATTGTGATCTTAATCTATTGGAACTATGATTGACCTATGCAACTGAGTGTGCTCAAGTCCTAACTTGGATTGAGGGAATCATGTATATGAATCACACATATGGCAGATTGTTTGTTATCACCGCCCTATCATCCGACTAGATAGGATTTGATTTCGATTCTAGTTGTGTAATTACGAAACCACAGTGAATTAAGCATCAATGATTGCTACAAGTGGATCCTTGAACCCCGAGTGCTCTTTTGCATTGTTTACATTCACTTTTAGTTCAAAATATTCATCTACATTCAATTCCAAAATCCTTTTTAGTTAGTTCTCAATTAGAAACCATTGGAAATGTTTTGTGAGTTCCTACACAAGTCCCTGTGGATCGACCTCGGTCTTACCGAGATTATTACTACATCGCAACCCTGGACTTGGGGAAGCGAACACATGGATCGAGTAAGGACACAATCGGAGCGTCAATGACAACTTAGAATGTGTAAATGAGTCCCTAGAGTTCAAGAGTTGAGAGAAGAAGCAGAAGAAACGAAGAAAAACGTACCGAGTGGTAAAGTGTTGAGTTTGGAAGTACAAGAAAACATATAGGCTGCCATAATTACAACCATAGGTTAAGGAATATTTTGTATGGCTTATTTATTGTGCTGAACGACAGTTGACGAGTTAGATTAAATCAGAAAAGTACATATGGACCATGGTGCAGTTTGAGTAGTAACGTGGGACGAACGACCACTTTGAAAAAATTTGACTTTTTACAAGAGTGTCAGTTTCGGTCGATTTTCGTACAGCATGTAGAGCACGTTAAATAACGCCCGCACAACAAATTTCGTCAGATTCCGAGGTCCATGGAAGAAGTTATTCAAGAAAAGCTAAAAGGACGCCACTGTCATTGAAAAGCTCGGATTTAGAATCTTAAGTTACGTACATGATTTCTTGTTGCGGATGGGACGTTGCACACGCAATTTTCGGGACCTGACCCAGGCGATCGGAGACTTCTACATTATCGGGGGTGAAGTTTTAGGCCAGGACGTGGTTTTTCTCTGAAAAATGAGTTTTAGGTGGGCCCGGAAGAAGGCAAAGGTGCACGATCATTTTGGGTCTGCACAGGGAGCTGTGATCATCCGTTTGACAAGCCAACGGCCTGTTTTAGCCTGTTCAATGTGAGAAACAACGAGGACAGCTCAAATTTCATTTGGGAAAGCATATATATATATATATATATATATATATATATATATATATATATATATAGAGAGAGAGAGAGAGAGAGAGAGAGAGAGAGAGAGAGAGAGAGAGAGCCCAACATTGAGTGCACTGGGCATGATTATAAAAGGGCAAGAGGAAGACGTCTCTGGGGAGCTCTCTTATCTCTTTGTCTCTCTCTCTCTCACGTCTCATTCTTTCTCTTCTATCTTTTTTTTTTTTTTTGTAATGTTGAACTATTTGTTTTGTTTTGTTCATTTAACTATGATGTGTTTCTAATTCCTCTAGCCAGAGGGATTCGAAACACATCATAGTTAAATGTAGTTCTAAGCTTGATTTAACAATTGAATGCTTTGGGTTTCTGTTTAATGATGGAGATGTGTGATTGTATGGATGGATGGTTTGTGATGGAATGATTTGAATGTCTATTCTAACCATTATTATTTTGGAAGTATGACATTAGATGTGGGCCTTTGATTCATTCTTTCATGAATTTTGAATGCTTAGGACCCGATCTAATGATCATATGTGCTTAAAGACTTCTTAATCGTGCATAATTCCTTATTCATGTAAACGGATGTTTGTAGGTTTGTTTAAACAATTTGATTCAAATAATAGCATTGTTTTCATGTGTGATGAGGTTCAATTGAGTCTAATCCCTAGCAACGACGCCAAAAATTTGATGTGTAATTTAATTAACTTGTCCTCCATCAACTTGAGGGTCCAATGTAGCATAGTATGTAAGATTCCAAGGTCGATCCTCAGGGATAGAAAATAAGAGTTAGGAAACTATCAAAACTTAAGCAACTAAAGAAGACATATTTAAGAGAATGATGGTTCAAAGTTTTAATTTGATTTGAGATATTTAAAAACAATGAAAAAGAAACACCAAGGCATTAATGGGTTACGTATAGATTCAAACGTGATTAAGAATATAATGCTTCCACCACTTTCTAATGAATGTAAGCCATTCAAATAACTTGATTTGTTAGATCCGTAGTATCTTAGTCACTTGGCATCATGGTTCTTATCTTCACCATCATAAGATTAAGAGTAAGAAATAAATAGGCAAAAACTCAACTCCCTTTTCATCATTGATTTAATGTATGGTTTGAGAGTATTGGGATGTAATCCATGCATAGGATACTCACTTGCACACGTATGCAAGGATTAGACTCAGTTGAACCTCATCATACATGAAAAAATGCTACTATTTGAATTAAATTGTTTAAATAAACCTACAAACATCTATTTATATAAATAAGGAATTATGCATGATCAAGGAGCCTTCAAGCACATATGATCATTATATCGGGTCCTGAGCATCCAAAATTCATGAAAGAATGGATCAAAGGCCCACATCTAATGTCATACTTCCAAAGTAATAATGGTTAGAGTAGAAACTCAAATCGTTCTATCACAAACAATCCATCCACACAATCGCACATCTCCATCATTAAACATAAATCCAAAGCATGAAATTCTTAAATCAAGCTTAAAACTTCATGCTTCCCTTCTAGCCTTGGCTAGAGGGATTAGAAACACATCATAGTTAAATGAACAAAATAAAACAAATAGTTCAACATTAAAAAAAAAGAAAAAGAAAAAAAGAAAAAAAAAAGAAAAGAAGAAGAAGAAGAAGACAATAGAAGAGAAAGAATGAGACGTGAGAGAGAGAGATGAGACACAGAGAGAAAGACAAGAGAACTTGAGAGAGAGACGAGAGAACTAGAGAGAGAGATAAGAGAGCTCCCTAGAGAAGTCTTCCTCTGGCCCTTTTATAATCATGCACAACGCACTCAGCGCTCTCTCTCTCTCTATATATATATATATTATTTTCTGCTTTCCTAAATGAAATTTGAGCCGTCCTCGTTGTTTTTCACATTGACCAGGCCAAAACATGCCGTTGGCTTGTTAAACGGATGATCATAGCTCCCTGTGCAGGCCCAAAACGATCGTGCACCTTTGCCTTCTTTCTGGTCCACTCGAAACTCCTTTTTAAGAGAAAAACCACCTCCTGGCTTAAAACTTCGCCCCCGACAATGTAGAAATCTTTGATCGCTCGAGTTGGGTCTCAAAAATCACGTGTGCAACGTCCCATCCAAAACAGAAAATCACGTACGTAATTTAAGATTTTAAATCTGATCTTTTCAAAAATGACAACGGCGTCCTTTTAGTTTTTCTTGAATATCTTTTTCCACGGACCTCGGAATCTAACGAAATTTGCCATGCAGGCATTATTTAACGTGCTCTACATGCTGTGTGAAAATCGACCCAAATTGACACCCTGGTAAAAAGTCAATTTTTTTCAAAGTGGTCGTTCGTCTCGCGTTACTATTCAAACTGCACCGTGGTCCATATGTATTTTTCTAATTCAATCTAACTCGTCCACATCGTTCAACACAATAAATAAGCCGTATAAAATATTCCTTGACCCTGGTTGTAACTGTGGCAGCCTATATGTCTTCTTATACTTTTAAACTTGACACTTTACCACTCGTCACGTTTTTCTTCATTTTTTCTCTTGGACTCTAGGGACTCCTATACACATTGTAAGCTGTCCTTGACGCTCTAATTGTGTCCTTGCTCGATCCATGCTTCCTGAAAATCCATAAAATAACCACTTTTAAGCGAAAAAGCGTGTATCCGATCAAATCTTTGAGTGCATGCAATATCAGTCTAAAACCCTGATTATGACCATGAAAACTAGCTAAAACCCTACTGATTAAGGGAATATATATGCAATATATGAGCTACAACAAAGGCTGGTTCACCTACTGAGGATATGACATTTTCTTTTGTTCTTTGTTGAGCATTATTAGATAGAGTTGATTGGAATAGTAGGGTCCATAAAGTTGACCCCAGTTTGGACAAGGCTATAACCATGTGATGATGAAAACTTGATGACGATGATCAATCACATTAAGTGAGAATAAAGGTTATTATGTCTTAACTATAAGCTACTCATGTCATTGATTCATGACTTTTAGTTTGACAACATATAATATAAAGCATGCTGTGTATGTCAAAAATCCCAAGGTACGCTCTAATATACTAAAAGTAACCAAAATTAACAGATACCTATTCACAAATATTCAAAAGTATCATTAGTTTTCACTTTTCAGATCCATCAGTGTCAAAGCTAATAAGAAATAATGAATAGGGGTCGAAACAGTATAAAAGGATAATTGATCATTGTACAAATATGATACTAGAACTCATTCAGTGTATTTGTCACCAAACTAAACTGAACAGCTGTGATTTATCCAATTCCAGGAGTGGTATCTAAATGATTGAATCACACTTGGGATCCACTATGGTGCAGTCATCTTTCTAATTTTCTAATTTTGTTTCCTCAGGACCTGCAGACACTGTGGTTTTTGATGTTCTAAAAGTTGAGTGGACTGTAGCTGTAACATCATCTCCTTCGTCTGTCACAACCAACAAAGTAAGCCATGTTAAATTTGATTTTGATCAAGTTAATGGTGACTATGATTCAAGTTATTGGCATTTTCTTGGGTTCTAGTGATTCATAATTTCCATGGAAATGATCCTGCAGATTGTGTTTTCCTATTGCTGAATACTTCATAGGATATCATCCACTTCATAAGATATTATCCAACCATAAAATCATTATATACTTCATAAGATATTATCCAACCATAAAATCATTATATACTTCATAAGATATTATCCAACCATAAAATCATTATATACTTTATAAGATATCATTCCAATTATACAATCACTAACTCTCGTCAAATCTAAGATAAATCGATGCAATAGCTGATATTATCTACTTCATAAGATATTATCCAACCGTAAAATCATTAAATACTTCAGAAGATATCATTCCAATTATACAGTCACGAACTCTCCTCAAATCTAAGATAAATCGATGCAATAGCAGATGTTAGCCACTTCATAAGATATTATCCAACCATAAAATCATTATTTACTTCATAAGATATCATTCCAATTATACAGTCACTAACTCTCCTCAAATCTAAGATAAATCGATGCAATAGCAGATATTATCCACTTCATAAGATATTATCCAACCATAAAATCATTATATACTTCATAAGATATCATTCCAATTTTACGATCACTAACTCTCCTCAAATCTAAGATAAATCGATGCAATAGCTGTATCCTTATTGCAACGCAAATGTTCTCCGCTTTTTAATTTTAGCTATAACATAAATTTGAACCCCATCTTTGATTTGATGTCAGCTTTTGGAATGTATTTCTGGTTTTCTATGTCAAACATGTCAAACACATGGTCATAGAAATGCTTTAACATTAGCTATCGGTTTGTGAGCTTTAAGTTGAACTAAGAGACAACATGGCAGTTGGATAACTACCAAAGTGCCATCATTTTGTTCTTGTTGCAAACTTATCTAGGTCATAGTCACCTTACTCGGTGCATGTTGGTGCATGGGATGCAACAAAGATGATCAATGTTTTTATAAGGTGCATCCAAGCAACAAATTTTGTATTTTTAGAACTGTGTGCTCAGATGCAGTTGTCAAACATTTGAATATGTAGGACATGGTGAAGAATAAACCACAACTAAAGCTTCAGTAGACCTTATTTCAAGCAAATGACAAGGGGTCAACTCCAGAAAACCATGAAGGCACTGCATGCACTAGAAAGTGTTATTATACTTGGAGGTATTGGTGAGGAACTCAAAGAATCTTGGAGAAGGATCATAAGATTACTAAACTTGACCCAACTACATGCAAAATAAGTTCCAGTATAGTATTTTGTCTGCTGCCATGTTCTCTGCCAATATATTGTTAAAGTAATTAGTACCATTCCATCTTTTGATGGTCCATTTGCAGTAAAAGGGTGATTCAAAGAGTGTCATAAATTAATTCAAGAAAAATCGATTTTGGAGGGTTTTTTTTTTTCCAATTCTTTTTTCTTACTCTTAATGCTAGTTTCCAATGGCTATGCACAATATCAGTCAATATAAATCGATGCCATTAATACCATCTAATATTTACGAAGAGATAGGTGAGATATTTCGCAAGATATCAATACATTGCCGATATCTCATGATATATTGTGATATTATCACTGAAAGAAAAACTTTGGATACTAAATGAGTATAGAGTATTGCCCATGTGCAATACCGATATTATCAGCTAATAGTATTGATACTGTAAACATTGGGTGGCAAGCTCATTTTACCTCTCCATCATTCACCCAAACATTGCCTATGTTGTGAGTAAAGTCAGTCAATTTATATAGACTCCGTATGTACGTCATTTAGATGTGAGATGTCAGTGTCCCTCCACCTAGGTGTGAGTTGTGAATGTCCCTCCACCCTTGCCTAGTATGTTCTCATGCGGAGTTCCACCCTGCACGTGCAGGGGAGTCTTAAGAGTATTACAGTCCCTTGACATACATTGATACGCCATCCTCTAATGGCTTGAGCTTTTAGAGAAAGTGGTTGTTTGACAGTATTCAAGCCGAACATGCTCAATATTCATGCTCCAACTTGAGAGGAGTGTTAGTATGGTGTAGCAAATTTGTCTTTAGGTGGTCCTGTGGACTACCACATCTGTAACGAGAAAGGGAGGGAGGAAAGCCCATAAATCCTAATTTACTTAAGTAACAAAAGGCATCCTTCCTCCCCACAGGCATGAGTTTGATTCCCCATCCCTGGGAATGGGATTATGCGATGTACATGGTTTGCGGGTGATTGTGTGCATCTGCAGGGAATAGTCTTGCCTTAAAATGGGGCGGGGACACCTTGGACGTCATTAAAAAAAGAAGAAGCCATACTTACCTTTCAAGAAGAAGAAGAAGAAGAAGAATGAGAAAAAAAAAGTAAAAAAGAAACGAAGAAGAAATAATACATTATGCCATGTGAGGAGATTTGCACAAAAGAGTTGCATTACTGCTGACTCCGAATTGACAACTGGGATAAGAATGAGACTCTAAATTGAGATTTGGGGCAGAAAAGTAAAACATGGGATCCCTCTTAATGCAGTCTTCGTCCTTCACACTACCCCAAATGTGAAGAGGATGAGTGTCACTCAAGCGTCAGAACCAATGGAGACTTGGCATTAATTCGGAGTGGGCCCTTAGTGTAGCATTAAAAAGTAATCATTTCTTGTTCTAGTGTAGAGGTTACAGATTTAGCCAACGAAAAAGCCTTGACGTTGGGTCCCTGTCATGCAATAGCAGGTATAGTTGTCAATGTTGACCTAAGAAGGTGGATTAGTAAAGTGCTTAAAACCCCTTCTGCAAAAATGAATATAAGAAAATGATATATATGCAAAACCAGGATTTCTATTTTCAATTAGTGGGGCCAATGTATCAGCTCATAGAATTTGATAGAGTGACAGTCGCCACAGATCTTGTGGGAAGTCAAAAGTGTATTCTCTTCTTTGTTAGCTAAATCTCAATTTGAGATCCTTTGGCTAATGGTTCCTTTCACACACTCAGAAGTTTGGTAACGGTTGCATCCTTGAGAATGATTTGTCACCAGTTGATCAAATCTCCAACAAGATTATATCTAGTGTCATCAAATGGGCATTAGTAAGACTGGATTCTGTACGATCATGGCTTTGGATATCCTGGTTGTGAATAGCAAGGGACAAGCTCTAATCTATGAACCAATGGAAAGGCCGCCACCCAGGGTGTGGAAATCAAACCATGATGGCTCCTATGGAATCTAGGTGATGAGGACACAAGACCATTTCAAGTGTACCAACGAAGAAAGCGCCATCCACAAGTATTATCCTTGTGGATAGGCGACTATTGAGGAGCTGAAGACCCTTCACATGTGACCACACACATAGAAGACCCCATCCAGGGAGGACAAGTGTGTAGGAAGAATGCAGAAAATGACTGAAGAGCTGAAGAACTCGGGCGTCCGTCGGGCGCCCGACCATTGCCTTCGGGCGCCCGAACTTAGCCTCTCGAGCGCCCGAAACTCTTTGAACGTTTTTGGACGTCTTCGGGCGCTCGAACTTTTGCGCAATTTTACTTATTTACGCGTTTTTGCTTAGTTTAGGGGTAGTTTAGTACTTTTACTTGTTTTATTTGGTTATTTAAGTGGGCTAGGCCCTAAACACGAAATTAACTTTTGATATTGATTAATGAAAGCCTCTTTGAGCTTCCTCCTGCCTCCTCTCTCTCTCTCATGGTGATACTTCTTCCTCTTCCCTGAATCTCTTTTCTTCTAATTGCTTCTTGTGCCCCTCCAACTTCTTCCAGGTATTTTATCTTCTGTCATCATCATTCTAACTTCTCTTTTGATTATTCCCTACGATCTAAACCTTGAGAATTGATCCAAACCCTGAATCCCCAAATTCTCAAATCCCTAATCCGAGAAACCTCCTGGTTCTTCGGACTAGTGATCCACGTTGATCGATTGGGTATAGCCATGCAAGATCGGGAGGTTCCATCCCTCGCCGGATCCAACCTATGCATTATTTGAACCCTATATTCCATGGTTGTGATGATGGCCCATTCCATTGCATGTTTTCCTTCTGTTTTTCTTAGTTTATGATGATTTATGCTAGATTTCATTATTATTATTGCTCTTACTTCCGCTGAATAATTGTGTTCATGAGCATGCATCATATTTAGGGCCGTCCTGCATCAAATTTGGTATCAGAGCCAGGTTTGCATGGTTTGTGTCTAGATCGAGTTATCAAAAATTAGGGTTTTGATTTTTAGGTTTAATTTAGGAAAGTTCAGATTTAGAAAGTTTTCAATTTTAGAAACTTTCCAATTTCAGAAAGTTTCCTAATTTGGAAAATTTCCAGATTTGAGTCGTTTTCCGTTTTATTTTATTTGAGTCGGTTCATATTAGTTTCGCATTCATCGCATCCATCTTGTGAGTCAATACACCTAGTGGTCCAGTTGGGTAGAGTTTTGGTTCAAGTCTTGTTTGTATGCCCACTAGGAGAGGTAGAGGTTTTGGACTCCAACCTACCATGAGTAACGAGCAGTTATCCGAGCAACTTGCTCAATTGATACAAAAGATAACCGCCCTAGAGGCAAGTCACAAGCGTGATTTTGCCCGCCTTGAGGACCAGATCACCACTACCAGGACTAAGGTTGAGCAACTAGAGGCGTCCCAAAGGGAAAACCCTGCTGTTGGGGATGATGCGCACTCCCAAGTGGGAGGAATCATAGAGGAACGCGCTGCCACACGTGGAGGTGGTGAAGATGGAGATCGTGGTAACGGTCGTGGTGTTGTGCGAGAGGCACGAGCCACATATGATCATTAAGACCGCTATGATCCAGATGAGCGTGCGATGAAGAGTGTTAGAGTCGAGGCCCCGAGTTTTGATGGGCGCTTGGACCCCAAGGCATTCCTTGACTGGGTTGCTGACATGGACCACTACTTTGAGTGGCATGGCATGTCAGAAAACCGTCAAATGCGGTTTGCTAAGATGAAGCTTGTGGGTCAAGCCAAGTTCTTTTGGACCAACACCGAGCGTAGGATAGAAAGAGTTGGTAGAGCCCCTATCAAACATTGATATGAGATGAAAGAAAAGTTGAAGGAGAAGTACCTTCCCCTCTCATACCGTCAGAAGCTCCTTGATCAATGGCAATCCTTGCGCCAAGGGTCAAGTCTGCCGCTGATTACATCGCTAAGTTTGAAGAATATGTGATGCGATGTGATATCCAAGAAGACCCTCTAGTAACGCTCTCGCGTTTTAAGACGGGCCTTCGTGCGGATCTTCAGCGCGAGCTTATGACTCGGCCCTTAATGGACTTGGACGAAGCATATCAAGTCGTGCAGGAGTTAGAGCAATATTTAAAGACTCTTGTAGTCCGTCGTTTCGAGTCCCGAGACTCTAGTGCTAGATCTAGTTCCCAGGGGATTAGACCTAATGTTGGGAGTCAACCTAGGGCACAGGCGACCATTCCGCCTAGACCTAGTGAGGACAAGGGTAAAGGGGTTCTTGGTGCCGGTCCTAGCAACACGAGCCAAGTGAGGTGTTATGAGTGTGGCAATCTGGGCCACATAGCTAATCAGTGTCTTACTAAGAACCGTGGGAAAGCCTTAGTTATAGGCGAGTCCCACGAGGGTGGAGATGACCAGGGTGATTATGAAGTTGAAGAGGATCACCTTGAAGGAGGACTTACTGATGATGAAGAGTTATATGGAGAAGCAACGCTTGCAGTAGTCGGGCGTGTGCTAGCTCAGTCTAGGAGTAGTGCTGACTGGCGTCGAAGCACTATCTTCTACACTATTGCCAAGTGTGGTGAAAAGAATTGTAAGGTGATAGTGGACAGTGGAAGTTGTCAGATTGTGATTTCCACTAACACCTTAGAGCGCTTGAAACTGAAACCCACACCTCATCCAGACCCATATAAAGTTTCGTGGGTTGACAAGACATCCTTACCTGTTACCCATCAATGTCTAGTCCCCATCGAGTTTGGGTCATACAAAGAGTCCCTATGGTGTGATGTGTTACCTATGGATGTGGGACATGTTATCCTAGGTAGACCGTGGCTATTCGATAATGATGTCACGATCTTTGGCCGTTCCAATGCGTGTACCTTCATGCATAACGGTAAAAAGATCAAACTTAATCCTATGCCACCTGAGAGCACACTAGGGAAGAAAAAGGATGAGAAGGCAAGTGAGCCTAAAGGAGTGGGGAAATCCAAGCCTAAGTCTCTACATATAATAAATGCAAGAGAGTTTGAAAAAGAGACTAAGGAGGATTCTATGGTGTATGCCTTTGTGGCTAGAGAGATTACACCTGAGGTTCCATTAGAGTTACCCCGTGAGGTGACTTCGGTTCTGAAGGAATACAGTGATGTATTTCCTGAAGATTTACCGAATGAGTTGCCACCTATGAGGGACATACAGCATGCCATTGATCTTGTCCTAGGGTCTACTCTACCGAACCTTTCTCACTACGGGATGAACCCTGCAGAACATGCAGAATTAAAAAGGCAAGTTGATGAGCTTCTGCAAAAGGGTTTCATCCAAGAGAGTATGAGCCCGTGTGCCGTGTCTGCATTGTTGACGCCAAAGAAAGATGGCACGTGGCGCATGTGTGTGGACAGCCGTGCCATAAACAAAATTACTGTCAAGTACAGGTTCCCCATACCTAGACTTGATGACATGCTTGACATGATGGCGAGGTCCACTATATTCTCTAAGATAGACCTCAAGAGTGGATATCACCAAATCCGTATACGCCCAGGGGATGAATGGAAAACTGCGTTTAAAACAAAAGATGGGTTGTATGAGTGGTTGGTCATGCCCTTCGGTTTGACTAATGCATCCAGTACGTTCATGTGGGTGATGACGCAAGTTTTGAGGCCGTTCATGGAAAAGTTCCTAGTGGTGTACTTTGACGATATCCTTATTTACAGCACCACTAAGGAATCACACCTTGAACATTTAAAGAAGGTTTGTAGCGTCCTTAGGAAGGAAAAGTTGTACGCTAATCTTAAGAAATGCACATTGATGTCTAGCCAAGTTGTGTTCTTAGGATTCATAGTGTCATCTGAAGGGATGCGTGCAGACCCTGAAAAGGTCAGGGCCATAGTTGAGTGGCCAGAACCGAGGAACATTCAAGAGGTGCGAAGCTTTCACGGCCTAGCAACTTTCTATCGTCGGTTCATTAGGAGTTTTAGCACGATCATGACTCCCATTACAGAATGCATGAAAAAGGGAGAATTCGTGTGGTCTAAAGCCGCGGTCAAGGCTTTTAAGGAGATTAAGGGCAAAATGGTAGAAACTCCTGTCATGCGTCTACCTGACTTTTCTAAAGTCTTTGAAGTAGCGTGTGATGCGTCTGGTGTCGGTATAGGTGGAGTGTTGAGTCAAGAAGGACACCCAGTGGCCTATTTCAGTGAGAAGCTGAATGAGGCAAAACAAAAATACTTCAACTACGACAAAGAATTTTATGTGGTAGTGCAATCCCTGAGACATTGGCGACACTATCTTCTACCGCAGGAATTCGTCTTGTTTTCTGACCACGAGGCTTTGAGATATTTGCATTCTCAGAAGAAACTCAACCCAAGGCATGCCAAGTGGGTAGCGTTTCTTCAGGAATATTCATTTGTTTTGAAACATAAGGCCGGGGTTGAAAACAAACCAGCGGATGCCCTTAGTAGAAGAGTGGTGTTGCTCAACTCTTTGAGTGTAGAGGTAGTCGGGTTTGAGCAACTGAAAGATGAATACCCCACATGTACTGATTTTGGGGGTACTTACGCATCGCTCTCTAGTGACCAGCGTATTATGGGCGAATATGTTCTTAAAGATGACTTCCTTTTCAAGGGAGACAGACTTTGCATTCCCCGTATGTCCCTTCGTGAATTCCTCATCTGGGAGCTTCATTCAGGAGGGATAGCTGGCCATTTTGGTCGTGATAAGACCATTGCCCTTGTGGAGGATCGTTTTTATTGGCCAAGTCTCAAGCGAGACGTAGCCAAAGTTTTAGGGCAGTGTCGTACATGTCAACTGGCAAAGCAGAGAAAGCAAAATACCGGGCTGTATACGCCATTGCCAGTGCCACATGCTCCGTGGCAGGACATTAGTATGGACTTCGTGCTTGGACTTCCCAAGACAATAAAAAAGCACGATTCCATTTTTGTCGTGGTGGACCGTTTCTCTAAAATGGCGCATTTCCTCCCATGTTCGAAAACGTCAGATGCGTCTCATGTTGTTCGTATCTTTTTTGATGGTGTGGTGCGTCTCCATAGGTTACCTAAAACCACAGTGTCTGATCGTGATGTTCGATTTACTAGCTATTTTTGGAAGACATTGTGGCACATTATGGGAACTCGTTTGCAATTCTCTACTGCTTACCACCCACAAACAGACGGTCAAACTGAAGTGGTAAACCGTAGTCTTGGAAATCTTCTACGTTGTCTAGTGGGTGATCATGTTAAGACTTGGGACCTAATTTTACCAACTGTTGAATTTGCTTATAATAGGTTAGTAAATCGATCTACAGGGATGAGTCCATTTGAGGTTGTTAGTGGGTATAAACCTAGAATGCCAATAGATCTCTTACCCATGTCTGTCACCCAAAGGTCTTCTGAATCAGCCGATGCATTTGCACGACATATCCATGAATCGCATACATATATTAGACAGCGGATAAGTAAGAGTAATGATAATTATAAAATTTCAGCTGATTCTCATTGTAGACTGCAAGATTTTCAAGAAGGAGACTGTAATGGTGAGGGTAAGGTCAGAGCGGTTCTCACAGGGTTCCGCTAAGAAATTACAAGCACGTAGTGCTGGACCATTTAAGATAGTGCAGAAAATTGGGTCCAATGCGTATCGGATTGGCCTTCCATCTGAAATGGGCATTAACCCGACTTTCAATGTAGAAGATCTAGTCCGTTCCCTTGACCCTACCATTGATCCATCATTTCATTCATGGCCCTACTCTGATTTTGCTTCACAACCCCTTCCACCCCTCCCTCCACATATTGTCCATAAAGAAGAAATTGAGGAGATCTTAGATGATGAGATAGTATCTACAAGAAATGGAGGATTCCAGAGGTATCTTGTCAAATGGAGGAACAAACCACCTTCTGAAGCTACATGGTTAACTGAAGCGGAAGTGCAGCGTGTTGATCCAGACTTACTAGAGCGCCACAAGAGTTTTAACTCGTCGGAGTCGAGTTTTTTTCACCCGAGGGGAGTTGATGAGGACACAATTTCATTTCAAGTGTACCAACGAAGAAAGCGTCATCCACAAGTATCATCCTTGTGGATAGGCGACTATTGAGGAGCTGAAGACCCTCCACACGTGACTACACACATAGAAGACCCCATCCAGGGAGGACACGTGTGTAGGAGGAATGCAGAAAATGACTGAAGAGCTGAAGACCTCGGGCGTCCGTCGGGCGCCCGACCATTGCCTTCGGGCGCCCGAACTTAGCCTCTCGAGCGCCCGAAACTCTCTGGACGTTTTTGGATGTCTTCGGGCGCTCGAACTTTTGCGCAATTTTACTTATTTACGCGTTTTTGCTTAGTTTAGGGGTAGTTTAGTACTTTTACTTGTTTTATTTGGTTATTTAAGTGGGCTAGGCCCTAAACACGAAATTAACTTTTGATATTGATTAATGAAAGCCTCTTTGAGCTTCCTCCTGCCTCCTCTCTCTCTCTCATGGTGATACTTCTTCCTCTTCCCTGAATCTCTTTTCTTCTAATTGCTTCTTGTGCCCCTCCAACTTCTTCCAGGTATTTTATCTTCTGTCATCATCATTCTAACTTCTCTTTTGATTATTCCCTACGATCTAAACCTTGAGAATTGATCCAAACCCTGAATCCCCAAATTCTCAAATCCCTAATCCGAGAAACCTCCTGGTTCTTCGGACTAGTGATCCACGTTGATTGATTCGGTATAGCCATGCAAGATCGGGAGGTTCTATCCCTCGCCGGATCCAACCTATGCATTATTTGAACCCCATACTCCATGGTTGTGATGATGGCCCATTCCATTGCATGTTTTCCTTCTGTTTTTCTTAGTTTATGATGATTTATGCTAGATTTCATTATTATTATTGCTTTTACTTCCGCTGAATAATTGTGTTCATGAGCATGCATCATATTTAGGGCCGTCCTGCATCACTAGGTCCCTGCGGTATTTGTGGGGTGATAAGAGATGAGAATGGCAACATTCATGAATCCTTCTATTGTCCTGCCTCTAGTGGAGAATGGCTGTTGGCGTGGTTCTTGCTCTTCATGAAGGGTTTAGGATATATGTGAGAGATTTTTCCGGTTCTTTGAATGTGGATGGGGATTCCGCGAATGTGATTTTCTGGGCCTCCCATAGGTTGGATCTGTGGATTATGTGCTTATTATTATTATTATTATTATTTTTTTAATGAGACAAGTCTTTGCCTTGAGCATATAAACATACTGTTTATCCGTGCTTGTTGGTAGGCGAATCTTGTGGCCAATGTTCTGGCTGAGGGTGTTAGTCAGGTTCTCTCTCTACAGCGAATTCTTTCCCTCTTGCTTGATGTTGATTTCTTTTAATAAAATTGTTAATGTAAAAGAAAAAGAAACAGAAAAAAGATGAACGACGGGTTCCTGATCACTTAATGAAAGGGCAAAAGAAAAAAGAGGAACTAGGGGGTCCTGATGCATTAAGAAGTGTATGGTGTCCACTTATGACCATTCCATTGAAGTGGGGCTCATGGTTTAGTGACTGAGAAACTGTCAATCTGATGGGCCTCACAGTGGATAGGAGATGATCCAAATGCATTCCATGTTTGAAGACCCAATTTTGAATTTTCTTCTCAACTGTCTATTTAAATCCCTCAGATCAAAGAGTTTGGATCTTCCAACCTGGGGAATTTTTGGGGTTTCCCTTGTCCACAGTGTGACATACGATCAGCCATCTGGATCACCAAGCCATTGCCCCCCATTTTGTATGGACCTGGGGCATCATTGCATTATTTATATCCTGACGCATCAGGACCCTAAAATATCCTCTCTTTCTTTTTGGTACCCAAAAAAAGAAGCGCAGTAGCATTGTGCAGTTATACGTGGTATTTGGCTGCATTTCAAAAGGAATGTGATAAATATGTATCATTTCCAGCTCATTTCATCGGTACATGATTGACAAGCAACCTGTTGTTATGCAGGGATTTAGCCTAGTGCTCATGCAGCATAAAGATCGGGCGTTTCTTGTTGCGTTTGGAGGAAGCAAGAAAGAGCCATCAAATCAGGTTGGCAAATACACGTTACTACTTCCTCCTTTTCCGTAAATTGATTTCTTGTTACCTCTCTGCGCCTTATTTTTACTGTTTTTGGGAACCGTAAATAGTCCTGTATTTTGGTTGCTGTTTCAGGTTGAAATATTGATCATGGTAAAGAATGAGCACTCTATGGGCCGGCAATCTGCACCTGATAAAGATCCTCTGCTTTTTAAAAATTGCTCAAGTACCATAGGATTTGCTTCTCATCTTAATAATGGTGCTTCCCAATGTCAAATTGAATCTGTTGCCAGACAAAATCTGGCATCTGCAGTGGAGACCCGCGGCTCTGGTAGAAAATCTCTGTCAGAGACTTCTGTTGATCCAAATTCTGTATGTGGTAACGTTTCTCTCAGAAAGCAATTTCACCAAGAGGAAGAATACAATTCAGGTCTTAAAATACAGAGAACGAGTGAAGATGACAAGTATAAAGAGGCTGATGATTGCTCGATATCAAACAATGCTTCCTCACAGGTAAATAACAAGAGTAGTTACAGTGTGATGTGGTAACTGACTTGATGTGCCATTTATTTTACATTGATTGGTGCATTCTATTTGGATTTTAATCACACACACATGTGCACATTGAAAGAATTTGATCGATATATCTGGCTTCCTCCAAAAATATTTCATTAAGTATCAAAATTACTGATTTTTTTTTTCCTTCTCTTTTTAAAAGGCAATGAAACGAAAAAATTCAAGCCTGGAAGAAAAACAACTTTAGCCTGAAAAATAAGACAGTATACAAACATCAATGGTCTTTAAACAAGAGGCCCAGTCCACCACATCCTGCTTCATCTTCCTAACCACCTCTAGCGCCAAACTACACGAATTTCGGAAAGCATCAGTTGTTCCTTTCCCCCCCAAATTGATGCGGACATCAGTGGTGCACCCTTTAGAGTGTACCAGAGGAGGCGACGTCGCAGATCGAGTGTTGGAGCAGACGAGTTGATGTGGATGGACGTTGGGCCCATTTTCTGACGCGTTACGAGTACGCGAGATGCAGGATCGCGCAGGAGCATCATGACCACTGGACCATGGAGCGGATTTACATTTAGGCGCTTTTCTATTTATTTCCTTGTTTCTAGGCGCTTTAGTGTCGTTATTTACTTTAGGCGTTTTTATGTTATTTCTTTGGTTTTCAGGCACTTTAGTGCACTTTTTTTAATATATTTTCGTAGCTTATATATACTGTGAGAACCCTATTTCGAAATTATTGAATGAATAGAAAATTCGTGAGTTTCTTCCTCTTTGTTTGAGAGATTAGGGTTTTAGGATTGGCCCTCGGGTGTTGAGGATTCCACCTCGGATTTTCCGTTTTCTCTTCTCTCTTTCTTCAAGGTGCGAGGAAAGGTAAGCTTCTTTGATTCCTAATTCGTACTTCATGAGAACCTATCGCTTTTCGACATCCTTCGTCCTTTTCTGAACCCCCCCCCCCCTTTTGGGTACGATCGAAAAGAGGGATGCCTAGCCACGATAACCGGATCCAAACTTGACTGTGGACTGGTCTATGCTAGATCTGGGATATCCCCATATCCCTAGATCCTCCCTGTTTTACGATTTTACATGGTTTTATGCAAAGGGACATGATCCGGATGGACGGATTTTATCTTCGTGTTGAGATTTGTTAGTTTCCTCTGATTGAAAGTAGTTAGTTTCGTAATTTTATTATTTGAATATCTTCCAACTGAATATCAAGCATCTAGGGTTAGGTCATCGCATGCCCCTGCATCACAAATGGCCCATAAGGTTGCTGTTATAACTAGCCGCCATATCGCTCTCCTTTCTTTCCTGTCCCCTCCTTTGTGCCAAGCCAATATGTCTTCTATGGAGCCCAACATCACTTATGGATATTGGAGAATATCAAGCAGTTTGGCCCATAGCTTTTGGAGCAAAAGGGAAAAATGAATGAAGAGGTGGTTAATTGACCCAGCGCTGCTCATAAAATCAAACAAATATTGGGAATGGTCATCGATCTTTGACGAAGGTCGTCAATTGTGAGGATCCACATCCTACCCACCAACCATACAAAAGCCACAATCGATTGAGAGGTCTTGTACTTAACGTCTCCCAATAGGAATCCCTGAAGCATCTTATAAAAAGAGTGGACCAAGAAACCATTGGTCTTGTTGTTATTCCACATGAGCGCATCCTTTTCACCCAAGGTTCGCAACCGTTTAGATACTCCAAAAGCTTAATGAAATTGCCTGCTTCTTCATTCAAAAGATTCCTTAAGCAGGGAGGGTACCAAACAATCATGCCTCCGCAAGTGGAGAAGCAACAAGCCACAAGAATGTTCTTTTCCGTAGAGATCCGAGCTTATCTTGGGAACTCCGCCTGGAGAGATCTCTCACCACTCCACACATCTTCCTAAAAGCGAACCCGCGAACTATCACCAAGAGAAGGAGATTCCTTCTTTGGACATCAGAGCCAGCCTTTCAACTGCAATCCATAAACCCAATGCTCTATGGAGAGAAGAATTCTTGACCCACAAGCCCCTGTCCTGGACACCTTATTTGCTAAGGATTACCTCTCTTCACCAACTCCCTTATTCTGTGTCGAATTTCTAAATCCATTTCCCAAGCAAGTAGTATTCATGATGGACAAGTCTCTTAAACTTGCTTCCCTTTCCGCCAAAGGTTTGCACACTGATATTGTTCTGCCTAGGAGTTGACAACAGTTGCTTCTATGATCTGGCATGTAGAAAGTTAAACTCAGTTCCTGTTCTTTTGAAGGATGGAAAAGAAGCCGTGTTCTCTTGATCATAGCATTGAAACCTAACTACTAGGGCTAGTTTCAAAGATGGAAATTAAAGAAGCTAGGAGAATCTAATCTATGGAAAACCCCCCTTCTAAAGTTATTTTTTCTTTCTTTCTTTCTTTTTATATATTTATTTATTTTTTAAGTTTCTAAAAGCAGACTTAGAGCCTATTTGATCCCCAAGGAAAGACAATTCTTGGGCCACTTCGCTTTTGAAAATGAGCTTGGGTTACTTGTTCCTCATAAATTTCTCTTTTTTGAATGCTAAAATTCTTCGAAAGATTGTTGTCAAAATTTGCCCATAAAACATTGACCCCTTTGTGTATTTTGCGGGAAATTCACTAAACTTTTTGTGTACTTTAAAAGTCCGTATACGTAGACTAAAACATCACAAGAAGTGATAGCGTTATTCATGCAAGGAGAGAATGGAAGAGTGATCTGGGATCCATGTGCGCGATATCCAAGGCATTCATCATATGAGGCATTTGAAGTGGATTGGTTTATTCTGTTGTTGATTGGGGATTTTCTCAATGCTTGGTATGGTGGTGGAAGAGGTGATAAAAGGATGTTACGCCTTTGGTGACTCTCTCCTCTTCTTGCAATTGTATGCTCGACATGGCTCAGAAAAAGTAGCAGGATTTTTTGGAACAAAGCTTGCCGGAAGCCTCTTTCAGAAGGCCAACAGGCTGGTGACTGAATGGGCAAAATAGACATTTAAGGAATTCGTTGATAGGTCTATGGATTTTTTTAGGGGCCTTTGGGAAAATCATTCCTTTTTCTATTAATTGGATATTGTCTTATCTACTTCATATGTTTTGGGTTCTCTTTAATATAGTTTTGTTGCCCCTCCAAAAAAAAAAAGAAAAAAGAAAAAAGAAAGAAGAAGGAGAAGAAGAAGATGTAGAAATAAGAAGAAATAAAAAAACCATAAAAGCACAACGTGAAGAAGCCCTAGCCTAAGGAGTGTACTAATTACATACAATGTTGTCAAAATCGTTATCATATCACAAATTGTAATAGGGGTTGAATCGTATCAAATCGTAAAGCATAAGATTTTTTTTTTTTTTCTTAAAAAATTCAAAAATATAAATAAAATAAAAAAATAAAAAACTTAGCAACCATCCTTTTGCCATCAATATGCACCAAGTAATACCATGCCACAATTGGGTTAAAGGATTCTTATCTTTCCTTTTTTTTTTCTTTTATGAAATTTTCGTTAAAAAACATACTTAGGATCCTTTAATAATTTATGTTCTCATTACCTTTCTTGAATGTACAATCACATTGGAAAAGCGGCATTTGATTTTTAAGTATTTAAGACATATGACCAAGGTATCCAATAATGGTAATTGTGGCCGTAACTACCATAGTTGAAGCCATATTATGTTATGAGCCCTAATGACCATTATAAGTCATTATGGTTGGACATATTCTTGGTGTCGTTGGAATGGTTGGATAGGTACCAGCTAGCTCAATGTAAGGCTCTTTTGAGACCTACGTCCGATCACCGCCCTATTTTGCTTCAAGTTGAAAGTGACAGTTGGGGTCCCAAACCATTTAGATTCAAGTTGTGGTGGCTAATGTTGTCATATGCGATTGCATAAGCGCTTATGTGATCGCATGTGCCATTTTGGGAGCATATATCGCATATGCCACATTTTATAACCATAATGTCATATGCGTTTTTATGCCATGGCATATGCGATTATGCATGTCATATGCCAAAATTTATGCGATTATGCCATCACTATGTGATGAAAAAAAGTATATTTTTGGGGGGGTTGTGCGATGGCATATGCGATTATGTGTTGCATATGTGCACATGCCCCTTAGGTCGCATACAATTGCTTATGCTATTTGACAAAAATAGTGGTGGCTTGAGGTGGAAGGGATGGGCTAATTTAGGATTGGTGGTTGTCCTTTCAAGTCTTTGGCTCGACAGGCTCTAGGTTACATAGGAAAATGAAAATGCTGAAAGAGAAGCTGAAGATTTGGAAGAGGGAAGTCTTGGGGGCTAGAGAAGCATCAAGATTGAGCATCTTAGAAGAATTCCATGCTATTGATATAAATGAGGAAGAGAAAGTCCTTACAGCAGAGGATATTGCTAGACATTCGGAATTATTGATGACTTATTCAGAGATGCTTAAAGAGGAAGAGATAAGATGAAGACAAAGGTCTCGGGCTCTTTGGTTGAACGGAGACAAGAACACATGCTTCTTCCATAGTATTGCTTCGGCCAGGGCTAGAATGAATAGAATATCTTCCCTTCTCATGAATGGATCGTGGATAGAAAAAAAGGAGCAGATTTGCAAAGTAATAGTTGGGTACTATAAACAGTTGCTGACGAAAGAGCAATGGGTTCGGCCGAAACTAGATAATCTTGATTTTAATAGTCTTTCTAAAGATCAAGCCGGTTTCAGAATTTGAGATAAAGGAGGCGGTGGACAGTCGAGGGAGAGAGCTCCGGGGCCGAATGGATTCCCTCTTGCCTTTTTCCAAATCTTTTGGAGTATTCTAAAGCCGGTGGCAAATTCTTTTGTCAAAGAGTTCTTTAAGCTTGATCGTCTGCCTAAGGAATTGGGGGCTTCATTCATTACGATTATTCCCAAAATTGACGGGCTGAGAATCTAAAAGACTTTAGGCCTATTCATCTCATTGGGAGTCCGTACAAAATTCTGGCCAAGATCATCGCTTCGCGTCTTCGGAGTGTGTCGGGTGGTGATATCAGAATGTCAAGGGGCTTTTGTTGTAGGGAGAAATTCTAGTACTGCATTGATAGCTCATGAGCGTATCGATTCTAGATTCAGATAGAAGAGTCTAGGGGTTGTTTGCAATTTAGATGTTGAGAAAGCTTACGTTCACGTTAACTGGGAATTCTTGGACTATATGTTGTATAGACTGGGTTGCGACTCTAAGTGGATAAGAAGGATACAAATATGCGTGAAATTTGCTTCCTTCTTAGTGCTTGTGAATGGCTTCCCGAAAGGTTTTTTCAAACTGTTTAGGAGACTTTGCCAAGGGGACCTGTTATACCCCTACCTTTTCCTAGTAGTGGCGGAATCTCTTAGTAGCCTAATTGTCAAAGGCCAAGAGACAGATCTGATTAGTGGTTTTTGGGTCATCGCCTTCGCCAATTAGATTTTGTGTCTCCAGTTTGTGGATGACATCATGACACTATCATATTTTGTGACGTGGATCTCCTAATGATATTTAATCTTTTGGAAAATAATAGCGTGCTTCGAGGTGGTTTCTTGAAGATTAATGTAGGGAAAAGCAAAATGTTGGGTGTCAATTTATCTTCAGAAGAGACGGAGAGGTTGGCTAGGGGATTTGGCTGTAGAGTTGGTTATAAAATTCTCAAATTCTCTCTCATTCTTCATGTGATTTGAAGGTGACATCCAAGTGATTTGGATAGCGGGTTTGGTGCGAAGCCATTCCCCTTCGATGGAGGTGTGAGGCTTCCTTTATCTTTCATCTTCTCTTTTCCCTTTGCTAAAAAGGTATTCTTCTCCAACTTATCTCTTACCTCTTCCCTTTTGATCTATACCCATCTAAATCCCTCCTTTCCCTCTTCCTTACATCACCTACATTAGCCTAACTAGACCCTAACCTTGGAACCCCTCAACCCGCGCCAAAATTTCCCACGTGTGACCCTAGCTGGCCGTACGGTCAGCCCCACCCTTTTCTTCGTTCCCTTTTGTTCCCACATCAAAATCCCTTTGAATCCCTAACCCCAACCCTAACCAAATTTCCCAATCCCCTAAACCCTAAATTCCCAAATTCCCCAAAATTTCCAATCCCTAACGCTCCAATCCTACAATTCCCTTCAATTAGGACTTGAAAAACCCCAATCCCTTAACTAATCAAACAACCTAAGTCCTAATTTCAGTTTTTCCTAAATTCCATAAACCCTAGGTTAACCTAAACCCTAATTGAGCAAACCTTACTTAGTATTAGCTTCCTCTTTGGATTTAGATTAGTTCCTATGCTAATTGGATGTTCCTACATCCATAAGATCCTATCAATTAGTGTTGAATGGTCATGCATTGCGTAGTTATTACATATGTGGCTTGAACTTCTCATAGTTAAGTGCTAGATTCTTGATATGCATGATGATTTAGCGTACTTCGTGAATTTTAATTATTTTGACTAAATTGCTGATTGATCTCGATTGATTATTTAGCCACGTGCATGCATCCTGCAGCAAATTCGGTATCAAAGAACATAGGTTTAGCATAGGCTATTGTTGTTGCATTTAAGTTAGAGTTGCATTTAGGCTGAAATTTTGCATTGTAGGGTTTTAGTTTCTTTTGTTCACATATAGTTTGCATTCCATATCATCACACCCCATAGTATTGCATTCCATCATCCCTAACTTAAAGTGTCAGGTCTAGGTTATTTTGGTACCCCTAGTTTATGCCCACTTGTTCTAGGCATGGTTTTGTTTACATCCCACCATGAACCTAGAACAGATTGCCGAGGCTCTTAAATCTATCGATAACCGTCTTACGGCCATTGTAGCTCACAATAGGACCACCGCTACTTAATTGACCTCGACCAACGCGTGTGTCAATCAACTAGAAGCCGCCCTTGAGGCGAATCTCAAGTTGGGGGTCAAGTTGAAGGACGCGGATGTGGCTAAGGTCTTGGCCATGGTGGAGCACATGTGCAACCACAATGTGAGGAGCGTTATGATTGTCATGATCTAGATGCGCATGTCATGAAGAGTGTTAACGTTGAGGCCCCTAGTTTTGATGGTCACCTGAACCCCAAGGCATTCATCGATTGGATGGCGGACATGGACCACTATTTTGAGTGATATGACATATCTGATGCTTGTCATGTGAGGTTTGCCAAGATGAAATTGGTGGGTCAGGCCAAATTATTTTGGACCAACACAGAGCAGAATATTAAGAGGTCCGGAGATGCCCCGGTCATGCACTGGGTAGAGATGAAAGAACTTATAAAGGAAAAGTATCTCTCCCTCTCATACCGTCAAAAGCTCTTGGATTAGTGGTAGTCCTTTCACTAGGGAACAATGGTCGTGTCAGATTACATCCCTAAATTCGAGGAATACATGATGCGATGTGATATTAAGGAGGACCTGATGATTACACTCTCCTATTTTAAAATGGGCTTCCGAATCAACATTCAACGAGAACTCTTTCGCGACGTTGGCACCCTGGAACAAATGTACCAAGTGGTGCAAGACCTCGAGCATTAGTTCAAGTCGCAATTTGAGAGATGATTTGACTCTCGAGATTCAAATGTTAAGATTATTCCCCAGGGAGCTAAATCTAACTTTGGGAGTCAATCCAAGCCCCTTATTAGTTCTCAATCCAACCCTAGGGGATTTTAAGGGTAAAGGAATAGAAAGTATCGGTTCTGGGGAGGTGAGCCAGTGCGGTGTTTCAATTGCCAAGGATTCAGTCATTTTGCGCATCAATGTCCCTCGAAAGAGAGGAACAAGACCCTCATGCTTGGTGAATGTGAAGAAGAAGGTAAATGAGTAGGGTGATTATGAAGACAAAGTATATAAGCCTGATGCGACTGGTGCTAGTGAGGAAGATGCAGAGGAAACCGAGACCGTGCCAATTGCAGTAGTGAGATGTGCCTTAGCACAAGCCAAGGAGAACGACGATTGGTGTAGAACCGCCATCTTCCATACTTATGTCAAGTGTGGAGACAAGATTTGGAAAGTGTTTATAGATAGTGACAGTTGCACCAATGTGGTCTCAGCGAGCACAGTGGCTTGGTTAGGTCTAAAGTCCGTTCCCCATCCTCAACCATATCGCGTTGCCTGGGTTGACGCATCCTCTATTCTAGTGTCCCACCAATGTCTCATCCATATGCACTTTGGATCTTACAAAGATACGATGCGATGTGATGTGGTGCCTATGGATGTCGGCCACATCATCTTGGGTAGGCCTTGGTTGTATGACAGGGACGCAACACTATTCGACCGTTCAAATACCTGTTCGTTTATGTATAAAGGTAAGCGGATTATCTTGAACCCTCACCCACCCAAGAGCACACCAGATAAGAAAGAATGTGTAAAGAGGGGTAATCAGAAGAATGTGAAGAAACCCCAATCCAAATCTCTGCTTATTATAAATGTAAAATAATTTGACAAAGAGACTAAGACTGATTCTGATGTGCATGCCCTTGTGGCTAGGGAAGTTACACCCTAGGTTGATGTAGAGTTGCCACGAGAAGTGATTCCGACGATGGAGGAATTCAAGGATGTTTCCCTTGATGACCTCTCGGATGAGCTCCTACTTATGCGGGACATACAATATACTATTGATCTTATTCCAGGGTCAACTCTACCTAACCTCCTGCATTACCGAATGAATACCACAGAGCATGCAGAGTTAAAGAAGCAAGTTGATGAGCTTTTGAGGAAATGATTCATTCAGGAAAGCATGAGCATTTGTGTGGACAATAGAGCCATCAATAAGATTAGTGTTGAGACCTTTCATAGGGAAGTTCCTAGTAGTATACTTTGACAATATTCTCATCTATAGTACCTATAAGGAGTAACATCTCAACCACTTGAGACAAGTTTGCGGGATACTTAGGATTAAAAAGCTATATGCCAACCTTAAGAAATGTTCCTTCATGACAGATAAAGTTATCTTCTTAGGGTTTGTTGTGTTGTGTGAGGGAATGTCTGCGGATCCCAAAAAAGTTAAAGCCATTGTCAGTTGGCTTGAACTGCGAAACATTCATGGGTTACGTAGCTTTCACGACTTAGCTACCTTCTATAGGTGGTTCATTAGAGGATTTAGTTCCATTATGGCTCCCATCACCGATTGTATTAAAAACAGGGAGTTCCAATGGACTAAATCAGCCTCTAAGGCTTTCAAGGAGATAAAAGTTAATATGACAGAGACTCCTGTCATGCTTCTTACTAACTTCTCTAAAGTCTTTGAAGTTGCTGTGTGATGCGTCGGGTGTTGGTATAGGTGGAGTACTAAGCCAAGGACGACATCCAATAGCTTATTTTAGTGAGAAACTAAATGAAGGTAAACAACGGTATTCCACTTATGACAAAGAGTTCTTTGTAGTTGTTCAATCCTTTGCCCCATTGGCATCATAATTTGTTACCGCAAGAATTCGTCTTATTCTCTGATCATGGGGCCTTGCGTTACCTCAATTCCCAGAGGAAACTAAACCCTAGGCATGCTAAATGGGTTCAATTTCTTCAGAAATACACTTTCGTTCTTAAACACAAGGCCGGAGTCAAGAATAAACTAGCAGATGCCCTTAGTCGTCGAGTGACATTACTTCAGAGTATGAGTGTAGAAGTGACTGGGTTTAAGCAACTAAAGGTAGAGTATCCTATGTGCCTGGATTTTGGAGAGTTATATGCATCATTGGGGAATGATCAGTCGAGAGACAGTCACGAGTTTGTAATCATTCATAACTTTCTATTTAAGGGTGGCAAACTCTGCATCCCCCATACACCCCTCTGCGATTTTCTAGTTTGGGAGCTTCATGCTGGAGTAGCTGGTCATTTTGGTAGAGACAAGACCATTGTCCTTGTGGAAGATAGATTCTACTGGCCAAGTCTCTAGCGAGATGTAGCCAAGATCATTGGGCAATGTAGGACTTGTCAACTGGTGAAGCAAAAGAGGCAAAATACGGGATTGTATACGCCTTTGCCAGTGCCACATGCTTTGTAGCAAGACATTAGTATGAATTTTGTGTTAAGCTTACCAAAGACTATTAAGAAACATGATTCCATGTTTGTTGTTGTGGACCGTTTTTCCAAGATGGCCCACTTCATTTCGTGCTCTAAAAACATCGGACGCCTCCAATATTGCGAAACTCTTTTTTGGGGAGGTGGTACACTTGCATGGTCTACCTAAGACCATAGTGTCTGACCGCGATATGTGCTTTATGAGCTAGTTTTGGAAGACACTGTGGCACGTAATGGGAACGAGACTTCAGTTCTCGTCAGCCTATCATCCCGAGACAGACGAACAAACTGAGGTTGTTAATAAGAGTCTTGGAAATTTGCTCAGGTGTCGTGTGAGAGATCACATTAGGACTTGGTATATCGTTTTGCCTATAGTTGAGTTAGCATATAACAGTTCCATCAATAAGTCCATAGGCATGAGTCCATTTGGAGTTGTGCATGGATATAAACCCAGGAAGCCTATAGATCTCATACCCATGTTAGTGTCCCATTGGCCCTTAGAGTCCGCACATGCATTTGCACGCCACATCCACGACTTGCATAGTGAGATCAGGAAGCGAATAAGTCTAAGTGATGAAAAGTAGAAAGTACTTGCTGATTCTCATCACAGATTTCAAGAATTTTAAGTAGGAGACCATGTGATGGTCTGTATGAGGCCTGAACGGTTTTCATAGGGAGTCGTTAAAAAATTACAAGCATGTAGTGCAGGACCATACAAAATACTAAAGAAATTGGGTCCTAATGCGTATGTAGTAGATCTTCCACCTACCATGGGAATTAGCTCTACTTTCAATGTGGAAGATTTAGTACAGTATAAGGGTTCTGCTACCTCACCTTCTGGCCTGTACATAGACGATGACAACAATAATCCTGGCCTATCCCATAATCCATGGCCTTTACCAAATCCATCGTCCTAACCCTTGCCACCCTTACCTTCCTTACCTGCTAGAAGCGAGCAAATTGAAAGCATATTGGATGAGGAAGTGGTCTCCACCAGCCATGGGGGATTTCATAAATTCCTTGTCAAGTGGAGGAATAGGCCGACTTTCGACAGCACGTGGATCACCGAGACAACTTCAACGTTTAGACTTGGATATCCTCGAGCGATAAAGGAGCTTTAGTCCTTCACAGGCGAACTCTTCTCAGCCGAGCGGAGTTGACAAGGACATCCGCGCTCCACCCGTCTGAGTGTACGTGAGGAGGAGAACACCGATATCTCTATGGCTAGATGACGCACACATGAGGCCCACTGGGCTCAGATCATTACGAGCTACATTCCGAGGAATATCGGGCCATTGATCTTCATCGATACATCATTTCGACCATTGGATCGCAATTGGGGTCCATCATCATCGTTGGACCGAGATCACGATCACTCATGGGGCCCGATGGACGACATATAAGTCATTTGATGGCATAGATTTGTTTTAGGATTTATTTGCTAGCTCATTTCACGTTTTGAACCTTTAATGAGTGTTATGTCACTTTTTTTTTTTTTTTAATTTTAATTCTACGAGTGATTTGGCAAAAAGACAATAAGGGCATATTTGTAATTTTCTTTGATCTCTGAGAATATGGGCATTCCCCTTAGATGAAGGTGCGAGGCTTCCTTTATCTTTCATCTTCTCTTTTCACTTTGCTCAAAAAGGTATTCTTCTCTAACTTTCATCTCTTTCCTCTTCACTTTTGATCTAAACCCATCCAAATCCCTCCTTTCCCTCTTCCTTACATCACCTACAGTTGTTCAACCAAACCCTGGCCTTGGAACCCCTCAACCTGCGCCAAACTTTACCACACGTGTGACCGTACAACCACACGTGTGAGCCATCCTAGCTGGCCGTACGGTTAACCCCACCCTTTTCTTCGTTCCCTTTTCCTCCCACATTAAAATCTCCTGGAATCCCTAACCCTAACCCTAATCGAAACCCTAGATTCCTAAATCCCCAAATTTCCCAATCCCCTAAACCCTAGATTCCCAAATTCCCTAAAATTCCCAATCCTTAACCCTCCAATCCTACAATTCCCTTCAATTAGGACTTGAGAAACCCCAATCCCTTATCCAATCAAACAACCTAAGTCCTAATTTCAGTTTTTCCTAAATTCCATAAATGCTAGATTAACCTAAACCCTAATTTTTATTTTTTTTATGGGTTAGTTCACACACCCCATTGTTAGTACACCCACCCACCCTTGTTGGTCACATCACAATGTTAGCCACCCCCACCATGGGAATCAATACCATGACCTCATTGTTGAAATGAGGCTATCTTCACTGAGTCTACCACTTGAGCTATGGACCTCGGTGTAACCTAAACCCTAATTGAGCAAACCTTAATAAGTATTAGCTTCCTCTTTGGATTTAGATTAGTTCATATGCTAATTGGATAAGATCCTATCAATTAGTGTTGAATGGCCATGCACTGCATAGTTATTACATATATGGCTTGAACTTCTCATAGTTAAGTGCTAGATTTTTTATATGCGTGATAATTTAGCGTAGTTTGTGAATTCTAATTATTTAGACTAAATCGCTGATTGATCTCAATTGATTATTTAGCCACATGCATGTGTCCTGCATCCTATGCTTGTGGCGCAAGGTTATTGCTAGCAAATGTAGTCTCAACGAGGGGGGATGGGAGATTAGGGAGTCCTCTCTATATTGGGCTTCTCACATTTGAAGTTCAATCTCAGCCTTAAAAGGGAAGTTAAAGGAAGGCATTTCTTTTTTCCTTAGGAGATGGTACCAGAATCAGATTTTAGAAGGACTCTTGGTGTGGTGATCATCCCTTACACATTGATTTCCTTGGTTTGGCCAACCACACGTGTGCCGAAGACATGAAAGTGGCTGACTGTTTCTCTTATAGCAGATCCTTTGTGTTGGATGCCTCCATGCAGAAGGAATCTAATAGATGACGAGATGAGCGACCTCCTTTCTTCACTAGAGTGGCTTCGGGCTGCATCTTTGATTGACAATGCTAACTCTATGATGTGGACCAACCATAGTTCTTGTCGATTTATAATTAATTCCTTTTACAATATGCTTTGTTCGAAGAAGGTATTATCTATAGATAACTTGCAGGAAGTGGGGAATGATCATTCCTAATATGTGTTGTCTATGCATGCAAGATGTCGAGTCCATTGATCACCATTCATGTTTTGCCCCTTCACGACCAACATTTGGTCGCATGTTCTATCCTTTTTCGGTATGAGTTGGTCGATGTCGGGATCCGTCTCCGATCTCTTATGGGCATGGCATGGGGGAACTATGCTAAAGAGGATGAGGCTTCTTTGGCAGTTGTCTTTGTCGGTTGTGTGGGGTGAGTGAAATAGACGTTGCTTTCGAAATTCTTCAAGTTCAAGTAAGGCCATGATCCTCTCCATCAAAGTGTCTATATTGAGTGGGGTGCTCTCTTGAACGTGAAGAATGATTTTATCAAGGCAACGTTAGGGTTGTAATTTTTGGGTCCTCTTCTTTGTTTTCTTTTGTTAGTGGTTTGTTAATAAAATTCCTTTTACCCTTCATTTTTTTTCTAGTAACATTTATAGTTGTTACAATTATGATGATTAGTAAGCTTTGCTTTATCAATGGCATAATAAAAGGAGCCCATGGTCGGTATCTTGTAGGATTCTATTAGATGGACTCTTCAATGGTTCCATCAGCTCTCATGTTTCAAACTTTCTTCCTATTTTTGTTGCCTCTTGTGGTCTGCACAATCTCAATTGGTGTTCATGATGTCTTTTGCCCCATGCTTTTTATTGAGCCACTCTAGAGAAGCAAACATGTCACTCAACTCTCTGTTACGATTGTATAAACTCTCAAGGGCAATAAATTTGTGGCAAATTAAGTCATCATGGGCCTAAGTAGCTTTCTCTCCTTTGTAAACGTCCTCATTATAACGATGATTTGGTTATGATTGCAGATGAATGTCATGATTTGCCTTGCCTTTTAAACCAAATTTGTGACATTTTTCTTCTTTTCAATTTCTTTTAATATAAGGTCAATGCAATGTGTAGCACATGGCAACCAAAATAAATTTTTTCTTTTCTCCATCAACGTTTTTCCTGCTAATTTGTATGATGCTTCATCATCGGTAACAATGTACTCAACATTTTCTTCTCAAATTTCATCTATCATCTTACCCATAAGACCAAAAATCGCATTTTTCAATGCTTCGCATTTTTGTGTTGCCTCGATTGCATCAATTGATTTATAGAACAATGTTCTAAGTGACAAAACACCATAGAGTTTTCATGCTACGTCTAGTTGGGTAGGGCTGTAAATGGACGGGTTCAGGGCGGGTTTAGCCAAAACTAGACCCGCCCATTTACTAAACAGGTCTGGGTCCAAATTTTAGACCCAGACCCTTTTACTAAATGGGCGGGTTCGGTTCGGGTCGGGTCCGAGTCAACCCATCAGACCCATTTATAAATGGGTCCGAGTCTGGTAGAAGGAGATCCACCCAGACCCATTTATAAATGGGTCGGGTCTAATGGGTCTGGGTCTAGATCAAGTATGCAAGCATTTTACAAGGCTTAAAACCGGGTCTGGACGGGTCTGGGCTGGACGGGTCCCTTGAAACATAGACCAAACCCGCCCACTTAGTAAATGGGTTCGGATCGGGTCGGGTTGGGCCTAATATAAAGGAACCCAGACCCAAACCCGTTTAGCAACTGGGTCTGTTCTTGGACCCAGACCCGTACCTTTTAACAAATGGGTCAGGTTTGGGTCGGGTCTAAATGGGTTGGGTCCGGTTACCCCATCGGGTCTGCTGACTCATTTACAACCCTATAGTTGGGCCAGTCCAACCATCATCATTTGGAGCTATGTTGCTATGTATGAATGGCTTGGTTGCCCTACCAAACTTCTCAACCATGGTGTACCGTAAAGGTTGTAAAGGTAACAGGTGGCAACTATTACATGTGATGGGGCTGTAACTGGCCATAACAACTGTTATAGAAAAAAATGGCTTGTAATTGTCATTGACGGCCCATTATACCCCTTGTAAAGGCCATAACTAGCCTCGTAATGGTCTGTTATGGGGCAAATACAGGTTTTTCTGATTTTTTTCAGCGCTACAAGGCAGATACAGGTTTTTTGGATTTTTGCTATGAATGAATAGCCTGGTTGCTGCCCTACCAAGCTTCTCAACCATGGTGTGCCAAAAAGGCCGTTACGTAAAGGTAATGGTGGCAACCATTACAAGTTACGTGGTTGTGACAACCGTAACAACTGTTATATAAAAAAATGACCTGAAACCGTCATTAATGGCCCATTATGCCCCTTGTAAAGGCCATAACAGCCCCGTAATGGTCTGTTATGGGGCAAATATAGGTTTTTTGGATTTTTTTTGTTGTTGTCAGACAACCAGTTGCTCTAAAAGCTCGAGCCTGCTAGAGGATGGTGTATTAATGTATATCAAAGGACTTAACACTCCAACACTCCCCTGCATGTGCGGGGTGGAACTTCATACGGGAACATACTGGGTAAGGGTGGAGGGACACACGACTCACACCCAGGTTGAGGGGCACTCACAACTCACACCATAAACAGCCCCTGTGGGAGAATATATTAGGGAGGCATATTTTGCTACTCCTAGGATTTTAACACTTGACCTTCTGCTTTGATACCATGTTAGACAACTAGTTGCTCTAAAAGCTTGAGCCGCTAGAGGATGGTGTATCAATGCATATCAAGGGACTTAACACTACAACATTTTTCAACGTTATAGGGCAGATACTGGTTTTTTGGATTTTTTCTTTCAATAAAAAAGAGACCATAACAGCTGTTACGGGGGTTGTAACAACCGTTAAGACCCGTGTCATAAAAGTAACAGTGGCGACCATTATGGCCACTATTACCATTGCAGAATACCTTGTTCTACATTTGTTTTAACCTCCTCTACTTTTTTGCCTCCTTCCTAAACAAAATCAGATCACATAGGGTCTCCCTGCCTCTATAATTATCCATGTCATTAGCCATGGGGGGGAGCACGTGAAGTCTCTCATCTGTTAAAGGTACAATGTAAACCAACAAACATACTCTGACTCCACCCCTACCCTTCTCCTCACCAGTGTTTTAAATAGCAAATAGTGTGTAGTGTAGCGTTCCCCCCTTTGAAGCGTGAGGCATAGGCTACACGCTTCTTCTAGATTTTTAATCATGGTTGCGCTTGGTTGCACTAATTCCATGATATTCACCAAATTAGACCGATTAATAATGAAATTTAACAAATTTTCATGATATTTGGTGCAACCAAACGCAACTTAAAGTAATAGGAAATGGTAATCATAAGTAAAAAGGTAAAGAAAGAGCAACAAAACTGATTTAACACCATTAATTTTACTAAAAGCATTAAATATTGAAAATAAAAAAATGTAACAAATCATTGAAAATATTATTTGATTTTAATGTTGTAATAAAAAATAATTTGTAATGTGAGGTACTTAGTGTAGCGTAGTCTATGTAGTTTATAGTGTATGCAAATTATCATGTAACATAGGCTACATGACTTAAGCTATTTTCATGAGCTACGTAGCGTTAAGGCCAAGCTATGCTACATAGCATAGCTATTTGAAACATTGCTCCTCACTAACCCCCACCTCCCCCCAAACATTTGCCAACGCTCTTCGTCTTCATGGTTGGTGCGCAAGTTCTCTCTCCTTGCCATTGTGACCTCCTTGTCTGAAATCTCACCAGATGCAATATTCTCATCATCACCCACCCATATAATCAAGATCAAACACCTCTACTTGATCTACATTGAGATAATCCTGCTTCTTTTGTATGGTAGCTTTTTCCCCCTTCATTTCTTCCAAATTCTGCCACATGTGTGTTGCCTCTCTTTGTACGCTTGGGCACTTTGCAACTTGCCCCTTTTGGTGTGCCAAATCACAAGTCCAACTCTACCTACAAGTCTTCAAGTCCAAGTTGCCAACCCCAGACAACTCCAAAAGCATGAAGCTCTTGCCAAAATATAAACATATAATGTTAAAACAACATTATCTTAAGCAAACTGCAAACCAGAAATTTAGATAAATAGTGTCGCCATTTTGAGAGACCATTCGAATGCCTCCAAATCTGCTTGAAATTCATGTCATCTATAGAAGTCATCTCACTAATGCATATTGATAAGCATTTAACATCATTTTTCCTAACTAATTTGAAGAAAAATTTGAAATTAAATTCAGATGATTAATGTTGCCAATTTGGGGGATCACTTGAATGCGCTCAAATCGGTACAAATTTATGCAATCTATGGAACTCATCCTACTAATGCATATCTCTAAGCATTTAGTGTCATTCCCCTCAAGTAATTTGAAGAAAAAATTGATAAAACTTCGCTATTATCGCTTCAAAAAAAAAAACATTTGGCACTATTAATTAAAAATAGCCAAAATTAAAAAAATTATCGAAAAATATAAAATCAAATGAAAGGCTTTTGCATGCATGTGTAAATCTAGACTCTATACATGTATTTCAACAATCCACAAAAAAAAAGAAAAAAAATTCGAATTTTGCTGAAAAAATGTAAAAAAAAAAACAGAAAAATTAGCTTGGAGCTTCAATTCTTCCAAGATGGCTAGATCTTGTGTTTTAATCTCAGATGCTTGCATAAGGCTCTGGTCAAAATTAGCTTAGAAACTCTCCCAATAACAAAAATTGCAAAAGATGGAGGAGAAAAGTTGAAAAAAAATGCAAAACAGCGTCCCTTTTAAGCTTTTATATGTGCGTAATATTTGGCAGGGGAAGGGGTGGCAGACCATTGCAATTTGTGAACAGCCCTATATTGCATAATAGTGTTGACCATGCATTACCTAACTGTTATTGAATACCCTGCATATGACTGTTGAAGCGTGGATTGTTTGTCTTTGCTAAAGAGGTGAAACTACTTGTCCTTAATTCGATTCACATGAGGAACACTCATATCTGTGTACATGTGTCACATGTTCCAAATGTGTCACGTGCAACTGTCTTAGTTCAAGCACGTGCACATGTGCGACCATTAATCTTCAAACAGAAAAAATGTGTCAATGTGCCACCATCCATATTAAGTTCCCCACGTGTGCCACAGTTCATCCTTACTTCTTGTCCAGGGTGTTTGATAAACAAGGAACTGAACAACTAGTCAACAACATGTTCATAAACCCGTCCCGGCAGTATGTCCATGGACTGCTTGTCTATGACACAACTTTGCTTGTATCCAAACAAGACCTGAATACCCAAGCTAAAACACTGTCAAGCTTTCCAACTAGCCACAACATATGATAGGCATTTTGGAATGGACCTAGCAAAAATAAATAAATAAATGTTGACCAACAAGATGGGCATAGGTAGTTATGTTCTATTTATCAATTCTTGTGATGTGATGGCTTTGTTGAATTCTAATATCTTCTTCCCTTTTCAAAATGTGCATTATTAGGGAATGGAGCAGAGAAGCAAACCGCTAGATGCTGGAGTCCAGGTGGATATTGCTGGAGGTGCAACCAATGCAGAAGAGAGTCCATTTATATTTGATTCAGAAAACTCGAGGATACACCAAAAGCAAGCAAACGGCAACCTTCTATCAGAAAACGAAGACATGATACTTCCAGAAACTGATGGTAAATCAGCCAACTTAGCGACTCCTTCAAACATCTATCAATTGTATGAATCCAAAATGGCCGCCTTGGTAAGAAAAAATGGAGCCCTAGAAGGACAGCTGGCAGCTGCATTGGTGAATCGAGAAACTGCGGAGAAGAATTTATCTTCTGCTATTAAGAGCCGTCAGGACATGGAGAGAAAGCTGACTGATGCAGTGAAAGAGGTGGATCTTCTGAAAGAGAAGCTTGCAGCTGCTGAGATTGCTCAAGACGAGGCAAATAGCCTATCAAATATCGTGCACTCTGACAATGTACGGCTTGAGCACGATGTGGCATTCCTCAAAGCGGTTTTGGATGACACTCAGAAGGTATGGGATCTAGTTTTTATGTAGTGATTTCATATAAAGGAGATGTAACGAGCTCAGTATAGGTTACACCCACTCTTCGATGATCCAGGCTGGCCATCTGATGGGCTGCACCCTGCGAAGATATCCAGGATATTTGATTGTTGATCTGCGAGAGGATGTTTAATATCAAGTCCAATCAATCAATGGCTGGGATTGTTGATAGTGGTGTTCTTTCAATCACCTATCCATGTTGGGACCCAATGGATGAATGGTCTGGATCACCAGAACATCGACCCCATCCGCATAGAGTACTGGCCCAAAAGAAAATGATGCTAGTTTGAGCTTACACCTCCCAACATGTGTCATGCACGAGTATAGTTTTCTAACTGCTCCAGCATGGCCTTTCATGTGTGTGCGGGTGCTTCAACAGGCTCATCTTGTGGGTGTATACTCTAGACATAAAACTGTGTGCAAATTGCCCTTTGTGGGCACTGGGCAATAGTTGTGCTAGTTGCAGTACAGGCTTGACCATGCTGGCATGCAAGTCATGTCAGTTATCATGTATTGGTGGGTACCTCGCCATTTTGTACACCCAACTACTTGAGCATGATCCTCCATATTTGTGTTCAGGTGCAGCAGTTTGTCTGGCAACTGCTCCTCCATGAGTGTGCTGTCACCCTTTTGAGGTGTGAATGTAATAGTTGAGTTGGTGCCTTGGTGGTTAACATCGACCATATTGGCATTTGAATGCTCTGCTATGGCTGGTTCCAAGAGCCCTTGTAAATGAGGTTGATGTCTGGTGGGCAGCTAATCATAGATTTGCCAATCTATTATTTAAAGGCAAACCCTAAACTGCTGAGAAAAAAGGTTAAGATGATGATGATCGATTCTATATTTTGTGTCTATTGATTGCTCTTAGTGGTCCTCATAATTACTCATCAACTTTAAATTGTAGGAGCTGCATTCAACAAGAGGAGTGCTTGCAGCAGAAAGAGCAAGAGCTTTCCAGCTCCAGGTATGACTCTTGGTTTCAATTAGAAGTGCTTTTTGTAGTGATTGCTGTATGTATTTGTTTAAAGTGATTATCACGAGTCCTTGTCTACACACATGCACGGACATTGAAAAGAGATTTTATATGATGCTTGGGATGCAAGTTTCTACTGTACACTCTGGTTTCCAGTTTTTACGAGTCCAGGGTTCAATAATCCAAGCTGTTGAATGTGAGCTGACCCCACCTTGGATGATCCATGCACCAACAGAACTCCATTTTGAAGATCCTAGTGATTGAACGTTTGGGCCTTTTTTCCTTTTGGTAGAATATGAACAATTGCTGTGTTATTTCTTAACTGGCTATTTGCTACACACTGTTGAAGGCTATTATTTTCCAATCTTGGAGATTTCTGGTGCAGAGGCTATCAAAAGTAAGTCAACTTACCAATGGTTTGGATCACTAGAACCATGGGGTCCCACTTTTACAACTGGCAATGCAGCATAAACTCTTAAACAGTTGAGCATTATGTTATGCCTCATGAGAAAAAAAAAAGTGATATGCTAATCAAGACATTATCACTGTTCTTTCAAAGGACCTTTGTGTTCTTATTAATCTCGTTGATTTGCAGGTTGAAGTCTTTCATCTCAAGCAAAGATTACAGTCTGTGGAGAACAGGGCACCCACCCCCAGGAAACCATTCCACATGTAGCCGCAAGCACTTCTCAGTAGCCAGATTGCTTATCAACATGTGGGATTGACTTTTTGTTAGGGGCATCCACATCATATGCTGAGTTAGAATGGGGTCCACTTGGATGCATCAGCGGCCATTGAAGCACTGGCCAGCTGAAAATATCAGTTATCTTTTGTTCCTATATATATCAATTCTCTGTATATATATTATATACACGGTGTGCATTGCAGGTGGTATGCTCGGGTGTAACAAAATATATTTCAATCACCTAAATTATGATTCCTTGCCTTCAACAATTCCTTGCTGAGCTTAACTAGAACCTGCCACCTACAATTGTTTAGGAGTGCCACGAGACTTGCAACAATTATATGATATATATTTATGTATCCTAGGCAATGGAAATTTCACATGTTCGGGCATTTGAAGTGTATTGAGTAGAACAGAACAGAACAGAACATTTTATTCTTCTATCACTGTTGCTCCCCTATTGCAATTACCGATTGGGGAAAAAAGGACTCCTGATTTCGTAGATTTCATCTGCTCTGTTTTCGCTTTGCTGTCTGGGTTTGACTGGGTAAGGCCATGTCTTCTGGATGAGTAGTTTGGATTGCGTTTCACAGCAGGGCAGCCCAGTTGGGGGCTTCACTTGTGTGGCCACTGTTCTTCTGCACCTGTTCCATCAAGGTTTGGGCTTTTAGCCATGCACGGTTACTGTCATATTTTGAAGCCTAACAAATAAACAGGCTCAGGTGAAGCCAAGGTTAATGATCCTTGTGCCAAGTTAAGACATACTGTCATATTGGCCTGTGCTCAGGCTTTATCAGTCCACACAGAATTTCAAGCTTGTAAAATGATAAATTGCCATGCTTGGGCAACCATGTCCATTGATATCCCTAAGCTTTTGACATTAAATATCCAGATCAAGCTATGTGGGTGGGCCAAACCCACATGAATGCCATGCCTGTCAAAATAACTGGATGGATAGCCTTGGAAGGTTATTAGACCTGGAAGTGAGATCTATGGGCACACTTCTCACTTTTGCTTACCCACCAGCATGGATCTTCTTACGTTTGTATATATAAAATGGAAATTGTGGGTGGCGATTGTCTCCCTCTAATTATCACACAAAATACAAGAAATGCGCTGGTGTCCACTTACCATACAATTAGCAGATAATTTCACGAGTTAACATACGAATGTATCAACCAGGAAAAGGGCAGTAAAAACTGTAAAACAGACAACCGCCCCTATATCTTCCCATTCGAATTGGTTAGACCAAGCCCACAGAATAATCCGACCTCAGTCAACTTGGTCTAGTCTGTAGTTGACTCTGAGAACCAAGGGTTTCAGTGTTTGGATCAACTTAGATGAGTCCATAACTAATAGTACTAAGGGTCAGCATTCATATTACCCAGCTTCCATCAACATACAGTCCCGGGGTAGTACCTCCTTTCATTAGATGCAAATTAGAATCATCCTTTATGATTAAGGCTGTGTTTGGCTGCACCAAATTTCATTATATTTCCTGATTAATCAGTCCCAATTTAGGTGCAAATTTTCATCATATATCATGAAACTTGGCACAACCAAGCATAACCTAGGCCATACATCATTAACAATAACAAAACAAAAGATGTGGAGTAAGAATGGGGCATCTAGAAATTGACACTGCCGTTAGCACCTGAATCTCGTTTACAGTACATGACAATGGCCGTGAGTTGGAGGCTTTGGAATATCCCATCTAATGATGTTCAAGGAACCATCCAAACATCAAAAGATGAGGATTTTCAACTTGCCTTGAGCATATAAAATCTTGTACAGAACCGTATTCCTCTTAGCAACTGCACCAAAAAGAAACATTCTATTGGTCATAGTTACACGTTACTCAATTCATACATGTGTTAACGAGCATAAAGACCTGATTCTGGTAGTCACTCTTCTTCAGGCTCTTCCTCTTCCTGTAGAAGATTTTCTCTATTGTCATGGGCCCAGAAGCCCCGAACATCTATAAGCATGCTAGCCACCGTTCCGCCTTGTTTGCAGGCCAGAAGATCAGCAAGCGTTATCCTAAGAGGGTCAACTGGCTTCACCATATCCCAGATTTCATCCCTCACATCTTCAATACATAGCTCATAGTTCCCACCCTCAATCCATTTTTGGTGTACATCTCTGTTGCATAGAAGGCAAATTTCAGTAGCCTAAAATAGCAGCACACCCCATCCGCATGCACGCATCTGCACATGTGCATGCCTGCAGAGGCAAATCCATAAACACAAACATGCTAATAGAGTGGTAAAACCATTCGAAAATTCAAAACCCATTAGGGCGAGTGTGGTAGATGCCTGAAAATGAGTTCATCATTATTATGTATTAGAGATCATGATCTCTAATAGTAATTCCATTTTTTAGTTGTTCATAATTATGTATTAGAGATCATGATCTCTAATCCATAATTAAGATCATTTAAAATGAGAACAACTCATTTTCAGGTGTCTACCAAACGGGGCCAACAGAAGCACATGCCTGAAAATGCAATCGGGTGACTCATTCTTTAGATGAAATGACCTTTTGAATTACTTAACAAACAACTAAAAATAAGGAGTTTCACTAATGAATGGGAGCATGGAGTTCACCAACAAACTAGAATGAAATCTTAAAATTTTGGATAAACACATATCGCATTGATGCAGTGGGACTCGAATGTTGTGTAATTTGAGACCTACAGGGCTTTGCTTGCAGCACCACAAGCAGGAAATTACCACTTTTCTTTTGGAAGATTGTATCAGGGTTAACATCTCAGCTTTTGTATGCTCCCCTTCTTTTCTTCCACATTTAGCTTTAAATAATTTCACATGATCTCTAATACATAATTATGATCGACCAAAATGAGATAAACTCATTTTCAGGCGTCTACCAAACAGGGCCAGCAGAAGCACCATGCAGGAAAATTCAATCATGTAAATTCATGTAGATGAAATGACCTTTTGAATTACCTAACCAACAGATAAAAAGAAAATAAGAGTTTCACCAATGAATGGGAGCAGTGTTCTCAACCAAACTAGAATGAATTTTAAAATTTGGATAAACATATATCGCATTGATGCGGTATCCAAATGTCGTGTAATTTGAGACCTGCAGGGCTTGCTTGCAACACCACAAGCAGGAAACTACCACTTTTCTGTTGGAAGATCGTATCAGGTTAACATCTCAGCTTTTGTATGCTCCCTTTCTTTTCTTCCACATTTCGCTTTATTTATTTGTTTTTGAAGATTAAAAAAATATATATTAAAAGGCAAAACGCTAGAAGAACAACAAAAACAAGCAAAACAAAGGAATAGGGTCCCTACTCATGGCTCAGTGGTAGACTCACAAGAGTTTCAACACAGGTCATGGGTTCGAGTACCTATTGGTGTGTGTGGGTGTGAGTAGGTGCGTGTGTGTAAAAAAAAAAAAAAGGAACAAGGCAACAACAAAACAAAATAAAAACAAAAGAAGAAACCTGAAAACAACCATACAACTCGAAACCAGACCCCAAAGAGCAAACACACTAATCCAAGGTCAAGGAGATGACTGTTTGCTTTAAATAATTTCAGAGAAAAGCATCTATTGAGAGGAAAGATTATGATTTAAATGAAATTAAAAGTATGGATTTGGGTCTTTTGATTGACATTTATGTACAGCTTTATCTGTTGAGTAGCCATGAAGGAGCTGCCAATCCCAATAGCTTCACTTCAGCACCCAGCAACAAAGGAATTATAGGGCACTGAATCCTGATTTATCAGGGCCCAGGTAGCATCCTGATAACTCCATACTTGCAAGTTTTCTACAGGTCAATAGACACATTTCCCAGGCACTCTCGCTTCCTGAGTATCTTGTGAAACATCAATCCCAAGCTCCCACACCAAAATCTGCTCACACCCTTGCACCCATGTTAAACAACTATGCTGTATAGCCATTGGATCACATGAAGATCACCTTTGGCACCACCTTAATGCTGCATTTTGTTCAGTGTTTTATTACAATAATGTTGGTCGAAAGGAGTCTATTACCTCAGACAAGTCAGTTTTGTAGATTGCACAGACACTGCAAGTGGAGAGCTCAAAAATGCCATTCAGTTGCATTCTTGCTTCTCTGTTTTCATGGCTATCAATCCCACCTCAGAAAGATTAGATGGTAAAAAACCAGCTGTTGATATTCACACTCGCCGAGATGGTGTGAAACCAGATGTTGATATTCATTTCCAGTACTACTAACAAAAATTAGGGTTTCTACTAAGAAAGATTATATGGTATGGAAACAGCTGTTGATAATACCCATAATTCCAATTGCCTTTGTCCAAATCAAGACTAATGAGTACACAGCTTTGCAAACTTATCGAGTTTGTAAAGTTATCGAGTGCTGATCGAGTCCCAGATTGTTGGTCAGCTTTGTAAAGTTTATGTATAGTTCCTGGATAGTTTTGGTTTCTTTTCTTTTTCCTCTTTTCTTTTTTGGTTGTAGTCTCCTGTTTTTCTTTCAATAAAATTTTATCATCGTCTCAAAAAACAAAAAAAAAAGCTTTGCAAACTCCAGGGTTCCTTAGCACAGTGAAGATTTGGTTTGATTTATCAAATCTTCCAGGTTCTTCCTACATAGACGTTTATTATGCCTTGTTTCAAATAGCCATTCCGCTTTCACAAAGCTCCATCATTCTTCAGTATTCAAGGTGTCCAGAATTAAATTCAATGACTGGCATTCCATTAGCTTAATGCATGAAATTACGAAGGCATCCAGTTGACAAAGATTGGTAACCTAGTCTGTGATTCAAAATGTATCTACCTGAAAAGCGTGTGTATATCTGCTGTTGTCAGGAAACCCCTTCCATGAAGATCAAGACACCGGAACAAGTATGTCATTCCTTCGGGCGTATCTTTGTTTTCCAAGGCTAAAACAAAGTCAAGAAAGCTCTCGAAGTCCATCTCTCGGGCATTACCTCCACCGATTTTCCCACGCCGAACATGCTCATCAAATGCTAGAAAGGCATAATGAACACAATCAATGAAATAAAGTGTAAAGCAGTGGCCTGCATATGCAGCCATAATTAAACGTGCTGTATTTGAATGATACATAAACCATAAATAACTAAATTTAAAGGAATCAATTTAAAGGAATCAAATGAAAGGAATATGAACTGAACCATGCCAATGAAAATCCCTTCTGAAAAACCAATTACACATAAAGGGAGAATCTGAAATGCAGCTATCTATCTAATCACCAAACAAGGACTAACATCTAGTGCAGGCAAGAACATGCCATCAGTGAAACCATCCACAGTTGTGAAACAGAGGTTCTAATCAGACTCCTCAGATGATCAGCCAGAGAATTGTCACTAGGTAGTAGGTACTCAAATTCTTTGGGAAGAAAAATCATAAACATCATTTACATGGAAACTTAAATTCTATCAACATGTAAGCTGCATGATTTTTGCCAATATCTGACATATAAAGTTACAAATTGCACCAATTGCTAAATTGGCAAACATGTTTAATTGAAAATAGATTAATAGATACTGCTACTCATAATTTCTATATTAGCAAAATCAAAAGAATAGCATTTACATACGGGAACATACTCAAGCATAGGGATTATAACTGCAAAATGATTTAAACTATGGTCTAGTATAAAATAATTTAGAAATGGGAATATAAAACTGTTCACCTTATGGTGGTACATATCATATCTTTTATATGCTAATGAAGCTTTACTTTCACTTGTTCAGAAAAATGGTGCCTAAGAATCATGAGGCAGTGTAAGTGTAGCAAAGAACTGGTATTTAATATTAATGAATGCACTGTGAGCCAAAACTGATACAATTTTGATTAGATTAGGAATATGTCGGCAAACTACTAGGACACAAAATATTTATTAAAATAATTTGTACGAGAAAAGGGGAAAAGATGATTGCAGCAAGGTTGGATAAACTAATAGATCTGGTTCAGTTGCTAACCCCTCTCAACGAAAATTTCTGTTAGTGTCCCATCCGCATATTCTCGAAGCTCCTGCTTGCTCAATGTCCCGTTCATATCTTTATCCAGAGCAAGAAACATATCTGCAGAATGATCAAGGACAGTGTAAGCAGAACACATCAAGATGGAATTCATCATAAGCTTGTAGTACAATCCACACATGTTCCTGCGAACTTAGTCATGCAGATAAGATGAATAGAAACACCTATCAAAATAGACATTAAAATGACTGTTACAGTATTTGTGTTCTCATGCAAGCGTGTACGTGTGAGCAGCTGGCTTAGAAACAGACAAACCACTTTTTCGATGCTCTTTTTTTTCTTTCTTTTTGAAAGGTAAAAAATGCTCAATGAAATACTTTCCATTAAAACATGAATAAGAAAAGAGACCACAACTAAAAAGAAGGGTATCAAGGACCAGGTGTTGGATGGGTACTTGATTGGATTCAACCTTTGAAACCAACCTTGTCCAACATATGGCATTTGTCATGTTAACATTCACCTTTAAACTGCTGCAAGTCATTTCCATACTGCATGTAAAAATTAGGAACTGGTTTGCAAAATGATGAGTGACCTATAGGCTAACCTATGTGACCAAGCAAGTTCAAGCATCCCTCTACTCACAAGGGCTTTCCAGCTTCCCACATTGGCCACGGTAGGCAATCCCTCACCTCTCGGTAACCAGTGAGCTGGAAAGGATTTGACATTTCAAGGGAAAGTCTTTTAAAATACAATGATTAAGGTTATAGATTCAGTGGGTATCCACTATGGAGGGTCCTCCTGTCCACACATTCTGCAACTGTACAACATAAGCAACCGCTGAAGTCAGATGCACTCTCACAAGCAAACATGCATGTTGTACATAGATGCACCCACACCAAATGCTAATACAGAATCCATGAAGCCTCATTGCTGTAATTTTTAAAATAGACTATAATGTTAATTGTCTGTGCTTCAATTAATTACTAAACAACTGCAGTCAGTCAATGACTACAACACCTGATCCTAGTAGGCTAGTACCCCCCCCCCCCCCCCCCCCCCCCACACAAAAAAAAAAAAAAAAAAAAACTCATTATTGAGTAGTATCTTTCAACTAGTTATAGTTAACATCTAATGGATTCAATTTTTCCTGTCAACACCTTCCAAATAAAATCCTGTTCAGTTCTTCGTCATTGAGGACAATTCTCACATATCTTACATGCTCTCATGTTTAAGCGTCTCATTATGATATGTTTAATAGAGATGATACTTAACACCAAGAAAATGTCAACTGAAGTGACACTTCCACCATCCAGCCAGCCAGTACATCCATAGATGTACAGAATAAGAAAACATAATATTCAAAAGAGATTTGAAATCAACAGCAAGCAGTGCTGCCTTCGAATCAACAAAAACCAAGAGCTTACCACATATTCGTTGTGCAGAGGTCAAAGAGAACCAGTTCTCAGCTTGTTCAGTATCAGTGACTTCTTCCTCGCTTTCCTAATGTAAGGATTAGAATAAAGAATCAGCTCCATATCAAATGGCCAATACTTTTTAACACTTCCACTCTTCAAGAATTATGCAGTTCATATCAATGTTAAAGCAGCCAGAAAATCAGCCAATACATTTCCTAGAACTGGAGAACCTCATTAAGTGGGGACACAGGACAAGCAGCTATAAGACCCAGGAAATATCAACTGCGTGAGAAGCCATTCTGGCATCATCTTACCTAGGCTGAAAAATGGCCTATCTTGACCAGGTTCCAAAATATGCCAAAGATGCCACTTAATGATGTTAATTCTAGCTGGTGGGTCATAAAAAGAATAAAACCCAAACATCATGCCTGTCAATGGGTACCCATATCTGTGGATGCCAAAGTATCCAATCCAATTTATTTGGAACTGCGTCTAAATTTGGTCCAGATAAATAATTGGGCCAGATTCAATAGAAATTGGATCAGGTTTGGTACCTGAATATTTGATTTAATATATATATATATATATATATATTTCATTGTACTTTCATTAAAGAACCGTACAGGTGTGCATATTTCTGTTATGGATCCAAATCTGAATCTCGACCTGATTCAGGATCAAAACGTCATTTTGAATCCTGATTCACTCAAATCTGATAGGACCTGATGGGATACCTGATGCTGATTGGATTCAGATCCGGTAACTCGTATACATACACATTCGAACCTGAGAGGACTTAAATCAGATTCCCTTGGTTGGGTACAGATATAGGCACAATAACACCCGACCTGAACCTGGCCCCCTGACATTCCTAACAAGCATTAAGTGTTCCAAATCTAGGATTTTACAAGTCGAGCATGCTAAGAGCAGGAATCACTACTGAATTTGTTCATGGTACCTATGCAAGTCATGCCTCTTCCAAATGATAAGCTGGAAATATAAGGTTTGCAAGAATCCTGTCTTAGAGTTGCTTGGTCAATAATCCCAAGTCTAAGATCTTTTTATTTTTACATATTATTCCTTTTCTTTTTACAATAATCCTATGTCTAAGTTCTTATTAAAAAAAATCAAGGTAATGAAGGCACTCTATAAACTTTAAAGTTGTTTCTGATAGGAAGATTGATGGGCACTGAAAAGAATTACTTCTCATGCCTCTTCCAAAATGATAAACCATAAATTTTCAGTTGGGAGGATCCTTGACTTAGTAATCAATGACAAGTTGGCTGGTCAATAATCCTAAGTCCTAGTTCTATTTTATTTTTTATTTTTTGGAAGAGCAACCCTTGGTTTATTCTCATTATAAAGGAGAGAAAAAATCTGTGTAACAATGATACTCCATAAACGTTGAAATTGATGTTTCTGATAGTACTGTTGACGGGTATTGAAGAGAACATTAATTTATTTCTGTTTCTAGTTTTTCAGAATAATTATTGAGTTTCTACACAAACTATTAATATAGATACATTTCCTACATCTTGTGCTTTTATGAACTAATATGTATGCGTAGCAAATTATGAGGAAGATGCTGAAAGAAAAGGCAGTGGAGTGCATACAGTGTTTAACTGTCACCCGTCAACAAGCAACAAAAACATTTGATGTATGTGGGTGGCACTGGGCCAATAAGAGACTGCCGCAAAGCTCATTATCCCTTTACGGAATGATATAGCTTGCGATGTTATCATATAGCTGCATATACAGGTCAGCATGTTGCGCTTTGCAAGGTTGTCATGCCTTTACACCTCATATCTGTATCTATCTGCTCTGTGAGTGCGGATTAGTGGGGTTAGTTGTATGGAATCTTCTTGTGTCACCCATTCTGAAGCCATTAGGAGATGATTAGAGTCAAAATCCGCCAACGATCACCCTCTCTGATATCAAATGATGCAATTCAGTTATCGAATCAATGAACTCAATATCCAAATTGCAAGATGGACAAAGAACACACCACAAGAATATTGGAATAGAGAAATAAACAATTTCATTGAAATCAAAATTTCTTCATTTATTACAAATACTTCATAAAACCTCATAAAACTGAAACAGTATAATGCCTCCTACCTCCTAGAACAAACTTCATTTAGGGGGTGTTTGTTTTTCACTTCCATGGAGTAAATGCAAGTAAATGGGTGTAAGTGGGTAATTATTATAATTTCCCTCTGTTTGATACCCCAGTGTATTTACTTCTTGTAAAAACGTCCAAAAAGGATAGCCATACATTCGTGGGGCCCATTGTGATCTCTATGACATATCCATGCCGTCCATCTGTTTTACCAGAACATTTTAGAGGAAGACCACAAAAATGAGGTATATCCGAAGCTCAAGTGGCCCACACCATAGGAAATTGTAGTCATAAATGATTTTTGATGGTATATATTCAAAGCACTATTTCATGTGGTGTGGTCCACTTGAGCTCTAGATTTGCCTCAATTTTGGGTCCATGCCCTAAAATCACCTCGTAAAATGAATGGACGGTGTGGATAAGCCACATGTATCACAGTGGGCCCCACAAAAAATCTATACCTTCCTCGATTTTAGTGCATAAAAAACAAAATTGTCATTTTCAAAAAGTGCAGGAATTACATGGTAAGTAATTATTACCCATTTGCTTGTATTTACACCTTGTAAATGAAAATCAAACACCCACTTAGAGACCCTAAAAGGCACCCTAAAATTCCCATGGATCTCTGATTGAGAATTTCAACTGAAATCAATCTAATCCATCTAAGAGAGCAATTACTCTACCTACAAAAATTTGGCCAATACACAATGGCCTAAAAATAGTAAAATTGACTTAGAAAAAAAAAGGTCATCTTGTACAAACATTCAATAAAAGCTATAGCTTCATCCATAAATGAAAATTTAAGTCCCAACATCAAGAACAGGTCTTCAAAATAAAGAGTATACGTGTCAAAATTTTAGAGGTGACATTTGTAAAGTAGTATACTAGTGATCATCTTTCACATGCAACAAGGTTCAAATTCGGAAGAATAATATTATAACTTAAATTAATACCATCTTTCATACAATTCCATCCTGCATTACAGCATAAAACAATTTATTATTGAGAAGCAAAGTTTTGAGTTAACTGAAAATGACAAGAAGAAACATATTATCAAAAAATTGCATTTTCTGCTTCCCAGTTTCAACCAATCAACGTAGAGATAACATAATGAGTTCTAAACGCAATGCACAACTTGAATGTTACCTGATGCAGTTCCATAAGTTCCTGAAGACAGTTGCTAAGCAGCACCTTTTTTATGCAAGCTTTCCCTGTCAGTAATCAAAGGAATCTTTTTACCATTAAAAACTACATAAGCCTAAGATACAGTTATTTTAACAGAACTATGGATTCTCCAACGTAATAGGCATCAGATGGAGCATGTATAAAGATTAGTAACATTTAAAATGTTATTTGAAAGTATCCACATGAGATCATTCCAGGTGACATGAGCCATAGTTTCTCTATGATTTGTATTCGCTGTTGACAGTATTTAGTATTTATTTAGAAACTCATATTGCTTAAATTAATGATATAACTTTCAAAAAATTAGAATAACCTAATAAGCACATGCAGAAAATGATTTTGCAATAAATGCTCCCAAGGGAAAGGTTTCAGTATGATTTTGCAATAAATGCTCCCAAGGGAAAGGTTTCAGTATGATTTTGCAATAAATGCTCCCAAGGGAAAGGTTTCAGTATGATTTTGCAAGAAATGCTCCCAAGGGAAAGGTTTCAGTAATTAGAATGCTGCCATAAATAGTTATAAAAAATTAACCCTCCACGGCAGTCAGATTAAGGCATGGTAACAGACCTCGCCTATGAGGATCGCAGAAGAAAAAGAACTTGTGAGCAGCTATACGGCAGTACATTTGAACAAAGGCTGCGGGCATATCCCTAAGTTGAGCCAGATTAGGAATAAGACCTCTTATATAGGCCTCCATTTCCTGTAGAGAAGGCAAAAGAAAAATGTCATACATGCAGATTCACTCTGAACAAAAGCCATAGAATCAGCAGCAGTTATGGTAAAATAACCAATATCTTACGCAAATAAATTGGGGCATAAAATCTTAAGACCACACACTCAATAAAGTGCAACGATTCCATACATGAGGTTGAAGGAAACCATCAGAATCCTCATCAAGCTCACTCATGTCGATTCTTGCCTGGGTAAGTGAAACCTAAACAGTGCCAAAAAAAGTCACCACAGCATGATATTTTTACTGAAATAGATGACGGATTGAAGTTCTTTTCAAATAATATGGAATCAAATCAGTTCTTTACAACAAGAGAGCAGCATAAAACTCATCAATTCTTATTCAACAGAATAAAGAAGAGGCTGGTCCAACCCAACATTTCAACAGAAAAACCAGCTGGATTATTGCCATTCCAACTGAAACAGGACGGTCAAGTATCTGAGTGGTCCAAAAGTAACCATTCAGACAATACTATCCTGCTCCTGAAAATCGTTTTAGGGGCTTTACTTTTTGTCCTCTATCCTGGTTTTTTTCCTGGAAAACCACCGAACTTTCTCCTCGGTGGGGGTTCGGCTATTGAAAGATTGAGAAGGTACTCTTTGAAAAGAAATTAAGTCATAACTAAACCTTCAAAATACAAATTTTTTTTCTCTCCACTTAAACTTCCTGCTTAACTCCACCCTGTTCCTTTCAGAGTTTCTGCTGAAAATCCACAGCAGGTTCTCAAGTTGTAAAATCCATTCTAATTTCTAAGAAATCAAGAAGTTACATGTGTTTTCTTCTTTGTCAAACCCCCTCAAACTACACACAAAACTGGGGATGTTTGTCTGATAAAACAAACTACCCACAAGGCTTTTGATTCAATTCAATTTCTAGAAAAAATTGCCCAATAGAAAAGAAAAGCTAAGATTAGGTTCTAGACCAGACTCCTATTTGATATTTTTATGAATGTATATGCTTTTTGCTTAAGAGTAAAAGATCCAAAAGTGAGTCCAGGGTTTAGGGCCTCAGGCATATTCTGGGATTAAGTTCTACGACATTTTCTAGAGCTGTGCATTTAGGGGGGACAAAGATATAGCCTTCATGAAAAGGTTCATAGCACTTATTCTCTTAAAAGAATTAAGATCTACACATCAAATTCAGCCACAAGATCTTCCTTCTACAAATAAAAGCAACTCTTCACTACAAGATCACTGATGGGAGAAGGCATTCAAAAGTTAGCAAAATTTTCTTAAACAGATGGTTATTTTCCTAGTGAAGAACATGCATAAAAAGGGGAAACTCTTTGAGAACGGAGGAGGAATACCCACTGTGCGCATCACGTAAAGATAAAATGGCAGAATAGCTATTCGTCCGGATTCATCTTTCTCAAACTTCATAAAATTTGAAGGGCTGAAAAATCTCCGACATTTTGGACCAATTTGCTCAGTACAAACAGATGCAATGTGGCAGAAATCTTCATAATTCATCTGCAAAGAGACATTCATTAGAATGACATAGTAGTTCAGGATTTCTCCTGTTGAAGGATAGAAAACAATAACACCATAAATGTATGAACCATAGAAGTATGAAATACGAATCAAGCAAGATGATGATTTATCCTATGAAAAATTCTAGCACAGAAATGCCTAACATCAAGCATTTTGACAATGAAATTCTGTCGTATGATGGTCAGTAAGTGGTACAATTACGGACTACAAAGAAAATAATCACCTAGGCCAAGCAAAAAGGGGCATGTACATAAAATATTCACCCCCTTTGATTTACTGAATGCCAAGGTAGTAGTGCTAGCAAATATTAAAAATCAATCATATCTTCTAAAAAGAAATTCTCTCTATGAATGTCTGTACTCTGGTGTATCATGTATGTGAATTCAGTGCAGGCATAAATGAATTCTAGCTAATAAGGTGTATTTTTTTCTGAAATATTAACCCACTTAGTTTACTGAACATCAAGATTTTTTTTTTTGAAAGATAATGGCAATTTATTAGAAAACAAAAAGGAACCTACAAAAGTAGCCTGAACCGCTGAGATAGCGATCTGCCTACTAAGCATAAAAAAAAGAGAAATTACAATCCTTTAGCGTATCACTTATGGCAGCCCATTCAATAATTAACGTCCTCGCCCTATGAGAAACAAAATCTGCCCCCTTACTTTCGCCTCTGAAGCATCTACCATTCCTTTCTTCCCAAAAAACCCACCACACCGCCAAGATACACGTTCTCCATAGAACCGTCTTCTGCTTTCCAACAAGATGTTAGAGTTAGCTACCATTAAAGATCAATCATATGTTCTCAAGAGACGTTAGAGTTAGCTTATCACTTATGGCAGCCCATTTGATAATTAACATCCTCGCCCTATGAGAAACAAAATCAGCCCCTTTACTTTCGCCTCTGAACATCAAGATGTTAGAGTTAGCTATCATTAAAGATCAATCATATGTTCTCAAGAGTAAATTCTCTTTATGAATAAATACAAAAGCAAATGTTTGCACTTTGATGTATGCTCATCCAGTGTAGGCATCAATGAATCATCAGTCAATAATTGAGGTACTTAGAAACCTCAGCAAAAAGGCCAAATGCAACACTTTTTTTCTTTTTTCTTTTTCTGTTTTTGCAAGTGTGATGTTTTAAATAAAAGTTCACCATGATGCCAAATTGCATTCTGCTCCCACACGGCTAGCAAGAATAACATTAATTCATCAAAGAAAACAGTACAAAGCACAAGATGCAGCCCTCACAGCTCTTCAAGATTATAGGAGTTTTCTTAAGGAGATATAATCAATCACGGTGTGCCGTAAAGGCCATTACATAATGGTAACGGTGGCAACCGTTTACAAATTATGGGGTCGTAAAGGTCATAATGGAAAAAATGACCCGTAAAGGTTGTTATAGCTCCCATAACGGTCCATTACGCCGCCCCCCATAAAGGCCATAACTGCCCTGTAACAGTCCATTCCGGGGCCAATACAGGTTCTTCAGTTTCTTCTTTTTTTTAATTAAAAAAAGAAAAAGATACTATAATGGCCGTTACAGGGGCTGTAACAGCCGTTACAACCTTTATCATAAAGGTAACTGTGGTGGCTGTTATGGCCGCCGTTCCCGTTACAGAATAACTTGTTAGATAAAAGCAATGAAGAATTTGACAAGAATATATATAGTAATCAGCTCCCCACTTTCATCAAAAAGAAATTTCTATAGGAAGGGCATATGTAGGGCCATAATGGACCATGATCAACCCAAGGGTCAGTGGTCATGTTGGTGACTTTTACCTGGAGAATATCCAACAATGGGTTCCATTGAATGAATAATCAATCCAGATCCTAAAAACAATAATGCTTTAGAATAGGCATGAGTGATTAAATGGAATAAAGTAGCTCAATAAGAACCTATCCCAGGAGCTAACATAGTATAACCCAATTGAGACATTGTAGAATAGGCTAAATTTCTCCTAATGTCTTTTTAAGCAAGAGCTAAAGTAGCTCCTAATAGTACCATTATTGTACCTAGCAAAGAAATGAGATTCATTATGTAAGGTATGACTGTGAAAAGGGGAAGAAGCCAAGTGATAAGAAAAATTCCTGCTGCTACCATAGTAGCCGCATGCATAAGAGCCGAAATAGGAGTGGGCCCCTCCATGGCATCGGGTAACCATACATAAGGGGAAATTGTGCGGTCATAGGTTTAGGGGCGTGCATGAGCCAGCCCTTTTTTGTTAGTTGGACTAATTAGTTCCCTATCCTAATTAGTAGGGGTATTAAGGAGTATCTTCATTGCTAGTTCTTAGGAGAGGATTTCGTATTTTGCCTGGCACCTTATGGGTAAAGCAAGGGTCCAGTTTGCAGCCGTTTCCTTAGGCACTTTGCTAGCCCAATAGATGTCAGTTTTACAAGAGAAATTTCAATCAATGCCGCAAGAAATAGCAACTTTACATGTATTTAGAGCTTGTCTTTCAGGTCTTTGTTTTGGTATAGGTCCTTTTTTCGTTTACTTTAAATTTAGCCCAAATCGACAGCTAACATCTTCCTGTTCCTTTTTTTTTTGTTTCCTTCTAGATTCAACGTCTTTAGTTGTTAAATTATCTCCCTCCCTTCCTCTCTAGTATCCAGTCCATGGTTTACATTCACAGGTATGAGAACTTCAAGTTAGGCAATCGGTAGATGGGTTGTGAAAATGCCACCAAAATCCATGACTCATGAAGAGTGAACACAACTGTCGAAGCAATTGGAGCAGTTATCCAATTGAGTGGATCAAATACCCAGTCAGTTCACCCAGTTGACTCAAGTGGTGAAGATTTTAGCGGAATGAGTAGATCAACATATGGGACAATTCTGAACGTCGAGGGAATTTGAGACTGATGTGGGTCCACAACATGGGCAGAAAACAGCCCAGTGGATTTCTTGACCCGCAGCGGAGACAGCCCCAGTTAATGATGTGATTGACAGTCACATTTTGCGATTGCTGGAGTAGGAGAGGGAAACTGTTATAAAGTGGATCTTCCTAAGTTCCCCAGAAGATTGCATGCAGAAGAATTTGGATGGGTTAAGCTAGAGAAGGTAGTTGAGTTCAAGGATTTAATGGATGTTAAGAGGGTGAAGGAATTAATGGATGTTAAGTAGGTGAAGCTAGTGGCTATGAAATTTGTGGGACATGCATTGTTTTAGTGGGGACGTGCAGAATGATCCTCATTAGTAGGAAGGAGAAGATTACATCATGGCATAAAATGAAGACCAAGTTGTGAAGAAAATTATTACTCGTGAATTATGCTCACGATCTCCATCAACGATGTCAAAATCTCAAGAAGTAGGGCGCAAATCAGTGTGTGAATACACCAAGTTCTACCAACTGACATCATGAGCAGAGATTCAAGAGACAGAAGATCACAAGATAAGCAGCTCCCTCAATGGTTTTAATAAGAACATTCAAAATGAGTTGGCATTCTGGGAATGTTATGAAGTCTTAAATATGTTGGATGCATATATGCTGGCGTGAAGCGGACCATCGGTTGGGACTTAGGGAGGCAGCTTGGAGCGTCATGATCAGCATCGATGATGAGTCAAGAACCAGGTCTGTTTTGAAAACACGTGATGGACCAAGGAACTCAAACAATCTCACAATATTCATTAAAACTAACATTTTTTTTAATCACTGCAACGATGAATGGTTGAAGATAGCCCCACAAAATGGCACAACCTCATGATCAAGACCCAATGAAATTCTCCAATAAACCAGCCACATTCCACTCCCATCAAAATGTTCCACCAAAATGTAAGTTGACATTTTCATTCTTTTCCTTTTTTTCCTCTCTTATTCCTTCTTCCTTCTTCTTCTTCTTCTTCTTCTTCTATTTATTTATTTAGGAATAACAACAAGGGAAAGAGAGCAAGTTCCCAAAATGCATAAAGAAGAACATTGAATGCCTCCTTTGGCCAAAATGAAGCCTCCCTTTGTACATGAGCAAATGGAATGTTTAAATTCAAAGCTAATAATGAATTTCATCAAAGACGAGTTACCATGGCTCAGAATGGCCTTTGATGGCCCAATCCATTGGCCAGTACATTCAAGGAGTCACTCTCCACAATCCCGAGAACAGAGAAATTCTTCCCACTAACCACAGCCCCACTCTAATGCCCACCTCCCTCATGGAAGTGCTAAGGTATTATGTGACGGTACTGGTTTGCTAGCTGATATGATACAGGCCATATCAGCTGATATGATCATGTAATGGGCTTCTTCTTCTTCTTTTTTCTTTTTGGAAAAAGATAAAAAGATATTGGTAAAATTCTAAAAATGTTGAGGATCCTAAATGTGTATTTCTTTATTCACTGATGTGACAAGCCATTCTTTGCTAAGAATGTTGGTGGTCGGCCAATGTCAGCTTAACCTGATGAAAGTCAACCAAATAGACCTTAAACAAACACAAATCAAGCATGATTTGGTGAACTAGGGCCCATTACTTATAATACAACGAAAAGAAGATGGAAAATAGAAGGAAAAAAATTGATGGTTTATCGCTTCCAATCATCATCATCTTAGCCTTCTCTTCTTCTGATATTTCCTGAAATGGTCAACTACTTCGAATTATGAAGTTCTCAAAGTTTGTGTTTTCATCCTCAAAATAGGCTTACATGTGGTTTAAAATTAGTTTATAAGCTTCCTTCATGATTGACATGAAGAAAAAATTGGAAAATGAGAGAAATTGAAAATACAAATTTTCAAAATGGGCCCTTTGTTAGCCCTATGATGGTGCCTATATGCCTGTATTGGTTGATATGACCCATTTTATTATTACTATTTTTTTTATTACTGACCAATCCACCATGTATCATGTAAATGGGGTGATTGATTCCCATACATATCAGCCAATATGGCCACTATGTAACCGTTTTCTGATACCATGAGAAGCACCCTTAATGAAGGGCTAGGAAATAGAAAAGATATCACAACTTGTCAATTCTCATCGCCACCATGAGGACCAGGGTTATTACTATAGGACCCATCAACACTAAGCTTCCAACAACTGTTAGGTGGACACTTCAAAGAAAGTGGAACTTTCTTCTTGCTCTACGCACCATTAATCGTATGCAACCCATTGCATAAAAGATCTGCGGTGGAAATACCCCAGAAGTCAGGCTAGAAGAGGCACATTTGATAAGGTTACTCTTGATTATCTCCACCATTTTCACTAGCAGGACCTTGGTATCATAGAAAAATCCATGTACTTCTCTCCATCCAAAACACCCAACAAGTAGGTGGAATATAGGTTGACACTTGACTGTCATAAGAAGTGGCTTTCATCTGGCCTAGTTTCAATCTTTTCTTCCATCTTAAAAGCAGCTGAAAAGAAAAATTGTTTCATGATTAGCACCCTAGTGTACTTTTGCCCAAGATGAAATTGGTTCCTCTCTTTATTTGCCCCAAAGAGCACAAGCATCTGGGAAGCCAAGTTCTGCTGTTAGGAAGAGGGAACCAGTGTTTTAAATAGCGTGTAGCGTTTGGCCTTCTATAGCGTGTAGCGTAAGCTACATAGTGTATAGCGTAAGCAACATGATACTTGATATTTTTTAATTAAAATAATAGAAAATATGATAAATTTTACAAAATGTATGATTCCTATGAGTTTTTTTACTGTGAATCTAGATTGTCAACCACATATTTGCATGCAAAATCTCTCTCTCTCTTTGCCTTCAAACATCTCAATGTGTGAGCTCTTTTTTTATTTATTGAAACATCATAAATTCACAATATAGACCACAATTTGGATGGTCCAGATTGATCTAAGTGCTCTATCCACGATATGGACCACAATTTAGATGGTCCAGATTGATCTAATGTAGTGCCACGTGTGATGGGAATGAGTCACCACCATTTTAAAATAAGTGTTGAAGAAGCATATAAGAAAAACTAAAAACAAAAAAGGAGATTTCATGTAGCATACGCTACCTGCACTACACTGTACGCTACGCTACATGCCCCGTAGCTTATGCTACCTACATACGCTACGTAGCGTTTTAGCTATGCTACACTACGTAGCATACGCTATGCGCTACGCTACAAGCACTACCTAAAACACTGGATGGAACTATTCTCTGAGATATTGGTGAAGGATCTCCATCATGAGTAAAAAGGAGTGTTGTTTTCTAGCATCCCTAAACTTAGGCAGTAGAAATTCTTTGCATTGAGATGATGCAACTTATTTGGTTCTTCTATAAGGAACTCTCGGCCATTGCATGTAAGAAATAATATAGTGCAAGAAACTGGAAACGAACCAGCATGTATGAGGGTGCGCAGTATATGCATTCAGTCGGAATGTCCATTAGCTAAAATGGCCATTTCACTCGATCTTTATCAGGGATTGAAGTGCAGGTTTCAGAGTGCGACTTGTCTGGTTCCCAACCCGAGTCGTTTGATCTCTATTTGGAACTGGATGACAAACTCTCCCCATTCCACTAAATAAACTCCATCCACTGTTTAAAGTCAAATAGAGAGTGATTGCCATTTGCACCCTATTCCAAATGGCATCCAAAACTGGAATGATATAAGCAAGCAGGCAAAGAAATTGTCAGTTGAACATGCTGTGGCATTCTCAGCATTTGGTATTGAAAAATGAATTCCACTGGTTGAAAGTTCATTCAACTGCACACTGTTTTTGAGCAACAACGGGCTTATATCAGCACAAGACATAGGAAAGATGTTACATTTTAACATAATATCAGGAGAATATTTGCGTACATAATTTAACATAATATTTTAAGGAATATTGTAATACCTTCTAAAAGTGAAGATGAAGAAAATATGGTAGTCAATCATTGAAATTATACAAGTATATAACCAATAAATAAACATCTGTACTTTCAACACAATACAATATAATGTCTTTGTATAGCATTTTTCCAAATATGAAGCAAGTTGAGAGAAGTGAACATGCAAACCTTTTCAGCGCCAGTGGCATCGTCAATAACACAATTTTCTCTTAGACAAACCCACATGGCATCTAGATCATCAGCATTTAACAAAAGATCTGACTGCTTCTGCATGGATGAAATGAAACAATTTGAATCAGATTATTTATCAACATAAAAAAAAGAAAGAAGCCATGTACTAAACAAGATTGGAATAAATAAAAAGGTAATAGCTAGTAGCCGTGGCAGCTAGAGCCAATTAATAGAATGCCTTTAGAAACTGAAGAATTACAGATTAAAGAGGCAAGAAAAGATGAGAAGAAAAGAGAGGAGAAAGTTGGGAGAAGAGGGGAAAATAAATTAGGGCTGGACGTCCCTGCTCTTCCCCTTTATATTAATAATAAAAACCCAAAAGTACAAAAAAAACCCTCACTAATAATGTTCATATTCCAAATAAGTCCTAATACAATATAAACACTAAATATAAAAGAGAAAGAAGCTAGGTGAGCCATACAGTGGTATAGCCCACATCCTCATGCATTCACTCCTCTCAAGCTGGAGCATGGATGTTGCCAATGCTAAGCTTGGAGTACATGCGCGTAGACTGACTGTGAGGAAAGGCCTTGGTGAACATATCAACAAGTTGATCATGAGACATGATGTATGGTGTAGAGATTTCACCATTGAAGACCTCATTCGAAAAATAATAGTCGACTTCAATATCATTAGTTCTTTCATCATAGACCGGATTATTGATGATGCCTGATTATCACAGAACAACTGCACAAGTAAAATTCAACGCAGACCCCATTTCCTTTCAATAGTTTCTTTATCCACATCAATTACTAGTACGATTGCTCTATATTTTGCTTCAACGCTTGATTGGGCCACAAACACTCTACTTCTTACTCACTCCGTGACTAGATTTCTTCCCATAAATGTGCAATGCCCAGTACCAGACTGCCTATTTGTTAAAGAACTTGCCCAGTTCGCATCAAAGTACCTTACGATTTGAAGATGATTGTTCCATCTATACAGAATTCCCTGTTTTGGAGCTCCTTTAAGTACTGCAAAATCCGAATAACTGCATCCATGTGAGGCACCCCTAGAGAGCTCATAATCTGGCTCACCACACTTACAGTACAAGCTATGCCTAGCTTAGTGATAGTTAGATAAATTTCCCAACCGATCTTTTATAACTTCCTAGGTCTTCAACTACATCTTCTTAATCACCAACAAGTTTGTGATTCAAATCCGTTAATGTATCATCTGACTTAGGTACCAAGAAAACTTACTTCCATAAGCAAATTGAGAACGTATTTCCATTGAGACAGTTTAATTCCTTCCTTAGATTTAGCAACTTCTATACCAAGAAAATACTGAGGATGACCAAGAGCTTTTGTGATAAAGCCTTTCAAAGACACTTTTTAAGATCCTCAATCCCTCTATTGTCACTTTCTGTAAGAATAATGTCATCAACATATGACACTAACACAATAAGACCTGTGGTGCCATTCCATAGAAAGACGTAATGATTAGCACTAACTTCGAACAAAATCATAGCTTAGCACAACTTCATTAAATTTGTCAAACCATTCACGTGGTGACTACTTCAACCCATAAATCACCTTGCGTAGTTTACACACCTTGTCTGACTCCCCTTAGTAACAATTCCAAGTGGTTGCTCCACAAAAGGCCTCCTCAGTGAGATCACCCTGAAGAAATGCATTTTTTACGACAAGCTGGAGAAGGGCCAAACACAATTAACAGGCACGAAGAGGATAACACAAATGGAGTTCAACTTGGCAACAGGAGAGAAGGTATCAATATAACTAACGCCAAACGCTTGAGTATATCCATTAGCAATCAAGCGAGCCTTTAAACGTTCAACCATATCATCAAAGGATGAAACCTAATGGTGTACACCCATTTGCAACCAGCAACACGTTTACTGACAAGTAAACCAGTTGGCTCCTAAGTGTTATTCCGATAAAGAGAAGCCATTTCCTCTTTCATTGCCTGCTTCCTCTTTGTGTATGTGACTACCCAAGAAAAATACATTTAATAGCTCCATGATCTAACTTCTCAAGGCCCAACTCCAATTGATAAACAAAGTATACACATCAAAAAACTTTTGGAGGCAAAGAAAATAATGAAGTATCTAGAAGTAATACTTCATAAGGTAATTGAGCATTAAAACAATCGAGGGCATTCAATTTATAAAAAAAGCATGCTGTGAGCACTACTGTTGAACCTCCAATTTATACATGATATGGCCCATTACATCACATTATATGCATGGTTTGCATGTTTAAAAGACCCATCTAATGCAGGTTTTGTGATTGTAGGAATGAGAGCAGACTTCATCTAATTGGAGACCAAGAAGAGACATTTAGGAGCCTTGGATGAAGACCCAAGGTGGGCCAAAGAAAGAAGAATGCAAAGAGAGAGGAAGGAGAGAAGAAAAGAAAGAAGAAACAATGCAGAAACTGGGTCCGACCGGTCAAGACCGGTCTGCCAAGAAGGCCCGACCGGTCTAGACCGGTCGGCTGCACTCCCTGGACACCTGCCTGACAGGTCTAGACCGGTCAAGACCGGTCGGCCATGCAATTTTACACTTCCAGATTCCAAACAGCAGGCTATTCCCGTGTCTGGTTTTTCGGACCAGTTTTCTGGGCCCATCTTGATGATATTTGGAAATCCATGTCGAAGAGGAGCTCGACGCCGAACTAACCCAAGTGGTTTCGTGTCGATCGGAGCTACGGATTGATCGTGGTGGCCAAAACAATACGAACTGTCCAGAAAGTTCCAGATTTCGCTGTTCAACTCTGGGCCGGTCCAGGTGACCCATCATTGATGATATGAAGAATCTACTTTGACCATCTTTTAGACCACATCCATATATAAATAACCACAAAAGTTTCATATCAAAAGGATGTGTGGTTTGATCGTACCGGTTGAAGAAAGATGGACCATCCAGAAAGATCCAACTGCGCAGAGTTTATAAAAGCCCTAAGTGTTCTAATTTTCGGACCACATTTTGGGATTGTTTTGGACAATCTAATCCGTCTATCATGTAGAGGAGGGAGTATTCTACCAAAGTTTAAAATTTGGGATCAATCCGACATCTGTACACTCCGGAGCGTTGAAAGCAAGATGACTGGTTCTGAAGGTACCCGAAGTGTGCGATTTTGAGAGGCGGTCGGTGATCTGATTGGTGGGCCCATTCAGAAGATAATCTTGGAAATCTAAATCATCTATGGGGAAGATCACATTACAAGGAAGCTACAAATCAAATTTGAAGGCAATCCGACCATTGGTTAAGCCGTACCAAGCGAAACAAATTCTGCTATGTTGCTGTACTATTGCTGCACTATAAAAGGAGGTGCTCTCTTCTATTCCAAATCAAGCAAGGACGTGGAAAGCAAGGAGTTCAAGTCCTAGGAGGCTACCTAGCCTCCTACAGCTAGTTTTTCTTCCTTTTCTTAGTTCTAATTCTAGTTTTAATATGTTTTTCCTTAGCTAACCTCTTAGCTAGAGCTAGAGGTGAAATTTGTAGTTGATTTCAATGCTTTAATTCTTTTACTTCAAGTACCCTTTACTTTAATTATGGATTTTCAAGTTCTAGTTTGAATAAAGTTTGGTTTTTTAGAAGTTTTGTGAGAGTTTGTGTGCTTCAGACATGAGTTCCTTGCAATTCTCTGAGATTCCCATGATTGGGTTGTTTGAATTCGAATTGTAGTAACCCTTGAGCATGCCATAGTCCATAGGCATGGCTGTTACTCCGAAAGCTACAAGTTCAAGTTCTATGTGCTTTATTAGAACTAGAAATCTGATTTCCAGATTTAAGTGGGACTGTTTGTGCTTGAATGTTTTATCTTCCAATTAGATGAGAGATAGGACTTTGATTCTAATTGTGTTGTACTTGGATGAATGGATTGGCATTGGACTACTACAAGTGGATCCTTGATGCTCTAGTTCTTCTTAATTTCAGATTTTTCTATTTGATGTGAAAAACTACTTTCTTAAACTTCTTAGATTCTAATTATTAGAGTACTTGGAATTGTTTACTTCTTTCCCTGTGGATCGACCTCGGTCTTACCGAGATTTATTACTACATCGCAGCCTTGCACTTGAGGCGAGCGAACAAGTTTTTGGCGCCGCTGCCGGGGAAAAAGGTTAAACGGTTCTAATTGTTCTAGTAGCTATAGAGTAGTTGTAGTTAGGTAGGATTTTCAGTTTTTATAGAAGTAAATTTTTTGATTTTTTTCAGATAACTAACACTTTTTTGTTTGATTTTGTAGGACATTGTTGCTGACATAGATCTCACTCTATTGGGTAACATCTCCCCTATCTCCCTTCTTTTTGTTCTTTTTTCTAGATTAGGGTAGTTTTCAATTTCTTAACATTTCATCATGTATGATTGGACGAATGGTGCATATAAGCATCTTTTGGAGGATGAGACGTCGGATTGGGGGACCCAAACTGATTATGATCGGGATCCTTCCAAGCACGAGTATTTTTCTGAGATTCAAAGAACCTCCACTACCCCCCCACGTAAGACGATGCGTGATTACATTAATGAAAACAATACACATATTGAGACACGACGTAAGACGATGGGGGAATACCGGAACGAAGCAAAATTGGATAATCATTCGGGAAAAACATTACGTGATTACCGGATTGAAAATAACATGTGTTCCACCAGTTATGGTAGGAGGTGTGCAACAACAAAAGGAACAGGTGAATAGTAGCCAATCGATTAAGACAATGCGTGATTACTTGTATGGGTATGCCTATCAACCATCATATAACTTTTCATCCTACAATGCGTACGGTCTTAATTGGGAAAACTACCATTCTCCTTGTTCAAGGGAGGAACCAACCATGGTTATTAATAATCACCCTAAAACGTCTTCCTCTTTTGATGATAAGTATACACAAATGCTTGAGGAAATATGGAATGAGTATGTGGATGAACAATTAAATCAAGCTTCCTCACCATCTTATGAAGACGTTGAGCCCGAAATTGGGGGCATCGAATCGATCCCCTCTAATGAGGAGGATGAGGCTACCCAAGGCCCACCTTCTTCGGATTTAATGGATAGACTTTTAAAGGAGATTAATTTCGATGATCCCAATGTCATCATCAATTATGGTGAGTCCACTATCTCTTTTGGATGCTTTGAACTTAATGATGAAGAGATTTCAATGACGGTTGATGAACCCGAGGAATCCATAAAATTTGAAAGTGGTAGTGGGGTTGCCTACAATGAGGGTTTGGTGAATGGTTATGAACCTATGGTTTCTTTTTCCCAAGGGCATAATGATTATGAGTCTCTAGAGGATATGCATGCTAGAGAGATGGCCGAGGTTGATATTTTTGAGTCACTCCACCAACTTGCCATGTTTAATTTTAATGTGGAGAATGAGACTCCCATGAGTGAAAATTCAGATTCTTTGGACGAATGCTTGGCTCACTTTGAAAATTCAAACGACCCCATTATTCAAGAGATTGTTAAAGCCTTGCATACTTCCGACTTGGTGCCTCATACTAGTTATGGAGAACCTAGTTTGGAAGAATTCCACTCCATGGAGGGAGAGTCCCTCACCATCGAAACTGAATTTTTGCATTCACTCAAGCAAGATCATGGTCCTTCATCCGACTATCTCGATTTCCTAGAGGAATGCTTGGCCCAATCTTATGATCTTGATGATGAGATGATTAAGGAGTTGGACATTTTGTTAGACACGGTGTCGGTGCCTGAAGAACACCATTCCACTGTTTTACACTCTTTACCATTGTTTGTGGAAGCACCATATAATTCTGAAATTGTGGAGGAGACAACTCTAACTGAAGAATACACGATGAATGTCTCTCCACCATCATGGGTCCTTCAGCCCATTGAAAATTCTGATTGGGAGGACCCGTTTTTTATCGATCATAACCCATATCAGAATTTGCGGAGATATCTTTTTGCTGCTCTTATCTTTTCCTTTTATGCATGTGGTGTAAAATACGATTGGACTTTAATGATAAGAAGCACACATGTTTACTAGTCAAGCAGGACTTTGGATGGTCCTTATGAGAAATTTATTGAAATTCATGAAGATCCTGCTCAAATTTGATCATGTAGTCGATCGGACTAATCAAAGGTAGGTAGGTAGGTTAGGATTTATTTTTCTGAAATTAGGATTGAATAAGTCTCATCGAGACAATGGAAGATGCTAGCATTGATCAACTTGCTACCTCAGGTATTCTCGTTCTCACTCTCCTTTGTTTTATTTCATTGCTCTCATGTCATGCTTATTGTATATCTTGTTACATTGAGGACAATGTAAGATTTTGGTTGGGGGGTGAGATGAGATCCTTCATCTAGCATGATACAACATTTCGAGCCTTATATGCGCAAATTTTTTCGAATTTTCTAAAACTTCAAAACTCTTTTAGAAAACCTTATTTTCATGCATTCGAGATGATATGAGTATAAGAAAAGGAGATACGAAGTGTGTGATGTTGTAAGTCCTGAATTTCTCCCAACATAATGGTTTTATATGTTAGTTCCCCTATTGTTGTGATTGATAGAAAATTTGAACACCTTTACACCAAGTTCACATTACACGATTTTCATAAGTTGAAAGGTTTATGTGATTTGTGGATTAGCTAGACTTTGATTTAAAGGTGTTGAGAAACCAAGCCGGGGTATTTTGTCCATCCTTGTCCATGGGAAAATAACGAAAGATATGGATTTTTAAAAATCCTATCTAATTTAAAAGAAAAAGGAAAAGAAAGGATGAAATTGGGAATGATGGAAAAATGGTGGAAAATTTCGAAAAGGGCTACCTATTACCAACCGGGGGATGGTCTACCCGTAACCAAAGCCGGAAATGGGACGTAGTGTGAAAGCCGTCGGAAGGACGGTAAGGCAAATTCCTGTCATTGGCTTGTTGTTGCTCTGTACACCTTGAGATCTATAGTTTAGTTGATCTATGAAGAAGAAAATCCTACAAACTCATGAGATGAACTTTCACTATGCACACTAGGTTGAATTTGTTCGAGTTCTTCTATTTATCAATCAATCAGTGGGAATTTCATATGGACACTTATTATGTTTTAAGAGTTTAAGGTTTTAATGTCTATCACCTAATTTTTTCAAATTTTATACTTATATGTCTTGGAATGGATAGAAACATGGTTTCTGAAGGAGAGTTGGTTTTTGGAGGTTTGAACTTGTTTCACGCATGTTTTGCTCGGGACTAGCAAAAAGCTAGTTAGGGGGTGTGTTGAACCTCCAATTTATACATGATATGGCCCATTACATCACATTATATGCATGGTTTGCATGTTTAAAAGACCCATCTAATGCAGGTTTTGTGATTGTAGGAATGAGAGCAGACTTCATCTAATTGGAGACCAAGAAGAGACATTTAGGAGCCTTGGATGAAGACCCAAGGTGGGCCAAAGAAAGAAGAAAGCAAAGAGAGAGGAAGGAGAGAAGAAAAGAAAGAAGAAACAATGCAGAAACTGGGTCCGACCGGTTAAGATCGGTCGGCCAAGAAGGCCCGACCGGTCTAGACCGGTCGGCTGCACTCCCTGGACACCTGCCAGACAGGTCTAGACCGGTCAAGACCGATCGGCCATGCAATTTTACACTTCCAGATTCCAAACAGCAGGCTATTCCCGTGTCTGGTTTTTCGGACCAGTTTTCTGGGCCCATCTTGATGATATTTGGAAATCCATGTCGAAGAGGAGCTCGACGCCGAACTAACCCAAGTGGTTTCGTGTCGATCGGAGCTACGGATTGATCGTGGTGGCCAAAACAATACGAACTGTCCAGAAAGTTCCAGATTTCGCTGTTCAACTCTGGGCCGGTCCAGGTGACCCATCATTGATGATATGAAGAATCTACTTTGACCATCTTTTAGACCACATCCATATATAAATAACCACAAAAGTTTCATATCAAAAGGATGTGTGGTTTGATCGTACCGGTTGAAGAAAGATGGACCATCCAGAAAGATCCAACTGCGCAGAGTTTATAAAAGCCCTAAGTGTTCTAATTTTCGGACCACATTTTGGGATTGTTTTGGACAATCTAATCCGTCTATCATGTAAAGGGGGAAATTCTACCAAAGTTTAAAATTTGGGATCAATCCGACATCTGTACACTTCGGAGCGTTGAAAGCAAGATGACTGGTTCTGAAGGTACCCGAAGTGTGCGATTTTGAGAGGCGGTCGGTGATCTGATTGGTGGGCCCATTTAGAAGATAATCTTGGAAATCTAAATCATCTATGGGGAAGATCACATTACAAGGAAGCTACAAATCAAATTTAAAGGCAATCTGACCATTGGTTAAGCCGTACCAAGAGAAACAAATTCTGCTATGTTGCTGTACTATTGCTGCACTATAAAAGGAGGTGCTCTCTTCTATTCCAAATCAAGCAAGGACGTGGGAAGCAAGGAGTTCAAGTCCTAGGAGGCTACCTAGCCTCCTACAGCTAGTTTTTCTTCCTTTTCTTAGTTCTAATTCTAGTTTTAATATGTTTTTCCTTAGCTAACCTCTTAGCTAGAGCTAGAGGTGAAATTTGTAGTTGATTTCAATGCTTTAATTCTTTTACTTCAAGTACCCTTTACTTTAATTATGGATTTTCAAGTTCTAGTTTGAATAAAGTTTGGTTTTTTAGAAGTTTTGTGAGAGTTTGTGTGCTCCGGACATGAGTTCCTTGCAATTCTCTGAGATTACCATGATTGGGTTGTTTGAATTCGAATTGTAGTAACCCTTGAGCATGCCATAGTCCATAGGCATGGCTGTTACTCCGAAGGCTACAAGTTCAAGTTCTATGTGCTTCATTAGAACTAGAAATCTGATTTCCAGATTTAAGTGGGACTGTTTGTGCTTGAATGTTATATCTTCCAATTAGATGAGAGATAGGACTTTGATTCTAATTGTGTTGTACTTGGATGAATGGATTGGCATTGGACTACTACAAGTGGATCCTTGATGCTCTAGTTCTTCTTAATTTCAGATTTTTCTATTTGATGTGAAAAACTACTTTCTTAAACTTCTTAGATTCTAGTTATTAGAGTACTTGGAATTGTTTACTTCTTTCCCTGTGGATCGACCTCGGTCTTACCGAGATTTATTACTACATCGCAGCCTTGCACTTGAGGCGAGCGAACAACTACAATCACTTCAAAAGCTTTTGACAACATTCATATCAATTAATAGAGCACGAGTCATCTTAAGTGACGTTTTTTTCATTCCGCAACACAATTTTGTTGTGGGGTGTGGGCACATAGTGTTTGAGGTAGAATACATGTTTCAGAAAAATAATGATTAAAGGATTGCGACATATATCCATTGGCATTATCGAAATGAAACACAAACACTTTTGAGTTAGATTGATTTTGTATTTCCATAAGAAAAGTCTATTTAATAGAGAATAATTCATATCTAGCTTTCATTAAATAAATTCAAGTCAAATGTGAAAAATCTTCAACAATCGTAACAAAATACTTATATCATGACCTACTAGAAATTTTAACTAATCCCCAAACATATTAATGGACTAAAGAAAAAGGAACTGAACTATGCTTTTCCACACATGATGGGAAACTGACACGATGATGTTTACTCAACTCATACACTGCTAGAGGTGTACACGAGCCGAGCTGAACCGAGCTTTGCCTAGTTCGGCTTGGTTTGGTTAGCTGGTGACCTGGGCTCGAGCTTGGCTCGGCTTGGTCCTTGAGCCCAGGTTGTGGGCTTGGCTTGGTTTGGACAAGCTTTCGAGCCGAATTCAAGCCCGTCGAGCCTGTCCGAGCTTCAAGCTCTCGAGCTTGAATTCGAGCTGAGCTTTCGAGCCTACATCAAACTTACCTTTCGAATCGGATAAGACAGGGTTTGGGTGGTCGGCTGCTGGACGGAAAAGAGGGGGGGGGGGGGGGGGGGGGGGGGGGGGGGGTCCGGTTAGACAGGGTTTGGGCGGTCGACTGCTGGACGGACAGAGGGGGTCCGGCTAGGCGTTAGCTGGTAGGGCGACGACTTGTGAGAGATCAGATATGAGAGAGAGAGGGAGAGGAGTTGAGAGAGAGAGAGAGTAGCTGAGTTACCTGAGTAGGAGAGAGATGAGAGAGAGCCGAGCAGTCGGGCATTGGGCAGAGATGAGGGAGAGGTAGGAGGTGAGGCCGGGCGACAGGGGAGAGAAATCAGAAATGAGGGAGAGCCGGAGAGGAAGGAGGTGAGGCCGACGGCCAGAGGGGGTCGTTGGTCAGGCCAGGCGAGGTCGATTCAGCTGGAGGGGGTTTGTTTTAGTTTTTTAGGGGTGGGCGGGCGAGTGCGAAAGGGCGCTGGAAGAATTAAGGCGAAAGGGCGTTAAAAAAAATATAAATATAATATATATATATATATATATATATATATATTATTTTTAAGTAAAAAATATACCGAGCCTTCTACGAGCCGAGTCGAGCCTGATTTTGAGCCGAGCTAAGCTCAAGTCAAGCTCAGGCTTAGCTCGAATTTCCAACGAGCCCACAGAATCGGCTTGGCTTGGCTTGATCCACCCTCCGAATTGAGTTGAGCCAAGTTGAGCCAGCTTTTCAAGCTAGCTTGGTTCGTGTACAACTTTGCACGCTGCACACTCTAGAACCAACACAGATGACAAAGAAGGAATAATGCCTTTGAGAATACTCCAGGATGGATGGCCGAGGCAGCAATGCCATGGATATGGAGAAATATTTTTATGTGCTACTGCACCAACAACATCACGGTTAAGATAGTACAACCTATCATGCTTGTGTTCTCCACCAATCTTCTTCTTCGTCTTTAGATATTGAAAAACACGATGTGAAAGATAGGAAGTCACAAAGCAATTAAGAGATTTGGTGAACTTGCTAACAAATAGAAGACTTGAAGGGAATTTAGAGACATAAAGGACAATCGATAATGAAAGGGAAGAACTTGAATGAACAGTGCGCATCCATATGCTTTGGACTAGGTATCATTTGCTAATGTGACAGATGAACCCATTAACACTGTATTAATAGAGAACATGCACTAGACTCACCTGACATACGGTCAGATGCTTCAGAGTTAACAACCATGGAGCAAGAACCTTGGATCCTAAGAGGCCATACTTGAGGTCATAAATGTAGCCATAAGAGTGGAAATAGTTGTAGAAGTAGCAAGAAAAGGTTAATTCTATAAAATTTTCAACAACTTGGCATACTCTTCTTGAGTAAGTGTAATCGTCTCTCCAAATAGACGTGGTTGTTGACGCGTAAACATAAAACCAGCCGGATAAGACCCACTGTTTTGTCCAATCCGAGATGCTTAATTAGCCCATGTTGAAGATCCCAACATTTTTCAACAGAATGATCTGTAAGCTCACAATGCAGCATGACGACCTTGATTGCCTCTGCCACTATGACCACCACCTCAACCTTGACCAATAAAAGATGCTGAAGTAAAGTTATCATTAGCTCCAAGTGCAGGGTCAAGAGACAACACATTGGAGGCAAGCATACACTTCATTCAAAGATGACATATCCTTGTCACCCAAAATCTATTCATGTTCATGTTTTAAACCAGATAAAAATTCAGCCACACAGAACTCCTCTCGTCGCTAGCGTTACTTCTTCAAATCAGTAATAAGGGGTTGATACACATTCAACTCCTCCCATATTCCTTTAAGTAATGAATAACATCCACTTAGTGATTTATCTCCTTGTTGAAACTCAAATATTTTATCAGATAACTGATATGTCCGAGAGATGTTTTCGTTGAATAAATGCATCCCACGCTTCTTTTGCAATATCCAAATACATTACATTTGCACTAATGTAAGGTTCCACACTATTCCACAACCACGTTATAATCTAATCATTCTCCTAGATTGATAGCGGACAACTGACCAACGCGCCAGAAGCTCCGGAGTTGATGAGGAAGGACCGGTTTATCCCTATATGCAGGCCCTCCCAGGCAAACCCAGGCGAAACCTCCCCGTGGACAACCCCCGCATTGCACGGGTCCCCGAATCACACGGTCCCACAGTGGGCCCCACCTTGTGGCCATTCTGCATCTCACAGACTCCACCTTGTGGGCCACTCCACCCCAGTGTGGAGACATGTGGCATCCTTGGAGTCACACTAAGATGCCCCTGCATCACAGATCCGTTGATCATATGTACTAGCACTCTCATCAGACCTTTAAGTGGTCATGTTAATTTGCCTTTGGCAATTAAAAACACTTAGATGGATTTGGACTACTAAAGATAGTTCATTTCATTTAATTTAATAGCGGTTATTTGGACCCCTAGAAAAATTAGATGGATTTATGAATCCAATTCTCGAATCACTTCTCTTTCACTAGGACAAGGGACTATAATATATACCACAAGCTAACCTTTCACAACCAACGGACACCTACCTAGTATGCTTCACACAATATGCACACCACACTTGAAGAGAATAACCAACACACACATCCACGCATTCCACAAACGAGAAGTGATGATCAAGAACACTTCATCCCCTTCTCACACAAGGACCATTACAAAGACCGGACACACACACACACACACAAAAACAACTTAGGTTTCTTTGAAGATTTTCAGCATAAGAGGGATGAGAGACCAAAAAAATAAAATGAAGAACAATTATACGATAGATGGGAGAAAGATTGATTAGATTAGGAACAAGGAAGCTCTGATACCATGCAGAATCATAAATTAAAGAGAGAAGACGAGTAGAAAAGAGAGTTGGGAGAAGAGTGGAAAATGGAAATGGAGTTAATGCTGGACGTCCCCACTCTTCCATTTATATTAATAACAAAAACCAAAGACTACAAAAATACCCTCACTAATAACGTTCATGTTCCAAACAAGTCATAATCCAATATAAAAATTAAATATGAAATAGAAAGAAGCTAGGTGGACTACATAGTGAGACGGCTCACATCTACATCCATTAGGTGGCTGCTATCTGTACAACTCACATCCTCATGCGTTAACAAAAACTATGCAAGAAAAACAAGTTTGCAGTTCAACATTTAAAACAACATACTAGAGTATTTTACAAATATCAAAACTCATAAGATCCAACATGACAGGAAGAGGAGACAAAATGATACCTTCAAAAAGCGAAACTTAGCCAACCTTTGAACCCTATGGCTTATCGATCCTTCTTCTGGTTTCTGTACACGGAAGGCAAAATTAAATGAAAGAAAAAGCTAAAAGTCAAAAACAAAAAAGGCTTCAAGAAACATGGGCAAAGAGTATAGGAGTATATTGACTGCCAATCAATATGCCAAAAACAAGGATGTGAATGGCCAAGCGGAAGGAGCAGAATGCACATCTTATACATGCAATTCTCTTAGCTTGCCTACAGAGACCATATACAGACAGTTCCTATTTGTAATATATGACATCGTTTTCATTCATGCAAAAATAGAAATCAATCCAACTGTCCAAGAAAACTACAGTTGTCCATGCCTTCCTATAGAAGCTCGGGATTGTGCCAGCTTCAGAATTCTTCTGTTGTTTCTCTTTAAAAATCTCAAGCAAAATTCTCTTTGTTTCAAGCTCTGCAAACAAGAACAGTGATGTCAAGTTAGACTGTTATGAGTGGCACATTTTGTACCTATCAATACGATGAGCATTTGAATAACACCCTAATCAACAACATAACAGTTCTCGAAGAGGATATGCATCTAGCAAATGTTTTCAATATGAATCCACCAACTTGTTCAACTTACTACTACCTCAGCATAGATTCTCAAATGCAACAAATGAGAGAGACAATAAGCTAAAATCATAATCATGTATCTTCTATATCGGTAACATTGTATGTTGAAGAGGATGGAGCAAACAAGAGTTTAACATGAAGAAAGTTACAATAATAGATTGAAATTTTAAAGAGTGAGCAATTTGTTTGAACTTGTGCAAAAGTAAGCTGCCGGAACTCCATAGTAACTGGTGAGCATATGTGAAGTTCACCCGAGCAAATCTAAACAGCACGATGTAGACAATATGAATGGAACAAACAAGAAAGGCAATAAGCTAACGTCGTAATCATGTAGCTTCTATAACAGTAACATTGCACATTGAAGAGGATATGGGAAAACAAAAGTTTAACACGAAGAAAATCACAATGTTATACTGACATTTTTAAGAGCAACACTGGTCAACTCACGACCCTCAATATCATCGTAAGCGCAGGAGCTCTTGTGCCACATCAGCCATGACTCGATTTGAAGAGTTGTGGCGTGTAAGAATCAGATTTGCATAGCAAGCAGAACCATGTGGTTGTAAGAGTGGAAAGCTCTTCACAGTGCCATGCATTGCTGTGCAGTATAGTTGAGATGGCAGGAAGATCCTGTGCTGAATTAGTCACGACTCATCAGGAGAGTCATTTGATGCAAACCATTTATTTTGAAGCAGCTGTTGGCAGTTGCTAGCATAAGCATTCTACTTTCTCCGCTGTGGCTGTGTCCAACAGAAGCGCCCCCCCCCCCCCTCCTCTCTCTCTCTCTCTCTCTCTCTCTCTCTCTCTCTCTCTCTCTCTCTCTCTCATGAATCGATCTCAGAAAATCTCCTCTTTAAATTGTGAGAGCTGACAAGACCTCATGGTCATTGGCTCTTGGTAAGAAGTCCACCTGGGTTCATATGAGGGGGATCCTTTTCTTAATCACAACCACAGTGGAGATACTACTCTTATTACAAGTTACAAAATAAGTTGATCGTCTTTTGTTACTTGCAGCCTTCTTCTTCTTCTTCTTCTTCTTCTTCTTCTTCTTTTTTTCCCTTTTGAAGGATAGCCAAATTTGATTAAGAAAACAAAAGAACAAGCAACAACAAAATCGCAAGAGAGATGATGAGAAATCATTTCACCCATTACACGAAAGATCTTTCTCTACCCCCTCAACACTCTAGGATTGCATGATTGTGCCTGGATGCCCCATCAAACTGAATTGCAATAGCTCAAATTCAATAAATTAGAAATGGCCAAAGTGGTGCTAGCCTCACTCCATTCGTAACAATGTGGAATTAGATTCCAGAGTCCTAGAACTAAAATATGATCGTGTCAAGTCCAACATGAAACTCATGCAACCATGATTAGGGGTTCTGTCAATCATTTGAATCAAAACGACGCCACTATTGTTGCACAAAGCATGAAGCCAAAAGGGAACAATTCGAGTGCGGTAGCAGGGAAGCATCTCTTTCAAAATGCAAACAAGTATGAATGTGTAAGAAGCAGGAGAATGAGTCTGAGGTAGGGATTTGAAGCTTGAGTGGCACATAGAAGAATCCTGCAACTAAGGGCGCCACCCTTACACTTTCTATCCATCATCATTAAGATTATCATCAAACTGAATTGAAATAGCTCAAATTCAACAAAGTAGCCTCACTCCATTCGTAACAATGTGGAATTAGACTCCAGAGTCCAGAACTAAATTATGATCGTGTCAAGACCAAAATGAAACTCATGCAACCACGATTAGGGGTTCTGTCAATCATTTGAATCAAAACAACGCCACAGTTGCCACTATTATTGCATGAAGCATGAAGCCAAAAGGCAACAATTCAGGTGCGGGAGTGGGGAAGCATCTCTTTCAAAATGTAAACATGTATGAATATGTAAGAAGCGGCAGCATGAGTCTGAGGTGGAGATTTGAAGCTTGAGTGGCACATCGAAGAATCCGACAACTAAGGATGCCACCCTTACACTTGCTATCCATCATCATTAACATCATCATCATCTAAGCCTTATCCCAACTAATTGGGGTTGGCTACATGAATCCTTTTCTGCCATTCCACTCTATCAGGCCATAACTTCAGTTAGACTCTAGGTCATAAGTCTTTTCTTACTACTTCCGCGCACATCCCTTGTGCCTTCCCCTTGCCTTTTAGAGCCTTCAACTTGTACCAACTTACACTTTGTAACTGCGCAGGTCTTGTTCTCTATTGCACATGACCAAACCATCTAAGTCTACTTTCCCTCATCTTATTACCTATCGGTACTACTCCTAAATTCCCTCGAACCGAATGCATTATAATTCTATCCTTACCTTCTTGCACTCATCCATCTCAACAATCTCATTTCAGCTACACTCATCCTATGAATATTTTGTTCCTTAACTGTCCAACATTTTGCTGCATAAAGCATGGCTGGTCTCATAGCCATCCTATAAAATTTCCCTTTTGATTTGAAAGGTACACAACAATCACATAAAGCTCCAGAGGCACATCTCCATTTCTTCCACCACCCCGCTTGAGTTCTTTTTCTTTTTTTTCTTTTTTTTTTGAAACGATGAATAAATTTATTAAAGAATGACTGAAGCCATAGAAAACACCCACAACACTATACAACAACAAGGAAAGACTTTACAACTGAACCCAACTTTTTGGGAAACTGGCTATAGCCTTTGAGGCCACAACCAATTCCCTAACATGCCCTTTTGATAAATAAAAAACATCCTCGACTCGCCCCACACGGTTCCTGAAGCAACGATTATTCCTTTCCTTCCATAGAAACCACAAACCAGCTAGCAGCACCATACGCCACACTTTCATACTGGCCGTCAAAACATCCCTTCATGCCACATGAGGAAAAACTGGCCAATGGATTCAGGCGAAACCCCGCTTGTGTTCTATGGGCAACATCCTTCTACGACCGAAGATATTGGAGGTGGTCATTTTGGAAAACTTCTTGTCAACAATCTTAACTAATTCCTCATTCTCACTCCTATTGTTACTAAAATTGCACTCCATATACTTTGTTTTATTTAGGGCTGTAAATGGTCGAGTTCGGGGCGGGTTTAGACAAAACCAGACCCGCCGGGTCTGGGTCGGGTCCGAGTCAACCCATCAGACCCATTTATAACACCCAGACCCATTTATAAATGGGTCGGGTCTAATGGTTCTGGGTTTGGATCTAGTATGCAAGCATTTTAAGAAGGCTTAAAATCGGGTCTGGACGGGTCTGGGCTGGACGGGTCCCTTGAAACATAGACCAAACCCGCCCACTTACTAAATGGGTTCGGGTTGGGTCGGGTCTAATATAAAGGAAACCAGACCCATACCTGTATAGAAAATGGGTCTATTCTTGGACCCAGACCTGTACCATTTAACAAATGGGTCAGGTCTAGGTCGGGTCTAAATGGGTTGGGTCTGGGTTCCCCATCGGGTCCGCTGACCCATTTACAGCCCTAGTTTTATTCTAACAAATTTTAAATCCTTTAGATTCTAAAGCACCCCTCCATATATCTAGCATTTTGTTTATGCCCTCCCTCGTCTTGTCAATAAAAAAAAATGTCATTTGCAAACAACATATGCCACACGATCTCTTCCTACAAATGCCCCATTAACTCGTCCATAACCAATGTGAAAAGTGACAAGCTCAATGCTGACCCCTAGTGCAAACCTATAGTAATTGGAAACTCAATTGTCTCTCCACTAGTGGGACACACATTTGCTACGCTTCCTCATACATATCCATAATCATGTCAATCTATCTTCTTGAGACTCCTTTCTTACCCAACACCCACCAAAATAACTCTATAGGAACCCTATTGTAAGCTTTCTCTAAGTCAATAAATATGGAGATCTTTCCTCCTCTCCCTATATTTCTCCATCAATTGTCTAAGTAGGAATATAACTTCAAAGGTAGACCTCCCTGGCATGAAGCGAAACTGATTTTCCGATACATGTCTCATACTTTAGTTTTTGCTCAATTACTCTTTCCTAAAGTTTCATAGTGTGGTTCATAAGCATAAGATTCCAAATCGGTTACATAACGCTCGTAATTGCTACTCGTTATGGGGCCAAAACGGCCATGTCATCCATTATAGAAAAAATGAGTCGTAATGGCCTTGTAACGGTCCCTAATGATCTAGAAACAATTTTTTTTCAAAAAAAAAAAAAAAAGTTCGTAACGGCCATTATGGCACGTATCATAACGGTAACAGTATGGAATACCTTGCTCATAAGTTTAATCCCACTATAGCTAGTGCAACCTTTATTCTTATAAATAGGAACCACAGTACTTTTCCTCCATTCATTTGCCATATTCTTCAATCTTACAATCTTGTCGAACAGCTTTGTCAACCAAAAGAACCTAAAATCTCCCATACACTTCCAAACCTCTTTTAGTATACCATGTGTTCCAAGTGTTTCTCTTGTTGTCAAAAATAGCTTCTCCACCTTTCATTGATCTCATCGTCCTTGACTAGTACCCTCTGGTCATCCTTCTTAATGCATCTAACATGATTTAACCCCTACTCTTCCTCTCTCTCATTTTGGCAAGTTTAAAGACATCTTTCTAACCTTCTCTTGTACCTAATCTATTGTAAAGATTATCATAATCCTTAAGTTTTGCCACAATTACTATTTTCTTAGCAATTTTTTTTGGCATTTCTATATTGTTCAAGATAATCATTGTATCTAGTCCCTTGTTAGGATTTCAAATAGGAACATTTCTCGTCAATAGCTTTTTGTGCATCGTCATTCTTCCACCAGGTTTCCTTATATGATTGGATTTCCTTCTAAATACTCCTAAAACATCTTTTGCCACTTCCCTATCGTACTCAACCATCTCATTTTACATAATGTTTACTTTTTCCTCGACATTCCAATATCCTTCTTCCATCAATTTATTTCTAAATAACATTGTTTTTTCTCCTTTTAAATTCCACCAAGTAGTTTTTGGACACCTATTAATTCATTTCCCTTTCTATCACATGGTGTGCCGTAAAGGCCGTTACATAAAGGTAATGGTGGTGACCGTTACATGTTACGCAGTCATAAAGGTTGTAACAGCCATCACGGAAAAAATGACCCATAAAGGCTATTACAACCCTCGTAACGGCCCCTTAATGGTCCATTACCGGCCTGCAACGGCTGTTACACTCCATATCGTAAAGGTAATGGTGGTGGCTGCTATGGCCACCGTTACCGTTACGGAATACTAGAATCTATCATCTTTTAATGTAAACATCCATAACCATTAGCCTATGTTGCACGGTCAGACTCTCTCCAAGTATCACCTTGTAGTTCTTACGTATTGATCGTTTTGTCCTCCTTAGTAGAAAGAAATCTAGTGGCTTGCATATGAACTACTTTTGAAAGTTATTAAATATTCATCTCTCTTTTTAAAGTATATGTTTGCTACAGCTAGATTGTATGTCATAGCGAAATCAAGAATAGTTTCCCCTGTCTCATTTTTTCTCCCATGTACCCTTTAATATCCTCTACTTTCTTTCCTACATGACCTTTTAAGTTTCCTACTATGAATATCCTCTCTTCCTTCGAAATTTCCTGCTCCCAGAATTGTCTATTGATTCCATCCCCTAACCCTACGTAAGGCACATATGCACTTACAACACTTATTATATGTAAGGTGCATATGCACTAACAACGCTGATTATGTCCTCTCCTAACACAAGTTCTATTAATAAAATCCTATCACTTGCTCTCTTAACATCTTCAACTTTATCCTTTAAATCTTTATCTTCCACTATCCCTAACCCAATTTTATTATTGTCATTCCCTATATGCCAAAGCTAATATCTATCAATTTCTCTAGTTTTGGTCCATCTCCAGTTCGTCTCCTGAACACAAGTTATGTTAACTCTCCTTCCTTTCATCGTATATATTAACTCCATACTCTTACCTGTCTATGTTCCTATATTCCATGTGGCAAAACAAATCCAAATAGATTATTGAGATTTGGTACAATTGAGCACCCAAACATATGGTAAAAGAATACTAGAGCTTCTTCTAATTTAAGCAGTAAGAATGTTCGGAGGAATTATCATGGAGGTTGAGCAGCAAGAGCTTTGACTAAGTTTTAATCAAACAGTAATGCTTAAATGTGCAGTAAGAGCGGTTACAGGGGCAGATGCAACAAAAGTAGAAGGGTTAGCCTGTTATGTGCATTTACACCAGTGCCTAAATGGCGGTGACTCGTCGACCATACATGAGCCATCCATATATGCCAATCTTGAGGAATGTCCCAACTGTGGACCCTGTCATGGATGGAGCAAAGCTCACTTGATAATCAGGTGTAGTATCACAGTCCATACCCGTGCACACAGCACGAATGTATCTAAATCCAAACTGTCCAAGGCGTGGACCATACTGTACATAAGCCATAACAAAAAAGTACACTTGACCAATGAACACAACTGTTCCAATTCAACGAACAAGTGCAAATCGATCAGAGGTTAGAATCGTTTGATCAATTTGATTTCAGGGCAATGACACCATCTACAATGGGGCCCATGCTTTGGACGGCCTGGATCGACGCACACCTATCCCATGCACGAATTGCCATGCCATGCCATGCCATGCCACTCCTAGGAGACAACAAGAATTGAAGCTAGGGTTTCGATTCTGAAAGATAACAGAAGACGCCAAAAAAAGAGAGAGAGAGAGAGAGAGAGAGGAAGATAAATTCAAAGAGAGAATTACCCATGAGAGCCTCGGAGCCGAGGCCAGTGCCAGATCCGATGAAACGACGGAGGTTCCGAACCCAGGGCATGGAAGATGGAGTAGGGATTTTCTTCTGCGCGGCTGATGCTTCGTGACTTTCGCCATCGCTCGAGCCGCTGTACATTATCTTCTGATTTCGATCTCAATTTCGATTTCGATTTCCGATTTTCGATGTTTGCTCAGATCCAATCTGATGATTTTCTGTTCCTGTTCTCGGGCAGGGTTGGAGAGAGAGAGAGAGAGAGAGAGAGAGAGAGGGCTTTGGAGCGAAAAGGAGAAGTGTATAGAGACAAGCTGCAAGCAAGAAGGTGGTCGGTCGGATTCGAGATGGGAGGGAAGGGAGGAAGTTTGTAGTTTGTAGTTAGTAGTTTTGTACAGCACCCTTCTGGTTTTTATTTTCTTCTGTGTGGGGCCCAGTTTCAGCGATCCGGAATGTTGGTGTTATGGGTCCCACCATGGATGGCTTTTCCAGTGTTAACTAAACCAGATGGAAAATCACCGCCGTTCAAAGAGTGGCGGATGAATGGACGGTTGTGAAGAAAATGCAGCGACGGTTCACATTAACCGATAGGAAAAGGGCATATGTGTTAATGACTGGAATCTTCGAATCTCGGGATGTTTCGTACATGCGGCATCCAAGATGCGGCCCATCGTATCAACGGGTTGGATCAGTGGATCTCGCTTGGACAGGACTAAAATCCAACAGGTACTGTGCAAGCTTTGGTGTGATTGAACCTCGGCGAGGAATCCTGGAGTCGGCAAAAGTTGGAAAATGCGTTCCCAAAAGAAGCTGATTTCCCCTGCACACGTACGAGAGATCAGGACCATTGATTAGGGGCGGACAGCGACAAAAATTCCTGGCCCAAAAATAAGATCCGCTCGCTCGTCACTGCGCTGGAGATATATTAAGGAACGTGGACCTTGAAGAAGGAACGCCTGCCATACCCCTTCGGGTAGCAATGGATCACTGGCGGGTCAACTCACCAAACCTGCTTGTAAGCAGGTTCAGCGGTTCAAGCCAAGCTAAATGAGCAGAGGTGAGGCTGGGGCTAGAAAATGTGGCCCATTTAACTCAATGGATCGGGCTCAAGTTGATCCCTACCTGACCCATCCCATCATTTAGGTTATCGAGGAGATGGGATAGATGACTCGCCCAACTCAGTCCAACACCCAAAACCAAAGTAATCACGAGGAAAGTGCATTAGATTTTCAGGTCCAAATGTGGCGAAAATTTCATGCATACAATTTGTGAGCTTGCTAGAATCGGGTTGTAGTCTGACTCAAACCAAACACCATGACCCTTAACATTGAGATAGAGCGATGGAATTAAATGACGGTAGACCAATTTTCTATTCTACGAATCGCCTAGTGCATTTCCAAATGATTTATGAATAATGGGGTTTTTTCTCAAATGAGACTTTTGCCTTAAAAATTAAAGACTTTTGAAAATGATGCTAGTACTACTCAAATATAAACTAACAATGGAGCTTGAAATAAAAAGTAATAAGACTTACCAACATTAAGGATTACTATCTTGGCTCAAAGAGGTGGGGTGCTTAACCGAATAACAAGTCAATGAGCAAGAGATAGGTAATGCCAGTCTTTTAAATTGTTATCAACCTAGCATATAAGTGTAAGTAGATAATTCCTAAAATGGTATTTGGCATCTCGACCAATAAGAGTTTATTGGCTTATTTCTAAAAAAGAAAGAAAGTAAGCTTTTAGGTTATTTGATAAAAGTCTAATTAAGGGGCTTTGTTTAGAAAGTAGTTAATGAGCTCCAATTTTATAAGTTGAGGAGAGGTTATTTTTTGAAAAATAACCTATTTAGTTTAAGTGGGTAGACATTTTTATAATTTTTTTGACAAATTTGTCCTTAAACTTTTCAAATAATTTCCATCTTACCCTCTTCTTTTTACCGCCTCTTCGAGGTAAGCCCACATGATAAACGATCCATATTGAAGGTGGGGCCCCACATGATGAATGGTCCACATCAAAGGTGAGCCTATATAATGCACGGTCACATCAAAGGTGAGCCTCACATGATGTATGGCCGGCATCAAAGTGTGGCCCCACACGATGGACAATCCACATCAAGCAAACCCTACCTAATGGATAGTCTACATCAAAGGTGGGACCCTCATGATGGATGGTGGACATTAAATGTGGGACCACTTGATGAAAGGTTGACATTAAAGGTGGGCTCACATGATAAATGACCCATATTGAAGGTTGGATCCCACGTGATGGACGATTCACCACAAAGGTGGAACCTACATGATGGATGGTGGACATCAAAGGTGGGTCCCACATGATGGATGGATCGAATCAAAATGTGGCCCTACATGATGGACTATCCACATCAACTGGGCCCACGTGATAGATGGTCCACAACAAAGGCGGTACCCACATGATGGATGGTGGACAAACGGTAGGCCCCTTATGATGATGAATAACCCACATTGAACATGGGGCCCCACATGATGTATGGTCCACATCAAAGTGGGCCCACATAATGAGTGGTTCACGTCAAATGCGGGACCCACATGATGGATGACCCACATCAAAGTGTGGCTCAGCATGACGGAACATCTACATCAAATGGGCCCCATTTGATGGGTGGTCCACATCAAAGGTGGTACAAACATGATGGATAATGTTCATGGAAGGTGTGCCCACATGATAGTCGGTTGACATCAAAGGTTGACCCACATGATAAACTACTCATATTGAAGGTGAGTCCTACACAATGAATGGTCTACATCAAGGTGGGCTCACATAATGGACGGAGTGTGCTTCACATGATGGACAACCCACATTAAAATGTGGCCCCTCGAAATGGATGGTCCACACCAAGTAGATCCCATTTAATGGACGGCCCACATCTAAGGTCTCCTGTGATGGTGAATCATATCCAAAGTGGGCTACATGATGGATGATCCACATAGAAGGTACTCTCCACAAAATGTATGGTGGATATTAAAAGTGGGCCCTACATGATGGACAATCCACTTCGAAGGTAGGGCCCATACTATGACACATCAAATGTTGGCTTCATATGATGGATGATGGGTAATGGACATTAAGGGGTCCTGCATAAAGGACAATTAGTATTGATGGTGGGCCTCACATGATGGATGACTTACATTAAGGTGGTCCACATCCAAGATGGGTTGTGTATGATAGATGACCCACTTTGAAGGTTTGACTCCCATGATGGACGGCCCACATCAAAGGTGGTCTCCATATGATGGACAGCCCACATCCAATATCTAACATAATGGATGGTCCAAATGTCTAAAAACATGAAGATTGTATGTAGCCCTTCAGACTTTTGCCATTTGGGGCAGAGTGCTTATTTCAAATAATATTTTTTTCAGTTTTGAAAAAGTGATTTTATCAAACAAGCTTATTTTAAACAAGAGCTAGAACAAAAAAAAAAAGCTTATTAGAATAACTCTTATTGAATTAGAGTAGAGATGTCAAATGGGCCTTAAGACTAAGGTCTTTCTTTAAATCCTACACATAAGCGCAGATGGAAGGAATCTACAACTCCTGACTATGACTACGTTGGTCTCGTGTAAAGCGAGGATGGGCAAAACTACTATTAGATGCTAAGGGGTGTTGGGAATAAAATTGACTGGCCCCGCAGCGGAAGAGAGAAACAATCAAAGAAGGCAAACCACAGTAATCAAACAAATCAACATGTAAGAGAAGTCAATCTGAATTTTTAAATCCCACACACAGGTGCAGATGGAAAGAATCTACAATTCCTGACTATGACTAAGTTGGTCTTGTGTAAAGGGAGGGTGGACAAAACTACTCTTAGATGTTAAGGGGTGTTGGGAATAAAATCGACTGGCCCCACAGCGGAAGCGAGAAACAATCAAACGAAGCAAACCACAGTAATCACACAAATCAACATACAAGAGAAGTCAATACGAATTTTAACTTGGAAGAAGTCCCCACGGGTAAAAAACTACGGCACAAAGTGAACAATCTACTATGAAATCAAAGTTACAAGCGAATGAATAAAACTTAGACCGAATCACAAAGCCCTACAGAGAAAAACTCAAGCTTTCCCAAAGAAAGACCAACGTAACCCTTCCTCTCAAGCTCTTTCTCAAACCCTAGAACTCTCTCAACCTACATGAAGACTTCTAGGACTCCTCGTGTTACCCTAATCCCGCATTACACTCCTTTAAATAAGGAAAACAAATGAGATTATAAACAAATCCTGCGTAAAACTTGTGCAACCAACTTTGGAGTCCGCACACCATTGGGCGCCTGCCCAAACCCCATTGGGCGCTCAACAAAATCAAATTATGTTCAAAGAGTTCCAGCATAAATCCAGTCGAATATCCGACAACCCATTGTCAATAACACATTCAAATTCCAAAAACCAATCCGGGTGACATCGGACGCTTGACAATACCCATCGGTATTCCAAGATTGAAGACAACCTCAACAAGGGGTTCGTGCTGATGAGTGGTGGAGATGATAAGTATCCTAGAAGACTAGATAAACAATGCTGTGTTGAAGTTGATTAGTTTGATTAGTGTGTATGAGAGTTTTTCTGATGCTTCCTTTTAATACCCTCATTTGTTATTTATGGATTTTCCAATGGGATCTTGAGAATAACTATTGCTACATGGCGATGTTGTACACCCCCAATTGGAAAGTGATGGTTGCCTTTAGTCATTCAAGCTTTGCCTTCGTTGAATGAGCACTTATTGAAGTAGTCGGTTATTAATCATGCTTCAATGCTTACGTAGCCTTAACAATTTTTTGTTCTTATTTACTAGTTACTCAAGCGACATGACTCTTAGAAGCCTAGTCATCCATGAGGTGCCGTCCAATATCTAGCGTATTACATGAAGATCTCGTGCCTGTCACATGGCTGCATTTGCATCATTAGATCCAGCACTGTTAGATCTTGCCCAAACACCAGGGTGGGACCCACAAAATGATAGTTTAGATCAATGGTCATATTGTTTGTAGTAGATCAATATTGACCGTTCATTTCCTTAGCCATTGAAGATCATTTACAAATCTTAAATTTTAAGATAGCTGAGAAGCCAGGTGTGGCACTTGTGTGATAGATGATCTACATCAATGAATGGGACCATTTTGTAGAACAATCAATACCACTCTTAATTTCCAACTTGTAATTAAACAACCATAGGCATGCAAGTTTTTTAGAATAACTGTCACCACTCACAAATGTTATCTAAACATATGAATGATAATTCCCAGTAATTACAGTTCTGAGGCACTTGTAATACTTGATAATTGAAATATTCAACTCATCCAGATACCTCAATTCAACTGGTTCCTAGAGTCCTCATTCAACTGAAAAAAAAGACCCAAAATTCATCTTGGGATCTTCCAATGCCAGAGTTTTGGAGGCATGGCTCATGAATGGTAGAACAAACGAATCAATGGTCTGGATTGCTGCAAAAATGTGCCCCATATGTCAGGTACCCAAACCCCAGATAAGGGTGCACAAGTATCCGATCGGTTGATAGCCCTACTCAGAAATCCAATCCAATCCATCCATCTCACGGGTACTATTATGCAAATGTCATAGGCCAGAGATGTCAGTCACGAGTTAGGTAAACCACGATTTACTGGACAAATATGGGGCTGAGAAGAAGACTATCCACCTTATTTTGATATCGTGGCCTACATACTGAGAGGAATGGATTGATTTTTGAGCAAGAGCATCTACACGGTTGGACCCACCATATGGATGGTTTGGATATTCTTCACTTCTTCCACAATGCCACACATGGTGGATGTGAATGGTATGCCTTGCACATGCGTGTGGGCTTTTAGCAAAGATCCTCCCAGCATCTGGTGTACCTGTGGTATTTCCAGTTTGTTGGGCCTCTGGGCCGCATAGTACACTGGATGTGTACCTATCCATTAATTTTGGGGCCCACCTTGGATATGGACCATCCATCATGTTGGACATTGAATGTGAGCCATCCATCATGTGGGGCCCACCTTTAATGTGGACCGTGCATCATGCAAAGGCCCAACTTCGAACTGGGCCGTCCATCATGCGGGCCCCACCTTGGATGTGGGTCATTCATCATGAGGGGCCGGCATTCAATGTGAGCTGTCCTCATGTGGGCGCCCCACAAATGGGTGGCTGGGATATTCTCCCCTTTTGCCACAATGACCCACGTGGTGGATGTGAATGGTATACTTTGCACATGCGTGTGGGCATAGCAAAGATCCTCCCTTCATTTGGTTTACCTCTGGTTTTCAAGTTTGTTGGGCCGCTGGGCCGTTTGTTCGTAGTTTTTGCATGGTACACTGGATGTGTATATACCTTTTATGTAGGCTATCCGTTAATGTGGGGCCCACCTTGAATATGGACTGTCTATCATGTTGGACATTGGATGTGTGCCATCCATCATGTGGGGCCCACTTTTAATGTGGACCGTCATCATGCAGGGCCGAACTTCGAACTGAGCCATCCATTATGCACGGCCCACATTGGATGTGGGTCATTCATCAATAGGGGCCGACTTCGATGTGAACTGTCCTCCACAAAATAGATATTAGAATCGCTCAACCAATCTAATGTTGGGACTTGGCCGTAGTAGATCCTTGAGTCGATTATATCGAGGTAATGTATGCCATGTTTATAACTTCTGAGTGCCCGTGTATCAAGTGTCATACTCGAGTATCAAATAACTCTCCTATCCTGTAAGCCAAATCCTCTGCAACGTTTGTAGAAAAAGCCCGGACTCTGGTTGTGGGGGCTTTGTGCATGGAATATGATGTAGAGTGGGCCACCAATAATTACATGGCCAAGATAGACTAGAGGAAGCCTGATAGGAGATGGAAGTGATCCGAGCTGTTAGGAACGTAAAACCATTGTATCTTGCAATCCGCAATGAGTTTTGGGACGTATAATTTATGATTTGAGGGTAGCTCGAGCTAGTTAAGCCAACCAACCTGCTATGCCGGGTTGCCTATGCTGGATTTGCAAGATTTGACCAGATCAATTATTATTAGCCTAGTTTTATATTGTTTTTTATTATAAATAATAAGTTTTAATTTGCTTATAACTTTTGATTAGTTGAGATTTAGGAGTTATTTAACATGAAAAGGGCTTAGAAAAATTAGGAGAATAATGTAGTTGGGCAGATTGGAAACATTTTATTTTTGATTGAAAATCATAAAATCTAATAGGAATAGGAGACATCTACAAATATGAAGTTTATTATTTATAGTAAATCGTATTTTTTAGGAGTTTTAGTTGGAGTATGAATCTATTACTTCGTCCTATGGTTTAGTTTTCTATTTAAAGCATTCTAATTATGTTTTTTATTATTCAATTAATTATTATGATTTTTTTAGAAATTATTTTCTATTTTCTTTTCTCTCTTATGAATCTAAAAACGTCCGATTGAGGATTTGTGGAAGCCTCGTAGATTCTAAGGTATTTATCCGGTTTGTTCGGTGAGAAAGACCATACTTGACCTTACTAAGCCCTCCCTGTGTCAGAATCCAACCCATCTACAGGGGTTTGCCTACTTAGAAAGGTGTGACACGTAAAAATTAATATCAATTTAACCATCTCGTGGACCACCATATGAATAAATTTGATTCAACCATCACCCATCTCATGGGCCACCATATGAATTTGGAAGCTTTTGGGTGAATGTCATTTGTTTTCTACATTGTGTATGGACCTGATTTTTTTGGCCATCCCATCCTCATGATGAGAGTCACATGACGGGCGTGTTAGATGGCATACACACAACAAGGTGGACCCCACACAAACATTTGAATAACATTTACATGGCATATTGGTAAATGGTAACTTTTACAGACATGTAAATAAATAGCCTTTACAGGTGGGACTATAACAATAGTTTAAAAAGCTTTTTTTTTTTTCGACAAAGCGATTGCAGAGGATCGTATCTCATCTGATAATTGCATCTTGCAACTTGCAAGTGAATGTGAATGAAAGCTAGAAAAGTCAAGCAATTGGTTGTACTTTTTCACATGGATGATGTGAATATTCCAAGCTAACAGACAACAGGAAAGACGAAATCAAATCAAGATTACAATTATTTTTTTCATAATTACAATTACATCCTACTTTAGATAGGATTAAGGTATTGTTAATGAAAGTCAGATTTTTATCTTTTGTCTTTTTATTAGTATGCAAGTGTATAGAAACCTTCCCATCCACCTAATTGCAGTTGGGCTCATTACCATCCACATCATCTATCCGGACCATTCATTTGTTCTGGTCCACCTTTCTTCCACTGCTGCTAAAAAATCATAGCAATCAGACGGTCGCCAACATCCCCTTGAAAGGACCTATCTTCTACGTCCATTGATCGTTTGTATCATCTGATCGGTATGATTTTCTCAGGTAGCCTATGAAGAGTAAATGGACGGTCTAGATTGATGGTCTGGATTGCCCACATGTGCAAATGTAATAGCTGCATTGGAAAGTTCCCATTAGCCCCCTAGGTCATATCTCTCTTTAATATAGTCTCTAAAATCCATAAAAGTTTTATAAAGTGGAGGGTGTTGTTTCAAGTACAGACACCTTAAGCAAATCCTCATAGATTTTTGCTAAAGCAGAACCAGCCTCATGCGACTCACCCCCTTTAGAATGAATTGGATGCCTGTGGCCCACCAAAATAAGATTCCACCTGATGACTGGGCCCATGCCACTACTACTTTACTCAGTTATGTCATATCTTAGGCATGGATCAGAACAAAAAATAATGTGCTTGCATTGCATTTGGGTTAGCCCTATGCTTTGGTGGACCCTATATTTTATAGAGCCGAAGTCCAATTCAAGCCCATCGTGGGTTTCGACGGCTTCGATTGATCCTAATTTTTATAAATAAGGGTCATTAGAAAAATTGATGCAGATAAGAAAATGGAGGCGTATTTAGATTTTTATTTTTATTTTTAGTAAGAGTTTCGATTGTTTGGAATTATTTTCAAGAAATAACTTTGTTTGCTACAATGTTTTCAGTTTTATAAGTTTAGCGATGTGATTTGTGATGTGATTGCTTTGTTTATCTTAATTACAACCAACATCCCAGATTATTTCAATGGGATATGTCGCAACTTTCGTGGTTGGATTTGAGATATCTTTCAATGATCCAAACTGTTTATATGATGGGCGTCACATTGAATGGTGGATATCCAAAAAGTAAGAAGTCTCGAATTAATTAGAATCCTTTAACCTGCACACAAGATTATTTTTATTAGATTTTGAAGCTATGTATGAAAACTTGGTGCAATATCCGTCTTGTGGTTAAGGATCTGGATTAGTAGGCCACATATTGGATGGACCATATGCCATAAATTGCATTGGTTTGGTGATCTAAATTTTTGATCAATTACATGTGTTTGGACAATCAACCGAATTTGTAAACAAAAAGTTTAAAGGGTTGTTTGGATGTGAGGGGCCTAAAGATTTTTTTTTTTTCTTGGGAAACTGAAAGCTAGAGACAGGAATTATCCTTTCCTATTGTTTGGATATTTTCAAGAATTATATTGTAATTTTGTAGAATCTAGAAATTGTGCTTGGTATAGGGCAAGATTTGCCAAGAATTTTACTGTATATATTTGCAATGAGGTTGGTAGGGAAATTTTTAGTTAAAGAGATGGCTACTTGGACATTACCTATTTAGATTGTGAGAAAAGAAATGAAAAGTTTATTATTATTATTGTTGTTGTTGTTGTTGTTGCTGCCGGATTCTGGTCAATAGATGAAGTCGAGGTAGAGCTAAGATGGCTTATAGCCTCTTCTCGTTCTTTGTTCATTGCGCCTGCTAGAAAAAGAGATGTGAGACTGGCTATGGACCCTCCGATGCCTAAGTTAGGGCTTGAAGATGATCGCATGGATGTTTAGAGGCGAAAATTGTGCATACCTTGGTTTAAGCTTCAATGTCGTGTATATAGGGCTTGGGAGAAGGTTCTAGGCCTGAGAATCTCAACACGCTACGCTGGAGGGTCCATGATTTGGTGGGATTCTTATCCCAAATATGTTGGAGAAATCTTTGGCCGAGAAGGTTGAATCCCTATCTCATTCAGATTTGGTGGGGATTCATCTCGGATTTCTCGTACCGTCTCTCGAGTGGTGGTCAGCCTAGTCTGCTCGGAATACTATGGAGCTTGATACTCGAGCTCCTTCCTCATGGGCCTCTCACCCGTGTTGTAGAATTCCTTGGCGGGTGAGTCCTCTCATGCTGAGCTCTATGCTCCATTGGCTCAGCTCGACAACTTGTCTCTTAGCCGGAGGAATTGCTTGTCTCATGTAGATGGCCCTTCTACTCGGACCATCGGTTGTTACTCCTTAGCTCGGAGAGTATAGCTCTTATAGATAACTGCCCCCCCCCTCCGAGGTCGACCTGCTCGAGCTCATAGGAAGGTTAAATTTTTATTAGATCATGTGCTAGTCGAGATGCACAGGAAGGTTAAATTTTTATTAGATTTTGAAGCTATATATGAAAACTTGGTGCAAGATCCATCTTTTGGTTAAGGATATGGAATAGTGGGCCACATATTGGATGGACCATATGCCATAAATTGCATTAGTTTGGTGATCTAAATTTTTTAATCAATTATATGTGTTTGTGTTAGGATTACCCGGTTAGCAGAAGCACCGAGAAGAATCAAACGATTACCACACAACAATCAATCAGACATGCACACAACCATGCAAAGACAATTCAATTTTTACTTGGAAAAACCCTTACAGGAAAAAACCACGGCACAAAGCGACAACTGCACTATGAATCAGAAGATTACAGAGATGAACTACCCATAATGGAACCTCAAGGAGAACAAAGAACTCTCCCTCACCAAAAACTCTCTCCCGATAACCCTAATAACACTTGGGAAACCTTGGCTTTCTCCAAATCCAGATTAACATCTATTTATAAGAGGAAACCTAAAAATAGCAACAATTTACCCAAAACTGCGTAACCATATAAAACAACACCGCCATCGCTGCCGCCAGTCGCAGGTGGATAGAAAGAGTCCAGAGAATTCTTCTCAAAATTCGACCCTTTCCACCCCAAAGGGCAGACTAGGTCTTGGTCAGTCGTACAACACCTGGTGACCGATCGTCAGGACACCCAGACTGTCTAGAGACTTCACTATTGCTCAGCCATTAGTTAGACCAGTCGGCCAGTCTGGCCGACCGGTCATGAGACCCTGTTTCATCATACTTTGAAGGCGTCACCAACAGTTTGGACAATCAACCGAATTTGTAAACAAAAAGTTTAAAGGGTTGTTTGGATGTGAGGGGCCTAAAGTTTCTTTTCTTAGGAAACTGAAAGCCAGAGAGAGAAATTATCCTTTCCTAATGTTTGGATATTGCCAAGAATTATATTGTAATTTTGTGGAATCTAGAAATTATTCTTGGTATAGGGGAAGTTTGCTAAGAATTATATTGTATATATTTGCAATGAGTTTGGTAGGGAATTTTTTAGTTAAAGAGATGACTACTTGGACATTACCTATTTGGATTGTGAGAAAAAAAATGAAAGGAAATGAAATGTTTATTATTGTTGTTGTTGTTGTTGTTGTTGCTGCTGCTAGATTCTGGTCAACAGATGAAGTTGGGGTAGAGCTAATATGGCTTATAGCCTCTTCTTGTTCTTTATTCATTGGCCCTGCTAAAAGAAGAGATGTAAGACTGGCTATGGACCCTTCAATGCCTAAGTTAGGGCTTAAAGATGATTGCATAGATGTCTAGAGGCGAAAATTGTGCGTACCTTGGTTTAAGCTTCAATATCGTATATATAGGGCTTAGGAGAAGGTTCTAGGCCTAAGAATCCCAACATGCTACGCTAGAGGGTCCATGATCTGGTGGGATTCTTATCCCAAACATGTTGGAGAGATCTTCGGCCGAAAAGGTCGAATCCTTATCTCATTCGAATTTGGCGGGTATTCATCCCGGGTTTCTCGTACCGCCTCTCTGGCGTTGGTTGGCCTGGTCTTCTTGGAATACTATGGAGCTCGATGCCCGAGCTCCTTCCCCACGAACTTCTCACCTGTGTTGTAAACATTCCTTGGTGGGTGAGTCCTCTCATGCCGAGCTCTGTGCTCCGTTGGCTAAGCTTGACAGCTTGTCTCTTAGGTGGAGGAACTGCTTGTCCCGTGTAGATGGCCCTTTTGCTCGGACAATCGATTGTTACTCCTCAGCTCGGAGGGTATAGCTCTTGTAGATAGTTGCTTCTTTCCTTAACGTGGGGGACCAATTCGAATTTCCCCACAACAATTGCCCTCCCACTTCTAAGGTTGACCTGCACGAGCTCGGAAGTAAGATCTTGTGCTGGTCCAAACATGCGGGAAGGTTAAATTGTGAACTCGGCTCAAATTTTCGCTAGTTGGATAGGTGGGAACTGAGGAATTAATGGTGGGCATGAAAATCGAAAAGGTGCCATGATTGCTCGTACACCATTGCCGTTATTTCATCTTCTGAACGAACCATGAGTTGACATGTGGCGATGATGCATCAGACAAAGCATCACATATCCGCTTGGGTCAACCCTATGTCAACATGTGAAGAGGCACGTTAAACGAGGTGTCACCTCACTAGGTGAGGTAGCCCTGTGCTGACACGTGGCGTCATACGGGAGTAGTGTACCAGGGGGCTTTCTATAAAAACCTCGCGATCTCGCTCCTTCCTCACTTGACCCGTATGACGCCCACACTCTGCCACTTTTCTAGTGCTGCGAGACTTAGCCATCTCACCCTCCTGCTACTACTGACTTCCAAGCTTTCGACGTCTTTCTCCCCTCCAAAGTCCTTTCTTCCTTAGAATTCCTGTGTCGGAAGTCTTTCCAGTACGTTCCTTCTCATTATTGTCCCATTCCTTTTCCTGCCTCCTTTTTTCTTTTTCTCCAGTGTCTTCTATGAAGGACTCTGGTGCGGCCACCCTCTCCGACCTTTTGTTAAATGATTTAGTGGGCAACACTCATGACTCTAAGTCGTTGCCATCCCTCAAGTTTGGCCCTTTAATGGGATGCTCCCTCGTTCGGGGGTAACAACAAACTGAAGAGTCGAACTCCTCTTCCTCTGTCAGGGTCATCTTATAGTTGATACCTTCGTGTCGAGGTTAAAGGAGACCGACCTGTATATGCTTAGGTCGGAGTACGAAATTCCCAAGTTGGTGGGCCTCCGTCTACCCCGAGTTGGGGAATTCCCGAGCTGACCTCCCAAGGGGGAGGTCGCCCTATATCCGGTCTTCTTCGCTTGTGGTCTTTGCCTGCCTCTCCACCTTCTAGTGAGAGAGGTCCTTAGTTGGCTCAAAGTCGTCCCTCGGCGTGTGGCGAGCAATCTTCGACTACTACATCCTATGGCAGCAGGTTGAAAATTTCGAGCTCACGGCGGACAAGCTCTTTTACTTCTACTAGACTAGGGCTGTAGATGGGTTAGCGGACCCGATGGGGTACCCAGACCCAACCCATTTAGACCCGACCCATACCCGACCCAGACCCGACCATTTGTTAAATGGTATGGGTCTGGGTCCAAGAACGAACCCATTTGCTAAATGGGTCTGGTTCTGGTTTCCTTTATATTAGGCCCAACCTGACTTGACCCAAACCCATTTAGTAAGTGGGCGGGTCTGGTCTATGTTTCAAGGGACCCATTCAGCCCAGACCCTGTCCAGACCCGATTTTAAGACTTGTTAAAATGCTTGCATACTAGATCCAAACCCAGACCCATTAAACCCGACCCATTTATAATTGGGTCTGGGTGGATCTCCCTCTACCAGACCCAGACCCATTTATAAATGGGTTTGATGGGTTAACTCAGACCCGACCTAGACCTGCCCATTTAGTAAAAGGGTCTGGGTCTAAAATTTGGACCCAGACCCATTTAGTAAATGGGCGGGTCTAGTTTTGGCTAAACCGGCCCCGAACCCGACCATTTACAGCCCTATACTAGACCAAGAGCAGTCCCAACTCCCATGGTTGGTACTATTTTTCTTTCTGGCCAGGCAAAGGCCAGGCTTTAATTGTCAATAATCCGTCCTCCACCAAAGGTTAGAAGGACAAGAGGTTCTTCACCTCTAGAGAGTGGGAGGCACCGGAGGCCGAGTTGAAGACTCTGCGATATCGAGTTCCGACCTCCTATGCCTTGCCAGGTCGGAATGTATTTCGAGATGTTATATTTGGTTTCATTTGCTTTTCTTCGTTAGTCGTTAACATTAGATCATATCTTCTTGTAGCTTTCTGCAAGGCACCGCCTAGGCTCCCTGAGCCTCTGGTGTGTCAGGTCGAGGCTGCCAGATCGCGGTTTGCAGGTGAGTGGGATTACAGGAGGTTGATCATTGACGAGCTCCTGCGATTGTTTAGCTTGGTCCCGGGTGGTAAGTTCCTTTAGCTCGGTAGTTTACTCTTATTATGCACCACTTTTAGGTTGTTGACTGTTCGCTCGCCTCAAGTGCAAGGCTTGTGATGTAGTAATAACTCGGTAAGACCGAGGTCGATCCACAGGAAGAGGTAAACAAATAACTTCAATTTAAAAGGTTTAGAAAATCAGTTTTTAACTTAAAACAGGAAAATCTGAAATTTGGGAAGAACTAGAGCATCAAGGATTCACTTGTAGTAGTTCAATATCAATCCATTCATCCAAGAAAAAACATAATTAGAATTAAACTTTTATCTCTCATCTAATTATAGGACATAACATTCAAGCACAAATAGTCCCACTTAAATCTGAAAATCAGATTTCTAGTTCTAATGAAGCACATAGAACTCGAACTTGTAGCCTTTGAAGTAACAGCCATGCCAAGAGACTATGGCATGCTCTAGGGTTACTACAATTCAAATCTAAACAAATCCATCATGGTAATCTCAGAGAATTGCAAGGAACTCATGTCCAGAGTACACAAACTCTCATAATCCATCTAAAAATTCAAACTTTATTCAAACTAGAACTTGAGAATCCAAAGTTAAGGAAAGAGTACTTGAACTAATGAATTAAGCATTGAAACTAACTACAAAGTTCACCTCTTAGCTCTGGCTAAGAAGTTAACTAGAAGAAAGCATATTAAACTAGAACTAGAACTAGAACTAAGAAAAGGAAGAAAAACTAGTTGTATGAGGCTAGGAAGCCTCCTAGAACTTGGAACTCCTTGCTCCCCATGTTCCTAGATGGCTTAGGAAGAGAGTGGAGGTAGCATTTTATAGGAGAAATTGCGCACCAAGTTGGAAACTTCCAGAAATTGAAGAGTCCTTACGCAGTTTAGACGCTAGCCGGTCGGACCTTGCACAGCAACACTAGAAGCCACTGGACACCATCTGACCTGTCTGCTGACCGGACCTGGTAAAAACAGTCCAGTGAGTTCAGCCCAAAAAAGCTTGAATATCCGACCTGTCGGTCGACCGGCCGGATCTGGCCACCGGCCGACCGGAGGTGTAACAGCAAGGCTGTTTTCTGCAGTTTCTATACTTTACTTTTCTGGCCTGGTAGCTCTGCACTTTGGTTTTTTTGGCCATTTCAGGTCTTCAACTTGATTCCTTCATGACTTTTTCTCCACTTTTTTGGCTCATTAAAGCTTGGTCTCCTAATCATTCTAAATCTTACAAATTAACATTAAATTCATGACATCTTTCTCTTTTACCTAGAAACACAAAAACAAGCACAAGTCCTTAACTTTAACAACTTAAACTATGCAATGCTATGAATTGGGGTTAGAACATGCGTAATTTAGGGCTCAACATTGACTAAGTTTTTTTTTTCCGCAATAATGTCTGATCCTCCAAGGCCAAAGAAGAGGGCTTTAATAGGAGACAACCTGGAGAGGAGGAGAGCTGTTGTGAGGAACAAGACAACTCCTTGTGCTCCATCAGTTCCTTCTCTTGCTCCTCCTACTCCTTTGCATACTGCTTTGGTCGGAGTTGCTCCTTCAACAGTTACGGCCGCTGCTGCTGTAGTCTCTCCTCTTGCTTAACTACACGAGGTAGCCAACCTCGATGCTCCCTCCCAGAGGACCAAGCCGACCTGAGTTGAGGAGGCTCGAGGAATTGGCGGGTGCCTCTAAGCATCATAGCTCTGCCCCTAGAGCAGCTTCAAAGGGGGCCGAAGTGTTGTCCGCACCCGTCTCGAGGCATGCGGCCCTGATTCTTAACTGGATCTGGAGCTCGATGCCCGAGGTGGATTGAATGCCTTGCTAAGTTTGCGCCCTGATCAGCTCCTCGGGGCGATGACAACTGGTGCCCTTAAAGTGAGTCTTTTGTTGTTGATTTGGTTTCTTCTCTTCCTTGTTGTTTCTTTTTGGTACTAAATCCTTGCTTCTCTTATCTATTGTAAGAGGCCATCGGTACCCTTGCAGTTCGGCGCTTCGTGACCGAGTTAATGGGCAAGGCCAAGGAGGCTGAGCGTTAGCTGGAGTCGACCAAGGCAGACCATGCTATCAAGGCGTAGGAGCTCGTGGCGGCTTCGGAGGCTTAAGAGACGCTCTGCGCTGAGGCCGTGTCAGAGATGGAGTCTTCTCTTGCTGCAATGAGGAAGGCTGAGGAGGAGTGCAGGGGCAACCTCTCCCAACTAGCCAACACGGAGGCTCAACTGAATCGGCTTGCCAGTGCAGAGGCTCAACTGGAGGTAGAGCAACAGAAGAGGCCCGAGCTAGAAACCCGTGTGGTTGAGCTAGAAGCTGGTGTGCCGGTGAAGGAGGTGGCTGCGTTGGAGGCTTATAGAGCCTCTGAGGACCACAAGGTTGAGCTGGACGAGTTCTATAGTCTGGGCTACTATGAATGTTGGGACGAAGTCCAGGAGAGCTATCCCGAAATGAACCTCTCGTGGATGGATGTTGCTGAGCAAGAGGAGTCCCATCTTGCTAACAAGGAAGGCATCACTGAGGGTGCCACTAACTAGGAGGAGTCCTGACTCGCTTAGACGGTCTTGTCTTCACTTTCAAGTTGTGTTGGTCGAGTTGATGGCCCCTTCAATTTTGTAGCCTTCTCTTTTTTTTTTTTTTTTGGTCAGCCGATGTAACTGATGTAATACACATTTTTTTTTTTACTAATGAATGAAAATTCATCTTCTTTTCGGTTTGGCATTCATTGGCTTGAGGGTGTCGGGGCGAGGTAAAGGCATTACGAATGCTAAGCTGCATTGTTAAACTGGCATTGTTGAACTGGCATTACTGTCTGTCATTGTTGGTGATAATGGCGCGGGGTACTCCAAACCTGTAATAATGGACTTTCAGATGAAGTCGGTCATTTTTTGTTTGGTGATCCGAGCTAGGGGTTCTGCTTCGGCCCACTTGGTGAAGTAGTTGACGACGACAATGAAAAATTTAGTCTCTCCCTCGCACGTGGGTAGGGGCCCGATGATGTCAACCCCGACTGAGCAAAAGGCCAAAGGTTGATCATTGGGGTGAGCTGCTTGGGGGGCTGTTGCAACATCATGGAAAACCTCTGGCACTTATCACATCTTCTTGCAAACTGCTTGGTGTCCTCATTCATTGTGGGAAATTAATACCCTTGTTGCACTGCCTTATATGCCATGTCCTTCCTCTTGAGTGATTCCCACAAACTCCCTCGTGGATTTCCCTCAAAACATACTCGGCTTCCTCTGGGAGTAGGCACCTTAGATAGGGTAAAGAGAACCCTCTTTTGTACAGAACATCTCTCAGAATGGTGTACTGAGCTGATCGGTACCTAACCTTCCGAACTTCGAGTTTGTCCTTTGCTAACTCGCTATGTTGCAAGTAGCGGATGATCGGGTCCATCCAACTCGGTTCATTGCCGACTGGAAGGGATTCCTTCAGCTCGGGGTGGCTGATGCTCGACTCAGATAAAAATTCTAATAAGACGGTTGATGCAAGATCGATATCGATGGCTGAAGCCAACCTGGCCATGGAATCTGCATTTGCATTCTCTGCTCTCAGGACTTATGAGATTTCGTATCCCTCAAACTTCTCGAGTAGGGTCATGGACCCTGCTCAGGTAGGCGATCATCTTCTCACCCTCGACTTGATACTCAGTGGTCACTTGGTTGACCACTAGCTACGAGTCACTGTAGATCTTTACCTTTTTGCGTCGAATGCTCGTCTCTTCTATCGGACGAGCTTGTGGTTGGGGTCCACATTTAAATGGTGGACCATGATATTCAGATCTATCCCGGGCATATCCTGATGAGACCATGCGAACGTGTCGGCGTGATCTCTTAAGAGGTCTGTTATCTTAGCTCGGTGTTGGGGGTCTAACAGTGACCCGACCTAAACTGTCTTCGCAGGGTCTTCCTCGGACAGCTGTATGGGGACCACATCCTCCAAGGGTGATCCTCTTTCTACACTTTCCTCCCCAGGATCTAGGGTGGTGATTTGCATCGCTTGTTACTTTCATGCTCTTCCTCATAGAGTTGTCGAATAACATTGTTGGGTTTCCTACTGGTTGCCCCTGACTTTGCCGACCCTGTGGTAAGTTGGAAACTTCATGGTCAGGTAATAGATAGAGATTATAACCTGCATGGAATCTAAAGAAGGCTTGTCTAAAATGGCATTGTAGACCGAAGGGCAGTCCACCACAAGGAAATTTACCATGATGATGACCTAGTTGGAGCCCTCTCTCGCTGTAACCAGCAACATAGTGCTCCCTTCCAAGGTCACGCTTTCTCCTACAAATTATTCGAGCAGAGGGGGTTGCACAGGCCGTAGTCTCGACCTCCATATCCTCATTTTTTCGAAGGCGGCTCCATACAGAATGTCTGTCGAGCTCCTTATGTCGATCAGCATATGGTGCACCTTGTGGTTGGCCACTGTCATAGTGACTACCGGTGCATGGTCATAGGGGTGATGGATCCTCGTTGCATCTTCTACTGTGAAGGCGATGGTGCCTGATTCTATCGTGGGCTCTTTCTCAAGTTGGCCGGTGAGGTTCACTTGATGCACTTCATCAGTGAACTTTGCTCTTCGAGTATGAGCTTGACGCACTTCGTTCGAGTCTCCTACGCCGAGGGGTCCACCGAAGATGGTGTGGATTTCTCCCACCAACTCGTTGTTGTTGGGCTCCTCCTGTCGGTCTTGCTAAGGAGGTGGTCGGTCTTCCCTACACCTGACGATGAACTCGCGCAGGTAACCCCTCTAGATAGGGACTCGATCTCCTCCTTGAGGTCAAAGCAGTCAGTCGTGTCATGACATGATCACGGTGAAAGCTGCAATACTTTGACTTGTCTCTCTTCTCTAGGGCGACCCTCATCTTGTTCAGCTAGTTCAAAATCCTTTTGTCTTTGATCTCCATGAACACCTTCTTGGGCGTGGTGCTCAGTGGAGTGTATGTACAAAATCGGCTTTTTGGAGTTCGGGGAGCGCCCCTGCGGTTGTCTTCTTTCTTCCTTTTGGAGTCGGCGTTGGGTCCCTCCTTAGCCTCTTTTCACTTCCTAACTCTTGTCGAGTAGCTTTCACCCTTTGAATCATTGGGAGCGCTGAACATCTCTTCGGCGTTCGTTTATTTTTTAGCTTGGTTCAGAAAGTTGGCCAAGGTCTTCGGGGGTTCTTGCTGAGCGAGAAAAGGAAACTCCCCTTCTTCAGCCCAACCATCATTACCGTGAGAGCTACCTCATCGGAATAGTCTTTTACTTGAATGGCCTCAACGTTAAACCGGATGATGTAATCATTCAACGACTCGTCATCCTTCTGGGTTACTATGAAGAGATGAGTTATTGGCTTCTAAATGTCCTTGCTTCTGATGAATTGTGTGGTGAAGGATCTGCTGAGCTGGGCAAAGGAATCGATAGACTTGGGCTTTAGGTTCCGATACTACTTTCGAGTTACCCCTGTGAGTGTCAAGGAAAAATCTATGCCCATCATGAGTTTAGAAGCGCCGTGAAGTTCCATCCATTCTCGGAAAGATTCCATGTGGTCGGCGGGAAAGAATCCATGTGCTTGGCTGTATCTGAGGCATCTGAAATCTAAGTGGTAGCTGCGCCTGCATAATGTCGTCGGTAAATGGTGGCTAAGTCTGCTCAAGAAGAGCATCCAAAGATATCGAGGCCTTAGCTCGGTATGCTTTTTGAAAGTTACCGAGCTGGTCCCGGATCTCTCTGATGTTTACCCACCAGGGGACCTCACTATCTGCAATGAATTTTGGAGCTACCCCTTTCCAAGCCTATCATTTCTCTTCAAGGGTAAGACACAGGTCAGATTCGGGGAGCTCTTTGGATGTTCGTGACTGTGCTAGAGCAGCAAGATTGGCGCGATCTCCTCCAGTTTAGGTATGCCTGAGGTGTTAAGGCGTTACTCGTAACATAACAGTTCAGGGTGGGATTGCTCGGTCGCAGCTGCTCTTGACTCTTGAGAGTTAATCGGAGGCAGTAATCGCCTCTCCAATAGTTTCGTGACACGATCCAGGTTGTCGGCTAGGGTTCCCACTTATTTTTCTATGGAACAAAGTTAGCTTCCTTGATTTTGTGATTTTTATCAGACCATGGCCTGTGAGGGTGGCGGGGATTAAGATGGCGATTGCGACTATGTGGGCCATGATGTCTGTTCATCCTCTTCGGATGAGACACGATGGAAGACTCCATTGCTACATGTGCCTTTCCTTTTCTCTTTACCATTACGTTGAGAGCAAGGAAGGTCTACGTCTGCAAGTGGAATTAGAAGATGGTGAGAATGAGGCTTGTCCTTCCCACAGACAGCGTCAATCTGTTGTTGCTGGATTTTGGTTAACAAATGAAGTCGGGGTAGAGCTAAGATGGCTTGTAACCTCTTCTCATTCTTTATTTGTCAAACCTGCTAGAAAAAGAGATGTACCCTCCGATGCCTAAGGTAGGGCTTGTAGAAGATGATCACAAGGATGTTTAGAGGAAAAAATTGTGTGTACTTTGGTTTAAGGTTTATAGTCGTATATATAAGGTGTGGGAGAAGGTTATAGGCCTCAGAATCCCAACACGCTACGCCGGAGGGTCCCTGATCTAGCAAGATTTTTATCCCAAATATGTTGGAGAGATCTTCGGTCGAGAAGGTTAGATCATTATCTCGTCCGGATTTGGCAGGGATTCATCCAAAATTCTCATGCTGCCTCTTTAGCAGTGGTAAGCCTAGTCTGATTGAGATACTATTGAGTTTGATGCCCGAGCTCCTTCCCCACGGGCTTCTCACCTGTGTTATAGACATTCCTTGGCGGTCCTCTCATTCTGAGCTTTGTGCTTTGATGGCTCAGCTCGACGGCTCATCTCTGAGTCAGAGGAACTGCTCGTCCTGTGTAGATGACCCTTCTGCTCGGACCATCGGTTGTTACTCCTCAGCTCGGAGGGTATAGCTCTTGTAGATGACTGCTTATTTCCTTAGCGCGGGGGACCAGTTTGGAATCTCCGATAACAACTATTATCATCATCATCGTCATCATCATAATCATCATCATCATCATTATTATTATTATTAATGTGATCTTTTGTGTTGTTGGATAACAAAAACATGGTAAATTCCACAAAACAATAATTAGACATTTTCATGGTTAAGATTTTTTAGCATAAGAAACTAAGTGACTATTGTGAGAGAAACATGAAATTTTCATTTTCTATTCAAACAAGAGTAGAAAATAAAATCCATAGAATCCTTATTTCAATAGTGGTCTCTTGAGGTTCAAGCTTGTGCTTTAGTTGTAGATGGAGCTCATTTCAACATTGAGTTCTTGGGTTTGAGTCTATGGTTAACCAAAAAAGAAAAGAATAAAAGAATAAAAGAAAAAAGTGCTCTTAAAAATAATCATTAAATAATTCTTATCTTTTCTTTTCTTATCAACTAATTTAAACTAATGCTCCACAAAAATCTTGTGGTAATTCTCGTATGCGATAGGAATCCATGCACTTCAATGATTCCATTAAGATTTCATAGGCACTTTTTTTCTTTTTAACTCACACACACTTCATAGGCACTTGAACTCATGACCTTGAAATTGTGTCGGTAGTCTAACACGACACCCACGTATGTGCGAAAGCTTAAAGAGCAACTAGAATTATGGCTAAACCTATAGGAGGGGGTGATTAGGACCTTTTTTGAAATTCTTTTCGCCTACTTATATAATTCAACAAATCAAACTAAGTAAGTAAGAATACTTCGGCTTCCAAGCCTAAGTGGGTCCAATCACAAGACTAGCATATGGTTAAGCAATAAACAACCTAGTCTAAAGCATGCATAGGTAATCAAAAGATTTAACTAATCAAGCTCTTAACCTATGCAACCTATGTAGACTTATGAGAATGGATCAATGAGCTCAAGTCTACACAACTAGTGAAAGTACATCTTGTGTGTGGATGTGCCTAATTAGTGCCTAACATACATTCCTATCAAGCATTCATAATTAGACAATTAAACTAACAATGCTAAGATATCAATGTGCTCAATTCAATCACAAACACAAGCATGTATAGTGGTTCGAATTTGGGTCTACTCCACTCCCGGTTCAAGTACTCAACTCCTTTGAGCACACCGACATTCACTATCGGAGGTTTTAAATGAGGTTCACCTCTCAACCTTTATACGGAGGTTTTACCGGTTCACCTCTCAACCATTACCGGAGTTTTAGACATAAGCTAACTCTCAACCCAACACACGTTTACTCCCATGTCGGAGGCTCCCCCTTGGAGACTTAGTTTAGGCCCGGCAAACGGGCCAAGGAACGGCTAACGTCCCTAGATTGAGATTGACAAACAAACTCTAAATGGACTCTCAATAAAGACAACCTACTTGTCGGATGAGCCCCTTGTTTAGTGCCGGTTCGGGTTGCTTGATCTCCGCTCTCCCGTGCTTCAATTAGCTTCCCTTGCTCCCACGATCGTGTCGCCGTTGCGTCGCCAATGCCTCAGCCACACTCAATCAAACACCTTGCATGTGATGCCTTTGAGATGCCCAAGGTGCTAGGAGGATAGGTTTGAGAACTCTACAACTAATGGGAATGGGTTGCCTAGAGTCTCTCTCCTACAACAATCTCATCTTAGAGTTTTGGACAAAGATATGCCAATCTAGAAGGTTCCAAACTCTAGAGATCAAGAGGGGATGAATGTCATCTTCTTCATGAGCTTGGAATGCTCTAATCTTGTGTTAAAGCACAAGGAAGATGCCTTTCATAGGTTGGGAATGAGCCTCAAATGGTCTCCAACAATGGTGGCTTCACTCCTCACGAAATCCCACTTATCAATGCCCAAAAATTGAGCTCCATATATAGGAAAAGTGAGCTCCAACGGTCATAAAACGGGCAAAAAAATGGCTCTGCCGACCTGTCTCGACTGGTCCCGACCGGTCGGCCAAAAGCCAAGAGAAGACAGGGAGTACACTGTCTGAATGGGGGTCTGTCCGACCGGTCGGACCAGCCCAGCCGACCGGTCACGACCAGTCGGTCCACCTGAAGCCTGCAAACACAGCAGCTTGCTGTTTGGTCTGGCCGACCGGTCTTGACCGGTCGGACCAGTCCAGCGGACCGGTCCCGACCGGTCAGACAGGCCTGGTTCAGCTTAGCAGTTTGCTGAACTTCGTACATTCCAACCCACTCACTTTAGGCCATGTTTTGGGTGATGTTCAGGGACACCTAGGGCCATTCTAAAATGACAAGGGGTTTTCCAAAGATGGTCAAGGTCATCAAAGAGGATACGGGTTGGGTTTTGGTCAAGGTTAAGGCACCAAGGCATCACTTTTACCTGATTCTTCTTTCTTGATGCAGCAGGGCCATCTGAGTCTTCGGTCTTCGTCTTCATTGGGCTCAATCGACACTAGACTCACTGACATAAGTGATTGACAAACAAGGTGAACTAGTATGCCACAGAAAAGTGCACTAACAGACCTCAGTGTTAAAACACAGTCTACTATTGATTCCATCAGGATTTTCATGGAATATGCTTCTTATAGACGGTTTACGTTGGAGATAATTCTCCATACAAATCCTAGTGTAACTGATGATCTCTGTGCATACGAGGTTTCATACAAATTCTGTTGGTTGTACTGAGCCTTAAGAAGCTGGATCGATTGGGTTTTCAAAGCCTCATGACAACCAGGAAAGTTGATTTTCAAAGAAGGAAGAGAGGGAGATCAAAATAGAATTTTATTGATTGTATTGAACAACTATGTTGCTATGGGATTCGTGTATCAGCCGGATACACAAGCACTCCTTATATAGGAATTTTACTATAATGTGAAATGACCAACTTGCCCATACATCTATACACTATAAGGACAACAACATAACTGCTGAAACAAAAAACAACAAAAAAATATTAAATGACTTTTCTTTCCAATGCATCTGGAAATGAACAATCACATGGAGAATACAAACCAAGCTGCTGGAAGCTTCTCTCAGCAATAACTTTTATTAGAGAATCCAACGGACTAGGTAAATGGATGGATCGGATTGGTCTGCAACTTCCAACACTCCCCTTCAAACCAAAATCGGTTTCATTTTGAACATCGACCTTCATCGTTTAAATGCATCTGTCGGCAATGCCTTGGTGAATATGTCCGCTACCTGTTCAGTGGTGTGACAGTACTCCAATTTCACCGCTTTCTGCTTCACTTGATCTCTTAAAAAATGGTCCTTCTATGTTGCACCGAATTTTTGGCGAGCTCAATTGCCAACTTGTTATCCACATATATGACTGTGGATTATTCCTGCGGATGCTTCAGCTCCTTTAGTAAGTTTCTCAACCAAATTGCCTTACAGATTGTGGACGATATGCTACCACGTACTCTGCTTCACATGTGGACAGGGCAACCACACTCCGCTTCTTCGAATTCCATGTGAAAACAGTCATCTCGAGATTGAATACATAGCCAGTGGTGCTCTTTCTTTCATCTTGGTCACCTCCCCAATCACTGTCTGAATATCCATACAGCATTGCTTCATCATTGTATGGATAGAAAAGATCGGATTCCATTGTTCCTTTGACATACCTGAAGATTTTTTTACGGCTAGCCAGTATGATTCTTTTGGCACTTCCATGTACCTACTTAGAAGCCCAACACTGTAGACGATATTCGGCCTTGTAATTGTGAGGTACCTTAGGCTTCCAATCAGATTCTTGAACATAGTTGAGTCAACACTTCTTTAGGGCTGTAAATTGTCGGGTTCGGGGCGGGTTTAGCCAAAACTAGACCCGCCCATTTACTAAACGGGTCTGGGTCCAAATTTTAGACCCAGACCCTTATATTAAATGGGCGGGTCCGGGTCAGGTCCGAGTCAACCCATCAGACCCATTTGTAAATTGGTCTGGGTCTGGTAGAGGGAGATCCACCTAGACCCATTTATAAATGGGTCAGGTCTAATGGGTCCGGGTCTGGATCAAGTATGCAAGCATTTTGCAAGGCTTAAAACCAGGTCTGGATGGGTTTGGGCTGGACGGGTCCGTTGAAACATAGACCAAACCCGCCCACTTACTAAATGGGTTCGGGTCGGGCCTAATATAAAGAAAACCAGACCCAGACCCGTTTAGCAACTGGTTCTGTTCTTGGACCTAGATGCTCGCTCGCCTTAAGTGCAAGGCTGCGATGTAGTAATAAAACTCGGTAAGACAGAGGTCGATCCACAGGGAATTGGAAAACAGGTTCTAAGTTATTCCAGCAACTCAGTTTGCAATAGATAAGAGGTTTAATTGGAATAATTATGCTAAAACAGTAACTTAATGAAAAATAGTGATTTAAAGGCACTAAGGCATTCAAGGATCCACTTGTAGCAATCCCATGTCAATCCAATCAATCCAAGCAAGATATGCAACTAGATTTGAAGTCCTATCTCTCATCTAGTTGGAAAATAAAGCATTAAACACATTCAATCCCACTTAAGTTGAACTTCCAAGTTCTAGTCCCATTCAACAATTTAGAATTCGAAATCATAGCCTTCGGAGTAACAGCCTTGCCTATTGACTATGGCCTGCTCAAGGATTACTACAAGTCGAATCTAAACAAGCACAACATGATAATTTCAGAGAATTGCAAGGAATCCATGTCCGGAGCACATGAACTCTTATAAAACATCTAAAACTATCAACTTTAAGAACTAGAATAGGTGAAAATCCAAACTTGAAGTAGAATTAATTGAATTAAACTGAATCAAACATGAAATTATCTACAAGCTTCACCTCTCAGCCTTAGCTGAGAGATTCTAGCCGAGCATTGTCATACTACAACTAAAACTTATAAAAAAGCTAGAAAACATAGAAAAATCAGAGTTTGGAGGGTTGCAGACACTCCACGACGGCTTCCTTCCTCTCCCACGACGTCCCTTAGCTTCTATGATGCCTTTGGAAGAAGCCCTAGGTGTCCCTTTATAGTATAGTGCAGAAGGTTTCGGATTGCGCAGAGAAAATCGGAGCTTCACGGACAAGCTTTGTTACGCAGACGACCGGTCGCACGACCGGTCTGAGCTCCTGGACCACCGGTCGCACGACCGATCTAAAAAATGCAAAAACCAGTCCAGTGAGTTTTGCAGAAATCCGAACCCAAAATTTTAATTCAAGGACCGGTCGGACGACCGGTCTGAGCAGTGGACGACCGGTCGCATGACCAGTCGTGGATGGTCCAGTGAAGTTTGCAGTGAAGACCCTTTTTGTTGAGTGTCCGGACCGGTCGGGCGACCAGTCCTAGCTACGAGTGACTGGTCGGACGACCTGTCCTGGCTGCTTGCTCCTGTCCTCTTTTCTTCTCTCCTTTACTTCTTTCTTCCTTTCTTCTTCTCTCTCTTCTAGTTGCTGTTCGCTTCCCCAAGTGTAAGGTTGCGATGTAGTAATAAACTCGGTAAGACCGAGGTCGATCCACAGGGACTATGTAGGATCTCACAAATTCATCCACAAGTGTCTATTGAAGTCTACTAATCCGATTGATGTATAAAGTTGATATGAGTAACAAAAGCTAAATTAAATCGAGAGTAAGTAATTATAAGAGGGTACTAGGGTTTCAAGGATCCACTTGTAGCAATCCTTAATGTTCAATCCGTTGTGGTTTCTTATTCTCTCAACTAGAACCGACATTCCTGTCTGTCTAGTCGGATGATAGAACTGTTAAACCGAACAGTCTGTAATATGTAAGTTCTATGCATAAGATTCACTCAATCTAGGCTGAGCTGAGCATGCTCACTTGCATAGGTCATTCCCCTTTTCTATAGGTCCAGTTCTCAATCATAACCATCCCCAAGTCCTCTCACAAGACAAGGCTAGATTAGGATTTGAACTAGATTCAAATCACCAGCACAGTCCTTACATATTCCAGAAAATCAACTAAAATAGAACTTTGGCCTGAAGTCCCTTTATGAAGAACTTAGTACTAGAGCGCACTCCGATTCCTCGGATCATACAGGTCTATACTGTTGCAAACAAATTAAGAAGATAAGTAATTCATCCAAACATCCATGAGTCATCACAAGACTAAGAAAAATTACTTAAAAACTTGTATAAACTTCAAACCTTAGTTCATAATCATGAATTCCAAACTAAAACCACTTAACTACGAATTAAAACATCTTGGATTCACTACAAGCTTCACCTCTTAGCCCTAGCTAAGAGGTTTAGCTGCTCATGATCCAAGGAAACATGAAACAACTACAAAAAGCATGAAAACAGCAAAGCAAACCAAAAGGAGTTGTGAAACTCCAATCTTCACTTCCACAGCCTCCAACCTCGCTTGTACCCTTCTAGGATACCCTAGGAACGATCCCTAGGTGTCCTCTTATAGTCTGGAGGCTCCACAACGTCGGAAGAATCGGGAATTTGTGAAACTCTTACGCAGCGCAGAGAAAATCGGGAAGAAATTAGAATCTTCTAAGTCAGTACACATGGCCGACCGGTCAAGACCGGTCGGCCTCAAGTGAAAACACTTCAGCAAGCACCTCCGACCGGTCATGACCGGTCGGGCCTATTCATCCTTGGTCCAGCAAGCATGTCCGACCGGTCATGACCGGTCGGACGCCTTCAGCAATTTTCCAGCAACAATGACCGACCGGTCATGATCGGTCGGTCCTCTTCAGTAGTGCCCAACATGCATGGCTGACCGGTCACTGACCGGTCTGGCTTCCTTGGCCGACCGGTCACGACCGGTCAGCTTCATTTTCTTCTTATTTTCTTCCTTTCTTTCATCTGCTTTCTTCTCTTTTCTTCTTTGGTCCTCAAACATTCTTCATCAGAATGATCCCAAGTGAGCTCTTTATGTCTTCAATTGAGTAGAGTCCACCCTCAATCCTGTAGTCACAAAACATGCATTGAATTAGCTTACAAACCATACAAACCTTGCACAATGAGTGATGAATTGGGGTTAGAATATGCACAATTAAGAGCTCAACAGTTGCTTTCTTCTTTCTTTGATCCTCTTTCAACCTTCATCCAATGGCTCTAAATGGATCATTTTGGTCTCCAATTTGGTGAAGCCTACTTTCATTCCTATAATTACAAAACATGCATTAGATGGGCCTTTTAAACATGAAAACCATGCATATAATGTGATGTAATGGGCTATGCAATGTATAAATTTGAGGCTCAAGAGTAGACCTGACCCATTTGTGGTATGGGTCGGGTCTAAATGGGTTGGGTCTGGGTACTGACCATTTACAACCCTACGTTTCTTCCTTCTCCGTCCTTTGTTAGTTTTAAGCCCGTTGCTACAGACCTGTTTACGTCATTGCAATCGGCCATCTTGAACTTTTCAAGAAATTCCTTGACATATTTTTCTGAGATATATAGATGCCACCATATTATTGCTTCACTTCAATGCCCAGAAAGAAGGACATCAGACCTCTGTCGGTCATATTAAACTCCTTAAACATGGCCTTCTTGAATTCATCAAACATCGCTGACTATTCCCTATAAAGAGCAAACTATCAACATACATGCATGTTATGAGCATATCGCCATGAGCATTCTTCTTAATGTAGATTGCATGCTCATATGGACATTAGGCAAAGCCGTTCTCTTGAATATAGTTGTCGATGCGTCCATTCCAAGCACGTGGAGCTTGCTTCAACCCACAGAGGGCTTTCATAAGCTGATACACCTTGTGTTCCTCCCTTTGCATAACAAAGCCTTTAGGCTGGTCAACATAGACCTCTTCTTTTAGAATTCCATTCAGGAATGCAGATTTCACATCTGGTTGGTAGATTATCCAGCTGTGATGGGCTGCAAGAGAGATAATAATCCTCACAGTGTTAAAGCGAGCAACAGGAGCGAAGACTTTTTCATAGTCCACCCCGTACTTCTGTTTGTATCCCTTTGCTACGAGCCTTGCCTTGTGGCGATCAATGTCACCATCAGCATTTCGCTTGATCTTGTACATCCATTTGACGCTGAGTTTGCTCTTGACGGTCATGCCTTTCTTCCTGTTCTTCTATTTCGACTTGAATATCTTTAGTCAATTCTTCCTCGTTCCATTTTCAAGCTTCTTCCTTGCTAAAGACCACATCTCTACTCACCACTACTTTATTGGTTAGTGGATCATAGAGCTTGTAGGCTTTAGATTCTTCATTGTAGCCGATGAAGATGAATTTTTTGCCACGATCATCAAGCTTCCTTCTTCTTGCCTCTGGAACTTGAGCATAAGCGACATACCCAAAGATCCTTAGGTGCGCCATGCTTGGTTTGTAACCACTCCATGCCTCCTGTGGTGTCATGTTTTTAACGCTTTTGGTGGGAAACCGATTAACAAATAGGCAGTACATGGAATGCCTCTTCCCAGAAGCTTTTTGGCAAACTTTTCTCTTTTAGCATGGTTCTTGTCATGTCGAGGATGGTGTGGTTCTTTCGTTCTGCAATGCCATTTTGTTTGTGACGTGTAGGCTGCAGTGTGTTGAAGCTTAATGCCTTGTTCCCTGCAATAATCTCAGAATGCATTTGAGGTGTACTCTTCACCTCTGTCAGATCTTAGTACTTTAATTTTGTGACCACTTTCCACTTCAACACGAGCTTTGAAAATTTTAAAGATAGTGAAAGCTGTAGATTTTTCTTTGATACAGTACACCCATAGCTTTCTGCTGAAATCATCAATGAAGGTAATAAAATATTTATTATCTCAAAGAGAGGGTGTTTCAAGTGGTCCGCAAATATCAGCGTGAACCAACTAAAGTGGTTCCTTTGCTCTTCTAGACACTCCATTTGGAAAGGAGTTCCTTTGTTGTTTACCAAGTGTGCACGCCTCACACAATTGTCATGGAGCATCAATAGTAGGCAACCCATGCACCGTGCTTGATGAGGACAAGAGCTTAAGGCCACTGAAATGGAGATGCCCAAAGCGAAGATGCCATCTCCATGAATCATTCTTCATGAGTCCATAAAGGCACTTCTCAGCCTTTATGTTAATTTGGAGTGGAAACATGCGATTCTTTGCCATTTGGACTTAAGCCACAAGTCTCCTATATGCATCTCTAATAGAGAGAGAATAGTTCTCCATGTGTATGACATACCTCTTCTCAAGGAGTTGGCCGATACTGAGGATGTTACTTTTCATGTTTGGTACATAATACACATTGGAGATAAAATTCGACACATCATTCTGTTAAGCTTTTAATTTATACATATTCTAACAATTACATCACATTTTATGCATGATTTCCATGCTTAAAAGACTATCTAATGCATGTTTTGTGATTGTAGGAATGGGAGAGAAACTTTACCTAATTGATGGCTAAAAGAACACTTTTTGAAGCTATTTGATGATGATAGAAGGTGGGCCAAAAGAATGGAGGAAGAAGCAAAGAAAGAAGAGAGAGAAAAGAAGAAAATCTGCAAGTTCAATAGGCTAGACTGGTCAAGACCGGTCGACCGAATAGGCTCCGATTGGTCAAGACCGGTCGGCCATGTGGTAGCCCTCCCTTTTGTGCTTGCTGGACCAAATCCAGACCAGTCGACTAGTCATCTCTGACCGGTCGGCCAGTGTAATTTTTGAATGTATCCATCAGCTTATTCAGCAAGCTTTGAAATTGTTGCGCCCGAAACTTATTGCGCAATTCTGAAAATTTCTGAGTTGGTGGAGCTTCTCCATTATAAAGGACACCTAGGGGTGGATCTAAACACATCATAGAAGGCTTGGGAAGTCGTGGGAGGTGAAGGAGATCGCTGTGGAGCGTCTGCAACTCTTCCAAACTCTATTTTTCTATGTTTTTCTTTAGTTTTCTTTTGAGTTTTAGTTTAAACTATTGATGGTTAGCTAAACCTTTTAGCTAGGGCTAAGAGGTGAAAGCCATCAAAGGAATGGTAAGGCAAATTCTTGTCATTGGCATTTGGTTGATCTGCACACTTTTAGATCTCCATTTTCACTGATTTATAAAGAAGGTAATCCTGAAAATTCATGAGATGAAGATTCACTATGCACACTAGACCGCACTTGTTCGAACTCTTCTATTTATCAATCAATCGATGGGGATTCTATGTGAACACTCATTATGTTTATGGATTTTAAGATTTCAACTTCTATCGCTTAGTTTTTCTGAATTTTTCACTTGTATGTCTTGGAGTTTGTAGAAGCATAGTTTTTTAAAGAGAGTTGAGTTTTGAAAAGTTGATTTGTTTCACGCATGTTTTACTTGAGACTAGCAAAATGCTGGTTGGGGGGTGTGTTGAGCTTTGAATTGTGCATATTCTAACACCAATTCATCACACATTATGCATGGTTTACATGTTTAAAGACTAATCTAATACATGTTTTTGTGTTTGAGGAATGTGAGAGAGATTTCAGTTATATGATGTTAAAGGACTCACTTTACATGCCTTAAAGATCAATGGAAGAAAGAACAAGAGGTGGAGGTGAATTGCAATGATGATGGAGGAGAAGAACTATGAAAAATCACATTTTATAAACTATTCAGCCGGCCGGCCAAACCCTCCAGAAATCACATTTTCTCTGGACACTTTTTTTACACAAGCCGACCTCTCATTCGGCCGGCCGGATGGACTGATCGGCCGGCTGGCAGGTAGGTCGGCTGTTAAACTTTTAAATGTGTATATTCTAACCTCATTTTATCACTAACTATGCTTGAAATATATGATTAAAGACCCAACTAATTCATGATTTTGTGGTTGTAGGAGTGAGAGAGAGAATTCATCAATTGAAGGCTTAGAGACTGCTGTTTACAAGCATTGAAGATCAAAAGACCAAGCGCCAAAAGGTGGAAGAAAGAAAGCAAAGGAGAGAAGAAAGAGGGCAGAAAAATGCATTGAAGACCGGTCGTCCGACCGGTTGTCCATAGTCCAGGACTAGTCGTCCGACCGGCCCGAACACTCAACAGGAGGACCCCTGCTGCCAACATTGCTGGACCAATCATGACCAGTCGTCCACTACTAAGACTGGTCGTCCGATCGGTCGTTGAATTAAAATTTTGGGTTCAAATTTTCAGAAAACTCTCTGGACTCTTTTTGACCTTTTGCAACTAGTCGTCCGACCGGTCGTCTGCGTAACAGAGCTTCTTTTTCAAGCTCCAAAATTTGCTGCGCAAAGTACAGATTTTGTGAATTTTCTAGAAGTTTTTTCGCATCTAGGGCCTCAAATCTATAAAAAGGACTCCTTTAGCTCGCTCCTAAGGCATCCTAGAAGAGAATTACTATGGTGGGAAGCGGCGGAAGTCGGATCCGGAGTTCTACAACTCCTCCTAGTTTGTTCTTCTAGTTTTATGTTTTTCTTAGTTGTTTTCATGTTTCCTTAGATTATGAATGGCTAAATCTCTTAGCTAGGGCTAAGAGGTGAAGCTTGTAGTGAATCTAAGATGTGTTAATTCGTTTGTTTTGGTTTCAAGTTGGATTATTAGTGAAGAACAATGGTTTGAAGTTTGAATAAAGTTCTAAGTAGTTTTTCTTAATCTTATGATGACTCATGGATGTTTAGAAGAATTCCTTGAGTTCTTAATTATTTTGAATAGTTCTAGAACTGTACGCTCCGAGGAATCAATACGCTCTAGACCTTGAATTCTCATGTGGGAACTTCATGCCAAGAGTTCTATTTTTCTGGAATTTCTGCTTATGTGTGATTGTATATGTGATTTGAATGAAGTTCAAATCATGATCTAGTTATGTTTTGTGACAGAGTTTAATGATGATTATGATTGTGATCTTAATCTATTGGATCTATGATTGACCTATGCAATTGAGTGTACTCAAGTCCTAACTTGAATTAAGGGAATCATGTACTTGAATCACACATATGATAGATTGTTTGTTTTAACTGCTCTATCATCCGGCTAGATAGGATTTAATTTTGATTCTAGTTGAGTAAGTGAGAAACCACAAGGAATTAAGCATCGAGGATTGCTACAAGTGGATCCTTGAACCCCTAGTGCTTTTTTATTATTGATTACATTCACTTTTAGTTCAAAATATTTATCTACGTTCAATTCCAAAATCCTATTTAGTTAGTTCTCAATTGGAAACCATTGGAAGTGCTTTGTGAGTTCCTACACAAGTCCCTATGGATCTACCTCGTTCTTATCGAGATTATTACTACATTGCAACCCTACACCTGGGGAAAAGAACAAGATTTTGGCGTCGTTGTAGGGGACTTTGATAGTTTTTCCCAAAATTTCTGAAAACAGTTTCTATTTGAGATTTTTAAGATTCCTTTACTAACTTAGTTTGTTTACTTTATTTTGTTTTTCCAGAAATTCTAGGAGTCGAATTAATCACTTCAAATCAGGTTTTTCTAACTTTTTTTCTTTTATTTTTCTGAGATTTGCATGCCACATTGGGTTTGGGATTCTAATAACCGACTCATTAGTGAAGGGGGAATTGTTGAAGGAATTGATAGGGAACCACGTGCTAAGAAACGTTTAGATTCTCCAATTTTGTCTGAAAGCATGGCTGGAAATCAACCCAACCCTATGGCCAATCAAAATCTGGGCCAAATCGAAACAAGAGAGAATGAGATTGAAAATGTTCCCCGACCTAGAACACTACGTGATTACTTGTAACCTGCAAGAGCAAGCACTCCCTCATGTATAATGTTTCCACATAATGCAGGGAACATAGATCTTAAACCTGGGAGTAATCCAACTTCTTCCCAAATTTCATGGACTAGACAGTGAAAGTGCCTATCAACATCTTAAGGAATTTGATGAGGTGATAGCTACAATGCACTTTGCAAATGTAACGGATGATGTAGTGAGACTTAAATTATTTCCTTTTTCCCTTAAAGAGAAAGCTAAGGCTTGACTTCATGCATTAAGGCCAAGATCAATTGGCACATGGACTGAGATGACTAGGGAGTTCATTAAAAAGTTCTTCCCTACTCACAAAATGATCATGTTGAGGCGCCTTATCATGAATTTTGCTAAAAAAGAAGATGAGTTCTTCTTCCAATGTTGGGAGAGGTTCAAGGACTTGTTAAATACATGCCCACATCATGGCTATGAAATTTGGCGGGTAATAAGCTTTTTCTATGAAGGACTGACTTCACCCATGCGTCAATACATAGAGAAGATGTGTAATGGAGAATTCATGAATAAGGAAGCTGAGGAAGCATGGGACTATTTTGATGAATTGGCTGAGAATGCACAGTCTTGGGATACATCTAAACCAACAAATTCTAAGACAAGCTAACAAAAGGAAAAAAATGAGAAATTTATGTCCTCTCAGAAGAAGATAACATAAGTGCACATGTGGCTAGCCTCACAAAAAAAGTCGAGGCCATGGAATTGAAGAAAAGAGAGACGATTAACTCAAATGATGTTGAAATTGTTTGTGGAAGTTGTGCCGGGAATTAACATGTAATACAGGATTGTCCCACAATTTCTGCATTCCAGGAAATCTTACAAGAACAATCAAATGCCATAAACAGTTATCAATGGCCATTTAGTGCTCCAAACTCAAACACTTATAACTCTAGTTGGAAGAACTATCCCAACTTCAGTTGGAGGAATGGACCAACTGCGAATGCAAACAACACCCCCCATGCTCAACCTTTACTAGGTCCATCCCTAGTAATCACACCAAAAGCTACGCTAGAGGAGATGTTGGGTGCATTCGTATCGGTTCAAGCTGAATATAACAAGACTAATTCTCTGAAAATTGATGGGTTCATGCAAGAGCAACTGAAATTCAATCAAAATTCATTTAAAGCCATTAATGACTTGAAAACCTTAATGGCTAGATTTGAATCTCATCTCAGTGTTAGGGAGAAAGGTACACTTTCTCCCCAACCTCTTCTTAACCCAAGAACCCAATTTGAGATACAAGACCCAAGCTCATCCTCCCAACAGACGGAGCATGTTCAAGCTATCACCACCTTGAGGAGTGGAAAAATAATCGATAAATCTAATCCGGTGAAGGCCTCAAAGCCTAATGATCTGGAAAGTTCCAAAGAGGATGATGGCCCGAACAACACTCTACATGAGAAAGAACCGGAAAGATAATATCAGCCGGTTGCCCCGTTTCCCCAAAGGTTGATTTCACCCAAACCTTTAGAAAAAAATCCTGAAAATTTTAGAGGTTTTTAAGCAAGTGAAGATCAACATTCCGTTGTTGGATGCTATAAAACAAATACCATCCTATGCCAAATTTCTAAAGGAATTGTGTACAGTCAAAAGGAAACACAATGTTCACAACAAAGTACTTTTGAATGAGAATTTGAGTGCTATTATCAAACAAGAGGTGACTCAAAAATACAAGAATCTGGGTAGTCCAACCATCTCATGCATCATAGGTGACTACCGCATCAAACAAGCCTTACTCGATTTAGGGGCAAGTGTTAACCTCATCCCATACTCAGTCTAAGAACAACTTGGGTTAGGTAAATTGAAACCCACCAAAACCACACTCCAACTTGCTGATAAATCTATTCATATACCGAGGGGGATGATTGATGATGTCTTGGTACAAGTCAATAAATTCTACTATCCAGTGGATTTTATTGTCTTGGATACACATCCCGTGATAGGTACTGGTGCTCAAATTCCTGTCATACTAGGCTGCCCTTTTCTAGCTACTTCAAATGCAATTATCAATTGTAAAAACGAGCTTGTACAAATGTCTTTTGGAAATATGACACTCGAGCTGAATATATTTAATTTATGCAAACAACCACGGGAAATTGATGACGAAGTCCACGAAATAAATCTAATTGAATCATTCGTGGAGAATACATCCCCCTTAGCATTCTATTCTGATCCTTTGAAGGCATGTTTGGCCCACTCTCATGAGATTGATGATGACACGATATGAGAGATGGATGCCATTTTGGATGTTATGCCGGTACTTGATAATAGAAGATGGAAGGCACTATTTGAACATTTACCCTTAAGCTAGAATAAGCATCTTCCATCTAATATCAAGGTGCCGAAGCTCGACTTAAAACCATTACCAAATGATTTGAAATATATATATTTAGGTCGAGATGAGACATATCCGGTGGTGATTTCTTCCCACTTGGATGAGGAACAAGAGAATAGGTTAATAGCCACTCTAATAGAGCATAAGAGCGCCATCGGATGGTCAATTGCGGATCTCAAAGGCATATATCCACTTATTTGTACTCATCGCATACACCTTGAGAAAAATGGCAAGACATCTAGGTAACCAAAAAGACTGTCTTAACCCAAATATAAAGGATGTGGTTAAGGCGGAAGTGGTGAAACTATTAAATGTGGGTATCATCTACCCAATATTCGATAGTCAAAGGGTGAGTCCAACTCAAGTGATACTTAAGAAATTCGGAATAACCATAGTAGCCAATGCCAATAATGAACTCGTACCAACCAGAGTCACTACCGGTTGGAGAATGTGCATTGACTACAGGAGAAAGACCACTTCCCCTTACCATTTGTTGATCAAATTTTAGAAAGATTGGCGGGTCATTCCCATTTTTGCTTCCTTGATGGGTATTCAGGGTATAACTAAATAGAGATCGCCCTAGAGGACCAAGAGAAGACAACATTCACTTGTCCATTCCGCACTTTTGTCTATCGAAGGATGCCGCTTGGACTATGCAATGCCCCTACCACTTTTCAGCGTTGTATATTGAGTATTTTTTCTGATATGGTGGGGACAATTCTCGAAGTCTTCATAGACGATTTCTCAGTATTTGGTTGTAACTTTGATGAGTGCCTTATGCACTTAAAAACTGTTTTGAAAAGATGTGAAGAAAAGAACCTCGTGTTGAATTGGGAGAAATGTCACTTTATGGTTCAAAAGGGAATAGTCCTTGGTCGCATCATCTCACAAAATGGAATTGAGGTGGATAAAGCTAAAATCGATCTTATCTCTAACCTTCCACCACCCAAGAGTGTACGAGATGTGCGGTCCTTTTTTGGGACATGCCGGATTCTATAGACGGTTCATAAAGGATTTTAGTTCGCTCTCTCGCCCTTTACGTAACCTGCTTCAAAAGGAAAACTCATTCGAGTGGGATGAAGAATGTCAAAATGCCTTTAACAAGCTTAAAGGTATGTTAACATTTGCTCCCATAATGCAACTGCCTGATTGGAGCCTTCCTTTTAAAATTATGTGTGATGCGAGCGACTATGCTATTGGGGCTGTGTTAGGCTAGAGAAAAGAGAAAAAGCCACGCGTCATCTACTATGCAAGTAGAACCTTAAACTCGGCTCAAGCTAACTACACTACTACAGAAAAAGAACTTTTAGTCGTAGTTTTTACTTTAGACAAGTTTAGGTCCTACTTGATTGGATCCAAGATTATCATATTCACCGACCATGCCGCGCTTAAGTACCTTTTCTCTAAGAAGGATGATAAGCCACGCTTGTTAAGATGGATCCTCCTACTCCAAGAATTTGACATAGAAATACGTGATAAGAAATGAGTAGAAAACGTAGTGGCTGACCATCTCTCTAGACTTGTTCTCACTGATTCCCTTGAGATGACCGCGATTAATGACATGTTCCCTAGTGAACAATTCTTTAAAGTCTCCCAATTGCCATGCTATGCGAACATTGCTAACTATCTTACTACAGGTACAATTCCAACACACTAGAACAAGAAAGATAAGGATAAGTTTTTCAACGAGGTGAGAAAAATCTTGTGGGATGACCTGTACTTATTCAAGCATTGTCCCGATCAAATTATAAGGAGATGTATGTCGGATGATGAGCAACATAGTATCATCTCCTTTTGTCATTCTCAGGCGTGTGGTGGCCACTTTTCGGCTAAGAAGACCAAAACCAAAATTCTGCAATGTGGGTTTTATTGGCCCACCATGTTCAAAGATACCCATGAGTTTTGTAAAATGTGTGAGCCTTGTCAGAAATTAGGAAGAATATCCCGTAGAAATATGATGCCACTCAATCCCATCTTACCAATCAAAATTTTTTATTGTTGGGGCATCGATTTCATGGGTCCATTCCCATCTTCTTTTGGAAATTTATATATTTTGCTTGTCGTCGATTATATTTCAAAATGGGTTAAGGTGATTCCATGCCGGAACAATGACCATAAAACAGTCATTTGTTTCTTAAAAGAAAATATCCTTTCTCGGTTTGGAATGCCACGAGTCATTATAAGCGATGGAGGATCTCATTTTTATAACCGCCCGTTTGAAGCTTTAATGAAGAAATATGACGTGAATCACAAGGTGAGCACTCCCTATCACCCACAACAAGTGGACAAGCTGAGATATCTAACAGAAAAATTAAACATATTTTGGAGAAAACAGTGAACCTCGATCGCAAAGATTGGTCGCTTCGACTTATCGATGCACTCTGGGCTTACCATACCGCTTTCAAGACCCCCATTGGAATGTCTCCCTATAGACTTGTTTATAGGAAAACTTGTCACTTGCCCGTGGAGTTGGAACATAGGGCATATTGGGCAATAAAGAAGATGAATTTTGATTATGACAAAGCAAGCTCGCTGCGCAAACTTCAATTGAATGAACTTGCGGAAATCCGGAACGAGGCATATGAAAATGCGAGAATTTACAAGGACAGGACGAAGGTGTTCCATGATAAGAACATCCTTCGTAAGACCTTCACGATTAATCAAAAGGTCCTTATGTATAATTCTCGGCTACATTTATTTTCGAAAAAATTGAAGTCTTGATGGACCGGTCCTTTCATTGTGAAAACTATTTATCCATATGGGACTGTTGAGTTGTTGAATCCAAGGAATGGTAATATCTTTAAAGCGAATGATCAGTGATTAAAGCCGTTCTTTGAGAATTTTCCTTCAGAAGGTATGTCCATACCTCTGACTGATCTTGTGTATCTGGGTATTTGATCTCCTAGTCTGATGGAGGTATAGACTAGTTAGGGTTAGGATTTTGCTACTTTTGGTTTGCTTTTTTATAGGTTTGTTTGAAGGAGGTAGAATTCCAGTTTTTGTTCCCTCAGGTACTCTCATTCCTCACTCCCTTTATTTTATAATTGCTCTCATGTTTTGCTTATTGTATATCTTTTACATTGAGGACAATGTAAGATTTGGTTGGGGGGTGTGGGATCACTAGGATGAATCTAGTTTTTTGTAAGATTTCGAAAAATTATATAGAAAATTTTCAATTTTTCTGAAAATTCAAAACTCCTTTGGAAAACCGTGTTTATATGCACTTGGGATGTCGTAAGTATGAAAGGAAGAAAGATGTAGTGAGATGATTTTGAAACTCTTAAAGGACTTGTAACATGATGGTTTTCTAATTGGATTCCCCTATTGATTTGATTGATAGAAAAATTGAAACACTTTTACACCTAGTTCACTTTACACGATTCTTATGTTTTGAAAGGATTATTAGAATTGTGGATTAGCTAAGTTTGGATTTAAAGTATTGAAGAACCAAGCTGGGGTACTTTGTCCATCCTTGCCCATGTGAAAATAATGAAAGATATGGATTTCTAAAAATTCGGTATAATGTGTATAAAAAGGAAAGGAATGATGAAAATATAGGAATGATTGAAAATATGGTGAAAAATTCTGAAAAGGGTTACCTATTACCTACCAGGGGATGGTCTACCCGTAAGCAAAGCCGAAAATGGGAAGTAGTGTGAAAGCCGTCGGAAGGATAGTAAGGCAAATTCCTGTCATAGGCTTGTTGTTGATTTGTACACCTTAAATCCATGCTTTAGCTGATTTATGAAGAAGATAATCCCGAAAATCCATGAGATGAGCATTCACTGAGCACACTAGGTTAACTTGTTTGAATCATTCTATTTATCAATTAATCAGCGAGAATTATATATGAGCACTTCTTATGTTCTGAGAGACTTAAGGTTTCAACCTCTATCAATAAGTATTTTCGATTTTTGCACTTGCATGTCATGAAGTGTATAGAAGCCTAGTTTCCGAAGGAGAGTTGGATTTTGGAGAATGAAACTTGTTTCACGCATGTTTTACTCGGGACTAGCAAAATGCTGGTTGGGGGGTGTGTTGAGCTCTTAAATGTGTATATTCTAACCCCATTTTATCACTAACTATACTTGAAATACATAATTAAAGACCCAACTAATGCATGGTTTTGTGGTTGTAGGAATGAGAGAGAGAATTCATCAATTGAAGGCTTAGATACGCTGTTTACAAGCATTGAAGATCAAAAGACCAAACACCAAAAGGTGGAAGAAGGAAAGCAAAGGAGAGAAGAAAGAGGGCAAAAAAATGCACTGAAGACCAGTCGTCCATAACCCAAGACCGGTCGTCCAACTGGTCCGAACACTCAACAGGAGGACCCCTGCTGCCAACGTTGCTGGACCAATCACGACCGGTTGTCTACTACTCAGACAAGTCGTCTGACCGGTCATTGAATTAAAATTTTGGGTTCGAATTTTAAGAAAACTCTCTGGACTGTTTTTGACCTTTTGCGACCGATCGTCCATGGGCTTAGACCGATCGTCCGACCGATCGTCTGCGTAACAGAACTTCTTTAACAAGCTCTGAAATTTACTACGCAAAGCGCAGATTTTGCGAATTTTCTCGAAGTTTCTTCGCATCCAGGGCCTCAAACCTATACAAGGACTCCTCTAGCTTGCTCCTAAGGCATCCTAAAAGAGAATTACCACGGTGGGAGGCTACGAAAGTCAGATCCAGAGTTCTACAACTCCTCCTAGTTTGTTCTTCTAGTTTTATATTTTTCTTAGTTGTTTTCATGTTTCCTTGGATCATGAACGGCTAAATCTCTTAGCTAGGGCTAAGAGGTGAAGCTTATAGTGAATCTAAGATGTGTTAATTCGTTTGTTTTGGTTTTAAGTTGGATTATTAGTGAAGAACAATGGTTGAATAAAGTTCTAAGTAGTTTTTCTTAATCTTATGATGGCTCATGGAATTGCTTGAGTTCTTAATTATTTTGAATGGTTCTAGACCTGTACGCTCCGAGGAATCGGATTCAATACGTTTTAGACCTTGGATTCTCATGTAGGAACTTCATGCCAAGAGTTCTATTTTTCTGGAATTTCTGCTTATTTAATTTCGATTCTAGTTGAGTAAGTGAGAAACCACAGCGAATTAAGCATCGAGGATTGCTACAAGTGAATCCTTGAACCTCTAGTGCTTTTTTTATTATTGATTACATTCACTTTTAGTTCAAGATATTTATCTACATTCATTCCAAAATCCTGTTTAGTTAGTTCTCAATTAGAAACCATTGGAAGTGTTTCGTGAGTTCCTACACCAATCCCTGTGGATCAACCTCAGTCTTACCTAGATTATTACTACATCGTAACTCTACACTTGGGGAAGCGAACATCGGCCTATGTATGAAAAGCTCCAGATTTTTATGTAGTTGTTGTGCAACCTCTGGCTGGCCGGCCGACGTTCAGACTGCGTAAGGACTCTCTAATCTTTCAAAGTTTCCAAGTCGGTGACGGATTTTTACTATAAAAGGACACCTCTTCGTTGTTCCTAAGGCATCATAGAAGGCTTGTGAAGTCCAGGAAGGTGGAGAGGAGCATCGTGGAGCATTCGCAACTCCTCCAACTAGGGTTTTTATAGTTTTCTTATGCTTTTGAGTAGTTTTTCTTATGATTTTAGTTGTAGCATGATGATGCTCGGCTAGAACCTCTTAGCTAAGGGTAAGAGGTGAAGTTTGTAGCTAGTTATCATGTAGAATTTGTTTAATTCAAATACCTTTACTTAAAGTTTGAATTTTTTAGTTCTAGTTTGAATAAAGTTGGTATTTTTGGATGTTTTATGAGAGTTCATGTACTTAAGACATGAGTTCCTTACAATTCTTTGAGATTATCATGTTTGGATTGATTAGATTTGAATTGTAGTAACCCTAGAGCATGTCATAGTCTCTTAGCATGGCCGTTACTTCGAAGGCTACATATTTGAATTCTATGTACTTCATTAGAATTAGAATTTTATTTTCTGACTTAAGTGGGATTGTTTGTCTTTGAATGCTTAATCTTGCTACTATATGAGAGTTATAACTTTGAATCTAGTTGTGTTTATGCTTGGATGAATGAATTTACATGAAACTAGTACAAGTGGATCCTTGAGGCCATACTCCCGTTAGTCATTAGATTTTCCTAAAGTTACTGTTTTACTTAGTTTTTAAAATTGAATTCTAAATTTGCTAAAATTGAAGTTGCTAGAATGGTTTGAATTTGTTTACCCTAATTTCTTGTGGACTGACCTCGGTCTTATCGAGTTATTACTACATCACAAGCCTTGCACTTGAGGCGAGCGAATAACATTCACTATGCACATTAGACCGCACTTGTTCGAATTCTTCTATTTCTCAATCAATTGATGGGGATTCTATGTGAATCACTTATTATGTTTAGGGAGTTTAGGATTTCAGTTTCATATCATTAAGTTTATCTGAATTTCGTTCTTATATGTCTTTGAATCTATAAAAGTATAGTTTTCAAGAGAGAGTTGAGTTTTAGAGAAGTGATTTGTTTCACGCTTTTTTTATTCGGGACTAGTAAAATGCTGGTTGGGGTGTGTGTTGAGCTTCTAATTTATACATATTCTAACCCATTACATTACATTTTATGCATGATTTCCATGCTTAAAAGACTATCTAATGTATGTTTTGTGATTGTAGGAATGAGAGAGAGACTTCACCTAATTGATGGCTAAAAGAACACTTTTTGAAGCTATTTGATGATTATAGAAGGTGGGCCAAAGGAATGAAGGAAGAAGCAAAGAACGAAGAGAGAGAAAAGAAGAAAATCTGCAAGTTCAATAGGCTAGACCAGTCGGCCAAACAGGCTCCGACCGGTCAAGACTGGTCGGCCATGTAACAGCCCTCCCTTTTATGCTTGCTGGACCAAATCCAAACCAGTCTGACCGGTCAAGACCGGTCGACCAGTGTAATTTTTTGAATGTATCCAGCAACTTGTTCAGCAAGTTTCGAAAATTGTTGCACCTAAAACTTATTGCACGATTCTAGAAATTTCTAAGTCGGTGGAGCTTCTCCATTATAAAAGGATACCTAGGGGTGGATCTAAACACATCATAGAAGGCTTGAAAAGTTGTGGGAAGTGAAGGAGATCGCTGTGGAGCGTCTGCAACTCCTCCAAACTTGGTTTTTCTATGTTTTTCTTTAGTTTTCCTTTAAGTTTTAGTTTAACTTATTGATGATTGGCTAAATCTCTTAACTAGGGCTAAGAGGTGAAGCTTTTAGTTGTTTACAATGCTTAATTCGAATTAGTTTAAGTACTTTTGGTTTAATGAAGAACAATTCTAGTTCAAGTTTGAAATAAAGTTAGTATTTTTAGTTAATCTTCTATCTCTTGTGATTTCTCTTACATGGGATGTTTTGATTACTAGATTTCTTAATGGGGTGTTGATTAATAGGATTTTGGGTTGTAGAGATCTTAGATCCATCATGATGTCTTGGACGCTAGGGGATTTTACAAATTAAGTTTCCTAAGTGCTTATCTAGAACTAGACTAAAAGTTCTTATATTTGGGATTTCATCTGAGATAGTTGTTTATGTATTGATTTTGGTTCAATAGAAGTTCAATTCATCCTTCTAAATCAAGTCTAGTGATAAGGCTTGGGGAAGAACCATGAATGCGATCTTGCTTGTTTTGTGAAGGATTGGGCTATGTGATTGAATACGCCCAATGCCTTATTGATTATGAGAGAACCATATCAGTAGATGATCCATCTATATTAGACATGTTGTGATGATTTGATTGCTCTATATTTCAATTGGATAGGGATAGAACTCCAATTCCAATTGAGTTATTGGCTTGAATGGTTTGAATTGACATTATGAATGATTATAAATGGATCCTTGACGCTTTAGTGCTTATTTCCCTGATTTAGTTCTAAAATAGATAGTTTTATGTTATTAATTTCCATCCATCAATATAAATCTGAATTTAGTCCATGTTAGTTATAAAGTTTAGAATTATTACGACAATCCTGAGGATCGACCTCGGTCTTACCGAGAATTATTACTACATCGCAGCTTTACACTTGAGGCGAGCGAACTCATTCTTCTGATAGATTTTAACTTTTCCTTTACCTTTCACAGGGACCTTTGATGAGTCGCCAAAACTCACATTGCCATGAACTCGTCCTGTGAGTTCCACGAATAGTTCTTTGTTGCCACTCATGTGGTTGCTTGCACCAGTGTTGAGATACCATACATCTGGCCATTCACATGCCTTTTCTTGTGCAAGGAGGAGTGTAAAGTCTTCATTTTCATGGTGTGATGGTTCGGCATAGTTGGATTGTTCGTCGTGATCCACCCTGCTCCAACACTCAGAGGTATAGTGGCCGAATTTCTTACAATTGTGGCATTGAATGTTCTTTGTATTTCCACAACCACGCATGAACCGGCCTCTCCCATTTCCTCTTCTATGAAGATTGGTAAACTTTTGTTGATTTTATGCATGGCTTGGATGATATCCACACCCTCTGCCTCTCGCATGATTGCTAGTGACACGGCCCCTTCATTGTGTATGGCCATTCTTTTGTTCATTGTGAGTTAACTTAAACTCTAAGGCTTGTTTTAGCATCATAGAGCCGACATTCTTTTGCATTCGTTGCTCATGAACTTGCAACGATCTCATTAACTCCTCAACAGTGAGTTTTTTTTATATCTTTTGATTCTTCAATAACCACGACCACATGTTTAAATTTGGTTGTGAGGGATCGAAGCACTTTTTCAATGACATGAATGTCATTGATCTTTTCACAATTTCTTTTCAAGTTATTAACAATAACAAGTAACCGTGAAAAATAATCGGAAAAACTTTCACTTTCCTTCATGTGAGTCGTCTCGAACTTGGCTCTAAGAGTTTGTAGCCAGACCATCTTTACACGATCAACACCTTTGAATATGATACTTAAACTCTCCCATGCTTGCTTACTTGACATTGCTTTGACGATCCTTTTAAAGGTGGATTCATCCAACCCTTGGTAGACAAGAAACAAGGCTTTCTTATCCTTATTTCTTTAATCTTTGAGGGTAGCCTTTTGCTCAGCGGTGTAGGCGGCTTCTTGCTCCGTAGTGGGATCTACATACCCGTCGGTGATGATCTCCCATATATCATGCGACCACGCCCTTATCTGGATACACCAATTTTCATAGTTGTCCTTAGACAGTATAAAAATCTGCGGCTGGATCGCGGTGGCCATTTAACCAAAGGCTTTGATACCAGTTTGTTGGCTGTACCAGCCTTAAGAAGATGGATCGATTGGCTTTTTAAATCCTCAAGACAACCAGGAAATATGATTTTCAAAGAAGGAATATAGGGGATCAAAACAGAATTTTATTGATTGTATTGAACAACTATGTTGCTGTGAGATTCTTGCATCAACCGGATACACAAGCACTCCTTATATAGGCATTTTGCTACAATGTGAAATGATCAACTTTCCCATACATCTATATACTATAAGGACAACAACATAATTGCTAAAACAAAAAAACAACACAAAATATTAAATGACTTTTCTTTCCAATGCATCTGGAAATGAACGGTCACATGGAGAATACAAACCAAGCTGCTGGAAGCTTCTCTTAGCAATAACTCTTCTTAGAGAATCCAACGGACTAGGTAAATGGATGGACCGGATTGGTGTGCAACTTCCAACAAATTCCAATAACTCACATCACTCATTTTGATCCCTTCAATGGATTTTTGTAATATCATTGATCGATGATTATTAGGTTGTCCACTGAGGTGACATTGAGGTGCACAAACCCATGAATATTGTTCATAAGTACCTTAGATCTACTATCCGTTCGTAGGCATCCAATTCTCATATCATGGCTTGGTTCACGACCAATATAACTTAAGTATCATGTAATATTCAATCTTACTAGCCCCAGTGACTAGTTTGTAGGGGATTCATTATCTTGGAATTTGTAAGTCATGCTCTTCCAGAGGAATTTCAAAACATGTACATCTCTTTTGGTGGAAATGGATTTTGATAGAAAACCAATTCCAAGTACTTACAGTGGCTCAAATGCAAGAATTTTTGTATACTCATGGATTTCATTTCTACAAGGGCTATTTTCTCTATATCTAAATGATCAATTAGTGCTTTTGGAGCATTTATCTTAGGGCTTGTTTGGATGTGTTAAGAGTATAGGATATTTTTGTACAGTTGTATATGTATACGCTGCAGTATATACTATAGATAGTATATAGAAGAAGACATATTTCTCTGAAGATTTCCTATAAATCTTCAGATCTCTCATCACTTTTAATCTCAACTCAATATAATATAGTTTCCACAATGTAGTCTCTCATGTATAACATCAGTATCAGAATCATCATTTGACTCTAATCCCAACCATCTTTCCTTGTCTCTCTCCCTTGATCCTCATTGTTCATCAACCCACACCCTATCTCCATCTCTATTTCAGCCTCACATTCTCTAGCACAAGGATTGTCTCCTACCACCAACCTTGACTATAGATGTTGCTCTCATTGCTGGATATGCTGCATTATTTGTTATGCTATCACTACCAGTTAAACCCACAATTGTTACTGCATGTGGCCGATTACAGCCTTTGGCAACTCTCAAGAATTCTATAAACTAGTACGAATTTTAAAATCACATCTTAATTTTCTCTTTGCCTAAAATGTCCATGAGCCAAACATGGCCTAAAATAACATAATTTTCATAGAAGCACTCCAAAATATCATTGTTAGTGTTCCACATATCAACACCATCACACCTAAATTTGATATCCCTTGCATTGGTATCATGGTATGCATATTGAATCATTCATTATCAATATGGAGTCGTATCGCCCCACATCACTCCTGTCGGGTTGTTTCAGGCCAATATTGACCAATGCGGTCGTATCATTAACGCACCATACTTGTATGTACAAATACTGCCACACCATTAATGCACGGTACCAGTATATATGCACCAATACCATCGTGCCATTCATGCACAATACTGGTATGAATCGACAATACGTGCCGATATCAAATGATATATTAAACCTTCATCACTATAGCTCTTAAGCGTCCAGAGATGCGATTCATGGCATATGACACCATTTGGAGTGGAATTATAATCCATTTGAACTGGGATTTTACTACTATGAGCAAGTAAAGGGGTACACTAAGAGCATGAGAGTGCATCGGCCAATAAATTTAGGTTCTAATGGCAATGGATTGCCTTAATAGCATCATGTTACACTCAATCTCTACAAGTGGGCCCTATATTTTTATCATAAAGATCAATGATTGTTACGATTCCAATGATTTAAAGAGACTAGCTTGATGCGTTCCATCAGTCGTAGGGCTTTTGGCATATTGGAAAGGCTCTTAACAATTAGTGTCGGAGCTAACACCACATCTTGGAGTAACCTGTGGAAAGGGCAACTGGACCAGAGTGAAAGCCACCACCATATGGAAAGGGCTATTTATGCAACCGAAGTGCAGCTATCATGCCTTAAAAAGAGCCACTGTGGATGTCGGCTGTGGAGTGTGTTGGAATGTTATGATCACAATGGTTTAAAGAGCCTAGCTTAACGGTTCCATCAATCCTAGGGCTTTTGGCATATTAGTAAGTGATTTTGTGTGACTTGCAGTAGATGGACAATAGATGGAGGATGACTTGAATCGCTTGTGGATTGGAAGGATCTAAACATACAAATCTTTGACCTTTTTATATCTTTATCTTAACCATCTATTTCATGCATTGATCTCAGGGTTGATGACATTAGATCTTGGAGATTATAAGTGAATCTGCTGTAGAAAATAGGCCTTAACAGATCAATGGTCTCGATTTCTAGACCATGGCCCCATTTGTATGGACTGGTGTAATTGGACACTTTTGTGATGCTTCAGGACTTCATACTTCCTCCTTTTAAATGTAAGAAATGCTAATTGCAATGGCCTCACATGTGGAAACTAGGGTTACAAGTTGGGTTTAGGTCAACTGAACCTTACCAAGTTTGGGTTGGGTTGTCAAGGTCCATAGGTTGGGTTTGGGTTGGAAAATGTCAGTTCGATCTGAAATCAAGTTAGGTTTGGGTTGAGCAAATTCTTGTCAGGTTAGGTTGGGTTGTGAATAATTGCATGTATTTGTGTTGGGTCGAGTACGGTTGGTTTGATCAGCATAGAGGAATTCAGGTTGGGTTTGGCTTCAATACCTCTTATTAGAATTCAAGTTGGGTCAGGTTGTAGGTTGGATCCTCTTGAGTTTAGGTCAGGGCACCGGTTTATTGGGAAGGGCACCCACGAAAGTGAGAATCAAACAAGATATTCACACAATGGCAACAATCAAGCAAATCGACAATCACAAGAAGGCAATTCAAATTTTATGTGGAAAAATTCCTCAAGGGAAAAAACCACAGCATAAAGCGATCACTGTGAATAAAAAGTTACAAGAGATTACAATAGAATGACTAACCCGAATCCAAAGCCCCACAGAGAAATCCAAGCTAACAAATAAAGACCAACATAGCCATTTCTTAAGTTAATTCTCTCACCCTAAAACTCTCTCAATCCACTTGAACACGACTAGGACTCCTTGTGTTCTACCCTAATCCCGCCTTACACCCCTTTAAATAACATAAAATTGAGATTAAAATAAATCTTGTGTAAAATCACACAATTGACCTAAACTACGCACGCACTGTCGGGCGCTTGACCTAATCCCATCGGGTGACCGGTGGTCTAAAAAACTGTCCAGAGAGTAACTAGTTTTGTCCAAGGGAGTTTCGGGAGCCCAAGCTAAGCCTGTCAGGCGACCGACAATCCCAATTTTAATCCAGCAATGTCTAAATTCCAGAAGCCGCATCCTAGGCAATTTCAGGAGCCCGACCAACTCCTATTAGTCGCCTGAAGCCCCCTGGTGTCAAGATTGAAGACAACCCCAATAATCTCCATAGTGGCTTCAATCTTCATCACTCCACTACTCCTAAGGTCCATTCTTCATCTCCTTCATAGCTCCATCACTTCTTATGCCCTCACTGACTCTATACCTGCACCTTCACGCTTCGCTCACTCATGTGGCCCTTGCGTACTTGCCACATATGAGCAATCGTTGATTCTGCTACAACTGTTGGAGCTCCACCGTGAGAAGTGCTCCCGATCAATTTGTAAAGATGGTTGCACCTTCGTGCCTTCATCATCACGAGTGCCCCTTTTGACACTTTACAATACTGATCGAAGTCAATGAACTTGCACCCCATCGCCTAGAGTGCACTAAGAGAGATTAAATTCTTTTTCAACCTAGGGATGTGCCTTACATCTATCAGGACTCGTTCGATCCCATCGAACATCCCAATGTTCACTATGTCAATATCTACCACCTTATGGGCATAGCCATCGCCCAAAAACACCGATCCACCATCATACTCGCTGTATATCATGAATGAACTTTGGTCATGACATATGTGATACGATGCACCTGAATCCATGAGCTATTCATCGTTGAGTAACTCCGTTCTGGATACAGTCAATACATCGCAAACATCAAATTTATCCTCTGTGGATTTCGAGGTATTAGCCACCTAGAAGAATCTTCAGATTTCTCTTGCATTGTCTTGAGATTCTGACAATCCCTTTTTATCTGCCCTGTCTCCCCACAATTCCAGCACTTCACCTTGCTTTTCCCTTTGCCCTTAGATTTAGATCTTGATCCCAAACATCTCCCATCCTACTCAAAATTTCTTCCTCTCATAACCAGTGCCTCATTCATAGATCATCCGTAGAAGAACCAATGCCACTGCTTTTCTTTTTCATCGCCTTCAATTAGAGGGCTGAGATAATGGCCTCAACGCTAATGGTCTTCCTACCTACGCACAATGAGTCCTTGAACGAATCATAAGAATCCGAAAAAGAATTCAATGAGATGCATGCTTAATATTCATCTTTCATTTGTTCATCTGCATCTAACAACTTGTAAACGAGCCTATTAAAATGGCTGATGTGCTCTCAACATCAGTCCCCTCTATCATCTTCAGGTTAACCAATTGGAGCATAAGATAAAAATGATTTTCAAGAGACTTCTTCGCATAGATGTTCTCTAACTTTGTCCATGTATCAGCCATAGTCTTCTCCCTCATGACGTTATACAAGACCTCATTTGTCAGGCACAACTGGATTGAGATATTGGCTTTCTGATCCATCTTCTTCCACTCTTCTTTAGTCATAGCCTTCGGTCGCTTCCCAATGAGTGCTTCTTTCAATCCTTGCTGAACTAGGAGGCCCTTCATCTTGACCTTCCATAGCTCAAAGTTGTTTTTCCCAGAATACTTCTCGATGTCAAATCTTATGCTAGACGTCATTGATACCTTAACTCAAATTCTGTTAGCCTCCTAACGTTCGCTCTGATACCACTTGTTGGGAAGGGCACTGGCAAAAGCAAGAATCAAACGAGATATTCACACAACGATAACAATCAAGCAAATCGACAATCATAAGAAGACAATCCGAATTTTACGTGGAAAAACCCCTCAAGGGAAAAACCATGGCACAAAGCGATCACCATGAATCAAAAGTTACAAAAGATTACAGAAGAATGACTTACCCGGATCCAAAGCCCCATAGAGAAATCCAAGTTAACAGAGAAAGACCAACGTAGTCCTTTCTCAAGCTAATTCTCTCACCCTAGAACTCTCTCAACCCACTTGAACACAACTTGGACTCCTTTTGTTCTACCCTAATCCCACATTACACCCTTTTAAATAGCATAAAATTGAGATTAGCAGCAATTCCTATGCAAAACCGCGCAACCGACCTAAACTGCGTACGCACTGTCGATAGAGCTAGGCACAAACCAAGGCAGCTCGAAAGCCTGACTCGGATTGGTTTGAAAAAGCTCGGCTTGGATTGGTTCGAATAGAAGTTCAAACCAAACCAAGCCTTGAAGTTAAGCTTGTTTGAAAAAACAAATCAAGCTCAAACTAGGGCAGTACCGGCTTAGCTCGGCTCAAAGCTCAGTTTGATTCGGCTTAATTCAGCTCGTAAATTGTAAGCACACTGTTGTTTCTTGTGGTATGATCCACTTGAGCTTTAGATATGATTCCATTTTGGGATCATGTCCTAAAATGATATATAAAACCAGATGGACGTCATGGATAATACATATATATACATGATGACATGGATAATACGTATACATGAATGCACATTGTTTTCTTGCACTTATAAAATTATGGTTGTGTATTTTTGTTTGGAAAATGCTCTTACATGTCTATTTTGAAGTTGCACTCCTCCTTTGGAGGATGTTAAACATAATTTAGTAAGATACTTTTGTATTTTTTTTCTAACTTTTTAAATTCTTTTCTATTTAAACAAAAGAAAAAGAGCCACCACTTATTTGAACTCGTCCTGGTCCAATTCAAAAAAATTGACCAAATCGATCTAGACTCGAACCAGATTTTTCTGGAGCAAACCAAACTCAAGCTACATAGGACAGCCCGAAACTCAAACTGGGTCGATCCACAAATTGGGGTGGCACAAAAACAAGCTAAACCAAACTAGGGCTAACTCGGCTCGGCCCTGATCGTTGCCCACCTTTAATTGTCGGGTGCCCAACCCGATTCCATTGAGCGACCAATAGTCCAAAAAATTGTCCAGATAGCAACTAGTTCTGTCTAGGGGAGCTTCGAGTGCCCGAGCTAAGCCTGTCAGGCGACTGACAACCCCAATTCCGAGCCAGCAGTGTCCATATTCTAGAAGCCACATCCTGTACAATTTCGAATGCCCGACCAACTCCCATCGGTCTCCCGAAGCCCCCTGGGGTGTCAAAATTGAAGACAACCCCAGCAGGTTTGACCCTCAACCTGAGCCAACCTGCCCGAGTTGAATCCCTACTACAAACTGGTCACAACTTTGCAACACTTACCTATTCGTCAGGTGCTTTTCACGTGCATATGAAATTTGAATTAATCCACACTTTCTATTAGGATTTTTTTAATATATGTGTGGACACCTGATGCCATATACTCCTTGGGTTTGCCATCTCAATTGCCTGACTTTGATATGGAAGACGAGGCCAGTGTATGGTGGATCAATCAATACATCACCTTGCCTTGTGTCCAGAAGTGAGATGGATCTACCGTATTCCAGTTTTCCCTCTCCACTACCTCTCTCTCATCAAGTGAGCTGCACATAGATGTTGAATTTGGACCGTTGGATTTTTTTTCCCAACTACTCATTTTTCTCACCCAAGTTTGACTTACCTCCCATGGACCAATTTATCTAGGATGATTATAAATACCTTCACAACCTTATGACAGTTGTAAAACACCTTCCCTCTAGTTGAATTATTGTAAGCATGTCCCCTCCATTAGAGACATTACACGTGATAAAAAAAAATACCATGGCACGAGGAGTTTTCTTTGCTTGACTGTGGGGTATGTAAAAATGCCACCAATCCGTGCATCTGGATCCGTTCATCATAAATATTAGATGCCCCAAGAAAGTTCGGTTAATCCAACCGTTGGGAGGGCCAAACCATGGAAAATAATGGAGAACCATCTAAAAATCTCCAAATTCATGTGGTGTGTAGCCTGATGGTTGGCTTAGATTGAATTTTGGAATGTCTTATTTTCTCGGCGAAGTGACCACGCCGAACTAGTTGGATGACATACACTTGATACAATAGGCTCATGCATCTATAATTAGCAACGTATAAGAGGGGTAAGGTAGTCAATTGGTCAAATATAACAGCTGTAAAAGTGTGTGGGAATTTGAAATGAATTTGTAAAATAGAGAGTATGTATTTATTAGAGTTGTGCCCCGAAAAACTAATGTAAACCTTATTTACTAGTGATGTGGATGTGATATTGATGAATTTAGCCATAGATCATGATGATCAGGGGTCCTAGATGACCATGAATTTATACCATGATTAATATATGGAAGTACTTTAAAAATATATGAAAAATGGGTAAACATGAGAGGGATTTCTTTGGTTATTCTTAGAAATTAGGGATTGGACACAATGGTCACTGACCAAGTGGGACTTGTGTGCCATAGATCTCAGTACCGTACTGTCCCATGACAACTTAACAAGTTGTAGGATAGATCTATGGTTGTTATCATCATTATGATAATGGATGTGATTGTCTTATGTAAGGGGATTGATGAGAAATGATGATGGAAGGTCTCCACACCATCGGGTAGATGATGAGTCAGCTTGCCTTTGCCCTATCCAAAGTAGGTGTGAGTGTGCCTTGGAAATATGACCTTTGTGTCATTGGGCTTGCATTAGTAGATTGAGGACAAGTCTCTAGACTAAGAGGCTCCATTATGCTTGAACTATAATCGACTTGAGGATGCACTAGTGTTGAGCTCTAAATTTATTTATATCTAACCCCGTTTCATCACATTTTATGCATAATTTCTATGATTAAAGGACTAATCTAATGCATGTTTGTTATTGTAAGAATGAGAGAGAGAAGTTATGAATTTGATGTTAAAAGGGTCCTTTGGAACTACATTGAAGACACTGAAAAGAAGCCTTAAAGAATCACTTCAGAAAGAATTGGATCGGCCAGAAGAAAAGAAGAAATCAGTAAACACATCAGTAAGCCACAGGGCACCAGACCATCCCATGACTGGGCACCCGAAATTCGTAAGCCATTAGACATTTCTGGAGATGACCAGGCGCCCGACCAAAACATGGTTGTGCGCCTGATATTCAAATGTGAATTTATCAAAAACCTGTTAGACTGATTGAAGCATGGTCGAGCGCCCGACCAACACCTGACTGGGCGCTCGACGACCGACGTAAGTGCGTACCTCCTTACACAATTCTAAGGCGGTGCGTGATTTTTCTTATAAAAGGATACCTTGTCATCCTTGCTAAGGTATTCTAGAAGAGTTCTAAGTTCGTGGGGAGCAAGGGAGATCATCGTGGAGCGATCGCAACTCCTCCAACTCCGATTTTTCTAGTTTTCTATGCTTTTAATTAGTTTCTCTTTTATTTTTAGTTCAAGTATGACAATGCTTGGCTAGAACCTCTTAGCTAGGGCTAAGAGGTGAAGCTTGTAGCTAGTTTTCATGTTGAATTTGTCTAATTCAAGTACCTTTACTTAAAGTTGAATTTTTAAGTTCTAGTTTGAATAACGTTGGTATTTTTGGATGTTTTATGAGAATTCATGTGCTTTGGACATGGGTTCCTTGCAATTCTCTGAGGTTATCATATTTGGATTGATTAGATTCGAATTGTAGTAACCTTAGAGCATACTATAGTCTCTTGGCATGGTTGTTACCATAGTCTCTACCGTCTAATATAAAACCACCGAAGCTTGACCTTAAACCTCTACCATCTGAGTTTAAATATGTATATTTGGGTCAAGAAGAAACATTCCCGGTTGTCATTGCCTCTCACCTAGGAAAAGACCAAGAGTTAAAGTTGATTGAGCTACTAAAAAAACATAGGGGAACCATAGGTTGGACAATAGCGAACCTCAAGGGGATAGACTCTTCAATCTGTACTCACCGTATACACCTCGAAGAGAATGCGAAAATGACTAGACAACCTCAAAGAAGGTTAAATCCAAATATGATGGAGGTTGTCAAAGCCGAGGTATTAAAGCTACTAGATGTGGGTATCATCTATCCCATCTCGGATAGCCAATGGGTGAGTCCTACCCAAGTTGTCCCTAAGAAGTCCGGTATTACCATTGTCGAGAACGCCAATAACGAGCTTATACTGATTAGAGTGATCACCGATTGACGAATGTGCATAGATTATCGGAAGCTAAACACGGTCACTAGGAAGGACCACTTCCCTCTCCCATTCATGAATCAAATTTTGGAGAGGTTAGTGGGTCACTTCTATTATTGCTTCCTCGATGGCTATTCTGGCTACAACTAAATTGAGATAGCCCCGAAAGACCAAGAGAAGACTACCTTTACATGCCCGTTTGGCACCTTCGCATATCGAAGGATGTCATTCGGACTATGTAATGCACCCGCCACATTCCAACGATGCATGTTGAGTATTTTCTCAGAAATGGTGGGTGAATTTCTTGAGGTATTCACGGACGATTTCTCTATTTTCGGTTGTACTTTCGATGAGTGCCTAGATCACTTGAAGTTGGTCTTGACAAGGTGCGAGGAGAAGAACCTCGTTTTAAATTGGGAGAAGTGTCATTTTATGGTACAAAGAGGAATAGTCTTTGGACATCTTATCTCGTCCAATGGAATAGATGTAGACCGGGCCAAAATTGATATAATTTTCAATCTACCACCACCCAAAAGCATATGCGATGTGCGGTCATTCCTTGGACACGCCGAATTTTATAGAAGGTTCATAAAGGATTTCAGTCATATCTCTAGGACCTTATGTAACCTTCTCCAAAAGGAGAACCAATTTGAGTGGAGTGCCGAATGTCAATTAGCTTTTTCAAAGCCAAAAGACGTGTTGACAACCGCTCCTATCATGCAACTACCAGATTGGTCTGTACCTTTTGAGTTGATGTGCGATGCGAGCGATTATGCTATTAGGGCGGTGCTAGGCCAAAAGAGGGATAAGAAGCCCCATGTTATCTACTATGCGAGTAGGACCTTGAATCCCGCCCAAGTCAATTACTCGACTACGGAGAAGGAGCTCTTGGCCATCATTTTTGCCTTGGACAAATTCAGGCCTTACTTAATAGGATCCAAGGTCATTGTTTACAGGGATCATGTGGCACTGAAACACCTTCTTTCTAAGAAGGATGCTAAGCCTCGTTTGCTTAGATAGATCCCACTCCTTCAAGAATTCGATTTAGAGATCAATGACAAGAAGGGAGTAGAGAATGTGGTGGCAGATCATCTATCCCCCCTAGTTTTACCCAATTCTATTGACGAGTCACCTATTGAGGACTCATTCCCTGATGAGCAACTCTTTGTTGCTATGCATCCACCATGGTACGTTGACATAGCCAATTATCTTTCCACAAGTGCGATGCCGATTCATTGGACTGCGCAGGATAAACGAAAAATTTCCAAGGGAAGTGCGTAGATTTTTCTAGGATGAACATTTATTGTTTAAATATTGCCCAGATCAAATAATTAGGAGATGTGTCCCTGATGATGAACAAATTTCTGTCATCTCCTTTTGTTATAATCAGGCGTGTGGTGGTCATTTTTCGGCAAGAAAACTACTGTAAAAATTCTACAGTGTGGTTTTTATTGGCCCACTATATTTAAGGATGCCCACGAGTTTTGCAAAGCATGCGAGCGCTGTCAAAAGCTAGGAGGATTGTCCCGTCAAAATATGATGCCTCTTACCCCAATTCAACACCTTGAAGTCTTTGACTGTTGGGGCATCGATTTCATGGGACCATTCCCCTCATCTTTTGGACATGTCTACATATTGCTGGCCGTAGACTATGTGTCCAAGTGGATAGAGGCTATTCCATTTAGAACTAATGATCATCGTATGATTTTAAAGTTCCTTAAAGAAAACATATTATCTAGATTTGGAACGCCTTGAGCTATCATAAGTGATGGTGGTTCTCACTTTTGCAATAAGTCCTTTGAAGCCTTAACGAGAAAATATGGCATTAGGCATAAAGTGAGTACCCTTTACCACCCACAGACAAGTGGGCAAGCTGAAATTTCCAATAGGGAGATCAAACAGATTCTGAAAAAGACGGTGAGACCGGATAACAAAGATTGATCACTGCGATTAGTCGATGCTCTTTGGGCTCACCGTACCGCTTTTAAGACCCCCATTGGAATGTCTCCCTATAGACTGGTCTATGGGAAGGCTTGTCACTTACCTGTGAAACTTGAACACAAAGCTTATTGGGCGATTCGGGCATTAAATTTTGATATTGACAAGGCTAGCTCACTTCGCAAACTCCAATTGAATGAGCTTGACGAGATTCGGAACGATGCTTATGAGAACTCGATGATTTACAAGAGTAGGATGAAGGCCTTCCATGACAAACACATCTTCAGGAAATCTTTCCATGAAGGTCAGAAAGTGCTCTTGTATAATTTCGACTTCATCTTTTTTCGGAAAAATTGAGATCTCGATGGACCGGCCCATATATTGTTAAAGACGTTTTTCCACATGGGGCTGTCGAGATAGAAAATGTGGCGAATGGTAACTGTTTTAAAGTGAACGGATAATGCCTTAAACCATTTGTTGAGAAATTTGATTCAGAGGACATTCCATCACTCTAAACGATCTTGTGTATCGGGACGATTGATCTCCTAGTCTGACGGAGGTATAGAGTAGATTAGGTTAGTTTTTTTTTCTATTTTATTGCTTTAATATATTTTGATACTGGAGGAAGACCCCCATGTTCGACTCTCTCAGGTAGTATCGTTCTCATGCTCTGTTGTTTTACCATTGCTCTCATGTTCATGCTCATTGCATATCTTTTTACATTGAGGAGAATGAAAGATTTGGTTCGGGGGTGAGATTTTCGAATCTAGCACTTTGTGATATTTCGAGCAAGGTTTTGCAGAAATCTTTCAATTTTTATGAAATATCAAATCTCTTTTGGAAAACCTCGTTTCTATGCACTTGAGATGTCATAAGGATGAAAGGATAAAAGATGAACTAATATGATTTTGAAATCTCTTAATTATCTTAAACAGAATAGTTTTATATGTGAATCTTCCCATTCGTTTGATCGATAGAACATTTGAACACTTTTGAGTTTAGTCCACATTACACGATTCTCATGATTTAAAGGGATTACTAGATTTGTAGATTGGTGAGACTAAAGATTTGAAGTGTTTAGGAACCAAACCAGAGTACTTTGTCCATCCTTGTTAATGTGAATTAAGTGAAAAGAATGAAAGATATAGATTTATAAAAATCCTATCTAATTTGTAAGAAAATAAAAGAAAGTATGAATAGTATTGAATATTTGTGAAAAAAATCCAAAAATGGCTACTTATTACCAACCAGGGGATGGTCTACCTGTAACCAAAGCTGGAAATGGCAAGTAATGTGAAAGCCATCAAAGGAATGGTAAGGAAAATTCCTTTCATAGGCAATTGGTTGATCTGTTGTTCGCTCGCCTCAAGTGCAAGGCTTGCGATGTAGTAAAAACTCGGTAAGACCGAGGTCTATCCACAGGGAATTAGGGTAAACTAATTCAAACTATTCTACCAACTTTGAATTAAGCAATTTTGAAGTTTGATTTCATAAACTAAGTATAAACAGTAACTTTTGTAAAAATCTATTAATTAATGGAAGTAAGGCCTTAAGGATCCACTTGTAGTAGCTCCATGTGAATTCATTCATCCAAGCATAAACACAACTAGATTCGAAGTTCTATCTCTCATCTAGTTGGAAGATTAAGCATTCAAACACAAACAATCCCACTTAAGTTCGAAAATTAGATTCCAGTTCTAATGAAGCACATAGAATTCAACCATGTAGCCTTCGAAGAAATAACCATGACAAGAGACTATGGTATGCTTTAGGGTTACTACAATTCGAATCTAATCAATTCAAACATGATAATCTCAGAGAATTGCAAGGAACCCATGTTCGAAGCACATGAACTCTCATAAAAGATCCAAAAATATCAACTTTATTCAAACTAGAACTTAAAAATCCAAACTTTAAGTAACGGTACTTGAATTAAAAAATTCAACATGAAAACTAGCTGTAAGCTTCACCTCTTAGAATTAGCTAAGAGGTTTTAGCCAAGCATTGTCATACTTGAACTAAAAACAAAAAGAAAAACTAATTAAAAGCATAGAAAACTAGAAAAATCAGAGTTGGAGGAGTTATGATCGCTCCATAATGATCTCCATTGCTCCCCACGAACTTAGAACTCTTCTAGGATGCCTTAGGAAGGATGCCAAGGTGCCCTTTTATAAGAAAAACCACGCACCACCTCAGAATTGCGTAAGGAGTTACGCACTTACGTCGTTCATCGGGCGCTCGGCGAGTGTTGGTTGGGCACTCGACCATGCTTCTAATCGGTCCAGTGAGTTTGATAATTTTTCTTTGAATTTCGGGTGCTCGGAACCTCTTAATCAGGCGCCCGGCGGGTCATCGGGGGCCCGGCCATGTCCAGAAAAGTTACAGCAAAGTGGTGGTCGGTCGCCCGAAAGCAAAAAATTACAGTTTTTCTGGTTTACAGGGCCATCTGTTGAATTTTTTGCATTTTACTTTTCTGGCCCTGCAGTCCTGCAATATGACTTTTCTGGCCATTCCAGGTCTTCAAATTGATTCCTTCAAGGCTTTTTCTCAACTTCTTTCGCTCATCAAAGCTTGGTCTTTTAGTCATTTAAAATCCTTTAAATTGGCATAAAATCATTGTCATCTCTCACTTCTCCTTGCTTCTTTCTTCCGTTCCTTTGGCTCATCTTTATTCATCATCAAGTGGGTTTAAAAGCATTCTTTTAGCCATCAAATAGGTGAAGTCTCTCTCTCATTCCTACAATCACAAACATGCATTAGATTAGTCTTTTAATCATAAGAATCATGCATAAAATGTGATGACATGGGGTTAGAATATGTATAAATTAAGAGCTCAACATCTGTACACTCTTAGATATCTAGTTTAGCTGATTTATGAAGAAGGTAAACCTCGAAAGTCATGAGATGAACATACACAATGCACACTAGACCATTCATGTTCGGATTTATCTATTGGTCAATAAATCGATGGGGATTCTATGTGAACACTTATTATGTTTAGAAAGTTTAAGAATTTAATCTCTCATCATTTAGTTTTTCTGATTTTTGCATCTATATGTTTTAAAGTCTATACAAACATAGTTTCCAAGAGTGAGTTGAGTTTTCAGAGAAGAGGATTGTTTCATGCTTGTTTTGTTCGAGACTAGCGAAATGCTAGTTGGGGGGGGGTGTGTTGAGCTCTAAATTTATACATATCTAACCCCGTTTCATTACATTTCATGCATGATTTCTATGATTAAAGGACTAATCTAATGCATGTTTGTGATTGTAGGAATGAGAGAGAGAAGTTAGGAATTTGATGTTAAAAGGGTCCTTTAGAACTACATTGAAGACATTGAAAAGAAGCCTTAAAGAATCACTTCAGAAAGACCTAAATCGGCTAGAAGAAAAGAGGAAATCAGCAAACACATCAGTAGGCCATCGTGCGCCCGACCATCCCATGACCGGGCGCCCGAAATTCGAGGAATAAATGATGAAGCCGCTGGACATTTCTGGAGCTGACCGGGCGCCCAACCAAAACATGGTCGTATGCACGATATTCAAATGTAAATTTATCAAAAACCTGCTGGACTGATTGAAGCATGGTCGGGCGCTTGATCAACACCCGACCAGGTGCCCGACGACCGGCGTAAGTGCGTAACTCCTTATGCAATTTTGAGGCGGTGCGTAGTTTTCTTATAAAAGGATACCTTAGCATCCTTGCTAATGTATCCTAGAAGAGTTCTAAGTTCGTGGGGAGTAAGGGAGATCATCGTGGAGCGATCGCAACTCCTCCAACTCCAGTTTTTCTAATTTTCTATGCTTTTAATTAGTTTCTCTTTTGTTTTTAGTTCAAGTATGACTATGCTTGGCTAGAACCTCTTAGCTAGGGCTAAGAGGTGAAGCTTGTAGCTAATTTTCATGTTGAATTTGTCTAATTTAAGTACCTTTACTTAAAGTTTGAATTTTTAAGTTCTAGTTTGAATAAAGTTGATATTTTTAGATGTTTTATGAGAGTTCATGTGCTTCGGACATGGGTTCCTTGTAGTTCTCTGAGATTATCATGTTTGGATTGATTAGATTCGAATTGTAGTAACCCTAGAGCATACCATAGTCTCTTGGCATGATTGTTACTTCGAAAGCTACATGGTTGAATTCTGTATGCTTCATTAGAACTAGAATCTTATTTTCTGATTTAAGTGGAATTGTTGTGTTTAAATGTTTAATCTTCCAACTAGATGAGAGATAGAACTTCGAATCTAGTTGTGTCTATACTTGGATGAATGAATTCACATGGAATTACTACAAGTGGATCCTCAAGGCCTTAATTCCATTAATTAATAGATTTTTACGAGAGTTACTGTTTTTACTTATTTTATGAAATCAAATTTCAAATTTATCAATTCGAAGTTGTTAGAATAGTTTGAATTGGTTTACCCTAATTCCCTGTGGATCGACCTCGGTCTTACCGAGTTATTACTATATCGCAAGCCTTACACTTGAGGCGAGCGAACAACTAGAAGTCTAGATCTAATTAATTAACCTTCAAACCTAATGATATATGAGAATTAATGTCTTAATTATACGTTTTGGCTCACTTTATGAGATCATCATGTGGACAATAAAAGTGAGTGTAGTTGAGTGCATTCATTATAGTCCTTCTGAGTCTGATCACATTGTCCAACAACAAGAGATCCACTTATTTTTTAAGAACATACGGCTAGGTTCAGTATATAATTCTAATGCAATTTAGCATATGAAAAACTATAAGATAGCATAATACCATAGTTAGTGTTTCCTTAAAATCTAACTCTTTATAAATAGATTCTATCATAAATGGAGAGACACCAGCAGAAAAAGACCCTTGGACGCTTCTCTCCTTGTGCTTATCTTAAAGAGAGAAGAGAAGAGAGAGAGAGAGAGAGAGAGAGAGAGAGAGAGAGAGAGAGAGAGATCCATCCCTCCTTCCCTCCATTATACATTCCACACATGTGGGTCCACCTTTATGAACAGCTGAAGTACATATATGCTCTCACATCCATAGGAAAGATTTGGAGGGACTTTTTAAGTTTTTCGACATGGATAAAAATGACAGTTTTTCGCTGGCTTTGATTAAGTAAATCTTGTCTGTAAGTCTTGTTAACCTAATATCACATGTAGTAATCCAAACCAAAGGGCAGGTGTTGACAATTACGAAGAATTAGAGGAGAGGCTTTTAGAATAATCCTTTTTATCAATTTGTCCATGCATGTTCATAGTACTCAGTACCTGATCAATGGCCTTGATACCTGACACCTATGTCGTCCTCCTCCATCTCTGACACTTATCCTCCCACATGAGGGTCTCTCTCAGCACACTGTAAGTTACAATGCTCCTACTTGCACCAGGAAACTTGCAGAGTCTAGTACATCAATCCAGCTGCAACAGACGTCTAATAAACATTCGTAGCAGACATCTAATAAACATCCCACTGTTAGTAGACACCCACACGACGTTAGTCACACTTTAATGTTAGCCACCCCCATGTTGGGATTCGATATCAGGACCTCAGTGTTGAGACGAGGTTATCTCCACTCAATCTACCACTGTCCCAAAGGTTTTCGAAAGTTTGTTACCTAAAAATAGGTCCATTCAACAATTTTAGCCCTCTAGTTAAGGGGACCACCATGGATGGCCTTCATGGTCTAAAGAATCGCTTTTATTAGACAATCCTAACCATTCATTGCTCTCCAGAATCCCATTCATTAGGCAATTCTAACTGTCTTATCCATGCTCGAGAGTGAACGGCTATAAAAGAAAAGTGGAACTTAATGATGGGGTAAAACATCTACTCAGGTGTTATTTTTTCACCGTAGTCATGAAAATTGTGTGGTCCATATTAACGTCCAAAATTGGAGTAATAGATATTAACCAAGGACCAACTTTAGATTTTCGTCGCTCGATGAGGTGAGTGGAGATGAACGATTCAGATGATGGGACCTGAGACCACAAATAAAGAGATCATGAGGGGGTGACGGTCATGCTAGCGAAGGACCCTCCGATGCTTAAGTCAACAAGCGTGATTGAGCGTAAGAGCTTTGAGTATCGTATATGATTGTGTAAAGATGACGTACCTTAAAGTCATACGGTAGGATCCTTTTATAGATGGTAAAGATCCATGATTTTCGACAGTTGATCCGTTGATTATGTTATAAGAGATGTATTTGGATGAGATATTATCCATGATGTATTTCCAAATTGGGAGAGATCACCCTTATTACGGTCGGATCCTGTGTATCTCGGGATTGATTGCTATATATCTTAGTATAATAGTGTGTATTGTACTTAGATCTGAGGACGTCTAACGTCCTCAGTTGAGTTGTTTTACAGTAGTATGACATATGTTCATGACTAGGCATGAGGACTCTACTCTGACTTGGGCCAAGGCACTGAGGATGAGGCCTCTACTATGTAGAATTTGAAATCTAGTGGTGACGAGGAAGGCATTGGCTCTTCTATGTGGCACTTGGTGTCCCAAGGAATGGTCCTCAGTATCGATATGAGGCCAAGTGGTCAGGAACTTATCTGATATCTGGGACCAAGCATGAGGCCTTATACCTCATTCGTTGCTGACTTCATTCGTTGCTGAAGATAAGTGAGATGACTTATTGTCTTTACCAGCTTCGATCATTCACTAGCATTGTGATTAGTTGACTTTAGTGGGCTACACATCGATGGTTGGACTAAACATCAACTTCAGGAATCATGTGAGATCTACCTACAACAGCCCATCCGCCGAAGAGTCCAAATTGTACGACTGGACTGTACAAATGCCCCACTGTCACTAGGAGCACCATAACTTTAATGCTACAGGGACGCAGATTGCCTGTGCCCCCGGCGCCCAGGAAGTTCATGTGGTTTTGGAAGCTACATGGGCCCAAAGAGATGCATGTGAGAAATCCATTCCGTCCATTAGTTTTTCAACCTCACAGTTGGAGAAAAATTAGAAAAAAGGAAGATACGAAACTCATGTGGGCCACACAAGAGGAAACAGCGTTGGTTAAACGCCTACCATTGGAAACTTTGTGAGGTCTACAGAAATGTTGAATTAGGATTATATTGGTGCCTACATTTTACCCCAGTGTCAATAAAATTATGAAAGGTTTGAATGGAATATAAGCATCATGTTGGTCTTTAGGAAGTTTTCAACGGTTGACATTTCCATTCTCACTGTTTCCTGTCATGTGGCCCACATTAGTTTGAATCTTTCTGATTTTGGAGTCCTGTCCAATTGTGAGGTTGAAAAGCTAATGGACGGAGTGGATTTCTCATGGGCATCTCTGTGGGCCCCAAGCGTTCGACCACAGGAACTTCCTGTGGCCCGCCTGGGGGACAGTCAATCCTCACTAGATCATGTGGAAGACTCCTATATTAGTTTCACACCATTTAAAAAAAAAGGCAGTGACTCATCATCCTCACATTTTGCACTAATTTACAGATATCTAGACCATCCAACATGTGGGTCCCATTGTGGATGGATCATATATCTATTAACACTCTAAAGAAAATACTAATCATCCAATTAATTGCTATGAAATATACGTTTAAAAATAAAATAGTGTGTGGTCTAGATCCGATTAAAAAAAAAAAAAAAAAAGATGGTTAATATCGTCTCCTTATGCTCCACGGTTAGACCAGAGATTTGAACGGTCCACGTTTCTTTAAAAGTATGCCATGTCTACGTTTGAAAAATCACCACCATTTTTTAAATGTTGGAGATCTAACAGAAAGATGTTAGCTGTGGTGACAGCTGGAAGAATCCGAATACAAGTATACATGTGTACAGCTGGCATGATGCTATGCAACTCGTTTTGCACCACACAACGGTTCAAAAATTCAAATAATATTTATTTGACACGTGGACGATCCAACCATTAATTTGGACTTTCGATTTGAAGGTTCTCATCAACGACTGTCCATGGTTCAAAAATACTCGAGACAATTCTAGCCATTGGATGGGTGGCCAAGAAATGTGTTACGTCATTTTTTTTAATGTATCTTTGAAGTCCATTTTGCATGCCACTGTTTAGATACATGGATTGTGAGTTAGTGCTTTCTTTTTTGACGTGGACCGTCAGATGTGGGCCCACAGTACTAACGATCCAGATCGATGATTAAACCATCCATCCCACTTTTCCAAAAGCTGCATTCCGTGGTCTCCTTTATACGCGCGCGCGTGTCTTGTTAATTGATGTGATGTCTCACTCCGATTTGAAATGATGGACGCCCAGTAAAAGAATCACTGTAGACCCCATAGTGATATCAAGGATGATCAACCGTACAATCAGTTTTTATTCTTTTCTGGTAGCACGGGAAATGTTTCATGGACTTAAACAGACGGTTCAGATCGATCGATTGACTTTTGAACCGATTCAAATAGTACACTATAACTCATACTGGTACGAGAGCACTTGAGCACCACATAGATTCACTTGAACAGTTCAATCGGTTAATCGAAACGGTTCATTACGTCCACAATATATTTGATAGGCTATCAAACAAAAATTGTATTGATCGGATGATCAATTCATCTTTGTTTGGGTCTTATTTTCTACAGCCATCCATTTTCAAAGCCATGGATTTGATGGTTACAATTCCCTTACAAAACTGATTCTTTAATATCATAAGAAATTCATGATTAACCCTAACAAATAGATGGATCAAATTGTTAATTGAACCTATTTTGTATAAGTAATCATAACCGTACATTAAATACCATTGATCAAATGGTTCTTATTTGTCAGATCCGTGTCAAATTTGTATGGTCTAGATCAATGCATTTGACTTTCTATATTACCCAATGCAACTATGAACACTTAACTCATAGTGCTCTTAAAACACTGCGTGCATCTCTACCCAATGCTCCTAGTTGTATCGGGACACTTGGATAGTCCAATCAACCAATCTTGACCGTCCACTAATCCCAGGACATATTTGTGGGGCTACCATGTAAAAAAAAAAAAAAAAAAAATACCAACTGAATATTTGAAGAATCCCATCAATAGCCTACAAAATGGACAGACGATTGAAAAAAAAAAACATATCAAATAAAAAATCCGAGCCATCTATTTGTTGGGATCCACCATGGACTACTCATGATTTCGAAAAATCACGTTATTCAATAAATGGGACGGTCAAGATTGTTACATAAATGGTCAGTAACTTATGGACGGATGAGATCAATTGACAAGCACAATTTTTTACATGTTAGCCATGTAATGTTTAATGGACCATGTGGACAGTCCAGATCAATTGATTGGACTGTCCAAGTGCCCAAATACAGATAGGAGCACTACAATTTAGAATTCTCTAAATGCTCTGAATCATTATTTAAAAAAAAAAAAAAAAAAAAAAAAAAAAAAAAAAAAAAAAAAAAACATCCCCACTTTCCGCCACATGCCAGATAGAGTGCCAGACAACATATCAAAACAAACTACTGCATGGAAAACCCACAGTTTCCAACAAACCTTGTTTTTATTCCCATCACTCGCTGTGTCCCAGAGTTCTGCTGACATGGCCTTTTCCATCCAGCTCCCAATCTGCAAAACACGACAGCACCCAACACGGTACGGCCCTGAACGTGGGGCTCACCTTGATGTATTTATTATATATCCATTCCGTCCATCTGTTTTTCCAGCTCATTAAAGGGAATGAGACAAAAAAAATAATCAGGTCCAAATCTTATGTATACCACACCACTGGAAAAAGTGATGGTTGAACATTAAAAACTTGTTGTGGGCCACAAAAGTATTGGATAAAGGTGATATTTTTTTCACAATCTTCATCCAGGTCTGTGTGACCTTATCAACGGGTTGGATGGAAAATAAACATTACGTTGGGCCCTAGGAAGTTTTTAACGGTGGACGTTCAGTCATCAATGTTTCTTATAGTATGGCTCACTTGAGATTTGGATCTCACTCTTTTTTTGGTTTATGATCTAAAAGAAGCTGGAAAAACTGATGGACAGCGTGGATATACAATCCATACATCAAGGTGGGCCCCATTGTCAGGGCCGCACCCGTGTTGAGTAAGGCCGGTGCCGTACCTAATCTGCTCCGACAAAATCAGGCACCAATTCTTCAATTTCATTGCCTGCTAGGCTCATCTGATGGTCCACCACCATTAAATTTTTTTTTTAAATGGTTGTATTCAGCCGTACCCATGGATCAGTTTCAGTGAAATCCAGACCATCCAATCCGCGGACCGGGATAGAGACCTCTAGCCCAAAAATTGGTTGTTTTTCAAATGGACCACTCAGCCACTCATTTACCAGCGACCATTGGATGGTTAGGATTTCCCAATCAGTGTAACTTTGGATCCTCTGTCCACAAGATGTCAACAATTTGAATGGTCGGAGAGCAGCACATGTGGTAAGGACGATAAGCTGCCGACGGTTGAAAATGATGGGGAACTACCACCAGCGTCTTGACCATTCAATACATGTTTTTCCAATGCGAAAATTTATAGTCCTGGTGCATCTCTGAGTGTCCTGCTGGACTCATTTTTTTAAAAGTGGGGCCCACATGTCTACGACCCCAGACCGTTGATGTTATGGGCCATACTGTGATGATCCAAAAACTGCAATACAAACGAGTTACCAAATGGTCAATCAGTCGCCTAGAATCAGACGGTTAAACAACAACGAGATCACCAAATCTTAAGGATGAAATGTTGAAATCTAGCAAATCTTTTATCTGAGCTAGGCCTCATAACATCAACGGTCTGGATCAACGGATAGTGGGTTTAGCGGATTAGATGAGACCCGGCCTACCCAAGACGGTGCCCGCTTACCGTGGGGCCCACCTTGATGTATGTATTATATATCCACACCGTTCATCCGTTTTCTCAGGTCATTTTATGACATTATACGAAAAATGAAACAGATCCAATTATCAGGTGGACCATATCATAGGAAATGTGTTGAATGACCATTAATGGGCCACGAAAGTTTTGGATCAAGCTGATATTTGTTTTTCTCCTTCATCCAGGCTTATGTGACCTTATAAACAGATTGGATGGTAAATAAACACTACAGAAACATTGAGGTACGACATAAGAAGTTTTTAATGGTAGGATGGTCAATCAACACTGTTTCTTATGGTATCGTCCACCTGATAATTGGATATTCTTAAGTTTTTGGAAGATGACCTAAAATGATCTGGAAAAACGGATGGACGGTGTGGATACATAATAAATACATCAAGGTGGGCCCCACGGTAACCCCACGGTAAGGGCCGCACCGACATGGGTGAGGCCGGGATCTCACCAAACCCGCTTCTTGTACGAAATAGGTGCATCAGTACACTGTTCATGTTCTGATGCATCAGGACTCTTCCTCTTCAAGAGGACGGTGGACTCTACCATTATTTTGCCAGCGTACGTATTCGGTATGCACCACCCCACGGCCCATATAAAATGCATGTACCTTAATCCAGACCATCCAAGTCATGATACCATGAAAATTACGTACGTTTGATGATCCTTTGGTACAATCAATGATTCAATGGTGGTGAATGGACATATGGTTAGATTGCAGCGCAACCCAAAAACACAATTAGTTGGACGGTTCGGATTAGCTGAATTTCAAAGCTGACCGTTATTTACTTTAATCATCCATTCAATGGCCATATAATATGTGTAGTCTTATTTATCCAATTTTATTTGTGGATTTGGCCCCTATGCACTAGATCTCACAAAATGGACGGTTTGGATTAAGGTAATTTGGTGCCTAACACGCAGCAGGTGTGTGCATGTGTACATTATATTACACAGTCCTTCAGAGTATGGTACATGTCCTCTTTCGAAAGAAAGCAACGTCTCAAGAAGAACCTTCCCACCTCCTTCTCTCTCCCTCCCTCTCTTTTGTTACAAGCAAAAATAAGAAAACAAGAGCCATGCATGCAATGGCATGTGGAATTTTCACAGACCCATTTTGCACAAACATGAAATCAATCTTTCTAGTGCAAGGAGCTCAGATTTTGGACCACTTAACAAGAACATCTGGCCATTGAAAATGGGCTGCTGTTGCATTTCTTCAGGTGGGCCTTTTGACGCCTGTCTGCCTGCCTGTCATGGCCCATATGAGAAAGAATCTCATTTCTTTCATAGAAATAGGAATTTCCACTTCTTTCCAGATCATGTCACAGAAAAGGCAAAAGCAAAATCATGTATATATAGGAAGAGAAGTTGGAACTGAAAGATCGAAAACAACCTTTCCTTTTAATTCCCTTTCAATAAGGATGTCTATGTGCTAAATGCAATTAAAATCACTTTCCTCTCTTTGCCTGTCCACAGCCTCATGGTAAAAATCCAAACTCTCTCTCTCTCTCTCTCTCTCTCTCTCTCTCTCTCTCTATTTTATTTATTTATTTATTTTACAGTTGGTAACAACCAACAACACACATGGGTCTTGATTTCTTGGTCTGTAGGCATATATAGACGTGTGATTATAATCACACATCATTTTCACTTCATAGATGATTTTTTTTATTATAAGATAGTACTTTCTTGTTGGGTTTTTTTTTTTTTTTAAATTATTGTTTTGGGATCTGGACAAAGACATTTGAGAGAGTATTTACAGTGCCAGGCATGTGCTATCTGTATACACATATATGTATGTATATTATCCCTTTTATTTGATAGAAGATTTAAAGTGACCGTTTAATTGTTGGGTATCCAAGGGGTATCTCAGATGGTTGCACCAGTGTTGAGCTATGTGTATACAAACATGTGTATATGTTGATTTTTTAAGATATAAGAAGGGCTGCTGTCATTTGGGTGTCTAACATCCATCTTTAGCAGTAACTTTATGGGTCTGGATAAAGAGATTGTGGCATGTGGTTACACCAGGCTTGGGTATATATGCTAATCTGTTTACTTGAGAGAGGATTTTAAGAAAGGCTACTATCATTTGGGTATCTAACATCCATCTTCAGTGGCTGATTGATTGTTCTTTTGACTAAGAACTAGACAGTACTGATGGCGGTACGAATAAGTCATTACGATTCCGGAATCAAAGGTGAGATACCATCCATAGAGTCAGGTATTGACAATGTCCGACGAATCTGTCATTTAAGCTTTTGTAAGGTCTGATCATTCTTGAGTTGTCACTTCCTGTTTTTTTTAAGCAAATGGGGCTACTCTGGGATATTGATGGATGAGATGATGAGCATTGAGCAGAAGAGTGGGGCAGCTGAAGTTGGCCATTGCGTTGTCATTTGATCTCTTTGTCGCAATGGCTCATACGAGATCCGATTCTTGAGTACATTTGAGATCTAGCCAGTTGGGTTTTCTGAATGCTGTCGATGTAAAGCAGTCCAGGAATCATCTGAGTGGTATGAGTGTTGAGTATTCCATTTAATACCAGCAGTATTCAATCGTCAGCCACACTGTATCTGGTGTTGTTGTCACAGGTATGGAATCTGAATATAGTTTTTCTTTAGATAATTTTTTCCTCTATGTTTTTTACTTGACCATTTGATAGCTTAGGTCCATATGTATGGTTCATTTAGGCTGCATTTGGTTGCACCAAATATCATGAAATATCATGATCAATCAGTCTAATTTGATGCAACCAAACTCATCCTTAGAGATGATTATAGGCTAATTTAGTTGGACAACTACTTAAAGTCTGTTAACTTACTTTTACACACTTGATTTCAGCCTATCTTCATTTTGCGGTATGTTGGTATAAGCATTTTGTTTTATTTTATTTTTTGCATTTCAGATTCAATGTTTGCATCAGTCAAACAAGAGTTGGAATTCCTACTAGATGTCGATTGCAACACTAGTTGGAGGTGCAGCAGGAGGTCTAGCATTGGTGGTGATAATTATTTCATTCATATGGCTTTGCTTGCAACGCTGTAAGAACTTCTCAAACAGAAATTCCGAGACCGGTTCTTCGGATCCGTCTGCTCTAGGTAGGAACTCTGGGAGACCATACAAACATTCATCAGGAGAAATACAATAGATCCTTGTTAGAGTAAGGCTTTGAATCCCACTCCCCCACATGCACCAATGTGGCAACCGGACTGTTCATAAGGTGGCCCCACCATGTACATTGCCGGGGACTAAGAATCAGGCAGATTCAGTCAACAGGTGGGCCACACGAGTAAGAAAAAGATGGACATGGTTAAAGAGGATAAACCAGTGTCGAACATCCAGCATACGTCCTGTCCACCTGATGAATTGTGTGGATCTTGAATATGTGCCACATTAGCATATGTGGGAGAGTGGCAGGTAGCTGTAGCAGGATTCAGATAAGCTACAAAAGTTGAGATGGTCTGCTGCTTTATACTTTTTTCTGATTTTACAATGAAGTAGAATAAGGGAAGTGAATCTTCTCAGCTGCAGGTCCCCAACAGGGAGCTAGGCAATTTACAATGGAAGAGTTAGAGCAAGCGACCCGGCATTTCAGAGAAAGCAAACTTATTGGAGATGGTAGTTTTGGTTTGGTGTATAAGGGATTTCTTCGTGATGGGACTGTTGTGGCAATTAAAAGGCGTGTGGGTGCTCCTCGTCAGGAATTTGTTGAAGAGGTATAACAGTTCTCTAACATACAAATAGTACATTGGTTTGTATTTGGACCATCAGTAGAGATCTGTAGCTTTCATGGTGCCCTTTGTAGCTTGAAATTTTGAATTACCAATGTCCTAATTCTGTTTTCAGATTCTTGAGAGGACTAGTAAATGATAATAACAGTTTTGAGTATGAATCAAGACAGTAATCTGTCTCTAGTATTGCTGCTTAAGGACCTGTTTGGATGCTAACAAATTTGTGAATTGGGCAATTTCTACATCAACTCATTTTGAATTGGAGCATTTGCTAATTGAGTGGATGTCCAAACACAGCCTAATAATACAACAACAGCTTTCATAACTTTGTTTGATAAGCTTGCTTTGATTCAGATGTTTTAAATCTATGGATAAATTTTAAAATCATTTAGTAGAATGCTCAGTAAGATCCTTCACATCTCCTCCACTCCAGCATTTTCCATATCTCTATAACAACCCTTCTTTGATTTTGGATCCCCTCCTGAGAGCAACTGTCGCATTTGTTCGGCGTCTTCAGATGCATGGTTTCCTCATAAGTTTGACTTTTTTGGGCTTTGGGCTCTGAATTTGGGGAGGGGGTGTTGAGCTGTGGCTGCCTATCATGTTTCCTTTGATGGTGGGGCGGCTGAGTGAGTGGCTGGCAAAGAGTTGATTGTTGGTTGGACTTAGTTCTTTTGTTGTCGAGACTCCAGGCATTTTTTTTCCTTGTTATTTTGTCTTTCTGTTTTATGCTGCATCTTGTAGTCGTATGATAGGTGAGGCCCGGACTTTTTGTGGCACCCACCTGAAATTTTTGTACAGATGCTTTCCATATCTACAAAGTTACAGGTGGTGTGCTCCCACCTTTCTGCAACAAAAAAAGAAAGTTGACTTTGTGGGACTCTTGCATGTTTTAGGAGTAAAATCTCAGTAATCTCCTCCTTATGATGCTACTCCCGCTTCAACATCTCATGATTCGTAGACTCTTTGGGTCTTCAAATAGTTCATCTTATAGTTTTTTGTGGCTGCTTCAACTCCTGCTTCCCACAGCTGCTGGCAATGAAATCTAGAACAGTATCATCCTAGCAGTAGAATTGGGGCTGTTCAATAGGATTTTTTTCTTTTTGTAAAACTAGAATTCTTTTTCCAATAAAAGTAAGTCCTATATGGTAGAATTGGGCTGATCAATAACTACAGGCATTCCTACTTTCTACTCTCCGAGGTAAACTAGATTTCTGTGATGGTACATGTTATGGTAGGCTTAACTTTGATGGTAGCTGCCCAGTTAAGTAGGCCAGATAGGTTCGGTGTTGTCTTCCATGACATTGATGCAAATCTGCTAAGGGAGACTAATTCAACCATAGCCACAGCCAAGGCCTTCCTTCTTAAACCGTATTTGTGCCTTTTTGCTACTCCAAGTCATCTTTTTTTTTTTTTTCCTTACGATAGGGACTCCATGTCATCTTAAAGGCATCTTAACCAATGTTATCTAAATTGACAAACCCCAAATATTTTCCATTCCCAATCCTGCAATCCAAATTATGGTTCATTTACGATCAGGATTGCTATTTTACTGAAATAATGGTTTACATTCTTATTGTCGATTAAGCTGTAATTTGCCTTTATATTGTGAATGTAAGTGATTATTCTTTGATATATGTACCATTCATCATTTCATATATATATATATACACAAGATCAATTTTAGTTATATACATTTATCATGTATTCTTAGTAGTATGTAGTGGAGCAATCACATGAAGTAGTAGTGTACTGCACACCTGTTGCCATACCACAACCAGAGTTGCCTACGGCCCAGGTAACCTCGATTTTAATTCTTAAGTTGGAGATATTCTTCATGGGATTTTCAATGACATTCTGCATATTCTGGTGTGCTGGGAAAGCTTAAGTTACAACTCATGCTCTGATGAAAGGGCTAGTCTAGCAACTTGTATTTGGGGGACGATCCCACAGAAAGGATCTTGATTGCATTTTGCTTTGTCGTAATAGAGTTTCTTATTCTTTCACCTACGAAAAAAAAAAAAAAAGTAAAAACCGTAGACAGTGTTTGGAAGTATGGCTAAGCTGACATTTTGTTGAACATGTTAGTGGGGGAAGACTTCACTTTGGATTTTTGGGGCAGGGCAGAAAACAAAACCCAGATGGCGGGTTATCAGTTGTCTGCTTTTACACCCCAAAAAAATGAAGACAATATTATTTTAGTGGAAAAGCACTCCACAAAATCCATTTTCGAAGGCGCTTTTAAACAAACCCTTAGAGTTGATGTTTTTCTTTCATTAGAGCTTTAGGTGACGTTTGGTTGCACCGAATTTCATAAAATATTGCACCATGTCAGACTGATTAATCATGAAATATTGTTGAATTTCATGATAGTCGGTACAACCAAATGCAGCCTTAAATAGGGCTTGTAGTATTTTGGTAGAGAAAACCACAATACCCAATCTATGTTGCTTTCAGTTCTGATATTGCCTGCTGGGGTTAAACCCATCGTATACATGGATAACATCACTCATCTGTTTTATATACAAAGTGACACCTTCCAGTGGCCAAACAGGTGCATTACTTATCAGAGATTCGTCACCGTAATTTGGTTAGTCTTCTCGGTTATTGCCAGGAAGCTGGTATGCAAATGCTAGTTTTCGAAGATGTCACAAACGGCAGCGTGTGCAGTCATTTATATGGTAAGTTTCTATCTTTTTAAATGAAATAGACTGCTGTGAGGTATCACAATTAATATCAATGATATGGCAGTTTGTGTTGTGCAGTCATTTACATGGTATGTTTTTTCTTTCTTGATTGCTGTCATTTATATGGTAAGTCTCTATTTTTTTTGAATGCATTCAACTTTGGTTGGGCATGGCGGAACTGTCTTACAGATTTCTTCTTTGATAGATACCAGACAAGAATCAGCGACACAGCTAGAATTCAAACAAAGGCTTTCTATAGCTCTAGGAGCAGCCAAAGGTAATATACTCAATGAAGCTGACGGCATCTCCCTTGTTCATTTTTCAAGCCAAAACAAGAACTATTAGAAATTTATATACCCATCCTTTATGACAAATGCCCAGTTTATTTCTACTTCGGAGAAACCAAAAGTACAGCTTCTGCTATTGTTTTAGCAATGTAGAAGAAAGTGGGAATACGTATTGTACTGTATAAAATGGTCCTCATATAGTCTTGAGGAAGCAAAGATTTTTTTACTATCTATCTATGAATTTGCAGGTTTATTCCATTTACATAGTCTGACACCTCCATTAATCCACAAGGACTTCAAAACTAGTAATGTCCTTGTTGACGAGAACTTCATCGCCAAAGTAGCAGATGCAGGGATTTTTGGAATACTTCAAAGAGTCGAAGAAGCAGGTCCTTCATCTCAAATGATGGGTGGCGATGTTTTCCAAGATCCAGAGTATGTTCATCTTCTACCCCCTTTAGTGCATCAGAAATATGTTTAAAAAAACACATACAGTGACTTTTTGTCATATTTATCAAAAAACGGTTATATCTTTCTTTCTCATCACATAAGAGTTGATTTATGGAGTACTTCAGAATCTAAAGGATTTAAAATTAGTCTGACTAAAACAGAGTATATGGAGTGTAATTTTAGTAACAATGGGAGTGGAAATGAGGAATTAGTTAAGACTGCTGACCAAGAAGTTTTCCAAGATGATCACTTTTGATATCTTGGCTAAATAACTCATGATTGGAGAGATTGAGAAGGATGTTGTCCATAGAATTCTAGTTATGGAAGTAATGGAGATGTACATTAGGAGTTTTATGCAATCATTGTGTACCACTCAAACTTAAGGGGAAATATATGTTCTAGGGTAGCTATAAGACCAGCACTGCATTATGGGACAAAATGTTGAGCCGCTAAGGAACAACATGCTCATAGGATGAATGTAACTGAAATGAGGATGTTGAGATTAATGATTAGCAAGACGAGAAAGGATAGAATTAGAAATGAATACATTCAAAGGAACTTAGGGAGTTCCACCAACTAATAATAAGATAAGAGAAAGATGGATTGGACATGTGAAATGGAGACCAAGAACTGCAGCAATTAGGAGTGAGTTGGTCCAAGTTGAAGGCTCTAAAAGGGAAACGAGAAGGCCTGGAAGGACATGGGTGGAGATATTAAGAAAAGACTTGATGACCTTTGGTCTACGTCTAGCTGAAGTTATGACCCTTGATAGAGTGGAATGGCAGAACAGGACTCACATAGCCGATCCCAATTAATCGGGATAAGGCATATGATGACGATGCATCACATAATAGTTCATTCTATTCCCACCTATGTTGCATGGATTCTTCTAAAATGGCAAAGTACCGATGTTTGAGTCTATGATACACATGGCTCTTCTCTCAGTGTAGCTAAACTTCACATGACAGAGATTTAAATTTGCCATAATTTCAGTTAGAAAAAAATGTTTTATCGGAACTTTTTCCACTACATACACAGACCAATTAAAACACCCATTATAGAAGCTGTCACAACCCAAATATTATGTGAAAGTATCAACTTCCTGAACCGGTTACATACTGCGGAATCCATGAATCCAAGTTTTTGGGGTGTGCTGAGTTCAACACTCCATACCCATGCACGGTTCTGACACTCTTACCTATATCTATGCAACTTAGGTTACTTTCATAGGGAATCAATGACTCAATGCATGCTTTTATCAGTAATAAGCCTGTTTGTCATTTATGTGTAATTCAATTTTATCACAGTCTTTGTTGGCACTCATATAACAGTCTTTATTTGTTCAGGGTCGAAGTACAGGGCATGTTCTCGGAAATGAGTGATGTTTACAGCTTCGGCGTATTTCTTTTGGAGCTTGTAACTGGTCAGGAAGCTATGCATTTTGGCAGCTCAAGAACAGGAGAAAGCTTAACCCAGTGGGTAATTCAACATTCTTTATCTAATTGTGCAGAATTTCCAGTATCATTATTTTTTCTATTATTATTATTTTTTTAATGCATAGAGCAGATGCGACATTTTGTTCAGCACTAATTGTCAAAAAGTGGTCATTTCTTGCAAAGTAGGCACAACAAAGGTCCCGGTTGAGTTGTGCTGAACCATCTTGGTGCCGTTTATTAAATGGGCATAAAATTCAGGCCCGGGTCTAACCCAATCATGGATGAGCCTGAACTTGCACCCGCGCCTGGCTTTGATTTAAACATTTTGCAAAATTGAACTCTTTTATTTTTGTTGTTGGTCTTGGATATTCATGCATTGTTCTTATGGGAGCTGCTTGTGCATGCATCCTGGTTTCCATCTTCTTCTTCTTCTTCTTCTTTTTTTATTGTTTTCAAGAACCCATAAACGAAGCCATTCAAAAATAAATAAATAAATGTCCACACTATCAATGCAAAAGGTCTCTGTACTTTTTGAGTTTTGCCTTTTATTTAGGCTTCACTTGGAGCTCTCTCTCTCTCTCTCTCTCTCTCTCTCTCTCTCTCTCTCTCTCTCTCTCTCTCTCTATATATATATATATATATATATATATATATATATATATAGAGAGAGAGAGAGAGAGAGAGAGAGAGAGAGAGAGAGAGAGAGAGAGAGAGACGGACGTACGTATGTATGTATCGTATTAAGTGATTACCTTATTGTATCTATTTTTTACTTTCATTGTCACCTTAATTTTCAACATCTGTGAAGGTGGAATTGCACATGGGTTCGAATGATTTCGTCGATCATCGGTTGGGTAGCAGTTTCACCGCAGAGGGCATGAGGGAGTTGATTGGGCTGACTCTGCGGTGCCTGAGTTCAACCAGAGATGGGCGTCCAAAGATGGGCATCGTCGTGTCTGCGCTTGATCAAATACTAGAGAAAGAGATGGCAATGACTACAGTCATGGGGGAGGGCACTGCTACATTTACTCTTGGAAGCCAGTTATTTACATCCACGTGAAGAGCCAATATGATTTGTCGGTCTTGATTTATATTTGGTGGAACCCAAGTATTTTTCTGTGTTAGTTAATATTTGTTGGGCCGGTTGTAAAATGTCTAGTCCTGGGGCCTAGATTTTTCTGGTCAGCACCAAAGAAACCAGCTTTCTCACGTTCATATTCCTTGCGCGTAACAAAGAACCATCAGCACTTTGTTCCGCTAGCATCCCCAGATGGACATCATGGATTTTTCTTTTTCTCCTTTTTTCCTGTCATGTGTAATTGCAGCTTTGTTATTTGGGAAGGTTAGAGTAAGCAATTAAGCATTTTCAGCCCTGAATTGTCGGGCTACCGATTTGATTGTACATTATGCAGGTGCTTTTGTTATTGGTATTTGGGTATTGTATGATTGATTTGGTATTCAACAAGTTGAAATTCCAATAAACTAGTCCTCCAAACAGGAGGTTTTAGATATTCAGTGGTATTTCTGAAATTGTAGATTGCTTTATTTTTTCCTTTATTTTTTTTTATTTTTTTTTATTTTTTCATTTTATCAAAGGATAATCATATCAGCATATGAAATTGTGGCTCTTAATGGATAGTGCTGACGTTAAAATACAGAGGAGTGCTCCTTGCATATTCTTATCTGCCAGTGCCAGATACCAGCAGGCACACGTTGATGATATCCAGCCAGTCGGGTAGGTCCCACAGTGATTTCCTTCTTTTTTTTATTATCCATGACTAGCTATTTTACTGAAATGGAACAAATCTTAAAGGCAAGAAAGGATCCATATAGCACACAGTCTCGATGAAGAATATTGTCTGCAAAAATCACTTGATGACCCAATCTGAACGGACAAGATGCATCGACGTTTAACGAATACAAAGAAGAGTCTCTATAACATGCAAGAATATATGCAGAAAAGGAAGTAATTTATAATCCTTTTTTATACATGAATATGACAATTCAGTTCTTTCCGCCCTTCATAACATGGCGATGGTTTTCTACAGCTGTGGTCCTCCGCCAATTCTCAACTGCTCGATCAACTGTAGCCTTTGCTTCACAAACCTCTGCACCAGAGAACTTGTGTTCTATGATGCCTAATGGTCCTGGCTGCAGTACCTTTATTACAGTCTCCATATCCTGCTCCAGCTCCCTATAAAAGCAATCACCCGTAATGGAGAAATGAGTAAGATGGCAGGACAACATAGCCTCAGAAGAGCAGAATTTAAAAAGAGATTTAATATAAATAAAAATTTAAAAAGAGATTTAATATAAATAAAAATAGAGAGAGAGAGAGAGAGAGAGAGAGAGAGAGAGAGAGAGAGAGAGAGAGAGAATGGTGTATGTGAGGGCACATGTGTATGTGGACGTGCATGGGTGCGCGTGTGCCCATGTTCTTTCAGTCATGTACATGATACCCACATGAGAACTGTTGCAGCACATGTGCAAGCATGTGTTTGGGATCCCATTGGTCAGGCAGCCCCTACAATGTACATGCTTTTGGCTTTAAAATCTGGCTGGTCTGCTCCTCATGGGGGCCACACATGCGATAAATATGGATGATTATTGCACAGGTGTGGCCCATGTGATGAGCGGACAAGCCTGATTTTTGGCTAGTTTGAGCTAGGGCTTGCCTGATAAATGACCTGTGGAATTTGCTCATTTATAGCCTGGCACGAAATTCTTAATCCTCTTTGCAAACATCCAATTTTCCCACATCATGCAACTCATGTAAGCAATGCAAATCTCCTCACAGACATCTACTTTGAGTTCTTCTGCATTACCAACAACCACGCCACTAAATTCAAATGCAGTGTCTGTTATTATAAAGGACTCGTTTAAGAATTTCAATACCTAGACCATGGCCTACACCATTATCAAGGTGCAAGGAGCAGAGAAGCATGCATATACAGCTTCCATCAGACAAGTTAAGCAATGAGTTCAAACTTCAGATGGACAAGTACAGCATGACTATTTAATCTTATCCAATCAAGTAACTCACTCAGGACAGATGTCTCAGTTGGAAATGAACAGGTGTCAACAAGGGGACCTTGAAAAACCCAACATGCTGAGATGCCAACATGTCCATGTAAATACATATTGACTTTGAAAAAAATGTATTTATACATTTTGATTCTATCTACATAAGATATGGAAAATAAAAAATGCATCAACAAAAATACATAAGAACCATAAAAAAGTATTACTAAATACTGCTGAAACACGATAAGAAAAGATACATTAAGGGCCTGTTTGTTTTTTCATTTCCCTAGTAAATACCCTGAAAATGGGTAATTATTACTATTTTACCATGTTTGAAAATCGGGTGATATTTATGCTTTGAAAACCGGCCCAAGAGAATGGATTTGAATTTGTGGGCCCCACTGTGATGTACATGATATATCTATTCCGTCCATTCGTTTTATAGGAATATTTTGAGACATAAGCCAAAAAATGAAGCAGATCAGACACTCAAGTGGCCCACACCATAGTAAGTAGTGTACTGAAGAAGTTTTAAATGGTAAGTGTTTGATTCCCTTTTTCTTGTTGTGTGGTCCACTTGAGCTTTGGATCTGCCTCATTTTTGGGCACATGCCATAAATTCAGGTGGCATAATGGATGGACGGTGTGGATAAGCAACATGCATTATGGTGGGCCCTACTAATATTTTACAAGTTTCTCGATTTTGATGCCAAAAAAGTAGCCAGTCAAATCAACGCATGGGTACATGTGCGGTAAATAGTTGGGGAAGTAATTATTACCCATTTGCAGGGTAATTCCTAATGAATTTGAAAATCAAACAGGCCCTAAGGTTTTGACAGAAATGCCGACGTGTTTGTCCACAATGTCTCTGACATGGTGTAGGACATGGCATTTTTTTTTCAGACAATGAAATGTCCTTGTTATGTAGGATTCAATTTTCCTGAAGCGTGCGACCACATTCACTCAGAAAGAAAACAACACACAGTTTGTCCCAAGTGAAAGAAGAATCAAGAAAAGCCCAACCAATGTGCCTCTGCAGAAGTGTCTTTCGATTCTTCTTCTATGGTCTGAGTCTTCAACCTCGGTTGACAGTCGGAATACCATACATTCAATAAAATCAGAAAGAAATGGGCCGCACAACTCATAGGCAGTGTAATATCATCTCGTGCTGGTGATCCTAGACTTCTTAGGTATGATGCCATCTAATGCTGAAGCTTCTGCACAATCAAAACCCAACAATGCTTTCTTCTCTTACTAAACCACATCATTTTTCTTTTTTCATAGAATACTGCAATTATGTAACCAAAGCATTGGTTTTCTTTGTTTGGTCGAAACCTGGGAATCCTTTGAAATAAACAAACTCACTCTATCCTTCCAAAGAGTCCTACTCAATCAGTGCTCAAATTGCCATAGCATCTATAACACTGCCCATTCAACAAAATTGCCACTGCATCTACTTGATACCACCACCACTATCATCATCACAGTGGCCATCATCATAGCCTTGAACCAGTTATTAGGGATTGGCTGCATCTTTTTTTTTTTGGTTAGTCATGCAACACACCCACCCAGTTAATCGCGGTACACACCCACCGGGTCAGTCATACGTCGCACCCACTAGTGCGGTTAGCAGCGGGAGTTTCACCCTGATGGGTTTCGATACCAAGACCTCTTGTTGAAACTCCGTAGAGTCTTCCAACAAGGTAAAGGCTCCGAACCCAGGGTTGGCTGCATCTAATAAGACAAAACATAACAAATAATCACAGCGTGTTTGCTCTGCAAATTCACATTGCCTGATGTTCAGGTAATTCCATTGCTGGCCACCATGACAATGCATCCATGTCTAAAAATGTTCAGGTAATTCTCATATATCAAGCTTACAGAATCCATGTCCACAGTTGCATCATCATACCAGTTTCCATTGATTAGAAAACATGCCCATCTGAAATTTCTTCAAAGTGAAGAAGCAGAAGCAAGACATTCTCACTTTAGAAGAAAAGACTCATTGTATTACCGACTTCAAATCACAGCATAAGAGAACTCCAATGCAACAAAATCGACTTTATATTAAATGTTGATATTTCATAATGTAAATCAAGTCATGGATGTAACAGAACTATATGAAGGGGGAAAAAAAAATCCAACACCAACGCCATCTCATAGTACAATTTCTTTCTTGATTGAGCCAATTCCTAGAAAGCGCATCCATCATTCCTCCATTTATCTTCTTGAGCAAGTGATGCTAATAATCCCACATCAATAGCGAACTTCAATTGATAAAAAGGTTAGAATTGCATCAAATATTTTTTCTTCTAACAAGACCGCTATACCCTATTTTTGGGAACTCCTGAAGTAAGAAATGTTTTGCACACTTAGTTAATTAAATGACACGAGAAGGTGCTATATCAAACATCTGACCAGCATTTTGGGTCAAGCTCAGGCCAAAATGCATGGAACAGAGAACATATATTTCAACCTTTCTAAACTCATCAGAATATTTACTTTCGAGGTAACAAAAAACAGGTTGTCACAAAAGCTCTCGATAGACCTCTGCTAATTTTAATGGGTCCAAGTCCAAAATTTCAGACCTGTTTAAAATTTGGCTGGGTTCGTGTACACCATTTTTGGATCCAATTAAAATTGGGTCTAGTCTGTTTTGGGTCGAGTCCATCTTGGGCCTGGTTACAATTGTGTTGGGTCTAGTTACTTTTCATGGTAATATTATGTAATAATTTCTTCTTCTTTTTTTTTTTTTTGAAAGATAACTGAATTTTATTAAACAGAAACAAAAAACGGAACAACAAAAGAAGCAGAGGAGCTGATCGCTGAGCTAGAAACCCAGCTACCCGCCAAGGAAAAGAAGATTACATCCCTTTAACTTTTCCGAATTCGATGCCGACTCAATGATTAGAAACCTCACTCTTTGCGATATAACCTCAGCTGTCTTGCTTTCACCACGAAATTATACTGTAATTTCATATTAATTACTGTAACAATGGAATGAGGTTTGCTAAGCCACATGCATACATGAAAGCGCAGTTTACACACCGCACATGAGTTAAAGTGGCACACATGAATCTGATCTAATCCATCCATCGGGTGGGCCGACCATGTAAATGCCCTAATAACCAGACTGGGAACCAAGTCCAAAGACCTGATGGGTACCCAACGGTTACCAAGACCTGATTGGATCCAGGTTCTAAAAAATGACTCCATGCCCAGAAAGTCCCAGCCTGATCCGCCCAGGCACGGGTAGTCAAGGACACTACCCATACCTGATCTGCTGACAGCCATAGATTTAGAGAAGACTTGTTATCGATGTTATCGACAGCGAATGAGAGGGGTCAAAGCCCGACGGGAATGAGTCTGGGAGAGCCATAACAGGTTGGGTCTCCACGAGAGTCTCCGCATTCTGGCCTAACCAATTTCCAAATGGACGGGCTACATGCATACAACCTGATCTACATATTGTCAATTTCAGATTACCAAGATAAATATGAGGATTATCAGCGCCAACAGAAAATTCAAAAATAAATTAATAAATAAAACCCTAGCAACTACAAACATTGAGATGTTATCAAGGATATGGACATACAACATGAACATGGGGATCGCATCGACGCCATATATTATATATTAAAAACAATTAAAAAAATCAAAACATTGATAATAATTCAACATAAAATCAAATAAATAAATGGAAATGAAATTGGGATTATGGTTTGTTACTCTTCCACATGACACATACATTGATGATGATGATGGTGATGGTGATGGTGATGGTGATGGTGATGGTGGTACCTGAAAAGCCTAGATAACTGTATGGGGGCTATCCCTAGCCGGGCAAAGGGAAGAATGGGCATTTGAGAGAGAGAGAGAGAGAGAGAGGATATTAGCTGGTAGGGGAGAGCGAGAGAGAGGGTAGCAGAAAGAATTCTGCTGCAAAACCTATTGGACGCGGAAGCGGATTGCGTCCTACCCCCACCTGGAGGGATTCAGTACAGGCACGGGTTTTGTGGGGCCCACTGTGATTTCTATGTTTTATCCACACCGTCCATTCATTTTTAAAGATTATTTTATTGTATGATCAGAATAATTATTTAGATACAATTTTCAAGTGGACCACGCCACGGGAAGAAGTGGTGCCTACCGTTGAAACCTTGCTAGAGCCCACCATGATGTTTAATTGTCATCCAAGCTGTTCGTAAGGTCGCGTAGATCTGGATGAAGGGAAAATACAAATATCGACTTGATCAAAACTTCTTCCGGTCCAAGAAGTTTTTAATGGTGAGCGTTCAAATACCACTCTGTGATCCACTTGAGTCTTGGTTCTTTCTCTTTTCCGGGCTCGTGCTATAAAATGATCTGGACGGTGTGGATGAAACCCATAGACCATGGTGGCCCCAAAGAGCCTCTGCCTGAACCCAGTTCTTCCGCGGGTAGGACGCAATCCACTTCCACTGGGCCAGGTGTGCCTAATCTAACAAAAGTTCAATTTCTCCTTAGGTTCATCCTTTTAAGCCCCGGTACCAGAAATTTCAAACTTTTCGGCAAAATGCCCGTTGGACCGCCTACTACCCTTTGAGTCACACCTGAAACTACCAAATGCTATCCACATTGCTCAAGGAGGAATATCCATAATGCTTAGGGGAATCCAACCCCCAAGGGGGTTTACAATGCTCAGGGGAGACCCATAATGCTCAAGGGGATCCACAGTTCTCAGGGGATCCACGATGCAACAGGTGGTGAGAAGGGCATTTTCGATCGAAAAATTTGCAATTTCTCACATAGGGGCTAAAAAAGATGAGCCTAATAAGAATTATCAGGCTCATTCGTTATTTAAACAGTACATACAAAAGATTAACCTGATAAAAAAATAGTATAAATCACACGAATGAGAATATTGTAAAATTATTATTATTATTATTATTATTATTCTAATATATCAGTGAGTTAACATGATTAACAGCTTTGATGAAAGATACACACCATGATGACCTTGCACAGAGACCCTACAAAGACCATTGGTTGTGATCCCATCCCAATTGTTCCCTATGTGAGGTCCACCTCACTTCTGGATCCAGCTTTATATATATATATATATATATATATATATATATATATATATATATATATATATATATATATATATATATATATATCTTGGAAAACTATTTTAAGAGGCTATTTTTATTGAGTAAAATATTATTTTACTTTGAAAAAAAACTATTAAATAATGTTTTTGTTATTGAGTAGAATTAATTATTACTTTACCCCAATAATCTTATAATGTATTAATATGCCATTTATCCCAAAATTTTGTTGGGTGTTTATGCAAGTAACCATGATTTTCATTAGCTGGAAATTAAAACCCATTTATAATGTAACATTGTGGGTATCATGTCTGTACACATGGAATCTATGGTTGCTTCATTGAATGGATTGAACTTATCACTCCTTTATGATTGATCATGCCTTAAGAGATCTTCGTCATTTCTCAGGATAGACCACTCCACAAATGAGATTCAAATAAATGGTAAGTTTGCATGGACAATCCACAATCACAGATGAAAGGAAAACAATTCGATGTATTTTATTTTTCAAAATTTTAAATAGTTTTGAAGGCTTTGTCCTTCAATATTATTCAAAATGCCATATCATAGGATTTGAAAAATCAACTATAAAATCCCAACATGTCTTGGATCAAATTCACATGGAATGTTCATAATTCATTAACAAATTATTACAAATGGTAAATGCAAATTTTTTTTATTACTTGTAAAACCTAAAACATTATTTTGATGGAGAATTATGTTTTATATTAAAAATCACATTGTTATCTATTGAAAATAACATGATATTCTGCTTCTAGAAAAATAGATACCTTATTCTACCAAAGCAGGGACTATGTCTCGCATACTAGCTCAGCTGGAAGATGCCTAGGCATTTCAACAGCAGGTCTCAGGATCGAGTGTTAAGGAGACACACTAACCCCACTGTTGGTGGGTGCATCATGTGACTAACCATGTGGGTGCGTTGCATGACTAACAAAAAATAAAAAAGAAGAAGAAGAAGAAGTAGCAAGGACTATGTTTCTAATCCTGTACATGCATGTCAGCGTGTACAGGGACTTCAGAAGATTCGAACTCATCATATTTCTCATGATTTTATCACATGATTCAATGTTAAAGAGAAAATAGATGACTAATCCATGGATGTTGATTAATTCAAACCTAAAGAGCCAAATCATCGGTGGGTTGAAATGAACTGCGAAAACAAATATCAAACTATTGAGATTATCCAACTTAGGAGCTCTTATTTATTGGTACCCAGCTTACAAAGTGAGACGCATCCTTTTATAATAGCTCGGGCTCTATTCCACTCAATACAATACAACTTATTCAACAAAGTGTCATGCATGTGGTTTTATTATAGAGAGAGACAGATAGATACACACAGAGATAGAAAGAGAGAGTGCGCATTTACAATGCATCCCAACAAAGAAAAAGCACAGCTTGCATAGCAGGTTACGAACTCAGAAATAAGGGGTCGGCCAGGTCCGCATGTATTCCCGCAAGTCGATGAGTCCCCGACACAGCTGTTTACACGAAGTGGTACAGATTCCAACTGGGCATTGGCACATGACACCAACAACACAAGTATTACAACTACTGGAAAAACGCCTTGCGTTCCCATCTTGAGAGAGAGAGAGAGAGGGGGGGGGGGGGGGGGGGGGGGGGGGGGGGGGGATTTGTAGTAGGAAGGTGCAAGAGCATTTATATAGTTTTTTGGACCACCTAGCTTAAGAGCGACCACTTGCCTCATCTAAAGAGCAACTTGAATTTTCTTTTGGGACCATCTTGGGTAGTGCCCGCTTAGCATCATGTGCCCCACTTTTTAGGCAGATAATGTGGGCCCCTTGTCATCTTCAGTGCAACGTCCAATTCGTAGTGGCAATTCAATGGGGAGAGGTCAAAGATGTCTAGGGGACAAGCCAAGGTGAGGCCCACTACATGGCCCATTTCAATTAAATATGGACGCCCCTTTGAATTATAGTGCTCCTAGTGGCATTGGGACGCTTAAACAGACCAATCCATTGATCTAGATTGTTCATTAGGTCCAACATACATTTCGTGGGGCAAATATTAAATGATTTGATCAATGGCCTTCAATATGGACGGTGAAGATCATTTGCACAAAAATAAGTCCAATCAATGATTTGATCCATCTATATCTTAATTGGGACTGTTATAGTCAAATTACGGTGATCGGAGGATCTCGCGAGAACTCGAGACGTGCGAGCACCCTTATAACAATATTCGACTCGGCTCGTGGTCGTTGAAAAGGCGTCGCATCTCAACATGCGAGCAGCCCATCTCGTGAGCAGCTCCCGACATGCGAGCAGCTCGGCTCGTGGTCGCCAAAAGGGGTCGTATCTCATCAAGCAGTTATTTCCGAATCAAAGCATTCTCCGCCTTTATAGTTCCAGCAACCCATATAGATCGATTTTGGGCTTATCTTTGCCCGTGGCACTAAATCTCAGAAGATCGCTATCAGGAAACGTAATCGACCAGATGTCTAATTGGATTATGCCATTCCTTTATTTAGGGACCAATAGGATAAGCACCTTATCCCTGGGAATCAGTAGTAATCTTGACGGCTTGCGTAACTGATTAAATCACCCGGATTTGTATAAATAGATGACCCATAAATGATAAAGGTACACAATCTCTGAGCTCCAAAACCCTTCGTTTCCTTCGTAACTACATCCCATCTAACTTAAGCATCGAAGGGCCAACGGCTGGACGCCGGCCACCCGTAGTTTTCCTTTGTGCCTTTTCAAGTTCAGGAGAAAACTGCCTGGAAGGCAGATGAACGACAGGAGGACCCTGTTACAAAATCCGACGTAAACAGATTGGCGCAGTCTATGGGAACCATTTGATCGTCAAGATTAGTCGCTTTCACCACTGATCGAAGTCCCCCTACCATGCCTCCTAAAAAGACAGCTCACCCTTCCAATTCAAGGCAGATGCTACCTCTGCCTGATACTACCGAACCAGCGCCTATCCCTCAGACTACTTCGACGGGCCTCCCTCAGGGAGATCCTAACGTTCCGTTGCAAAACCCACAATTTGATGCTTCCGGGAATCAAGAAGATGTCATGCGTCTCCTCGGAAGCACACTCCTAACCCTCAACGCTGGATTCCAAGCCTTGTCTAATCGGCTTGATCAACATTTCCTGGAGCCCCGGCGACAACCTTCCGAAGGGTTGCCGGTGCAACCTATACCAGTGGCTTCCAGACATTCCGCGGACGAACCACAAGTCCAACCAAATCATCCTTCATCGAATCGAATGCCACTCAACAATCAAGCCCCTGTACTACCCCCGCATTCCATACACTCCAGTACTTCCCGGCAACAGCAATCTCAGGGGTCCACCATTAAAACGTCAGGTTATACCTTACCATGGGAAGGAGACCTCAAGAGAATCCATGATCGTTTTGATGACATGGAACAACGATACCAGGCAAATCAACCATCTGCTGCTGAGGTGTCGATACACCAATCCGAGTCTCCTTTCACCTGCGAGGTCATGGGAGCACCTTTACCTAGGAAGTATCGCACGCCCGTCATCACCCCGTATATCGGTACTGGCAATCCTCTCGAACACCTGGAAACATATAGGTCTCTTATGGAGTTGGAGAGACATGGATCAGAAATCATGTGTAGGGCTTTTTCCCTAACCTTAAAGGAGGCAGCTCATACATGGTTCCGGAGGCTAAAACCCCGATCCATCGGATCCTTCGCACAGCTATCGAAACTATTCCTCTCTCAATTCATGGGAAGCATCCATATTAAAAAGTCGGCATCTCACCTAATAGATTTGAAACAGCAGCATGGGGAGACGATAGAAGAATTCACAGTACGGTTCACTACAGAAGCCGTCCAAACTAAAGGCTATACCGAAGAAAAAGGCCTCACCGCCCTCATAGCTGGAATTACAAGCGAGAGATTTAGATTCGCCCTAAATAAGAACTCTCCTAAAACCATGACAGAATTCCAAGCAAAAGCTCAGAAATATATCAACACAGAAGAAGTTGCTTTGGCACGTCATGGTATATAGGGCAAGAAACGCAAACCGGAGGAAATCTCGCCCCCGGATAAGAAATATCGGTGTGATCAACGGGACGGCTCTCCCAAGAAGCCTTATTCTGGTAAATATCATAACTACACTCCTCTCAACCGATCCCCCGAAAAGGTGCTAATGGAGATCAAACATAAACCATATGTGATATGGCCTGTGAAGATCAAATCTGATCCTGAAAAGAGAGATAAAAGCAAGTATTGTTATTTCCACAAAGACCATGAGCACAGTACCCAAGATTGCATATCTCTCTGAGATCACATCGAAGTTCTCATTCGAAAAGGTCATCTTCAAGATTATGTTGTCCGTCAAGGTCGATCACCTAAAAGGGCAGAAGCCCCACCACACCAGAAGAAGTCGCCTCACCATCATACTTCACAAGAAGACGTTGAACCTACCGGGGAGATCCGGACCATCGGTGGAGGACCGGCTTGTGGGGGAGATTCTCAGGCTTCAAGAAAAACATACACTCGTAAGGCGTCTAAGAAGCCCCAGCATATCTATTGGTTGGAACAAACGCCCAACACGTAAAAAATCAGCCATCCTCCAATCTCCTTCTCCCTCGAGGATGCAGAGGGGATTCACTTCCCTCACGAAGACTCCATCGTAGTCGCGCTAAAGGTCTCAAATTATCTGACTCATCGTATTTTGGTGGATACAGGTAGCTCTGCTGACATTCTATACCTGGAAGCTTTCAACAAAATGGCACTCGCCAGAAGCCTGTTTAAACCAGTCTCTACTCCTCTCGTCGAATTCGAGGGCGAGGTGGTAACGCCGGAAGGAAGCATTGACCTCCCAGTTACCTTTGGAGAAAATCCAGCGAAAACGACTGTCTTTGTTAATTTCCTCGTGGTAGATCGGAGGTCGGCATACAACGCCATTTTGGGCCGACCATTGCTCAATAAAGTAGGGGCAGCCTTACATCCTTTGTATTTATGTGTCAAATTTCCTACCCCAAATGGTGTTGGGGTCGTATGACGAAATCAAAAGGAAGCCCGAACGTGTTATGAGATAGCCGTACAAGACCAAAAGAAAGCTCAGACGACTCCAGTTATGATGGTGGCGCAAGATTCACCAAGCCCTCCGACGGCTACCTCGTTGGATCCAAGAGAAAAAGCTCTCCACTCAGGAACTCCTGAGGAAGGGATAGTGGCAATCCACTTAACCGAAGACGATTCGTCCAAAGTCGTATACATTGGGTCATCTTTAAACAACGTCTTTCGAGAAGATCTGGTCCGTTTTCTCACCGAATACCAAGATGTGTTTGCTTGGTCTCACAAAGATATGCCAGGCATTGACCCCAGCGTCATAACACATTGTTTGAACGTTGATCCGAAGTATAAACCTGTTCACCAACACCGATGTGCCTTCACTGCAGAGAGGCAAATGGTAATCAAGGCCGAGGTCAAAAAGTTGCTCACAGTCAATTTTATAAAAGAAGTCGACTACCCAGAGTGGGTCGCGAACGTGGTTCTCGTTCGAAAAGCTAATGGCAAGTGGAGGATGTGCGTTGACTATTCTGATTTGAACAAAGCGTGTCCTAAAGACAGCTTCCCAACACCGCGAATCGATCAGCTGGTTGATTCGACGGCAGGGCATGCCCTGCTTAGTTTTATGGACGCCTATTCCGGTTATAACCAGAACATGATGCATCCACCCGATAGCCAGCACACTGCCTTCATCACTGACCGAGGTCTGTATTGCTACCAAGTAATGCCTTTGGTCTTAAAAATGCAGGGGCCACCTATCAGCGCCTCGTCAATAAAATATTCACCACACAAATCGGTAGGAATATGGAGGTTTACATCGACGACATGCTTGTGAGAAGTGTCATAGAAGACGACCACCTTGCAGATCTTCGAGAAGCCTTCGACTTGATGAGGAAGTATCAGATCAAGCTAAATTCTGAGAAATGTGCGTTCGGAGTCTCTGCTGGTAAATTTCTCAGATTTATGATCGGCCAACGAGGAATCGAGGCAAATCCTGAAAAAATAAAGGCATTGGTCGAGATGAAGTCTCCGACCACACTCAAGTATGTCCAACGCCTGGCTGGCCGTATAGCATCGTTGAATAGGTTCATTTCGCGGGCCTCTGACAAGTGTTTACCCATGAAGTCCCGACCACACTCAAGGATGTCCAACGCCTGGCTGGCCATATAGCATCATTGAATATGTTCATTTCGCTGGCCTCTGACAAGTGTTTACCCTTCTTTAAACTCCTCCGAGCCACAGCAAAATTTGTTTGGGAGTGGACATCGCAATGCAAAGAGGCATTCCAACAACTGAAGCAATATATGAGTACACCCCCCATTCTGTCAAAACCTGTGGTGCACGAACAACTTCTTCTTTATTTATCTGTGTCTTTTACGGCCGTTAGTGCCGCTTTAATAAGAGAATCCGGGGTACAAAGGCCCGTTTATTATATTAGTCGAGCGATGGTGGATGCCGAAACTCGGTATTCTGATATGGAAAAGTTGGCCCTAGCTTTGGTCACTGCTGCCCGAAAGCTGCGACCCTACTTCTAAGCCCATGCTATATTAGTGCCAATGAATCATCCGTTATGGCAGGTCCTTCAAAAACCCGAGGTTTCAGGGCGATTAACTAAATGGGCAGTCGAGATCAGTGAGCACGATATTTCGTTCTGCTCCAGGACCGCCATCAAGGGCCAGGCCGTGGCTGATTTCATCACCGAATTCACATACTCCTCCCCCAATGATAATCCTGCGACCAGCGACCAGCCACCCTGGTCACTATTCGTGGACGGGTCCTCACGGGCCACCGGTAGTGGAGCGGGCCTAATTCTAATTGCTCCAGACTGGTCGCGTTTCCAATACGCTTTACGATTTGATTCTTGCATCTCAAATAATGAAGCAAAATATGAGGCTTTGATCGTTAGCCTTGAACTAGCGAACATCTTCTCAATTCAGAATCTACTCCTTCATTGTGACTCTCAGCTCATAGTCAATCAAGTACTCGGCGAATTTGAAGCAAAAGAAGAAAGAATGGCCTTATATAAACTCGAGTGCTCATCCTGCTCGCGAAGCTAAAGAATTATGAAATAGTCCACATCCCTCGCGAGAAGAACCAACTCGCGGATTCCTTAGCAAAACTCGCCTCCGCACCAGAGTCTGAGTTATCACAATCGATTCCCATCGAGCACCTTCACACCCCGAGTATCGGCCAATCAACTCCTGGGTAAGTGATCGCGGTCCATCCCTCTCCATGTTAGATGGACCCCATTGTCCTCTACCTCAGGGATGGGCATCTTCCAGACGATAAGAAATCCGCATGACAAATTCGTCATCAAGCTGCCAGGTATACTTTACAAAATGGAACGTTATTACGTAAGAGTTTCTCTTTGCCCTACTTAAGGTGTCTTCACGCAGAAGAGGCACATCGTGTTCTAGATGAAATACACCAGGGGGCATGTGGTAACCACCCAAGGGGACGATCTCTAGCATATAAGGCGATGAGGCAAGGATACTATTGGCCCACTATGAAGGCAGATGCGATCGAATTCTCTAAAAAATGTGACAAGTGCCAACGATATTCTCCTATACCTTATGTACCATCCGAGCAAATGACACCAATGGATAGCCCTTGGCCCTTCGCCCAATGGGGAGTCGATATCATTGGGCCCTTGCTTATCGGGAAAGGTCAAAATAGGTTTGCAATCGTGGCGGTCGATTACTTCACCAAATGGGTCGAGGCAGAACCATTAGCCAGAATTACCGAGAAACATACCACTAAATTCGTATGGAGAAATATCGTATGCCATTATGGGCTCCCCCACACTATAATCACCGATAATGGAAAGCAATTCGACAACGCTGCTTTCGATGAGTTTTGAGAAAAATAAAAAATATACAATGTCCGCACCTCTCCATACCATCCCCAGGCAAATGGGCAAGTTGAAGCGGTGAATAAAATAATTAAGCATCACTTAAAGACCAAGCTCGGTGAGTGTAAAGGTATGTGGTCAGAACTCTTGCCAGAAGTCTTATGGGCATATAGGACTACGACTCGTACATCAACAGGCGAAACTCCTTTCTCCTTGGCATTCGGCACCGACGCAGTAGTACCAGTTGAAATTCAAGTACATTCGTATCTAATCGAGCAGTATGATCCCACTTGTAATCGGAAGGTCTTCGACTTCATCTCGATCTCTTGGAAGAGCGGAGGGATATTGTAATACTCCGGTCCTTTATAACACAACCCGAGCACACACGCATCTCAATTGATGCCTTTGATAGCCCGTACGCGGTGCCCTTGATCACTTAGTATCAAAACCTAACTATTTACCTCAAGAGATCTTGAAATCTCTATCATGTCAACCACACCATCACTGCGACTGCATTGGCGAAAACTGCACGTCAATCCGATACCCGAGCGCAAAGTTAAGGCCCTTTGATCGAAAACCTTGAAAAACATAGTTTCTACACACTTGTGTGGGGCCCACTACATGGTCTCCTTTGAAATTAATATATATATATATAATAATAATAATAATAATAATAATAATAATAATAATAATAATAATAATGTAAAATAATAAAATAAGAAAAAAAAATATAATAAAATAATAATAATAAAAAGTACAAAAAAAAGGAGATGCAATGATGGCTAGAATCTCACCACCATGCCTCCCCACTCCTCCCCACTCCTCCCCATGTCACCCCATTCCCTCTCCATGCTTTTAGTAAAAAAATAAATTAAAAAAAAAAAGAGAGGTTATAAAGGTGGGAGGGAACGTGCATACCCTCACCCCTTCTTCCATCTCCTTTCATCCATCCATATCAAGTGAGTGAGAGTGAGTGTGGCAATTTTGGGTGGGCCATCATCAACCTCCCATTCTATCTCAACCATCCATCCGCTTCAACCGTCAAGATCAACTTTTGATCAAGGAGATCAAGGTGAGTACACCCTCTTCACTCAACATTTTGTATTTTTTTATGTTGTGTGATGGTGATGATGAGATGGGGCCCACATCGCATGAAATCCTAACCCTCCAAGGGGGTTACACTTTTGGATGGAGAAGATCTATGTACGGTCCATATTGTGGCCCACCTATTTAAAAAAAATATATATGAAAAAAAAAACACACTGAAGCAGTCAGCGTCCAGCAGACGCTGCTGCCCAGCGTCCAGAGGCGGAAGCCCAAATTGGGCATGAGCTGGCCCCACCATGATGTGTATATTTCATCCACGCCACCCGTCCACTTTGCCATATCATTTTAGGACATGGGCCTAAGAATGAGGCATATCCAGATCTCGGGTGGACCACACCATAGAAAACAGCGGAGATGAGGGTGTCCACTGTCGAAACTCTTTGGGCCCACCGTGAGGTTTGTGAACATTTTTACCTTTCCAATATTGGACTCTGCGGGTTCCCCATGAGTTGGGGAACCTGATGAACGGATTGGATTATACCCATGTGGGCCCCACTTGAAATAAGCAAGAAAGAAAAAAAAAAGAAAAGAAAAGAAAAGGGAACCAGCGTGCAGACGCTGGACGTTCACAACGTCAGAACGCTGGAACAGTCCAGCGTCACCGGACGGTTTGAATGGGGTCCCCATTCATGGGACCCACCTTGATGTTTATGTTGTATCCACACCGTTCATCTGTTTTCCCAAGTCATTCTAGGGCCAGGGCCCAAATATGAAACCGATCCAAATCTTAAGCGGACCGCACCACATGAAATAGTAGGAATAATGATGTCTACTGTCAGAATTTGTTTGGCCCACCTTGATGTCTGTGGGCCATATCATACACCCAATATAGGGCTCATTGGGTCCCCCATGAGCTGTGGAACCTGATAGTCGGAGTGGATCACTCTTATGTGGGCCCCACTCGATCAAAACCATGAAAAAAAAAGAGAAAGAAACAAAAGAAGAAGGGGAGGTGTCGCTGACGCTGGGAGTGACCAGCGTCCCCAGCACTGGACGCGCGGGCGCTCCAGCTGGTGGCCCACTCTATGGGTCCCACCATGATGCGTGTGTTGTATCAACACCGTACATCCAGTTGGGGGGATCATTTTAAGGCATAGTCTCAAGATTGAGACGGATCCAAATCTCCAGTGGACCCCACTTGAGAGTAAACAGGGAGGACAGTGACCCCAACGTTGAAACCTTCCTACGGCCCACTATGATGTTTATTTGAGATCCAACCTGTTCATAATTCCACACAAGTGTGGAGGAGGGAAAGCAAAAATATCAGCCTAATTGAAAGCTTCTGTGGGCCCCACTATAGTGATGTTTATTTGTCATCCAAAAGGAAGGGGGCGCTGGCCGTGGGCTGGCTGGGCTGCCCAGCCGGTGGCCCACTCATGGGACCCACCTAGAATGTATGTGCTTTATCAATTTTGTCCATATGTTGTTCCAGCTCATTTTAGTGGCTGAGCCCAAACTTTAAGCATATCCAATTGTCTAGTGGACCATGCCACGGGAAACAGTGGGAATAATGATCTCCACCGTTGAAACCTTCCTAAGGTATTAAACAGGCCATTTAAACCCTAAAACTTGAATTTAGAGCCACCACTGTAGGGTTGATCTTAACCATATAAATTATGGATATGACAATCTAACCGCATAAATGGTCTAAAACATGGTAGGGTCGAATTCTAGCAAGCGTGTACATGCTTCAAGCAACATTGAAAGATGCTTCGATTCTTAAGGTGATGATTCCTCCCCTAGAGCTTTCCGCTTCCATACTGGTTAAGTGATGGTTCTATTTATTTTGTTAAGAAAACATGTTACAAATGATTTAAACTCTGTCTTATGATTATTTGATTACATCATTAATTATATGCTAAATTGTGAATTGCTCCACATTTTTGTGAATTATTACGTATTTTGAATTGTCAAAGTTATTTCTCTTAGAAATCTGGAAGTGAATTGTGAATCTGGACTGTAGTGATCACATCTGTTAGATGAGACCTTAAACCAGTGGCCTCTGTAAGTAAGATAATGGAATGATCTCTAAGGATGGAATCTCTGAATGGATTTGTTGGACTAAATGTCCTGTTAAGATGAATCGTTGTGATTATGTCCCTAACTGAACTTATAATGGATACATTTGAAGGTTATGGAGATGAGAGGCCACTAGTTGTAAGGAAATGTCATAATTGGTTTGGTTGTAAATTGGACTAATAATGGACAGCTAATCATGCATATCATGGCACTGACGGGACATGTGGTGACGAGCCATATTACCGTCGGGTGGTTTGGTTGCTGAGAGCACGTACCCTTGAGGTATTTTCGCTGGCCCCAGACCACCATTGGGTGAGCCATACACTGAGAGCACGTACCTGTGGTATTTCGCTGGTGATGGCCGCTCTTGATGGAATTGCATGGTGGGGCTAATGTGTGTCCTTAGGGACTTTCAGACCACGTTTTCCAGCTGGATGAGCATCCCTAGGCTGAGGGACATGTGCATGCATTCATGTATTTAAGACAGATCACATCATAGATGTTTTGTATGTTTTTATTTCTCTAAACTACTCTTGATTAGTGTGTTGGTGTGTAATCTTGAGGGGACCTCACACTGAGCTGGTCACTCATGTTTAGAATATCAACCGTATAGATGATGCAGGAGTGATAGTGGAGAATGGAGATCTTGGAATTACTCCCGACGACACTCTTGCTAAGGAGGGTGTGGAGTATGCTGAGGAGGAGCCATATACCGATGTTGCTGAGCTTTACGAGCTCAATCAGTAGAGTAGTTATTTCCATCTGTTTTCCCTATGACACTTGATATTTTGGGTTTGTACTGAGTCCCGGATGGGGGAAACTCATGAACTATTAATACTTGTGTTTGATATGGTTATATTTTCATGGAATGGTTATCTTTTTGTCTCTATGGTGCCCACTAGTGCAATTGTGAATGTGGAAACATAATCCAACTGGAAACCATACTTAAAGGTGATACTTTTTCTCTAAATTAACGTCTGGATTCTCGTGGTAGCAGTCATACTCGAGCCATGGGAATCGGGGCGTTACAGATGCCTCCCAACTACAAGCAGCAGTGTATCAGCAGCACATTGCTCGCTATCGTAATGCTAAAGTTCGGCTTAGAGCTTTCCAGCTCGGCGATTTGGTTCTTAGACAGAATCTCGGAGCTCCTGCTCGTTCGCTAGATCCAAATTGGGAAGGCCCGTATCGAGTCATCAAAATTGTGCGACCCGATACTTACTATCTTGAAGATATGCAGGGAAGACCCGTACGTTGCCCTTGGCATGTGGAACATTTTCTACGGTATTTCCCTTAATTCAATGTAATTCTGAACGACATTCGAATGAATAAGAATTAAAGTCAGTCTTTTAGTCGCTACTCCATTTAATTGGACCCGAATAGCCCCAAAGAGAATACACATTCTCTTGACTAATTGTCTACCCTTGGTAGAATTAAAGTCAGTCTTTTGGTCGCTACTCCAGTTAATTGGACCCGAATAGCCCCGAAGAGAATACACACATTCTCTTGGCCAATTGTCTACCTTGGTAGAATCGAAGCCTCAATCGATAGACCAGTCTATCTCTACGCGGACATGGTCACCACGACCCCCAGATTGAGCCTAACTCATTACTACGTGAGTTAAGTATGAAGGCATTCAATATACAAGAAAGGAAGAACGGAAGAAAAGGGAAATAAGATGCCAACAACATCATCTAAAAGGTGTTTTTTTATTCATCTCAACTGATTACAAAGTCAGGTTGTTTACAAAGAAAAATTGATACAAGAGTAAAGCAAAGGAAAGAAAGATAATCATTCTCTCGTATCGGTTGGAGGAGGACCGGCACTCTCGACTTCGTGGCCTACTTCGGAGACCCCTCCAACCTGAGTGACCTCGGTCACTTCGTTCTCAGCAGCTGCTCTCTCCTTCGCAGCTATGATGGCCACGACCCTCTTGAATTCACCCATGTCAAAAGATGGGGACATCCGCTGCACTACTCGTAGTGCAAAGTCGCGACCAGCATCGTACGACTCGTATCTCTCATTGTCATACAACTGCGAGGTTCGGAACTCCGTGATAGCTCGGTCTCCTTCTTCGGAAAGCATCTTGACAAGGGCTACTCTCTCCTCATCCCAGTGGATCGAGTCGTCCTTGAGCTACGCGAGAGTGGAGCGCTCTTTGTCTAGACTGTCGCTGACTTCCTTAAGTTGCGACTTGGCTTCTGCGAGCCGCTCCTCCAGTAAGATCTTATCCTATTGGAAGATCTCTCTCTCTCTCTCTCTCTCTCTCTCTCTCTCTGCCTTCTCTTTCAACTCCGCGAGCTTGGCGAAGTTGGAGTCCAAAGCTTGATATCTATCCGTCAGGACTTAGACCTTCTCGATGAGGATCTTTTTCTCCTCAGTCATCTTCGCGATCAAGGACTCGCGAGACTTGATTACTTGGTCCCTTCCATGGACCGCCTTCTCCAGAGAAACCCTCTTCCCGTCAGCCTCATCTATCACACGACGGGCGACGAGGATGTCACGCCTCGTTCGTAGAATGAGGTCTAAGCCCTACAGGACAGAAGAAAGGTTATGAGATACATACTGGGGAGCAAACAAAGGGAGCAAAACAACAAGGTCAAATTAAAAAACATGTTACCTGTACCATCCTCACTCCTGCCTCGAGGAAGAGATTTTCAGGACTTGGCTCGGGGAGAGTGCCAAAAGGTCTGGGGGGAGATGTTGTTGAACAAGAACTTACAAATTAGATGGAGATGACGAGGGACGGTGAATGCTCCACTTCCAGAGGGTTAGGCTACGACTAGCCCAGCTGGGCTCGGATCTCGAGCAGTGGTCGACTCGCGAGCGGGAGCCAACTCGCCAGCACCTTCAGGCTCGCGAGATTCTTCAGCTGGGGGGCAGCTTGCCCCCGCCCCGTCGTCCCTCGAGGAATTATCGACAATATTAATAACTGGTGGTTCAGGAGGAACCACCAGTGAAGGAGCCACAGGTGCAGGTGCCGCTGGCGCAGCCACCGCGGCCTCAAGAAGGAGTTTGGGCAACTCCACCCGTCCAATTAGACGGATGAGAAGGACCGGCAGACGCCTTCTTCTGCCTCTTCGAGTTTGTGCCCTTAAGGCGAGGCAGCAACCCTCTCTTCTCCCCGGCATTTGTCATCGCGACTTCCTCACGAGATATTAGTCCTGCCGCTGCGAGTCGAGAGGCTGACAGACATGCCTCGATATGCCTGTCTCGAGCAGGCAACTTATACACCTTCACGATTTTTTCATGAATTCCTCCCTTCAGGTTCGGCTTCCCCAAAGCCAGGATACCTGCAAATACGAGCAGAGGTTAGAAACGCAAAAAACCCTAAACTGGCTTGCGAAGCTTGCGGAGCGTGAAACTGTGCCCACCTTCACAGAAAAAGTGGTTCACACCAGGGCCCCCAGAAGTGGATCTTGACTCAGACTCCCAGCTCCCGGAAGCATAGAACCAGCGTTTCCTCCATCCGGGATAATTTGAAGAGGGTTTCCCGAGGACAAAGTTATCCCAGTGCCAGTAACATAGGTAATACCAGCCTTCGCTGGAGAGTGCATTCTTGAGTCGGAACATTCGAAGAAACTCTTCGGCAGTTAACTCCCCATTACCAGCTTGCGCTCAGAGAGCGAAGGAGCTCAGGACCACCCTCCATCCGTTTACGATAAGTTACCCAGGGGCAATCTTATAACTCCGGAGTACATCGCGAATGAAGGGATGGAGAGGAAGGCGCACCCCAAGAATAAATAAGTATTCATAGATGGCAACGCATCCTGGGGGAGGAGAATCCGGGGTTTCTCCCTCTCCGGGTAACCGGAGAACAACCGAGTCAGGGACTTGGTATCTCTCTCGTAACTCATTCAGCCTTTCCTCCGATAGGATGGATGGATACCCAGACGTTGAGTACCTACCCGCCCGAACCCTCGCATTGTTGGAGGAAGAGGATTCCGGGGTGGCATCCCCCAGGGGGACGGTCTCCTCATCGGAATCTCTAGCCATGGAAATTTTTAAGATAAAAATAAGAGAAGAAAAAGGAAGAAGCGGAGTTATACCAGAGATACCGGAGAAAGACAATGACACCGGAGGAAGAAGGACACACCAGGAGAGAATAAGGAAAGAGGAAGAGTTTTCGAAAACTTCTGTGAAAATTCAAAGATTTGGCAGACTCTGTATATTTATAAGTAATCATTCCTCAGGATTTGGCGACACGTGGCAATCGCCCGTTTGGTGCAGCAGTCGAACAGGCATGGCAATTAATTTCATAGACAAGCGGCGGGCGTCTCTTCATTTCCCCCTGCCAAAAAGCTGCAGAAGGCTGGCACTCATTAATGCCAGCCCAATCATGTATGGCTTCATCTCCGATAAAGGTATTAGGCGGTTATGCATGCCAGTAAGCAAGTCCTTCCCTTAGACTTCTCGGCGGCAAGGACTTGGGGGGCTCTGTTATAGTTAAATTGCGGTGATCGGAGGATCTCGCGAGGACTCGAGACGTGCGAGCACCCTTATAACAATATTCGACTTGTGAGCCCACCTGGTCGAGTCTCGCACATTAGACAAGTACGACGCACAGTTACCGAGTCATCGAGCCCTTATGGTCGATGCTCGAATATTAGGAGAGTACGGAATATCTTTCCTGACATGCGAGCAGCTCGGCTCGTGGTCGTTGAAAAGGCGTCGCATCTCAACATGCGAGCAGCCCGTCTCGTGAGCAGCTCCTGACATGTGAGCAGCCCGTCTCGTGAGCAGCTCCCGACATGCGAGCAACTCGGGTTGTGGTCGCCGAAAGGGGTCATATCTCATCGAGCAGTTATTTCCGAATCAAAGCATTCTCCGCCTTTATAGTTCCAGCAGCCCAGATAGATCGATTTTGGGCTTATCTTTGCCCGTGACACTAAATCTCAAGGGATCGCTATCAGGAAACGTAATCGACCAGATGTCTAATTGGATTATGCCGTTCCTTTATTTAGGGATCAACAGGATAAGCACCTTATCCCTAGGAATCAGTAGTAATCTTGACGACTTGTGTAACTGACTAGATCACCCGGATTTGTATAAATAGATGACCCACAAATGATAAAGGTACACAATCTCTGAGCTCCAAAACCCTTCGTTTCCTTCGTAACTACGTCCCATCTAACTTAATCATCGGAGGGCCAACGGCTGGACGCCGGCCACCTGTAGTTTTCCTTTGTGCCTTTTCAGGTTCAGGAGAAAACTGCCTGGAAGGAAGATAAACGACAGGAGGACCCTGTTACAAAATCCGACGTAAACAGGGACCCACCACAGATTGTTTATGATTCTAAAGATTCACTTTTGTTATGTAATTGTAACCATCTCATCATGGCTTGGAAAAAGGATGGCTATAGAAGATAAGGCCAAATCTATGATTGATTAGATCATTTGATCAGCCTGATTTTTGCATCATAGCCCATGAAATATGTTCTGGACTAAATGAATAGTCCAGATCAATTGATTAGACTGTCCAAGAGAACCTATGCAAGTAGGAGCACCATAACGTAAGACTGTTGTGAGAGTATTGGAGAGGTTTACCAACCCGTAAAGAGGAGGCCAACTTTCTAGAAATCGAATTGTGATGTAGAGGAGGTTGTTGATGATTACATGAAGATAATGGACCATGGAAGGAAGTTAGGCGGAGCATCAAAGCACTTGCCAAAAATTAAAAAATTCAGCCCCACCAAGAGTTCGCTAGACACATTTCATAATTTTGGACGCCTGGACAATAGTTCATCGGGCGCCCGACTATCATCGGACGCCTGACCGTCTATCACTGGGTGCTCGAAATTCATCCAAATTATGTCCCAACTCTCTAGATAGTTTTGTTTAATGTCGGCGCCTAAAATTCATCGGGATTTATGTTTTCCTTGCTGGATTGTTTTGGAGTTTGGCTGGCGCCCAACTACGCTCGAGCAGACATGCAAATTTTGCGCGAACTTTCCATTTTGAATATTTTCTTTCCAAATTCGTTTAGGACTCTTGATTTATGCACTTTAGGGTTTCTATTACTAAACCTAGGTTGTAAATACTATTTATAATTTGTTGTTAAGGATAATTAATCATCTTTTAATAAAATCTCTTGAGTTTCTACTCTTTTGCTCGTGGATTCGAGTATTCCTTTGTGGATTTGAAGAAGATCGGTTGAGGAGTCCCGATAGTTTCGTGGATTTGGAATAGTTATCCTTGTGATAGAGACGGTGATCGATCTCACCCCATCTACGCTGCACCAGATTGCATACTGAGTAAATTCTGTTGGGCCCACTGTAAATATATGTGGTTTATCCATGTTGTCAAAAGCTCAAGTGGACCATGCCATAGGAAACTATTCCCACCGTTGAAACCTTCTTAGGGCCCATAATGATATTTACTTTTCATCCAACCTATTCATGAGATCACACAGACATGGATGAAAGGAAAAAACAAATATCAAATTGATCCAAAACTTCTGTGGTCCCAAGAATTTTTCAACAGTAGATGTTCAGTTCACACTTTTCATGTAGTGTGGTCCACTTGAGCTTTTGATATGCTTTAATATTTTTGGTTCGCCATAAACATGTAACAATTTAAAAGCTCAAGCTGATATGCTTATGCTATGCTCTAATACCATGTCAAACAACCACTTTCTTTAAAAGCTCAGGCTGTTAGAGGACATCGTATCAATGTATATCAAGGGACTTTAACACTCCAACATTCATAACATGCAACTGCTAATGACTTAATGTTGGTATTGGGGTATCATCATCTCCCGCGCCTTAGGTTTGTTTTTCAACAAAATGAACTTCACCTTTTCATTTAAAATTCTCTCATCATGATATTTCAACCAGATGATGATCGATTGATGGGTGCAACTGTAATAAACACAGCCAAGCATTCGCTTTCTTTCTTCTTTTTCTCCTTGAATGAAGATCGTTTAAATCGATTTAACAGTCTTTTGGCCACGAATCACTGGCAGCGTGCAATGATTTCTCCTTCATTTACGTAATGCTTATTTTTTCCTTGTGTGTTGATCTATAAATTTATTGGGTTTATTTAGCCTATGGATTTCTTACTGTTTTGGGTTTTTCATTTACTGTCGTTTGGCCGTTTCCAATAGTTTACATACATTACAAAATGAGGGGATTTTGCATATGTTACAGAATGAGGCCTTATGGAAATGCTTTTCAACAATACAAGCATATCAATATTCTTCAATGTTTAGCAGGGAGAGAGAGAGAGAGAGAGAGAGAGAGAGAGAGAGAGAGAGAGTAGTTGAAAGCTTTTATTGAACATAAACATCTCATTTCATGATGAGTACATGTGTTTGCCTGGGTTTTATTACTACATATCACACACACACACACACACACACACACACACACACACACACACACACACAGAGAGAGAGAGGAACATCACACCCAACCCATGACAAGAGTCGTCACTAAACACAGACCTGACACTGAGCAATGTAGCCTAACAAAGTCAGGGAATAGTTGAGGTAGCAAGGGATGAAAATGTTAATGATGGGAGTGTTTGGTCCCACATGATGAAAACCCCCAACCCCATACACAATCTATTACTTCTTACAAGTTGTTGAGTATGGAGACTACTCTCACCAGACAATGGTTGGGCGCCCGGACGGTCTGATGATCGGGCGCCCGATATTCATGTTATTTGGAACATACGCTGCTGTACCGTTTTGTGTACGGCCGGGCACCCGGCTGTCAAAGTGATAGGGCGCCCGATAATACACTGTTTTATGTTTTTGTTGCTGGACATTTTTTGTAATGGCCGGGCGCCCGACCCAGTTGTGACCGGGCGCCCGACTAGCCGCGGACTTAAAGTGAGGGTTTCCTAAATTGGGTTCTAATTGCGGGGTTTACTATATAAAGGGTTGTAAACCGAGATTAGGAGAGGGGATTAGGGCTTCTATACGTCCAAGGTGTGAAAAAAGCGAGAGGATTAGCAAAAGGGCCATCTCTGTGCATGAGAGCATAGGAGAAGGTAAGTGTATTGCTTGTAACTTCGTTCTTCTTCATAGTGAAGTTTGCACCCGTGGTTTTTTACCCTTGTTGTGGTTTTTCCACATAAAATTCTGTCATGTGGATTATTGGTTTGTGTGATTCTACTTCTAGTTATTATTTTCTTCCTATTTATTGTTTGTGGGTGAGACCGGAGATTGGATCTCGGTTCACCGGCGTTGTTGGCGTGCTGCGCAACAACTGGTATCAGAGCTATTGGTTTAGTTCAAGTGGGAGCGATGACGGAAGATGGAAAAACTAGAATTGAGAAGTTTGATAGTTCAAACTTTGCCTTCTGTAAGATGCAGATGGAGGATTATCTGTATCGGAAAGACCTTTACATTCCTCCAAGAGAAAAAGAGAAGAAACCAGAGAAGATGACAGATGATGAATGGGCTTTAGTGGATCGGAAGGCTTTAGGAACGATCCGACTCTCTTTGTCTAAGAGCGTCGCCTTCAATATATTCAAAGTAAAGACCACAAAAGAATTGATGCAGGCTTTGGCTACGATGTATGAGAAACCCTCGGCATCCAATAAGGTTCATCTTATGAAACGGCTATTCAACATGAAGATGTCAGATGGTGGGGGCGTGGCTAAACATCTAAACGAGTTCAATACAGTCACGAGCCAATTGAAATCCGTTGGCATCACTTTTGATGATGAGGTCAGGGTTCTACTGATCTTGTCCAATTTGCCAGACAGTTGGGATGGTTTGGTGATTGCCGTGAGCAATTCCTCAGGGTTTACGAAGTTGAAATTCAATGATGTGGCCGGTCTAATTCTAAGCGAAGAATCTAGAAGGAAGGCATCGGAAACTTCAGGGGATTCAAGAAATGCTCTAAACGTTGAAGGAAGAGGAAGATCTTCGAACAAAGGAGGCAATAAACACGGGTGTTCTAAGTCGAGGAATAAGTCCAAGGGACCAAAAGACAAGGACGGGTATTGGCATTGCGGGAAGAAGGGGCACATGAAGCGTGATTGCAGGGCGCTTAAGAAACAAGAAAGAAGCTCTCAAGGTGGGAAGGATTCAATGAATCTATCTGAGGAGAGTGACATTGAGGCGTTGATCTTGTCTCTTGATGCGCAGAATGAGTCTTGGGTTATAGACTCGGGTGCTTCGTTTCATGCCACTTCGTCAAAAGAAGTTCTTCGTGATTATGTGTCAGGTAACTTTGGAAGAGTCTACCTGGGTGATGATGAGCCATGCAGTATTGTTGGCAAGGGAGATGTTCATCTAAGTCAGAAAGACGGAACGGTCTTGAAGTTGAAGGATATTAGACATGTATCGAGTTTGAGACGGAATTTGATCTCAGTGGGGCAGTTGGCCGATACCGGATATGTGACGACATTCACCAGCGATGTATGGAAGGTCACAAAAGGTGCCTTGGTAATATCTTGAGGTAAGCAGGAAGGTACCTTGTACGTGACTTCCGGATCGTATAGTTCACTCACAGTCGCATCAACTGGAGTGAATGGGCAGTTATAGCATTAGAGGTTATAGGACATATGAGTGAGAAAGGGATGAAAGTGCTATTGTCAAAGGAAAAGCTACTAGGGTTGAAGGCAATCGATATGAAATTCTGTGAGGATTACATGTATGACAAACAGAAGAAAGTTAGCTTCAAGATTGGATGCGCTCTAAAGACGCATCTATTGGAGCTTGTACACACTGATGTGTGGGGACCAGCACATGTATCATCCCTTGGTGGCTCACGTTACTTTATTTCTTTTATTGATGATGCTAGTAGAAAACTATGGGTTTATTTCTTAAAGCACAAATCGGATGCGTTTGATGTATTTAAGAAGTGAAAAATTATGGTAGAAAATGAGACAGGTAAAACTGTGAAGTGTCTCAGATCGGATAATGGGGGAGAATACTGTGACAAGAGATTTGAGGAGTATTGTGCAGCAAATGGAATCAAACATCAGAAAACGATTCCAGGGACACCGCAGCAGAACAGTGTGGCTGAGCGCATTAATAGGACCATCCTTGAGCGCGCCAGGAGCATGAGGCTACATGCAGGGTTGCCCAAGACCTTTTTGGGCAGATGCTGTGAATACTGCCGTATATCTCATAAATAGAAGTCCCTCAGTACCATTGGACGGTGGGCTACCGGAAGAAACGTGGACTGGAAAAGAGGTGAACCTTGCACATCTCAGAGTGTTTGGTTGCACCTCTTATGTTCACATTGATGTAGAGTACAAAAACAAGCTGGATGCGAAGTCCAGAAGATGCACGTTTATAGGCTATGGGCAGAATGATTTTGGCTACCGATTTTGGGATATTGAGAACCGAAAAATCATCAGAAGTAAGGACGTAATCTTCAATAAAGAAGTGATGCATAAGGACAGTGTGCAGCAAAAAAAGAATAAGGCCGATGAGAAGGAATTCATAGAGTTGGAAGAGTTACCGAACACAGGTGTTACAGTGCCACAGGACAAGCATGCACAGGAGCATGATGAGGCAGAGCCGCAGACACCGGTTGTGAGGAGGTCTACCCGGGAGAGGAGACCCAAGGTCCGATACTCACCCTCTTTACATTATCTACTGCTGACAGATAATGGTGAGCCAGAGTGTTTTGAAGAGGCGTTAGGGTCAGATATGCAGGTTAAGTGGGAGCAAGCCATGGAAGATGAGATGGACTCTTTTGAGTCTAATCGTACGTGGGAGCTAGTCACTTTACCTAAGGGTAAGAAAACTCTTTATAACAAGTGGGTTTATAGACTGAAGGAGGAGCACGATGGTTCGAAACGATACAAGGCTAGACTGGTTGTGAAAGGGTTCCAACAAAAGGCAGGTATCGATTTCACAGAAATATTTTCACCTGTGATGAAGATGTCTACGATTCGCATGGTCTTGAGTATAGTGGCTACAAAGGACTTACATCTAGAGCAGCTAAATGTTAAGACAGCCTTTCTTCATGGAGACCTTGAAGAAGAGATATACATACATCAGCCAACAGGATACGTGGCACCAGGAAAGGAGAACAAGGTGCGTAGACTGAAGAAGAGTCTATATGGTCTGAAGCAAGCCCTGAGGCAGTGGTACAAGAAGTTCGACAGTTTCATGTCGGGAAACGGGTACAGGAGATGTCATGCAAACCACTGTTGCTACTTGAAGAAGTTTGATACGTCGTATATCATTCTTCTTCTGTATGTAGATGATATGCTTGTGGCCGGATCAAGCATGAAGGACATCTCAGATCTCAAAAGACAACTGTCTAGAGATTTTGCCATGAAGGATTCAAGAGCTGCAAAACAAATCCTATGCAAGAGGATAAAGCGTGACAGGGAAAACAAGAAGCTAGTTTTGTCACAGGCAGAGTACATAGCCAAGGTACTTGATCGATTCAGCATGGGTGGTGCTAAGCCAATTAGCACTCCATTAGCCAACCACTTCAAGCTTTCTAAGGAGCAAGGAGCTAAAACGCAGGAGGAATGTGACTACATGGCTAAAGTCCCTTATGCGTCAGCTATAGGGAGCCTCATATATGTTATGGTTAGCACAAGGCCAGATCTTGCTCAAGCAATGAGAGTTGTTAGCAGGTACATGAACAACCCCGGAAAGGAACATTGGGAAGCTGTGAAGTGGATCCTTAGATACCTGGTAGGTACTGTGGATGTAGGGCTGTGTTATGGAGGATTGGAAATCAAGCTACAAGGCTACGTCAACTCAGATTTGGCAGGGGATATCAACAGCAAAAGGAGTACTACAGGGTATGTCTTTACCCTGGGTAGTGCTGCAGTCAGTTGGATCTCTCAGTTACAGAAGATAGTATCCATCAGTACAACGGAAGCAGAATATGTTACAACTACAGAAGCGTGCAAGGAGATGGTGTGGATACAAGGTTTTATGGAAGAGTTGGGGAAGAAGCAAGCAGATTGCAAGCTGTACAGTGACAGTCAGAGTGCAATACACTTGGCCAAGAATTCAGCCTTTCATTCGAGGACCAAGCATATTGACATCAGATATCTCTTCATACGTTCGTTGCTGGAAGATGGATCGATTGCTTTGGAGAAGATTCATACAAGTGAGAATCCTGCAGACATGTTGACCAAGGCGGTCACACGAGAGAAGTTGAAGCTCTGTTCATCTTTGATTGGTCTTCAGGCTTGAAGACTGGGAGGTGGTGCACTTCGGATGTAGAAGACGAAGGATCATGTGGTGATGTGTCTCCAAGTGGGAGATTGTTGAGTATGGAGACTACTCTCACCAGACAATGGTCGGGCGCCCGGACGGTCTGATGACCAAGCGCCCGATATTCATGTTATTTGGAACATACGCTGTTGGACCGTTTTGTGAACGGCCGGGTGCCCGGCGGTCAAAGTGACCGGGCGCCCGATAATACACTGTTTTATGTTTTTGTTGCTGGACGTTTTTTGTAATGGCCGGGTGCCCGACCCAGTTGTGACAGGGCGCCCGACCGGCCGCGGACTAAAAGTGCGGGTTTCCTTAATTGGGTTCTAATTGCCGGGTTTACTATATAAAGGGTTGTAAACCGGGATTAGGAGAGGGGATTAGGGCTTCTATACGTCCAAGGTGAGAAAAAGGCGAGAGGATTAGCAAAAGGGCCATCTCTGTGCATGGGAGCATAGGAGAAGGTAAGTGTATTGCTTGTAACTTCGTTCTTCTTCATAGTGAAGTTTGCACCCGTGGTTTTTTACCCTTGTTGGAGTTTTTCCACGTAAAATTCTGTCTTATGGATTGTTGGTTTGTGTGATTCTACTTTTAATTATTATTTTCTTCCTGTTTATCGTTTGTGGGTGAAACCGGAGATTGGATCTCGGTTCACCGGCGTTGTTGGCGTGCTGCACAACAACAGGTCTTGTCCATGAACGTGTGTCACAAACAACACCAGTGCCACAAACATTGCAACAACTCTAACATAGTCCTTGGCCATTTTTTCAGAGAGAGAGAGAGAGAGAGAGAGAGAGAGAGAGAGAGAGATCAGAGACGGTGTAGAACTAGGGCTGTCAACGGGTCGGATACGGGCCGGATCAGTGATGATCCGTATCCGACCCGATTAAGGATACATCCGACCCGAATCCGACCCAAATCCGACCCGGATCACAAGTATGTGATCCGAACCCGACCCGTTTAAGTTTTTCGGAATCCGTTTCCGATCCGATTGTGATCCGACCCGATATCTGACCGGATATCCGAGAGAGAGAGAGAGAGAGAGAGAGAGAGAGAGAGAGAGGGAAACTCTGTTTTTATTTTATTGTATTTATTTATTTATCGGGTCGGGTCATTAACGGGCCGGATCAAGGTTGATCCGAATTCGACCCGAATATTAAACGGATCATCTTTGGATATCCGTATCCGACCCGATTACCCGATTATTGATCTGAATTCGATTAAATCGGATCGGATACGGATCAAGATCCGTGCCATTGACAGCCCTATGTAGAACAGATAGATAGGACATCGTTTATATAAGGTTTTGGTGCCACTTGCATTTGGCTCGAACCAAAAAAGAGCTAACCTTTTTTTTTTTTTTTTTATCTAGGCCTGATCCAGTGTAAGCAAATGTGCTAAGCCTAACATACAAATAGATATGTGGGGCCCACTGTGGTGTTTTATTGACATTCAATCCGTCCTTCACATACACCCCCTTCTATTCACCTTGGATCCCTGAACACAGATGTGTCACAACGCATGATTTTGGGGGTTTTACGAACGATTTTACATGTGGCCCACCTGAGTTTTGGAATGATCTAATTTTCTGGGTATGCATTCATCCTTGTGGGCCCAATGTAAAATCTGGAAGGTTTTTAGTGGTGGGTGTCCCCATCTCAACTGTTCCCTGTTGTGTAGACCACCTGAGTTTTGGACCGCCTCATTTTTTATCTTCAAGAAGAAAAATAGTAGGCAGAAATCATGAATGGATTGGATGTCTTGAAACATCACAGTGGGCCACAAACATCGATTTGTATTTAAAGCTTAATGTAGAAATTTTGAATCCGGCCCCCTTTCACACTTTTCTCATACATTATATATCCACCGAAATCATTAGAATTCTTCTCCAACTGTCACAAGGAGCCTATGCAGCTAAAAACTTTGTGGGGTCCATTGTGATGTCAATGTGAAACCCACTTTAGCCATAATTTTATGATCACGTGTTAGAATGTTAGCCCAAAAACCAAGTAGATTGAAAAGTAAGGTGCGCCACACCACAGAACATAGTGGAGATGAAACGCAAACCATTTACACTGCCAGATTCATAGCTCAAGTGGTAGACTGAGTGAAGATAGCCTCATTTCAACACTGAGGTCATGATGTCGATTTCCAAAGTGGGGGTGGCTTACATTGCAGTGTGACTAACAGGGGTGGCTGGGTGTACTCACACACACACACACAAAAAAAGAATCAACCCAAACCATTTGAAATTTTCTGGCATCCCACACCATAGAAAATAGTCGAGATGAAACATTAACCATTTGAAATGCTCCTGCATCCTGATGCTTATATGCTATCTTGAGCGTTCATAATGTGTGCTCTACAAAGATGAAAGGAAAAACACAGATATTAGCCTGATCCAGAACTTTGATGGGCTCTAGGCATGGTGCACTTGAATTTTGCATGTCCGATTTTTAGGCTCACATCCTTACATGATCTAGATGTCATACAAACATCACAATGGGCCTGCGGAATTTTTTGTTGCTTGGTCTCCCTAAAACCAATGTGATTGATGGAAAGGGAAGAAGAAGGTAGTCTACAGCATAGTTTGCAAATCTGGCAGGTCAACCCAAGAATCACACTAGTAAACCCGGCTAGGTCATGGCCCTGGTCACTAGGCTCCTCATAGGGGGAACACATGTGCAAGAAATATTGTAACGACCCGAGATTTTCGACTCTCGTGTATAACACGACGGCCGAATTCCCAAGTAAATCATGGACTAATTGATTTGTTAAATAATGAAATATAACATTCAAGCACAATAGCGGAAACAATTATCTTATTCTATCAAACTTACTACGTCATCATCAATGTTTAAATAAGGGAACCAACCAATATCCATACTGATTAATTAAAATACAAAACCATGTCTTATCTTGAAGACTTTTTACAATTCCATAAATGTACCAACTACTCAAAAAAAATATTTAATAAATGACAACACCAACTAAGTTTATCTAACATCGTCATCCGCCATGTGATTGTACGAACATCGAACACTTTTCCTTAAAAATCGGGTTCAATACCTGGATCTTCACCTGCATCATCTAAATTGTGTTTGGGATAGCGTTAAACGCTATCATAGTGGGGAATATTTCCTCCAAGACAATCAAGAATAATAATTACGGTACAGAGTAAACGCAAGCAGTATATTATCATTGAATCAAATCAAAACAACCAACTAAAAATCTTTGTTAATGCGATGCATGGAATGCATGCTCTGGCTAAGGCACCCTGGCTAGAATCACAATACATGAAGTGGGAGACTCCCTGTTACGACTTCATGCTAGCCACTAGTCACCAGAGGTTCCTGGGACGCACAAGCCCATAGTTTTGCCCGACCACGTGAGAAACGGGACGCTCATAGCCCAAATCTACACGTGACAGTGTACGGGAGAAGTAGGACGCTCTAGCCTATTCTCAATTCCGTACACCCACATGGAGCCAAGTGAATGCATGACTTTAGTTTCACCTTTATTTAAGTATTTTCGCATACAACCGATTTAAATAAAACTCAATGGTCACTATGGGGAGTCGCAAGCAACCCAGCATAGGCCGACAGCACGAGATTAGTGTCCATAGCACCAACCCCGGCTCATGAGAATTTGTATACCATTAGTGTCCACTCATTGTCCCGTTTTATGATTTTATCATGTCCGAAAAAGCTAATGTTGTACATCATGACCAAATTCATTAAAATACCCATGGACTGTAAATGGATCAAATCAAGCATCATGTACATGTAAGGATCCATTAACAAACAATCACTTCATTCTCTCAGTCAAGTCAAGATATATTCTTCCATCATGGACACCTCTCACGGGTTCCATCTCTCTACATCGAATAATTTTACCAACTTAGGGACAAAGAGTATACAATAATGGGATGTCCATATGATGATCTTATACACATATTTCATATCACAATATGAAAACCAATGTTACTTGTAAAACACAGATTAAGGAAATAAGGGTATAGATTTCACAAAGATAAATAACACAAATACACATGCTTCTTAGAAAAAAATCTAAACAATGAATCACATCATTATATAATGATATTCATTACAAATCCTACATTAAACTTCATGTTATATGGATCAGCAATTCAAAACAAAACAACTTCACATGCCACAAAAGAAACTTATGATAATCATAATATTATTAATGAAAGGCTTGAAGGAAAATCCTCACCTTAGGATGGACTTAGAAGAAGAGGGTTGTAGAAGATCCTAGCCACTGGAAAAATATGAGAAAGAACTCTCTTCTTCTTCTTCTTCTTCTTCTTCTCTCTCTCTCTCTCTCTCTCTTCTCTCTCTCTCTACGGCATGGAGGCTAGGGTTAGGAGAAGGGCTTGGAGGTGCGTACTAGAAATATGGAGGGGGATGTGCACGCGAGGTCTTGTGTAACAACCTCTTGAGGTGGGTTTCTCAAATCTCAATATTCGGATGATCTATGATCAATTCCAATCCATTCATCTTATCAAGCTCGAAGAGTAGAGTCAGAATACGTAAATTTCTTGATGATCCACATTCTAGATTGGCCGATCCTTGAAAATGGCCTAACGGTGCTAAAATGGGCTAAATCTCAATTAACGGTCTACGCTTGATGATCAGGGCCCAAATTTTGAAAAAATATGTAGTCATGATAGGCAAACAATTGTACAAAATTTAGTAGTTGATTGATGGTGAGAAATGCCTAGATCTGAAATTTCAACTTTTGGCAGAAAAGGAAGGGGCTGGCTTTGTGGTTCAACGGTGTAGGATTATAGATCGGGGTCCAAATTTTGTGTAAACTCATAGTCATATGAGTATAATAAGTGGTCCAAATTTGAGAAACGATTGATGGTGAGAAGTGGGTAAATTGAAAGGTTCAGATTTAAAAAGAGTTGGTAACTCGTTAATTTCTAAAACGGGATAACTTCGCGCATAAGAAAGATGCTTATCAAGGTGGGGCACTCAAATCACACTATTGGTCCATGATAAAGACGATCCAAATCATTCATATGAAGACAAATATTCGACTACGACTAACCATCCACTTTCCTCACTCGATGGACATGAAAATCAACGGTTAAGGGGTTGATTTGACAATTGGACCACTTCTACTATGATTTAAGGGCTGAAATTTAACGTGTATGGTTCATATGTGCCCAAAAGCTTAAATCCAGGGTTTTGCATGAAAGTGATCGTCAGAAACTATAACACTTAAAAATGGCATCTTAACTTAAGTTTAACTAATGGCATTTTCGTAATTATCTAAAAAGTGCATGATTTTTGAAATCTGATCTTTCTATGATGTTTATGGGATCATTTTAAGTAACTTTTGTAAAGGGTCCCCTATCGGATCTCCTACAGATGTCCCGCTATTCGCAAATTAACGGTAAATGTACGATAATTAAAAAAAAATTAAAAATGAATTTTCAAAAATTTTCAAATAAATCTCGAAAATATGGGGCGTTACAAATATGGATGATTATTGTACAGGTGCGGGCCATTTGATGAGCAGACAAGCTCGGGCATGTTCATACTGGGGCTTGCCGGATGATTAATGAAATGTGGAATTTGCTCTTCTCACACCCAAGTGTTAGAACACCCACCGCCACTGTTAGTCACACTGCAATGTTAGTCACCCCCACTTCGGAATCGATACCAATATCTCAATGTTGAAATGAGGTGGAATTTTGCTCATTTATATATAGCCTGAAACATGTCTTGTTAAGGAAAATTCTAAATCCTCCTTGCAAACTTCCACTTTTCTCATTTCATGCAATTCATATTGTAAGCATTGGAAATCTCCTTGAAGACATCTACTTTGAGTTCTTCTACATTACCAACAACCACATAATTTTTTCCACTAAATTCAAATGGAAGTGGCTATTATCATAAAGGACTCATTTAAGAATTTCAATACCTAGGCCATTGCCTATGAAATTGTAATTAACCTAATTGCGATTAGGGGAAAATCTCTTCTTCCTTATCTATTTATATTAATAATGCCATATTTTGATGTGGTACTCCGCATGACTACTAAAAAAGAATATTTTCTACTTCAACACTCTCCTTTAATCTAAAGCATAGGTATTTGTCATGCCCAGCTTAGAACATGGTAAAGAAAATTGTGCACATAATAAAGCCTTAGTGAGGATATCTACAATATGTAATTTGGACTGAATATAAGTTGTGTTAATCTCCTTGAAAGCAATCTTCTCTCGGATAAAATGGCAGTCAACTTCTATATGTTGTCCTCTCATGAAAGATTGAATTATTTACGATGTGAGCCATTGCTCGATTAATACAATAAAGCATAATAGGATTACCTGAAAACAACTGGAGTTCCTGTAATAAGGATTTGAGCCATAATAACTCACGAACAATGTGATCCATGGCTCTGTACTCGGCCTCTACACCAGAACGTACGGGTCACCACATTCCGCTTCTTACTTTTTTGGGTGACCAAATTCCCCCCAACAAATGTACAATATCTTGAAGTAGACCACATATTTGTAATTGAACATGCCCAATCAGCATTAGCAGATACCTCTACGTGAAGATGACCATTAAGTTGATATAAAATCCCCTATCCATGTGCTTTTTTCATATATCTGAGAATTCTAACAACTGCTTTCTAATGTGAAACTCTCGACGCTGCATGTATCTACTCACATTACTGACAGCGAATGCAATATATGGTCGAGTGACTGTAAGATATATTAGCATGCCAGTCAACCTTCTATAACTGCTTGAGTCATCAAACGACTTTCCCTGATCATCTGATAACTTCTTATTAGTCTCCATAGGCATATCAGCCGATTTACACCTAACCATACTAATTTACTTCAACAAATCATGAATATACTTCTTCTTGGAAAGATTAATCCCAAACTTGAATCTGATGACTTCAATACCCAAGAAGTAGTGAAGCAGTTCTAGATCTTTTACCTGAAAATGCTTCTGGAGATGCTTCTTAAGCTCTAAGAATTCAGATGCATCAAACTCCCTATAACGATGATATCATCGACATAGACAACTAACGTTATTATACCATTATCATTATACTTCATGAAGACTGAATTATCAACCTTACTTCGATAAAAATCCGTAAGTTAGCAACGCCTTACTAAACTTGTCAAACCACGTCCTTGGAGATTGCTTTAAACCATAATTTCTTTCTGAAGTGGACATACTCCCCCGATCTCCCTCTGAGCAACAAATCTAAGAGGTTGCTCCATGTAGACTTCTATAGCCAAGTCTCCATGAAGGAATGCATTCTTGACATCTAATTGACGAAGAGGCAAGTTAATCTTAATAGCAGCAATAGAAATTAACACTTGAATAATTTAGTTTTGCTACAGAAGAAAATGTCTTCTTATAATAAAGTCCTTGGGTTTACATGTAGCCTTTGGCTACTAAACGGGCTTTTAGGCGCTCAACGGATCCATTTGAGCGATGCTTGATGGTATATACCCATTGACACCCAACTACTCTCTTTCGAGGGAGAAATCGGCTAACTTCCAAGTATGAGTCTAGTACATAGTAGTAATTTCATCTTCCATTGCCTTACGCCAATTAGGATGTGTCAGTACATCGATCATGGTAATTTTGGGCCACAGATGCATGTGGTTTGGTGTACAATCTTAGATGTCGATTTTTTTCTCTCAGCCATATCATTCTGTTGTAGGGTGTAGGCACATGAGGTTTGGTGTACAATCTCAGATGAAGCCAAGTATGTCTGAAAGGGGGTGAACATATGTTTCAATATGTTATCAAACCGAAAGATTGATATATTAGTGTTAAATTGATTTTGAATTTCATGATGAAATATTTTGAAAATATAAAAACTTCACACCGATCTTCAGGGTTTAAAAAATATCTATCTGAAACCATGAAATTGTAATTAACCTAATTGAGATTATGAGAAAATCTCTTCTATCTATTTATAATAACATGCTATATATTCTGATATGGTACTCTACAAGACTGCCCAAAAATATAATGTTTTCTACTTTAAAAGCCTACACCATAATCAAGGTGCAAAAAAGCGAAGAAGTATGCATATACAGCCTCTACGGTTGAGCAATGAGTTCAAAGTTCAGATGGACCAGTACTGTATGACCATTTAATTGATCCAAACAACACATGTCTCAGTGGGACATGAACATGAGATGTCGACAAGGGGGCCTTGAAAAACTCAACATGCCGACATCCCAACATGTCCATGTAAATACATATTGATCTTGAAAAATGTATTATACATTTCGATTCTATCTACATAAGATGTAGATAATAAAAACATCACAACAACTAAAAATACGTGAGTATCAAAAGTATATATTACTAAATAATGCTGAAAAGTAAGAAAAGGTTCCAATAAAAATGCCAACGTGTTTGTTCACCATGTGTTTGATATGTTGACATGGCATTTTTTTAGACAATGAAGTGTCCTTTTTACGTTGGATCCAATTTTCCTGAAGTGTTTGACCACATTCGCTCGGAAACAAAACAAAACACAATTTTTCTAAGGTATTGACTCAACTGCATCAGAAGCGAAAGCCTCAATTGCTAGCCCAGCTGGGAGACGCGTAGGCATTTCAACAGCAGGTCTCAAGTTTGAGTGCTAAGGAGACACACTAACCCCACTAGTGGGTGGGTGCATTGTGTGACTAACCAAGTGGGTGTGTTGCCCACCTAACAAGGTGGGTGCATTCCATGACTAACTTAAAAAAAAAAAAAAAAAAAAAAGGCCGTAAAACTCACAAGTCTTATCGTATCTTAATGGTGATCCTAGACTTCTTAGGTATGATGCCATCTAATGTTGCAGCTTCTGCACAATCAGAATCATTCTAATAATATCTTCAACTTCTATTTGGAGCCACTCCCTCAAGCGCCTCATGCGACATCCTTCCTTTTTTTTAATATATAAGCTTATCATCATGTTATGGGCTTGAACCAAACATCATTGACTTATTTTAACAAATGAATTAATCAAGTCTAGATTCTAAAAAGATGAATAAATAGACCCATGTAAATGAGACGCTATGAATATATTAAAATATGCTAATAGTAACTAAATAAATTGCATTTGTCACAAATTCATACTAATCTACAAAATAGTTCGACTTTTGATGTAAAAAGTTTATAGATGGGGTTAACCATTTCAATAATATATCCGAATCCATTCCTACTTTAATCGAACGAAAATCTTATTAAGCCAACAAACAAAGTAAATAGGACCAATACAAGTACAGGAAATAGTATATAGTATTGTCTGATTTACAGGAATATATGGAAGTGTCTTTATTGTCAAAATGAGTACTAAAGGATTGCATAAGATTTTGTACATTCCCATCAATTTGATATATCTTCTTAAAGAAAAAGAAAGCCTCATGCTTTCTTCTCTTATTTAACCATAGCATTTTTTCCCATAGAATATTGCAATTATGTAACTAATTAGATGGCTCAAAACTCAATGACTTGCTTCGCCTTTTGTCCCTCTTGCTGGGTTTTTCCACATAGCCAAATGTAAAGGATGCTCTTGTCTAGCAGTTGGATGAATCTTGGAAGTTCTTAGTGCACCTCCTTATTCTTTTCTCTCTTCCAACTAGAGCTTATGAAGGAATGGTGTTGTACAGCGAAGGTTTGGTCTTATGGGGCTCTCCCTAAGATTGTTGCTTTTGCGTGGTTGATGGGGGAGAAAAAGGATCATCACGATTGACAACCTTCAGAAAAGAGGAATGATGCTTCCCAATGCATGTCCATTGTGTTTGAACGCCGAAGAGGAATCGGTGGATCATTTTTTTAAACACATCTGTCAAATGGGTTGGGTCAACCAAAAACAGCCTGATCAGTCGGTCTGGAGACTATGGACTCACATTTGGGGTCCATTGGTGAAGATCCAGATCCAACCATTGTTAATCGGGTAGGACTTGGGTCCATTTGTAATTGGGTCCAATGGATTGAACCCACGTCTAGATCCAGTTGTCAAATTAATAACCGGGTCTGATTAATTTGACTCTGACCCAACCTGAATTTGACCCATTTACAGCCATAAGTCCAAGGGTGACAATGGACCAGTTCCATATGGATTAGGGTCAGCAATCTGCCAGGACCATTCATGCCCGTTGAAGGCATGTGGGCCCCACTTACCCATTTAGTATGCAACTTGTGCACGCTGAAAAAGGGCCCGGGATATTGTAGTGGTCCATTCATTCTTCATGCAGGTTTTGTAGATATTGTAGAAAAAATCAATATATCATTCAAGAGAAGCTAGCATGATACTCGGCCCAAGGATATGTATATGATCCTCGGGTCTTTACTAGGTACAGGTGTATACCTTAGTTCGGTGATCCAATGGGCCCACAATGAAACCCTCCAATCTTGATGAGAGAAGGCCAGGAATTGAGTGGAGAGGATCTTACATGGTCCATCCATGGTGGGATCATCTCACTTGTACAAATCCAAGGCCTGAGGACACTGTATGATGTAGGGCTGCGATCGTCCAATTCCTCACATGTGCTCTTTCTATAGTCATGAGCTATACGTGGTTGAACAATGGTCTAGTGGGCCAAGCCTTTGGCCCTTTGGCCTCAACATAATCTATCTGGACCGTCCATTTGGTCCAATCCACTTTCATAGCCTCCCTTGAAAATCCTGATCAGATGATCGAAACCATGCAAAAATGCAAGGACGTTGTTGGTATAAAATAGGTCCAGCCACAAATGTTTAGGACCATCCATTTGCTATGATTTTTTAACATAAGAAGACTGCTCATGACCTAATGGACGGTCCAGATAAATGATAGGAATGCCAACGGGTCCAAATGCAAATGTGCATGGGGAGGTTTTCATACACTATTTCAATAATAGCTCTTTGAGTCCTTATTACACTATTTCAATAAGAGCTCTTTGAGTCCTTTTTTATTTTAGCACTTTTTTTTTAAATAACTGGTTTGGTAAGATCTCCACACTAAAAAAAAAAAAAAAAAGCTCTTATTTAAAATAAGCACATATGGTAAAACTTTCAAGTAAGAGTTTTTTTTAGGATAGTTGACATAGTTTTTAAAGATTACTAGCAATTTTAATATAAGAGCAATTTGAATAGTTGTTTTGGTGGACTGTCCATCATGTGGAGCCCAATATCAATGCTAATTGTTCGTTATGTGGAGCCCCTCAATGTCCACTACCTATCACGTGGACTCCACATTTGATGTGTCCATAATGTGGGCCCTACCTTTGAAGTGGATTGTCCATCATGTGGGGCCCACATTTGGTATCTACCATTCATCATGTGGGGTGCACCTTCTATGTGGATCATCCATTATACGACCCACTTTGGATATGGGTCATCCAACATGAGAGACCTTGGATGTGGACTGTCCATTAGGTGGGGCCCACTTGATGTGAACTATCCATCATGAGGGCCACACTTTTATGTGGGTCATCCATCATGTGAAGCCCACTCCGTTCATTATGTGGGAACACCTTGATATGGACCATTCTGTAGACACCCCACCTTCAGCTATACTGTTGGTAGAGATAGCTGGATGAATGGAGGACCATACCCCCAAATCCCAAGTCCAAACTCAGCCAAACTCACCCTTGTAAGCCCCATTCCATAGCCCAGTTCAAGCCTGAACCTAGTCAACCCAGTCCTAAACATCAGCCTGAAAAATCCCCCATAAGAAAAGCCAGTCAAAAAATCCTAAAAAAGTCAAACTCGCTGAGTCAACCCGCTGAGTCGACTCATCGAGTCAAAACGCCGAGTCAACCTGTCGAGTCAACCCGCTGAGTCAAATCACCGAGTCAAACCGCTGAGTCAACCCACCGAGCCAAACAGCAGCCCCGATGGAGCGACCGTACCTCGCTGGAAATCGAGGAACGGCCGTATGGGCAGCCCATAGCAGGCCGCCCAAAAATATTTACGAGCTCTGCCACTGCCCGTTGCTATAAATACCCCACTCCCATTCTCATTTCAGCAATCCACTTCCCTCTCTTCAGTCCGAGTGCGATCCGTCCCTCTATACTTTAGCCCATTCCTCCACCAAGGAGAGCCCGAGTGAGGAAGTCTAGCCCTGGTCCAGCCCAGCCTGACCATTGGTCTAAGTCTCCCAAGCCATACAAGTCTTGATCCAGCCACTCGAAGCCAACCCTTACGACACCTCCGTCCATCCAGCTGCTCTTTTTCCAGCATCATCCCATTTGCATCTAGCATAAGTGCAATATTTACTTTTCTTCCAACCCCCCTACTTCACTGCAAGCACCTTGATTAGTCAAGCACACTGCATATGTCTTAAATTAAGCACCTGTCAGTTCGAGCGTATGCTCTGGGCTTGCCCGTTGTTGGAACCTGCCCATCAGAAACTCTTACTGTTCAGACCTGCATTCATGCTTCACTATAAAGCACCTTGATTATCCAAGCACACTGCATACGTCTTATATTAAGCACCTGTCAGTTCGAGCGTACGCTCTGGGCTTGCCCGTTGTTGGAACCTGCCCATCAGAAACTCTTACTGTTCAGACCCGCATTCATGCATCATATCATCTATGAGAATGTATGAGGATTAAAACAGACTTTCAAGTATTAGTTCGATTCTGTGAAGTAGAGACCGTACTTCGGTATGGGCAGTGTGTGGGGTGCTTAACCTCTTCCCACCCTATAACCGTGATCCCTTACCTTGAATCTCTGGCCGCAGATCAAAAGGAGTCATTTTAGAGGAAGGAATCTTCGGATCCCCTTCTCTAACGTTTCTATAAGGTCTAGCCGACTGTAGATTCGAAGTAACTGGCTAGTGGCGACTCTGGTCTTATATAAACTCATTTAAACACATCCAGCTTAAACACGACTACCAAACAAAGCCCTCGAGAACGAGGCAAGCTAGTGGCACAAACGGCGATTCGCACTCACGCATCATCCTCTCTCCTTCTTTTCCCGAAAGGGGAAGGGACGATAACGTCGTGTGGGGAGCGCGAAAACGGCAAAAGTCCACAGAATGGCGACTCCACTGGGGATTTGCTAGTCCCACTAGTCGTGATCCGACTTGAAAAACAGAATCCTTCCCGTACTTGAAAGTCACTAATCCTCATACAATCTCATCTGCATAGCATTCTACCCAAAAAAAAAAAAAAACAGAAAATCCCAAAACCGAAAAAATATAGAAAATTCCAAAACCCAAAAAGAGTATAGTCCTCACCATTGCGCCTCCTCGGGCTCAACGTGTTTGGAGACAACTTCCCTTCCGCAGCATAATCCGCACTCGGGCACAGCAAGCCATGTCCGACCACGAAGAAGAAACTCATCTCTTCCCTGCTCTTGAGATGACCGAAGCGCAACCTCCAGCGCAACAGTCAATTGAGAATACGCCAATCATACAAGAATTGGCAGAAGGAGTGAGAGCAATGCAAGAAATGCTCTTGCAATTCATGCAAGCACAAGCCACCGCAGCAGCCAACAATCAGGTTGGCTGAGTTCAGCAATCTCAGCAGCCATGCCGGATCCTTCCGGCCTCCAGTTCAAATCAAGCGCAACCATCGGAGTCTGCCCAAGACTACCGACAGCAGCCGTCTCAGCCCTTCATTACGGGGCATCTTCCTCAATACCTTCCTGCGACGACAGAGCCATCTCAGAGCATTCCCGTCACAGGGACTTCCAGTCAGCTTCCAGTCAATCTTGCAAACAACAGTCTCAGTAGATGTCAGCATGTCCCCGTCGATGGGACACCTTTTCAATTTCAGCACATCCCCGCCGATGGGATTTCAATTCAATTTCCAGCAACAGGGACAGCACTGGCGAATGCTCACAATGGGGGTCAGTGTCAAGCCCACATCAATCAGCGGACAGTGGCGAATACCCAACAAGGGGGTCACTTCCCAGCATCTCAGCCTCCTGCAAACAGGAGCACTTTTCAATTCCAGCACATCCCCGCCAATGGGATTCCAGTTAATTTCCAGCAATCTTCAATTCAGCAAAATCCAGTTAATTTCCAGCAATCTTCAATTCAGCAATCTCCAGTTAATTTCCAGCAAGTTCTAGTTCAACCTTCAGTACAGTCTCCAGTTCAGTTACAATCCTTTCAAGCACAAGCTCATCCGAATCCAGTTTAATCATCAAATCAATTTCAGCAACCCGCGGTTGCTTTTCAGCAAGCACATAGGGTCGAAGACATCGACCACTATGCTGAAGAAGAACGTGCCTTACTCCAAGAAGCACCAGTCGCTCGAACGGATCACTCAGGACTGGACGAGTTGCGAGAGCAGTTCCAGATCTTGCAAAATCAGCTTCAGCGACAGCAAGGAATCGACTTACCTTCGACCAAGTTTAGAGACTTGTGTCCTTTCCCAGACGCTCAAGTACCTCAAAACTTTGAGGTACCAAAATTCAAAAGATACGATGGCAGCGGGTGTCCCACAGCACATCTCAAGGCCTTCTGTGAAGAACTGAGTGCAATCTCAGGAAATGAAGGGGCCCTCATTCGTTTGTTCCAAAAATCTCTGAAGGGCGATGCCCTAGATTGGTACACCTCATTGGACTGCCACCGCATCAGGACGTGGGAACAGCTTTCCTAGGCTTTCGTCGACAGATTCGCATACAACCTCAACATGGCACCCAGAAGAGCTGACCTCGTGGCCCTTAGGCAAAGGAGTGATGAAACACTATCAGCTTATGTGGGACGTTGGCGAGCTATGGCAGCCAGAATGCGGACACCTATCGACGATGAAGAACAAATCTCCATGATTGTTCATTCAACATATCCGGGCATATCTGGATATCTCATCTCGCATCCATACGCAAATTTCTCACTGTTGATCCGTGCTGGAGAGCAAGTCGAAGCAGGAATCCGTGCCGGGACAATCTCCCCATGGCCTCATCAAGCCACTCCAATCAAAAGGAACAGAGTGGAAGGAAGACCCATCGGATATGGGAATGGAAACCGAAGTGGTTCTCCTCCCCGCCCGACAGAGGTAAACAACATCAATACCACTGCTCAGGGTAATCAATACGCTCCCCCATAGGGACCTCAACAGAGTCAGCAGAATCAAGTTCAGCACCAACCTCAGAGGTATCAACCACGACCAAATCCGCAACCACAGCTACAACCACTTCGACAGCAGCAGCAGTTCAGAGGAAATGGTCAGTACCCATACCAGAACAGGCAGAATTACAGGGAGCTCAGGAAGTTCACCCCACTTATTCAGCCACTTAGTCAAGTCATGACTATGCTGGTACAAAAGCAGTTACTCACTCTAATGGCACTCAGGCCTCCTCCTCATCCTCTGCCTCCAAACTGCCGAGAAAATGAGTACTGTGCCTACCATCAAGGACGTGGCCATGCTACTGATCGATGTTTTACACTGAAGAATGCCATACAAGATCTGATTGATGACCGCAAGATCGTCATCTCGGTCCCTGGGACTCCTGCAGCAGCTTCCACCAATATTCTTCAGAATCCTCTGCCTCAACATCCGATGGATCCCAGTTCATCTCGAGGCCCTACCGTCAACAGCATAGAAGAAGAAGAACGCCTCGATCGCTTCTTCTCCCCCATCCAATCCATTCATGCCTACACTTATGAGCCGACAAAACCTCCTCCGATCATGCAAGGGGCAAGTCCCTTTTCTCCTCCAGTCCTCGATCCAGTAGTACTCGAAGGAGCACTTCCATACGATGTGCCAGTTGTTCAAGGGGCATCTTACGGCCCCTCATGTTGGGAACCAGTCATCCTAGAAGGAGCACAATCATACATAGAGCCCACATCCGAACCTGTCATCTTGCAAGGGGCAATCCCGGCACAAGAACAATCCAATCCGCAATGGAGGGATTATACTCATCAGCAGCAAGAGCCCATTGTCTTGGAAGGAGCTCCTCCAGTCAAGCCAGTCATATTGCAAGGGGCAAATCCCGAAGGCGTGTCAATCACACTACGGCAGCTGGGACGAACAGAGAAACCTCCTGCCATATCAAGAGGACCAGTATTCATTCCATGGGAGCCTCCTGCTCCAGGAACAGTCAAGCCAGGACCACGACCTTATGTGGTCTATGAAGACAAGCCTCGATATTACCCCTTCAGCACAGGCAACAATGTAGTCCTCAAAGCAAAAGCTCCATACGAGGAAGATCTGGTACCCACACCAGCACCATTGCAAGAACCGGTGGTCCTAGAAGGCAAAAAGGAGGAAAATTATAAAAAGGTCCCATGGCACTATCCAGAATGTGCGGAGGTGGGAAACATAAATCCCAATGGACGTTGCATCCGAAGAGATAATCAGAACAGAGGAGATCCCAAAGGCGCTCTCTCAGGCCTTGGCAACAAAAATGAAGCCGCATACGATGTGGCGACTCAGCTCAAGTCAATCCCTGCTCAAATCTCAGTATAGGAGCTACTCTGCACATCTCGCATACACCGAGAAATGTTTACCAAAACCTTGAATGATGCTCACGTCTCCTCCGATACGGCACCAGAGATGATAGCATTGATGATTGGACAACTCCTGGCCCCGCGCGCCATCACCTTCACAGATAATGAGTTGCCACCAGAAGGACGCGATCATGGGCGATCCCTCAACATAGCCTTACGATACAAAGACCTTTGTGTCCCGCTGGTCCTTATCGATAATGGCTCAAGCTTAAACGTTTGCCCGCTCAAGACAGCGGAACGTCTGGGAATCAGTCTTTCTTCATTCCGACCCAGCACCATATGTGTCAGAGCATTCGACAACACCCGCCGATCAGTGGAAGGGGAGGTCGACATAGAGGTACAGATAGGTCCGGAAGTCTCCACCATCACATTCTAAATCCTGGATATATCAGCCTCTTTCAACATGCTGCTCGAAAGGCCTTGGCTGCACAAGGTTGGAGCTGTGCCGTCAACCCTGCATCAACGGGTGAAATACATCTGTGGAAATCAAGTGATCTCTATCCACGCAGAGAAGGAGCTCATCATTCCTTCCAATGCTGCGGCCACTGAACCAGACATCCCGGTCATTGATATCCAGCACTCTGAAGAAGACATCCCGTTTCACAGTTTCGAATTCGAGACTGTGAACTCTATCACCAATTCAGAACCGATAAGGGTGGGCCGTGTCTTTTCACCGGCAGAACGTCTAAGCCTCAAATACCGAATGAAGAATCATTTCAAGTCTAGAAAGGTACCGCTGATATACAACCAACGCAAATGGGGACTCGGATACAGGGCAACCTTCATGGACAAAAAGAGGAAGAAATTTCGGTGCTCACCCATCCAATTCGTCAAGCCAGGAGAACCTTGCAAAGATCCAGGAGGGAATCAACAGACTGCACTACACAAAGGCCTCCCGATGAGCCTAACTTGGGCCACATGGCCCCCCATTCGATGGGATCAAATTCTCGAACCATCCAAGCCTCCAGAAGAAGAAGGAGATGAAGAAGGAAGTCAAATATAGCAGCTTTAGGATCAGGTTACTCTGACACCTGCTCCCAACCAGGGGCACAACCTGCCCACTTCAATTCCAGCCAGTCAGGGGCACAACTTGCCCATCTCAACATCAATCAGCAAGGGGCACGACTCGCCCATCTCTGCAGAATCAACATCAACAATCACCAGCCAGGGGCAGAAGCAGCCCATCCATTGGACCAAGAAAGGGAAATGGCCAGCCCTAGATTGGTCTGATGTCCAGATTCCAAACTTGTGTCTAGCCATGGAACCAGACGAACTACAATGCGAAGTAAGTGATCCGGGAGGGACTGAGTACGACTCAGATCTCGAACCCGACCAGCTAGAAATCATGGTCATTGGGCCAGACTGTGATTCTTTACCCGAATCATCAACCCCCGCCTCTTCAGGGGAGGAAGTGTGGGATCCTGAATGGTCATCCGTTCCCCTGACTTTTGAATCAGCCAAAGAGCCATCTGAGGGCTCTAGCTTCCACAAAAAAAAACGCCTGTTTAAGTAACGACCGGAACTTTGGAACAAGTTGGGCTCAATCATGGTCTGCAATGCCCACTTGTTCAAAGTCCCATGAATTTCAAAAAGCTAAAAAAATAAAAAACCTTCAAAAGCCAAAAACATCTAGTATTTCCATTTCAGAAAAATCTCAAAAATCAAAAAAATTCCTTTTCCTGCATTCAATAGTATGCCAAGTTCGTCTAAAGAGTCACATGAGTTTGAAGTCAAATCATATGACTTTGACATCGAATTAGACTTCGAGCTCATGGGCCTGGACGAAGCTCGGGATGAGGAAGATGATGATCCGGCTCTCGAACTAGAGGATCTCCTCAAAAGGTTTGAATCTAAAGCCAATGTTGTAGCCGATGATTTCGAGATAGTAAACTTGGGGACGCCTGAGATCCCTAGGGAAGTGCGCATTGGAAAATCATTGCCACCTGAGACGAAACAGAAAATGATAGAGTTCCCAGCTCCATGATTGTCCAACTTCGCGTTCTCATATGAAGACATGCCGGGGCTCGATGAAGAGCTCGTTGTACACCATCTGCCAACCAAGGCAGATATGAAGCCAGTGAAGCAGAAGCTTCGAAGAATGAAGCTAGAATGGGCTCTGAAAGTCCGAGATGAAGTCATCAAGCAGTACAACGCGGGATTCTTGGTAGTCTCCAACTACCCTGAATGGCTCGCCAACATCGTGCCAGTACTAAAGAAGGACGGCAAGGTTCGAATGTGCATCGACTTCCGAGATCTCAACAAAGCCAGTCCAAAAGATGACTTCCCTTTGCCACACATCGACACTCTGGTCGACAACACTGCTGGATACAAGATCTTCTCATTCATGGACGGGTTCTCAGGTTACAATCAAATTAAGATGGCCATTGAAGATCGCGAGAAGACATCGTTTATCACTCCCTGGGGAACCTTCTGTTATAGGGTAATGCCGTTCGGTCTGAAGAACGCAGGAGCAACATATCAGCGAGCAATGACAGCATTATTCCATGACATGATGAACAAAGAGCTTGAAGTATATGTGGACGACGTGATCGTCAAATCTCGCACAATTGAAGGACACTTTGAAGATCTGAAGAAGTTATTCAACAGATTAGAGAAGTACAAGCTCCGCCTCAACCCTCAGAAATGTGTTTTCGGTGCAATGGGAGGAAAGCTCCTCGGCTTTATGGTGAGCGAGGATGGCATCAGGGTCGACGAGACCAAAACTAGAGCAATCATCGAGATGCCCCCCCTAAAACAGAAAAAGAAATTCGTGGCTTCCTCGGCAGAATTCAATACATCAGTCGCTTCATCGCACAGCTCACGCCTATTTGTGAGGCCATTTTCAAGCTCCTTCGAAAGAAGGTTCCGAAAGAATGGAATGATGATTGCCAAGTCGCCTTCGAACGCATCAAGAAATATCTCATGAATCCTCCAGTTCTAGTGCCGCCCACTCCCGGACGACCACTATTGTTATACATCTCGGTAGCAGCAGAAGCCATTGGCTGTGTCCTCGGCCAGCACGACGAGACTGGGAAGAAGGAACAAGCAATATACTATTTGAGTCGAAAGTTCACCGACTACGAGACCAGGTATTCCCCGATCGAGAAGACTTGCCTCGCCCTAGTCTGGGCAACTCAGCGACTCCGTCAATACATGATTGCATTCCCTATTCTCCTCCTCGCTCACATGGATCCGCTCAAGTACCTGTTCGAGAAACCGGCACTCATTGGAAGGATAGCTAAATGGCAGCTACTCCTGTCTGAGTTTGACATCACCTATGTCACTCAGAAGGCAATCAAGGGGCAGGCCCTCGCCGATCATCTTGCGGCCCACTCCCTCCTGGATTATCAACCGCTCAAGACATTCTTCCCTGATGAAGATCTCTTGCTCATTGAAGAGGAAGAAAAGAAGAAAAAAGATGAGTGGACGTTATTCTTTGATGGCGCAGCAAATTCTAAAGGGAGTGGTATTGGAGCAATCCTCTACTCTCCAGATGATGTCCCTATTCCTATCTCGAGGCGCATAGCATTCGAGTGCACCAACAACATGGCAGAGTACGAAGCATGCATCGCTGGCTTAAGGGAAGCCATAATCCTGGGTGTCAAGAAGCTGCGAGTATTTGGAGGCTCACAGCTTATCATAAATCAGACCAATGGCGAATGGAAAACCAAAGACGAGAAGTTGATACCATATCATGTGTATCTTGAAAATTTGATCGAGGAGTTCAAAGAAGTCACCTTCTCATACATGCCCAGAGCCAAGAACCAGTTTGCAGATGCTCTCGCCACACTTGCATCAATGCTCGAGATACCAAAAGGAGCTTCAGAATGGGAGCTCACAGTCGAAATTCAAGAAGAACCTGCTTTTTTCCTGCAAATAGAAGAAGCCGAAGCTGTCCCTGACAAACCCTGGTATGCCGACATCAAGCAATATTTCAAAACCCAGGAGTATCCAGAGTCAGCAACAGCAACAGATCGCCGAACCATCCAGCGTTTGGCCAGCCACTTCACCATCAGTGGCGAAGTTCTTTACAAGCGATCCTATAATCACATCCTCTTTCGATGCGTCAATGAAACAGAAGCTGCAAAGATCATGGGAGAAATACACGAAGGAATCTATGGCCCACACATGAATGGGCACATGATGGCAAAGAAGATTCTACGACTCGGCTACTATTGGCTCACCATGGAGACAGACTGTTGCCAGCACGTCAGAAAATGCTTCAAGTGTCAGGAGCATGCGAATCAAATCCATGCCCCATCATCAGAGTTATACAACCTGACCACCCCCTGGCCCTTCTCCATGTGGGGACTCGACATCATCGGCAAGATTAGTCCCAAAGCATCAAATGGTCATGAGTACATACTTGTGGCAGTCGACTACTTCACCAAGTGGGTAGAGGCAGCCTCCTACACCACGATTGCAGCATCTCAGGTGATCAAATTCATGAAGAACAACATCATATGCCGGTATGGAATCCCTAATGTTATCATCACAGATAATGGGACCCCGTTTGTCAACAAGAAGATGGATGACTTCCTCAGCAAATTCAAGATCCAACGTCATCGATCAAGCCCCTACCGTCCCCTGATGAATGGTGGGGTAGAAGCCGCAAACAAGACAATCGTCAGGATACTCGGAAAGATGGTCGTGACCTATCGAGATTGGTCAGATATGCTCCCATATGCACTTTGGGCCTATCGAATGTCTGTACGGTCTGCTACGGGCGTTACTCCTTTCGAGCTTACCTATGGAATGGAGGCAGTTTTGCCAGTCGAGGTGGAAATACCATCACTACGAGTGTTACTCGAAAGCGGAATTGAAGAAGGAGAATGACAACGGGCCAGATTCGATCAGTTGCAGCTAGCAGATGAAAAGCGCATGCGTGAACTAAGTCATTCACAGTGCTATCAGAAAAGGATCGCTCGGGCTTACAACAAGAGAGTTCGAAAAAGAAGTTTCAAGGTAGGCGACATGGTCATGAAGAAGATTCTACCATCGCACCTTCCAGAGCCCAGAGGAAAGTTCAAACCCTCGTGGGACGGACCACTGATCATCAGAGAAGTACTTCCCGGAGGCGCCCTTAGACTCACTAGCATGAGAGGGGTGGACCTTCCTGAGCCAACCAACGCTGATAACGTGAAGATCTTTCACGGGTAAGTTATTCTGACCTTATCAAGAGTTACTTTAATAGAGCTGAAGTCAAGAGGTCGAAGCTAAGACCTCTGAGAAATCATTTCCGTCCACCAACAAGTGTTTCAAATAAGGGGATTCAAAAAGAGAAAAATACAAAAAAAGGGGGATTCAAAAGGAAAAAAAGACAAAAAAAAGAGAAAAAAAAAAGAAAAAAAAAAGAAAAAAAAAGAGAAGAAAAGAGAAAGAAAAAGGGAAGCCAAAGCAAAGCACCCAGGAAAAAAAAATCAGTCCAAGAAGAAACACAGACATCCATCCATTCATCTCAGAAGGGTCTTTAGCAAAGACCGGCAGCTCTATCATCGTAACCTAGGATAAGGGCTGAAAGACTGCCATCGGCCGGCAACGATGGATTCCCGACCTCTAGCCGCCACAGATACCCAAAGATCCAAAAAAAAGGCAAAAAAGAAAAAAAAGAGAAAAATGTGTGCCTAAACAAAGAGGGCGGAGTGAAAACCCGGAAGGGCGCTCCGAGTAAAAACAGTGGGCATACAGCGGACTTGGTGAAAACCCGAAAGGGCACCGAGAAAACAGCATAGCTGCCAAGGGGCAGGCAAGATCAAATACCCGGGACGTGGTGAAAACCTGAAAGGGCGCCACGGGCAAAAATGACGGGAAAAGGCCGGCTGTGGTGAAAACTCGAAAGAGAGCTACAGGCAAAAATGACTCAAATGAAAAAAGAAAAATAAAAGTGCAGGTACCAAGAAATCAGACGGTCCAGATCAGTTCAAGCAGTTACAGTTCAAGAACAAGAAGAAGTGCAGTCAGGAACGAAGAGCTCTACAAATTCTGACAATCTCAGGAGGCAACAGTTTCTATTGCCTACACCTCTAGGGAACCAAAGGATCAAGCAAGTCAAATCTCGAGACATCGGTCAAAGTATTGACCGAGCCCCAGTTCTGATTCCTATAATCCAAACATACACTCACAAGATAACTCATGGCACAATAGATTCTCAAAAAGTTTTCATCTTTTTTTTTTCATTAAAAACATCATATTTCTTTTACACATATCATGTCATCTTGTTCAAAAAATACAAAAAAATGCATCATCATCAATCATATATGCAAAAAAGGAATGTGCAGGTGGCCAACACAATCAATCTCTACCCTCCTCCTCAGCCACATCAAGTAAGTCCTCTGACTCATAAAAAGATAGCCTCTCTCTCAACATGCTCACCTCCATACGTGGGTAACGCGCCTCATCGCGCTCAAGGGTACGGATCGCTGTCTCCTCATCAGACAATCTCTGATCTGCAGCCAATCTCCTCGACATCATCTCACAATGATACCGAAGTGCAGAGATCTCAGATAGCAGATGGCCATGAGTGGCCAAAAGGAAGCAAGGATCAATGAATGGGCGCTCCTCAAAAGGTTCATATGAACCAGATGAAGAGCCAGCATCTCCAAGGATATCCTGCTCATCCTCATCAGCAGTCTGGTGCCAACAAGGGATACGTCGATACAAAGACTGCTCAGCAACCCAGTACTGATATGGGGCGGTCGCCATCGAAAAAGTCCGCAGCTCAGAACCCAGCAAATCAGCAGTCAAGTAACTCGCCCAAGAACAATCAATCCGGGTCCTAAAGTCAGAGGACCTAGATGGAAGTGCTCGACGCCCGATTCCCGTGAAAGCAAAAAGAGGAACATCCTGCTCATATCCAAACTGCCGCAGGAACCGAATGGGATGATAGGAAAAGTAAGATCGAAAGCCTACCAACATCAGAGGAAGGCGGTGTGCATCGCAAAGCACTGGAGGAAGTGAAAGCCAAGATGACTCCCAACGAACGTTCCAGTCACGAAGTTCAGCAAACATTCTGCGATACAAAGGCTCGCTCATCCTAGTTGTATGCGGAAGGAACTCCATGATATAACGCATGATGTCAGAGCTAGGAATGCCAGGAAGGGGTACAGGAACGGTCAAAGAAAGACGCGCCCATAACCAGACCTGATCACAAAAGGAAAAGAAGTTCAGCTAGAGCCAAACAATTTCCAACAAAGCAAGAAGGAAAAAAGGTGTGGAAAAGATACCTGCGGAAAGGCACAATAGCCGCGAAGGACACGAGTGCCGCCCAGGGCGCAGTCAGTCAGCCCATTAAACAGCTCGGCCAAGATGAGAGAAATGATCCCCTGCCGTCGGATAGCTCGGCTCATCACCTCAAAGAGCAAAGGAGTCTGGGACCTGCGCCATCCCGAGAACAGCACCTCAGCTATCAAGCAGAACATCAGTGCATTCTGAGTAAAGGTAGAATCGGCCACACTCCGAAGACCCGAAAAAAGGTCATACAGTAAATCCAAGGAGAACACTACAGCATCCTGGCCAGCGGCTGCAGGCCGAACAAGATAGGGGATCCCGAACCAGTTCTGCTGTGTAGCAGTCTTCGGCGACGTCTTCGGCGAGAAATACTGAGTATAATCCCAAGGAAGGCCTGTCAAACGCGCAAGCTCCTCCAAAGAGGGTCCCAACTCCATATCGTTGAACACGAACAAGTTCAATGAAGGGACCCAGTCAATCAAGGCAGCTCCAAGCATCCTCCAATCAATATCAACTCTAGCCATATGGATCAGACTGCCGAAGCCATAGGACTCCAAATCTCGAATCTCATAAGCTGACAAGCTGTCAAGCCAAGCAAGAAGTCGTGGCAAGCAAGAAGGACGAGGAAGCAGCTGACAAGTCCTCACTGGTACCCCCTCCAGAACAAAAGGCCCAGAAATCAATAACGGCTCATCAAGGATCGGAAGGTCAACGGGCGAAGGAGAAGGAAAAGCTGGAACCTCTGCAGACTCGACAGCCCCTGACCTACCCTCAGTTACGGCTATGTCTAATATAGTCGCATACTGTCTGAAAATGTCGTAACCTCAGCCGCATGGGAAGACTCGCCTACCTCATAAACAGAGTGCGTAAAAGACCGATGATCAAGAGATGGATGATACTCTCCAGCAAAAGTGCTTTCGGTGAAGATCACACCACACATCGTGGCATCCTGGCCAATCTGACCATCAAAGAATGCATCTGAACCATCAAGAAGGGTCCCGGCTACCCCGATCGAAGAATCAACGGTCAGATCTGGACCTGCGGCCCTCTCCAACAAGAAATCATGAATCCAATCATCGTCCTGGCCGATCAAAGGGATCATCGAGGCATCTACACCGTCCATCATGAGGGGGACATCATCAATGATCACATCAAGTCCACCCAAGCAAGTATGCCGCACATCTCAGCCCACATCAAGAGCATCCAAACCGTCAAAGGTATCATCTGAACCATCCATCTTATTCAAGCATGAGATCAGCCCATCTATGTCCATCATGGTCCCATCACCTCCATCAACCACATCATCCATGTGGCCCATGTCCAAGGGATGCATAGCCTCACCTATGTCCCATCCTCCCATCTCATCCATGCCATCCATTTCTCCAACAATCAAAGCCCCATTCAAATCTGGAATTTCAGCATGGCTGCCATTAATGGGCCCATTCAAAGCTCCATCAACTACCATCTCTAGCCCCTCATCAATGCCCCCATTCAATGCCCCATCTCCACTATCCATTAAAGAGATTCCACCATCATCAAAGCCTGCACCACCTCCTGAAATGTGGGACCCACCATGGACAGCCCCCACAGCCCCTAAATCTCCACATCCATTGCTTGAGAAGAGACAAACCAAGAAAAGGACAAAAGGAGGAGGGAAGATGAGACAAGGAGAATATTCATGGCTGCAATCGAACCCGGACGTGCAGAGAATGTGAGGACAGCAGCAACGGACAACAGAGAATGTCCGAACCCGAGCCAGCCCAGGCCGCTCAAGAGGCGAGCCTTGGGCGGCCTGCTCTGGGCCGCCCGTACGGACGCGCTCCCTCTCTCTCCGCGGGATTGGCTCCAGGGTTCTTGGTAGGTGAGGCTGACAGTCCACGTCAGCAGATGACACCCCGTGGGCCGCCCAAGGCTCCGGTACACTCCAGATTTCGACTGAGGTTGATCAAGATCATATAGAAGGTACCCCACCGGTCCAATCACGAAGCAATGCGGCCAGAACATGGCTGATCAAGTCAAAGAGAGGAAAAGGTGATCAAGTGGGGGCCACAAGCAATCCAAGTCATTCAAAGACTAGATCATCATGATCTGAACCATAGAAAAGCTCGCAGGGGTCATCAAACAACAAGATCAAAGGTTGGATCGTCAAAAGAAGGGTCAGAGTCCAAGATCTGATCATCAAGTGGGCCCACAAGGCCAAAACAAGTGATGTAAGCAGTTCAGGTCATCATCCACACCATGAGAAGCCTTCTTAGCCTCACAAAACATCAAAAGAGGTGCCCCAAAGTAAAGCCGAGGTCTCAAGTGGGCCCACGGGGCCGAATCTATCAATCTGAACCATTCAAGGGTTAGATCATCAGGATCCAAACCATTGGAAAGCTTACACATGTCATGGAGCAGCAAGATCAAAGGTTCGATCATCAAAAGAAGGGCTAGAATCCAAGATCTAATCATCAAGTGGGCCCACAAGGCCTAATCAAGCAATCTGAACCGTTCAAGTCATCATCCATGCAGTTAAGAAGTCTCATCTTCCGCAAATCATTAAGGAACAAGTCAAAGGTCAAAATATCCAGACATCACCAAGGAATTTGAGACAAGTCAAAGATTGTATATTCATTCAAAAGAGCTTGATACAAGAGAAGATAAAAACAAAAAGAACAAGGCCATACAAAGCAGAATACCCAAGCAGGGTATAAGTCACCAACATAGTCGTCATCGTCTCTCCTCTCGTCCCGCTCCCGACGATAAAGATCCATCAAAGGAGCTGTCACTGATCCTCCAACGTACCTGCGACGACCCCCTGGAACATAGAGCGAAGGAAGCAGAGGCCCCTGGCCGTACAGCAGATACCACTCATTATAGTCACGATCCGGAATCGTGAAACGAAATCCGGGCTGGCCCACGAGAGCCTCAGCTCTCTCATCAGCTGGAATCCGAGCAGCTGGAGGAGGTGCAGAACAAGGGACCCGAGCCACCTCAGTGACTTGCCGAAGCAACCTCTCACCGAGATACCACTGAAAAGATTCAGCGTCGGAAAGCATGATACGGAGACATGAAGCATCATATGCCTCCACACGCTGGGGGTATAATAGAGAGGGAAGCTAGCATACGGCATCCGAGCGAGCTGCAATAAATGAGGTCACCACGATCAGTTATAGAGCAGCATAAGGGATAAGGAAAGCAAGACACTTACATCTTCGATGGTTAGCGTCTATGTCAGCACGCCAATTATCCCCAGAAACTCGGGAGTTCCGCTGACGGTTTTGCTGGTGCCAGAACATGTGGCGATACAAAGAGGGTTCAACATCGTCTCGTATCCTCTGCGCGAGATGGGGAAAATGGTCATAAAAGCAGGTCTGGGCAAAAGCACATCTAATGATCAGAGAGAGAAAGAAGGCGAAAGCCTTCAGGAAAGGTGAAAGAAAAGATACCTCAATGACAGGCCAAAAACCTGTGAAGGACCGGCTATGCCGACAGGTCTTGTCCAGACCTTTGAAGATATGAGTCAAGATAACCCCGTTCCAGTTATAGGGATGATGAAGATCCTCGACTAAACGAAGAAACTTAGGATCAACCCTCTCATTCGCATGGCAAAAAAGGAAGGACCCGAAGGCATAAGTGATCATGGCCCGGGCTTTGTGGAGGGCCTCTCGCTCGGTGGTGGGGATGACGGAGGCAAAAGTGTTATAGAACCATCGCATCTTTACTTGATGGCCTTGGAATTCACCCTCGGGTGGGACATCACCGACGAGCTGTAGCCAGTCAGTGGAAGTGAGGGGAGCCAGAGAGCTGACTTGAGGAACAACTGCTCCATGAAACGGAAAGCCTACTTGCATATAAATGTCTAGAGGAGTTATTCCCCATTCACCACAAGGGAGCTGGAAGGTGTGGGTCTCGTCTCGCCACCTCTCGCAAAGGGCCGCGAGCATCATACGGTTAGCATCGTTGTTATGAAAACGTAAGGTGAGGAGGCCAGCAAAAGGAGTACCAGCCAGTACTCGTTCAAGTAAGGGCTGTGGATCCTTCACCCAGTTGTCCCAGTGATCCCTGGTACCTCGACCGTTGATAGCAGGAAGAAGTTGATGCTCCATAGCTAAGGAACATATGTGGTCCCCTCGGCAGATGATGAAGGCAGGATCATCCTCATCAATCACTCGACGACCTCTGGTACCGTCCGCCATTGAATCCTACAAGCTTGGCAAGGTAAGTCCCTATCCCTTACCCGTTAAAATCCAAATTATCATCCAGGAAACCCATGGGGCTGGACTCACATTCAAATGCAAGATCTAAAGTCCAGCTCCATGTGTCACCAAGGATATGTGTTGGGCCCATTGGAAAAAGTAAGGCCCACCTTAAAGAAGGTTGCATGGCATGCCTTAGGCAAGAAAAGTCCATCATCCAAAGACATACTTTGGACAACAAATACACTCAAGTGTCATGAGATCAACAAAGGATAAGAATCCTACTTCACATGAGAAGCTCCTCTTCAAAGTCCATATGTGGCCAAGGATTGATCCACTTTTTATGCCAAGGCCATGATTCTCACTTAAGATGTTTCCATCTTTTTACACATGTGCATGGACAAATGGAGAATAGGAGGGAAATGGGCCCCCAAGATCAACCCAAATGCCTCATCTCAATGGATTGGAGGGAGCACATAGCCCACTTTAAAGCATGAAAACCCATTCATGGATCAACCATGGGCAACCTTATGTGCCTCATCTTGATGAAAGTTTTGACCATGAGAATACAACAGGGAGGTCTACCCACAAACATATGGATCAAAGAGGCCAATGGTAAAAATTTTGATGCACATAGCCCACATGAGGAGTCAAAGTTGGAAATGCCCATATAAGGGCAAGTTTGGGCAACTTATGTGCACCAATTTCTTTACAAAGCAAGGGGACCATTTGAGCACAAAAGGGCATGGCTTGGTGAGTCACCCAACCATCATAAAATGGCTAAGAGTGATACACATAGCCCTCTTGAAGATCAAAATCCGAAATGTCCCAAAGCATGGGACAAAAATGGGCAACTTATGGGTATCATTCTTTCCCACAAATTTAAAGGAAAATCACTCATGCATGAGAATGATGGTGGATGACCCACCAAACACCCCAAGAGAAGCTCAAGGAGTTATGGTTGCATGGATAGCTCACTTGAAGGAGAATCATCCATTTGAGGTCGATGACATCTAATGAAGCTCTTGAGGACCACTTTCCTCCCACAAAAAAAAAAAAGAAAAAAAAACATTTGAACATAGTGAGATTGTTGGAACAACTCACTCATGGGACTTGTAAATGATCAAGTAACTCAAGTCCTCCATCCATCAAAGGAAAAAGCATGAAAAGGAAAAAAAGCCTACATGGACAAAGTGTAGTGGTGCACACATGGTCCAAAGAAATCCAAGCTCCAATGAAGGCCCAAAAGTCCATCCACATGAAAAACTCCAAGGAGCCCACCACACTTTGTACAAGGATGTACATCATAATCAAGAGATGGTGGAAGATTTGGGCTACTTGTCCATAAAGGCCCAACTAAGAAATCTAGCCCACTTGAGATCTAAGTGAAGAATGGGCTAATCACCTTGGTCCATACATGTGTGAAAAAAAGATGGGGTCACCCAAAGTGAGCCCCATGAGCCCAAAACTTGAGGTGGGCCCTACCATTCCCATGGGCCCAAATCTTGGAAAGAAGATGGAAAAGAAAAAGAGAGCTCCAAAGGAAATGACAAGAAAGAGAAAGTAAGAGGGAGCCCAAAATGAAGCATTGGGCCCATCAAATACACCAAGGGCCATGACTTCACTTTGAGCCCATTTGATACATATGAAAAGAGGCCCAACTCCCATGAAAGAGATAGTATATTTTGCCATGCACACTTGATGGACATGGCAAAATTACCCTTTACATACACATGAAGGGAGTGTGAAAAGAAGAAAAGGAAAAATGAAATGGAAAGCTTGCAATGTCCTTCTCCATGCACCACCTTTGAAAGAGATTTGAGATCCAGAAAAGGTCAAGAATGCTTGGGCCCACCTTCACTTCTTTTGAAATAGCTACATGAAGAAAAGAAAGGAACCATGAGAAACAATGAAGAAGGAAAAGGACAAGAAAGAGAAAGGAAGTGGTCCATACCTTTACCACTCACCAAGAAGGGACTACCTTGCTGTCCCAAAATTTCTCTAAGGGCCACCACTTGAAAAGGGCAAAGAACCACCAAAAAAGAGAAATGAAACTTGAAGAAAGAGAGAGTATGAGATAGAGAAGAGAGAGATTGCACTTTGAAGGGGGCAAGGGTGCCCTATGTTATATAGAAAAGGGGAGGGCACCCTTTTACCCAGCCCACCAAAGAAACCGGGGGTCAGAGACCGTCCGGGCGGCGTACAGGAGGCCGTCCTACCCTCTACCTATGTGAAACGACTTCTCACCCCCTCTCCTTGGGAAGAACTCCTCCTTGGGAAGGGTGGTTGCAAGTGAATCTTGTACCCCCATGTAAGAGTGAAGTGATGGAAGAGAATGGTGAGAAAAAAGAAGAAATCTCACCAAAATCTCATCTTGAGAGAAATAGGTGAGAAATTGGGTTGATGATGTGAAAAAGCTCCATGGAATTTTCAAGAAAAAGAAAGAAAAAGATTGACTTGGTCAAACAGTGATCTTAACCATCCAAGGGTATGACCTGACGATCTGAACCATTCCAAGAAGAATCCCCAGAGTCTCCTACCTTGATTGCTACTGTTTTGTATATTTTATGGTTCGAAGACCTTAAACTACGTTGGGATCAATATCCTGAGAGATTTTCAATAAAAACTGGCAGCGGTCTTCGTTAAGGCCTAATGACTCCGGACATTTTCTAAAAAACAAAAAATGTGATTTCCAGCATCGCTTGTACATTTTTTTGGTCCGAAGACCTTAAACTACGTCGGGATCAAGATCCCGAGGGACTTTTTAATAAAAACCGGTAGCAGTCTGGATCGTCGAATCAAGATCCGCTGATACCGGACATTTTCCAAGAAACAAAAAATATATGCTCTGTTTGTACAGTTTTGGGGTCCGAAGACCTTAAACTACGTCGGGAACAAAATCCCGAGAGATTTTCAATAAAAACCAATGTTAATCTTGACCGTTCAAAATTGAGATTTAACAGCCTGGAACGTTTTTCGAAAAATCACAAAAAAATGTGTTTACCTTGTTTTTACAAAATTTGGTCCGAAGACCTTAAACTACGTCGGGATCAAGATCCCGAGGGACTTTCAATAAAAACCGGCATCAGTCTTGATCGCTCGAATCAAGATCCGACGACGCTGGATATTTTCAAAAATCACAAAAAATATATATATGCATTTCCAGCACTCTTTTGTACAGTTTCGGGGTCCGAAGACCTTAAACTACGTCGGGATCAGTATCCCGAGGGATTTTAATAAAAACTAGCATCGGTCCCAGCCGTTCAGGCCAAGATCTGATGACCTGGATCATTTCAAAAAAAAAAAAAAAAAGAGCACAAAAAGAATGTATTTTCAGCATGTACAGGTTTGGGTCCGAAGACCTTAAACTACACTAGGATTAATTTCTCGGGGGACCTTTCTCGCTTTCAACCAAAAACCGGCATCAGCCTTGATCAAGGTTCGATAACCCAAATCATTTCAAAAAATAACAAAAATATTTTAAAGCTTTCCACAAAAACCAGCATCAATCTCAATCATTCGAGCTGAAATCTGGAACTTTTTCCAAAAAACACAAAAAAAATGATTCACTAAAAATTTCAAACTGACAAATTCATCCCCAGTGGTCCGAAGACCTAAAACTACACTGGGATTAACTTCTCGGGGGCTTTCTTTCCTAACCTGTTCCAGGCATGGCTGACACTTGATCGTACGGGTGTCTGGAATTTGTTAAACAGGTAAGGGTTGAGGCGGGCAGAACTCCGCAATCTTGTTCGTGTTGAACGCACCGTGATAGACAACCTTGATTTGGAAGTCGCTGTTGAATCTGACGGATGTTCCCTGTTCCTAAAACTCATGAAGGGGATTAAGGCTGTTAGGAGGTGGAGCGCACCCTCACGGAATTGTGAGCAACGTAAGGCCCCAAACTGGATTGACTAAGGGAAATGTGAGGATGTGGCTCATTTTGTGGCCGAAGGAGTCCGTCGGACGATACGTGGTCTATGTGCATTGCACATGAGGAACTGGCAACTTTGTGGGTGTGTTGACTGGAAACCCTAAAAAAAATCTCCTCATCCGAAGATGTAAAACTACGGCACTTAACTATGTGAGACTCGTCTTGCTCGCTGACGTAAAATGGATCGGGTGCCTTACCAGCAGTAGAAGCTAGAAGTGGATGAAAATTCCATACTTTTCCCTGCATTTCAGAAAAATCACAAAATACAAAAAATTTGCAAAATCACCTCTTCAAAAATCACAAAAATATTTCCCTTACTTTCAAACAAAATGTTATAAAAAATCACAAAAATATTTCCCTTGCTTCCAAATCAAATATTTGTAAAAATCACAAAAAAATATTTCCCTTGCTTTCAAATCAAATATTTTCAAAAATCACAAAAAATATTTCCTTGGTTTTCAATAACCGATCTCTACCTTGACTACTCAGGTAAAAGATCCGGACCACATATTTACAAAAATCATAAAAATGGTCACTATTCCCCAGCACTACACTTCAGGAGTCTTGAACTCCGCTCACTTCACAGTAGGGGATGACGGATCCGATCACCCGCAAATTGGGATCTTGACCAAAATGGGCAACCAAACACCATCTCAATCACACGTATGCCCAGAAGAACATCTTGAAGTCAGATAGCATCCTCGTACATTCTCATTCGCAAAGAAACAGCATCTTGGGACGATGGACCTGATCGACCACGGGTTGGGATCTTGACCAACCCGCTAACCAAACATCCGCATAAAAAAGAAAAACCCCAGGAAATCACAATCCTGGAAGCAATAAGCTCAAAATTCTCGGCATCTCCAGCAAAAGCAAAATCATCAAACTGAAAGAGAATGAGCCAAAGCCATGCATTCATCATGCATCTCCATGCATCAGCATCCATCGCATCAATCATCATGTTTACCTACTTTCAAAATAAAAGTCGGTTAGCCAAAGACCCCACAGGCATCCCTAGTGGAGGCACGTGCAGACCAGATTTCCATTCCAAAAAGATAAAAAAATATTTCTATTTGCAAATAAAAACCCCACGGAGTATCACTCCCCAGAGTGGGTATCTTTTTAAAAACCCAAAAATATTTTCTCAGTAGAGCGTTCTGCCTCCAAAACACCAGGAGATCTTCCATATCTCTGGGTAGGAGCCGACGCAAAAATCAAATAAGATCTGATGCCTCGCGGTTTCCCCGGAGACCATCAGATCTAATGCACTCAAAGTACGGTCGAACTGAACTCCAGTGTCAGTGCGGTCGTACCACATGCCAAGATACAAAAAGATGAAAGCCAAAAGGCTTGGTCAAAGAAACCATTTGAACAAGTGGAAACGATGAATTGTAACCCAAGTATCAAAATCAGCAGATTGGGTGGAAAGAGTTCACCCGCACATACCTAGGCGTGGATGCCTGAAGTACCTTGACTGAGTCCAAGTTGGCGTAGTAGAATCCAGTAAGACTATCTGACGCAGGGCGTCTAACCACTTTGACAGTCAAGCGAAACAAGTACTCCTGGAGTGATCTGGGAAAACATCAAACATCACACAATCAGTCTCAGGGTCAGTATCCTCGTAAGACTAGCGACGCAGAGGCTCTGCTGTACCTTTTCGATGTTAGTACCGATCGGGAATGGAAGGGTTGCGATTGGGTACCCAGGTTGCAGCAAACTGCAGGGACAATCGCAACGTTTTCTCCAAACTCCTGCGGTATGTGCGAGTTATCAATTTCCAGACAATCAACTGACTCAGATACAAAGGACAACAAAGATTCCAGACCACAATCGAGGAAAGAATGAATTGCAAACCAAGCATCGAAACCAGCAGATCGGGTGGAAAGAGTCCACCCGCACATACCTAGGCGTGGATGCCTGAAGTACCTTGACTGAGTCCAAGTCGGCGTAGTAGAATCCCATAAGACTATCTGACGCGGGGCGTCTAACCACTTTGACAGTCAAGCGAAACAAGTACTCCTGGAGTGATCTGGGAAAACATCAAACATCACACAATCAGTCTCAGGGTCAGCATCCTCGTAAGACTAGCGACGCAGAGGCTCTGCTGTACCTTTCCGATGTTAGTACCGATCGGGAATGGAAGGGTTGCGATTGGGTACCCAGGTTGCAGCGCATGCAGGGACAATCGCAACGCTTTCTCCAAACTCCTGCGGTATGTGCGAGTGATCGAGTTCCAGAAGATCAACTGGCACAGATGCAAAAACAAGCAAAGATTTCAGAACATGATCCATGAATGACCGGGTCAGAAGTGGGGTGTCCACTCGCTTTGGCATTCGGTTGCACGTAACCTCTGCCAAACACCCCACCTTCGGCTACACTGTTGGTAGAGATAGCTGGATGAATGGAGGACCATACCCCCAAATCCCAAGTCCAAACTCAGCCAAACTCACCCTTGTAAGCCCCATTCCATAGCCCAGTTCAAGCCAGAACCCAGTCAACCCAGTCCTAAACATCAGCCTGAAAAACCCCCCATAAGAAAAGCTAGTAAAAAAATCCTAAAAAAGTCAAACTCACTGAGTCAACCCGCTGAGTCAACCCGCTAAGTCAACTCATCGAGTCAACCCGTCGAGTCAACCCGCTAAGTCAACTCACCCAGTCGAACCGCTAAGTCAACTCACTGAGTCAACCCACCGAGCCAAACAGCAGCCCCGAGGGAGCGACCGTACGTCGCTGGAAATCGAGGAACGGTCGTACGGGCGGCCCATAGCAGGCCGCCCAAAAATATTTACGAGCTCTGCCACTGCCCGCTGCTATAAATACCCCCCTCCCCTTCTCATTTCAGCAATCCACTTCCCTCTCTTCAGTCCGAGTGCGATCCGTCCCTCTATACTTTAGCCCATTCCTCCACCAAGGAGAGCCGGAGTGAGGAGAGTCTAGCCCTGGTCCATCCCAGCCTGACCATTGGTCCAAGTCTCCCAAGCCATACAAGTCTTGATCCAGCCACTCGAAGCCAACCCTTGCGACACCTCCATCCATCCAGCTGCTCTTTTTCCAGCATCATCCCATTTGCATCTAACATAAGTGCAACATTTACTTTTCTTCCAACCCCCTGCTTCACTGAAAGCACCTTGATTATTCAAGCACACTGCATATGTCTTAAATCAAGCACCTGTCAGTTCGAGCGTATGCTCTGGGCTTGCCCGTTGTTGGAACCTGCCCATCAGAAACTCTTACTGTTCAAACCTTCATTCATGCTTCACTATAAAGCACCTTGATTATCCAAGCACACTGCATACGTCTTATATTAAGCACCTGTCAGTTCGAGCGTACGCTCTAGGCTAGCCCGTTGTTGGAACCTGCCCATCAGAAACTCTTACTATTCAGACCCGCATTCATGCATCATATCATCTATGAGAATGTACGAGGATTAAAACAGACTTTCAAGTATTAGTTCGATTCTGTGAAGTAGAGACCGTACTTCGGTACGGGCAGTGAGTGGGGTGCTTAACCTCTTCCCACCCTGTAACCGTGATCCCTTACCTCGAATCTTTGGCCGCAGATCAAAAGGAGTCATTTTAGAGGAAAGAATCTTTGGATCTCCTTCTCTAACGTTTCTACAGGGTCTAGCCGACTGTAGATTCGAAGTAACTGGCTAGTGGCGACTCTGGTCTTATACAAACTCATTTAAACACATCCAGCTTAAACACGACTACCAAACAAAGCCCTCGAGAACGAGGCAAGCTAGTGGCACAAACGGCGATTCGCACTCACGCATCATCCTCTCCTTCTTTTCCCGAAAGGGGAAGGGACGAGAACGTCATGTGGGGAGCGCGGAAACGGCGAGGGTCCACACATTCATTGTGTGGGGCCCCACCTTCATTATGGGTCATTCATCATGTGGGGCCATCTTTGATATCAACTGACCATCATGTAGACCCACCTTCAATGACCATCATCCATCATGTGGGTCCCACCTTTGACATGGATTATCTATCAACTGGGACCCACTTGATGCGCATGTTCTATTGTGGTGAGCCACACTTTGATGTGGGCCATCTATCATGTGAGGCCCACCTTTGATGTGAATCTTTCATTACGTGGGCCCACCATGATGTGGAGCCCCACTTCAATATGAGTCATTCATCATGAGGGGCCCATCTTTGATGTCCATCCATCATGTGGGTCCCACCTTTGTTGTAGACCACTATCATGTGGGGCCTACTTGATGTGAATAGTCCCTCATGTGGGACCCGCCTTTGATGCCCACCTTCCATCATGTAAGTCCCAGCTTGGCTATGGACTGTCCATCATGTGGGGCCCAACCTTCAATATGGGTCATTCATCATGAGGCCCACCTTTAATGTCAACCTTCCATCATGTGGTCCCACATTCAATATCCACCATCTATCATGTGGGTCCTACCTTTGATGTGGACCATCCATCATGTGGGTCCCACCTTTGTTGTGGACCATCTATCATGTGGGGCCCACTTGATGTGGATAGTCCATCATGTGGGACCCACCTTTGATATCCACCATCCATCATGTAGGTCCCACCTTTGCTATAGACCGTCCATCATGTGGGGTCTAACCTTCAATATGGGCCATTCGTCACATGGGCCCACCTTTAATGTCAACCTTCCATCATGTGGTCTCACATTTAATGTCCACTATCCATCGCGTGGGTCCCACCTTTGATGTGGACCGTCAAGTAGGGCCTGCTTGATGTGGATTGTTCATCACGCGGGGCCATACTTTGAAGTAGGGGGGCTCACCTTTGATGTGACCGTGTGTAGGCCCACCTTTGATATGGGTCATTCATCATGTGGGGCCCACCTTCACTATGGGTTGTTCATCATGTGGGCCTACCTTGAAGAAATTGTAAAGAGAAGAGAAGAGGGTAAGATGGGAATTACTTGAAAGGGTTAAGGGTAGACTTGTCAAAAAATCAGCCCAAAATGTCTACCCACTTAAGCTAAATAAGTTCCATTTCAAAAAATAACACCTCCTAAACATATTAAATTGAAGCTTATTTACTACCTTCTAAACAAATAAGTACTTGATTAGACTTTTACCCAACGTCTAAAAGCTTTTTTTTTTTTTTTTTCCAGAAATAAGTTAATAAGCTCTTATGTGTAGAGATGCCAAACGCCTCAATTAGATCATTTCTGGATTGGATTTTCAACTCATGAAAGTGGGGTCATGTTTCATTGATCTGATGCACTCAATGGTGGGTGTTTTGTGCTGATGGACAATCTTGACCATTTGATTGTTGGCCTGCAAATAAATAGGTTATGATGGAATACAACAGCGGTCACTAGGATCTTCCGTATCATGTGGGGCTCACTAGGGTCTAAGTTCTTGGGCGGTATTGCTTGCAGGCTAGCTCTTGATGGGAAGGTCCAAGTTTGTCTAGACTGTTCACTGCATGGCCCATTTCAATCAAAGTGATGCTAGTAAATATGGAGGACCCTTTGAATAATAGTGCTCAATCCATTGATTTGGACTGTTCACTAGGTCCAACACGCATTTCATAGGCTACCATATGAATTTGCACTGATGAGACTAATAATTCTATGTTAAAGGCTAATGTACAAATTGATGTGTGGGGCCCACTATTGTGTTTTGATGACATCCAATCCGTCCATCACCTGCTCCCCCTTCTGTTCTCCTTGGATCCCCCAAACACAGGTTGGTCACAACCCGTGATTTTAGCGGGCTTTATGAATTGTTTTACATGTTCTGGCCCACCTGAGTTTTGGAATGATCTAATTTTCTGGATGTGAATTCATCCCGGCCAGATGCACCTTCTTAATGTATAAGATGGAATACACAAAACAAGGTGGGCCCAACATAAAATCTGGAAGGTTTTTAGTGGTGGGTGTCCCCATCCCAACTGTTCCCTGTTGTGTGGACCACCTGAGTTTCGGACCGGCCTATTTTTGAGTTTGGAGGAGAAAAATAGTGGGCAGAAATCATGAACGGATTGGATGTCTTTGAAACATCACAGTGGGCCACAAACATCGATTTGTACTTCTAGCTTAATGTACAAATTTTAGATCCGGCTCCCTTTTCTCATGCATTATCAACCAAGTGCATGAGAATTCTTCTACAACTGTCACAAGGAGCCCAAAAAGCTTCGTGGGGTCCACCCAAGTGTCCACATGACACCCACTTTAGCCATTAATTCCGTGATCTTATATATATTAAAATGTCAGCCCAAAAATTAAGCAGATTGGAAACTTAAATAAGCCACATTTACAAAAATCATTTGAAATTTTCCCACGGCCCACCATGCTGCTTATATGCCATCCAGCACCTTCATGAGGTGGGCTCCACATTCACAGCTATTATATGCTTGAGCCTTCTGCCCTAGGCTCATGACAGGCTCAGGCCAAAGGTATTGAGGGTTAGCCCAGGTTCAGACCATGCATTGCCACCACTAATAAAAGTTTATTGACCATTGAAATTACATTGAGAAAAATCAAATGCAATAAAAGAGCTCATTAAGCAACCGCATTACAGCACTAGTGACTTTGGTTTAAAGTTTATTACATAACCCAATGGTTCATCTATCTAAACCATTGATCTGATGGACTCCACAGTAGATGGACAGTGCTCCGAAGAACCTTATCATCACCATCTAATAACATTGATAAATAAGAGGTAGAGGAAGTGCAGCAGCTAGTGGGCGAAACCTTAATTCTTAAATTTACCACATTTAAGTACACATGTATTGCTGTCATCGATGCACTGCTTGACACATTCCCATTGTGCATCGTTTGCTTTGCAGATGGAGGAGCACTCGTCGACCTCATCCATGCATTTATCGATGCAAGCCGACATTTCCGGCATCTCCGATCGAGCACATGAGACCAACAGCGCCGCAATGAGAAGAACGAGAACCATGCCATTTCCAGTACCTGCCATTGTCGATATGAAGAAAGCTTTGTTGAGTGGAGCCACTGCTCTTATACAGAGAATAGAGAGAGAGAGAGAGAGAGAGAGAGAGAGAGAGAGGGATTGGTGCAATAAAAAGCTGAGAGAGAATAGACTGAAAATGTCAAAATTCAAGGATCTGAGTGCGAGTTTCATGCAAAAACTGTTTTTAGGGAGTTAAGCTCTATGGGGCCCACCGAGAAGTTCGTGAAAAATCCACCATGTCCATCAGTTTCCTAGATCTTGTTAGGATGACAACCTAAGATGAGGCAGATACAAGACCCAAGTGGGATATACCATAGGAAAGAGTGAAGATGGAAATGTCCACCGTTGGAATATTCTTGGGGCTCACCGTGATGTTAGTATTCCATCCTATCCGTTCATAGGTGATTCGTGCCAAGATGAAGGGAAATTACAAATATCAACATGATCCAAAAGTTCTGTGGGCCCTAAGAAGGTTTCGATTATGGTTTTTCAGTTCCCACTGTTTCTTGTGGTGTGGCTCACTTGAGTATTGGATCTGCTTCAATCTTTAAAACTGATGGACGGAGTGGATTTCAAACTGATGAAACAGATTGTAGAATAAAAAACCAAAAAATAGGTATTAACAACAACAATTAATTTTATTACAAGACATCTTATGATGTTCATATGGGTCTACCTTGTGCAGCTTTGTTCTACATTTACCATTGGATAGATCTCATATAATAATTGTCTTAATTCTACTATATTCCGTTTTTTTTTTTTTTTGTTTCATTCTTCCTTCCGTAACAATCACAGACACTTGGAATTATTATTATTATGAATCTAATACAAGAAATTTAGACCGGAACCCAAGTTGCAGTCATAAAATATATGAGTTATTCATGTTAGAGTTATTTGATACTTTGGCAAAGTTTGATGGTTAATACTTAGTCAAAAATTATAAACTTCATATGCATTAATTGAAACTAAACCATCTATGGTGAGATCCACCAAAACAACAATTGGAATTGCTTTTATAAGGGAGTTGTTGTAATTTTTTTAAATAACATCAACTATCCCCTAAAAAGAAGGTTGTTAGTTAAACATTTTGCAAAATGTGCTTATTTTAAATAAGAGGTTTTTTTTTTTTTTTTTTGAAAAAGTAATTTTACCAAACCAACTTATTTAAAACAAGAGTTAAAACAAAATAAGCTTAGTAGAGTAGCTCTTGTTTGAAAGGCTCTTATTAGATAAATTAGAATAGAGATGTCAAACATGCTCGTTGCTTAAGTTAAAAAAGTAGCTTAATGACTTAAGTTAAAAGGTAACTTATTTGGTGGTATCCAAGTAGGCTTAAGGGGGGTATTTGGATTGTGTAACTTACTTTAGATGAGCTACTTATATAAGTAGCTTATCTTGGTTTCTATTTAATCAACAAATGAGTATGTTTGGTAAACAATATGCTTATCATCCAAGAAGTAGAAAAACATATTAGGTTTCCAATATCATAAGTTATTTTCTTTCAAGTATGTTTGGAACCCTCACATTCACTGTCTATCATGTGGCGCCAACCTTTGATGTGGGTCATCCATCATGTGGAGTCCACCTTACATGTGGATCATTTATCATAAGGGGTGACATTTTATGTACACTGTTCATTAGGTTTGGTCATCCATCATGTGGGGCCCACCATCAATGTTATTGTCCATCATGTGGGGATCATCTTCAATATCCACCACCATCATGTGGAGCCCAACTTTGATGTGGATCATCCATAATGTGAGCCCACCTCCAATGTGGGTCATCCATCATGTGGGGCCCACCTTGGATATAGCCACTCATCATTAGGCTGACCTTTGATGTGGCCGTCCATCATGTGGGGCCAACCTTGATGTGCATCATCCATCATGTGGGGCCCACCATTATTAATTGCCTATCATGTGGAGGCCACCTTCGAAGTGAATTGTCCTTCATCTGAGCCCCACCTTTAATGTGGGTTGCCCATCATGTGGGGCTCAACTTCAGTATCCACTGCCCATCATGTGGGGCTCAACTTCAGTATCCACTGCCCATCAACTTCAGTATCCACTGCCCATCATGTGGGGCTCAACTTCAGTAACCTTTGATGTGGACCGTCCATCATACATGCCCTATCATTGAAGTGGGTTGTTCATCATATATCAGCCCACTTTGAATGTGTACTATTTATCATTATGGGCCGACCTTTGATGTGGCCCATCTTTTATATGGGTCCATATTAATATGGGGTCATCCATCATGTGGGGCCCACCTTTGTTGCAGACCATTCATTGTGTGAGCCCCACTTTCGATATGAACAGTCCATCATGTACTACAACAAATATGAGTTATTACGACATCATTTTAACCGCGTTTGTTTAATACACGTTGTTAAAAGTATAATTTACCGCGTTCGCTCTAAAAATGTCGTGATTTGAAATCTGTAATTGAGTCACTTTTTTACAGCGGTAAAAAACCGTTGTGAAAAAGAATTTACAGTAGTCAGAAAATGCTATTAAAAATAATTTACAACGATTAGAAAATGTTGTTAAAAGTAATTTACAGCATGTGGACGAATGCTACAATATGTATTACATACCACAGCGGTCGGAACACGCTGTTAAAATGAATTTACAACGGTCAGAAAATGCAGTTAAAAAGAATTTACGACGGTCGAAAAATGCTTTTAAATGTAATTTATAGTGTGTGGATGAACGCTGCAGTATGTCTTACATACCACAACATGGTCCACTATTAAAAATGCTTATAAGAACGTTGTTAAATATCACATTTAATAGTATTAAAACCGCTAATTTCCATCCACCATGGAAACCCTCACAAAAAACATAACTCCAAAAAAAGGAGCGCGGATCTAAGCATATGTGTTTATCTAAGAGTTTATCCATTTTGACAACTCATCTTAGGACAGGAGCTCAAAAGATTAGGTAAATCGGAAGCTCAAGTGGACCACACCGTATGAAACAGTGGAGATTAAGTGCCTGTTGTTGATCTGTTGTGGTCCACTTAGGCCTTCGATCTGCCTCTTTTTTGGGTTCATGCCCTAAAACTTTTGACATACATCACGATGGGCCCCACGAAGCCCCTGCCAGGACCGTTTCTAGCTCTGTCAACGCCCAAAATAATTCGATCGGCGCCCAATACAAGAGCCCGCGAGAATGAAACTCATGGAGGGTATCTCTTTATACTCCTCCACCCAATTGGCTACTCCATTACATTTCTAAAGGTGCAAAAATAATCTCTATTGCCACTCTGTCATTTCTGTATTTGATAGATTGATTTATTTATTCATTGGGAAATTGATTTCATCAGTTTTTAGGGTTTTAAGTCTTCTCTATCCAGGTTTTCTAGAGCACTAAAAGGAAGATATCTTCGATTGCTGGAGGTGCTTCTTATCTGCGCAATGGGAAGGAAACCCACAAAAAGGTGGAGGCTTCGAGTTTTGCAACCCCTCTCTCTCTCTCTCCCAGCAACGCCAATTCAAAGCGCAAGCGCTCCAGAAGAAGAAATTTCAAGAAGGTATATGCTTTGTTCTTCTTTTGTTCGATTCAATGGTTCTTGTTTTGTATTTTCTTTTCTGGGTTTTTGTTTTTCATGCATTTTTAGAAAATGGGTCTCATATGGTTTTGATTTATGTATCCTTCTTATTATAGAATTGATGGTTTTATGGCTTCTGCTCGGGTTTTTTTGGGTATTATTTTGATTTTTGAGATGAATGAAGGGTCCGTTTTGTATTTTCCTCTGGGTTTTTATTTCTTTGTGTTGTTTGCAAATGGGCTCATCTGGTTTCGATTGCTGGATCTTATCCTTTCTAGATTGGTGTTAGCATTTAGCCATCAAAGTGGAGTTGGTTGTGGATTGGAAATCTTTTTTGAGTTAATTGTGGATGTGAAGTGTTTGTTGAAATGCCTTCATATGCATTTGATGAAATTCCAAATGGAAGAAGAAAATTACTCTCTTGAAATTTGTGTAGAAGACCAGTTACATATATTGTAATTCCTATTTTCTTTGTAGGATTATGTTATGTGAATTTTGTGAAGAAATACTGTGGAAAATTTGATTTTTTATTATAATAAACCCAAGAATGAGATTGTTTGAGCGTAATTTCATTGAAATAAGACAAATGAAAAAATTGTTCGATCCAACAAGGTTTGGATTACATTGATGGTTCACCACCTATTTTTTTTCTTTATTGTTTTTTTTTCTTTCAAGTTTTGGTGTATCACCACCAATTTGGACTGTCTGGGTTACTGGCCCTGCATACTGATTGAAAGATCTTAACTATCTAATTTTCTTTTTTAATTTGGACAGCTGAACTTCGTTTATTTTTAACTATCTAGTTGCTAGCTACCACTTGCATAGTTAGGATTGTTGGATCACTGTGAACCTGGTCTCTACTCCAAAAAAAGGGGGCCCGTGCTTTGGACAAATTGGATTGATGGCATATATGCCTCAGGTTATGGTGGGTGATTTGCCATGATTTGGATATTTGGATAAATAAGCGATCAACATCTCTTCTGCTGCGTAACTCTTGATATATAGTTGGTGTAGTTCTGTTTGAAATTGAGCTTTCTTGATGCTGTAGATGATTGAAGGTCAGGATTTCTTCAAGGACCGTAGTCTATCAAAGACCATATGCAACTAGCTTAGATGCCAATCCCATGCAACTGAATATAAAACCTACATACCAGTTTGTACTTCCTCCCAGCATCGCTACACTCTTGGAATGAGCAAGTGTTTAATTATTAATATCATCAGGCAAACCAACTTTTTGAGGGAGCATGAAAGTGTTCTAAATCAGCAGAGATTAAAGTGTCTATTTGCAGCACACACCCGAATGCGGTGAAATTCAGGCAATTCATCTAATGGGCCTACCATTAATGTAATCTGGCCCGTCAATCAAACTGGCACACCTTAGCAAATCACATGCCAGAATCATAATTATCATCTTAGTTATTTGGGATCAACTTTAGTCACTAATCATATTTTGTCATTGGGGCTTGAAATGCAAACCATCTCTTTGTCATTTCTCATACAGTTTACTCTGACAGTATGATGGATGATGCACAAGCAGTTAGAAATTACTTTGAAATTGCATACATGCCTTCCTAGTAATTTAATTAAATTGTCCAAATTTGAATACTGGTTTAGACCTTGTACATTTTGTATGAGTACAACTTTTCTCCTTTTGGGATCTTGTACATTTTGTAGGAATACTACTTTTCAACTGATTTTTGGCAGTCACCTTTCGACGGGAATTCAGTTTTGATGGGTTCCCAATTCTATGCAGTCATTAATAGACTCTTCATAATTATGGCACAAGATACCAGGTATGCTTTAAAACTTGGTTGCTCTTCAATTATTCTTTCTAGCTACTTTGAAGTTAGTTGATCTCCTATGATTTGGCTTTGAACATTTCAGTATCTCATCTTTGCTGCCTACCATACAAGAGCACTTGCTTTATTACATTTTAATAGCCCTTTCCAAGTTTGTTCATCCCCAGGCAAGGCTTGGAGCTCTCAATGCAGCAACAACAATATGCTGCAATAGAGCTCTTATATTGAAACACAACCACAATGCCACAACTCCATTGAAAAGAAAATATAGAACAGATGCATTTGCAAATAATGAAAAAAACATTGAAGTAAATCGGCCTTCAAACATTGATGATTTTATACTCTCAGAACTTCAAAGATAGAAAATGGCTAACCATGTGGAATTCACAGTTCTCATGGATTCTGTAGTCATATGCACCATTTAACTGAATGGTGCATATGTTGAACTTTACTTTAGAAGTTGTTGTTGTTTTAGGCATAAAGCTGTAGTTATGATTTATCAGCGCAATAATTGACACCAATGCAATATTCTCATCATCATGTTTATCATGTAGTTTCGTTTTGCAATAGCTGTTGTTTATTTATAGCTACTTCTGCCAAGAATTCTTGTTTAAACTTGGCTTTATTGCAGAACTACGCAACGACTGCAAGGATAACATGGACAAAATAAATGAAAATTTAAAAGTTCTGCATTCAGCAAGACTTGCTTACGATGTATCATTGCCCACAAAAGATCCAGGTACGATGAATTACTTCATTAAAAGTATAATATGGTTGTGGCCTCATTACAGTAAAACTACTCATAACAGTTTGTTTAGATGGTGATTTCTTATTGAGTTCAGTTGTCATTCTTGACACTTCTTTTAAAGTGAAGCAACCTCCTGATACGTGCTGGTGTCTAATCTATTTTATTGAGATTTTGTACATCTTTATCCTAAACGTGGTGGTTCTTTTAATCTGTGATCTTTAGGTGCTTCTGTCTTTTTATTTTTATCCAAAACGGAATTGAATTAGACATCCTCGTGTTCTAGGAGGTTTTTCTTGTGCATCCTCATTGAATGTTGTAATTGACGGATGCACATTTCTCCCTTTTTTCTGTTTTTCTTATTTTTGAAAATTTGACAATTCATGAATTCTAGTTAGAGAAGGCCATTGAACGATTTTCAATTTTGGTTTATCCTAGAAGATTATTACTGGACCAAGGATATGTATAGTATCTTCGTTCATTGCTATTTTCTAGATGCAGGTGACTCATCCATTTTGCGCATTGCATATGTGAATGGTAAATTGGTACTTCAAACCCTTCAAATCTGTCCCTGTTGTGGATGAATCATAGCCCAAGATGTACTAATCAGATAATGTTAACATCTGATCTTGCTTGTCAATTTGGACCCTGCCCGTGACTTGCTCAACAAAATGCCACAAGGAAACATCATTCGTTTTTGCCAGGGCAGTAATGACACATGTAGTGCGTGTTTCGTTTGTTGCTTGAAGATGGGGCTGCATGGAATTAGCCGTGTTGGGAAGGGATGAATAAAAGCCATGAACAACTCCACGTGGAAATGCCAAAAAAGGTTCTTCCATCAACGGTTGGATGTGTGTGGGTGGTTCCTATCACTACTTGGAGCCTTCCTTCAACACAAAGGGTCCATTGTTACTTTCTCTAGCATTAGTAGCCTTTACCAAATGACGTCTATGGCCAAGTAATGATCTTAGATTCACAATTCCTTTTTTGCACAAGTGGTACCCATGCTTCAAGTCCTCCAGTCATTTTGACTTCGTGCAATTAAATTACAGCGAAGTATTTTCACGTGGCATTCATCAATTCATTTTTAAGGTTTTATCTCAACATTTCTCCAGTCACCATTGTTGTAGTCAAGTACTTTTTCTGTAAATTATTTACATTTATGGAGTGGAATGGATGCTAGGATTCACTTGACTGATTTTCTAAGACAAAGCATGAAGCACAGTGAGAATGATACATTCACTTGATTTTACTTCTTTTCCATTTCATAGCATGTGCTATAGGTTTCCCAAGATGAATTTTTATGGTGAAGTTGAGGTTTCTACATTGATTCTTTTGTTTTATCCATTTCAATTCATTATTTCATTTACGGTTTGCCTGATCTGCAACCAACCATCATTTATAGAAATGAGGTTTACTAGCCCCACATGCTGTTTACTGCACGCCAACATGGCACATTCGTAGGACATCTGAGTTATGCATAAGGTAGGCTTTGCCATGAAGCTGAACTGACATGAATAATGACTCCCGTCGTTCACCTGGCTGGCATCCCTTGTATGTAAACAATGGATGGTTCAAGAAAATTGGCCGGCAGTCCAAATTCAACATACATGAGCGGCCCACAGTGAGTGGACCAACCATATCTTTTTATCATGTCATCTTCATGGTGGTCCCAACTCATTCTCAGAACTAAAGTCCTAAGCATTTGCTAGTAGACCTCTATGGAATATACATAAGTTGCCAAATGCCAACCCTTAAAGAAATTTTCTAGGTGAAGCAAATTTGCAATCACTTGCAGTGAAAGCATTGATGAAAATCCCATAAAACTGTTGAAATACTACATACAAATAATCTCAAAAGGTTTCTTTCTTGCTTGTTTTTTTCTTGGTTATAGAGTTCTATGTTCACAATAGAACTGAAGAATGAGAAAAGTTCTCAAAAGTTCTCAAAAAGTTGAATTTGAACAAGGGGACACATAGCCTGGAATTGTTAATCTAGCAACAAAATCAGTACACAAATCCCAGGTATATGCATATGTTTGATTCCTAAGAGCATTTATGCCTTAATATTTTAATTTTTTATGGTCACAATGCAATCTTCCTTTGAATGTATGGTTTAGAGTGGTGTGAATGTTCTTGTGATTTGTGGCATAATTGATGTTTTTTTTTTTTTCGTAAAATCAATAGCATTGTGGCATACAAGTAAATTGAACTGTACAAATCATAGGTTCCAATTTAGATGGCTCATGAATTGAGCATGACAATGATGTGATTACTAAATGACTAGTTGTGAACATTTAATTGGTGGTGGAGATGAAAATAGTCAGCAGCTCGAATCTACAACCAAGTGCCCATTAATCAGAGGTTAGGATCGTTTAATTGATCTAACTTCTGCACAATGACCTATTTACCATGGATCTCGCCATTTGGTAGGTTTACTGTTAGTTAATGTATGCCACATGTATAATGTATGAGTGCTTGAATATCAACCATCACACTCTACAAGAATATGGACTAATTTACTACACACCTCGAACTTTGCTACCTTGAGTCTTTTTAATCTAGGTTTTTCGAACTCATGTGTTTTTTTTCTCTACAGTTCAAGCTTTGCAAGGTTCGATCAATGCAATTTAGACAGGGGCCATGTTCATTGATTCATATCATCCATCTTGCATATGCTACTGATGTAGGAGCAAAGAAGTAGAGAAAAGAAAGAGGAGAGAGGAGAGGAAATGAAATGAAAAGAACAAAGAAGGAGAAGGGAAGAAGAAGAGCTCATTTTGATATTGTTCATTTATTAGGTTTTTGTCAAAATTTGTTTCTTTTGAAGAATATGTTGGAATGCTAAACTGATTCTGTTTTGATTTATAATGGTGTAAATATTTTATAGGGTATGGTTTAGATTTATGTGCTTCTTTGGATTTATGTGTTTTATAATGATGAGAGTTCTTTCTGTGGAATGGCCAAGTGAATGCATTAAATATCATGGATTAAATTATGTGAGATTGTTTTGGTGATTCTTATGTAGCAGGGAAAAAAAGAACTATTTACAACGAAAGCTGTTGTAGCTAAACATCTAAACATATAATTACAACGGGCCCAATGACCATTTACAACAAGCAAAACCGGTTGTAAAACATTACCAGTCATAACGAGCTCTAACCATTCTAAAAAGGCCACCTATCTAGGGCTGTCAACGAGTCGGATACGGGCCGGATCAGTGATGATCCGTATCCGACCCGATTAAGGATATATCCGACCCAAATCCGATTTGGATCATAAGTATATGATCCGAACCCGACCCGTTTAAATTTTTTGAAATTCGTTTCCGATCCAATTATGATCTGACCCAATATCCGAGCCGATATCCAAGAGAGAGAGAGAGAGAGAGAGAGAGATGCTCGTGCGTGGAGAGTAGAGACAAAGGATACGACTGTTTTTTTTTTTAATCGGGTTGGGTCGTTAATGGGCCGGATCAAGGTTGATCCGAATCCAACCCAAAATATTAAGTGGATCATTTTTGGGTATCCGTATCCAACCTGATTATCCGATTATTGATCCGAATCCGATTAAATTGGATCGGATACGGATCAAGATCCGTGCCGTTGACAGCCCTACACCTATCATCGTTGTAAAATACTAATGTGTTGTGGAAAATGTTTTTACAACGGTCATGGCCCGTTGTAAAAGGGTAGTTTTATTGTATTGAAAATATTTAATAGCATGCACTGCACGCCGTTGAAGACTTTTTTCGATGGCATTATTTGAACATTGTAAAATGTTATATTTTAATAGTGAGAAAGACTCTTTTCAACCGCGTTCTTTAAACGTTGTAAAATGTTCGTCATTTTTAACAACATGGGGTTCAACAACATTTCACTGCACATTATGAAAGCCATTTCACAATGTTTTTTAAATGTTGTTAAAAGTGATATTTGTTGGAGTTCCTTTGATGTGGACCATGAGAGAGAACTTCCCTTGTCATTGGCCGTGGGAGAGAGAGAGACCTAATAACTCAAAAAGCTAAATAAAAAAATACCTATTGAAATAAGTAGCTTTTATCACATAAGTTACTTTTCAATGATGCTTACCAAACTAAAAAGTGTGTGTGTGTGTGTGTGTGTGTGTGTGTGTGTGTGTGTAAAGTAACTTAATGACTTAACATAAGATAAGGGCCCATTTGGATGCCACCAAATAAGTTACTTTTCCTACTTGTAGCAGGAGATAAGTAACTTTAAATAAGTTCGGTTTATGTTTAGTTATAAGTAGCTCTTTTACTTAAAATTACTTAATCACTTTAGTTAATTCTTTTAGTTTTTTTTTTTTTTTTTGCTTTTCATAAGTTGTTAAAGGCTGATAAGTATATTGTTTAATACTTATTTGGTTAGTAAGTAGAAACCAAGATAAGCTACTTGAGGCATAAGTAGCTTATCTTAAATAACTTATGATCCAAATGCCCCCTAAATGACCATGACTTTGAAATATTCCCATCTCATAGAGTTTTTGCGTACCCTGTGAACAGTGAGGCCGATTGTATAAATGGTTTAGATCACTAAAACATAACCCAGATCTAATCTGATGTGAACAACATCTCGTCTGTGGGTTGGAGAAAACTCGTCCTAGTTGTGGTGGCAAGGACGACTGTCGTACTAACTCAACACACTGCAGGGTGCTGAGTAAACTCTATTAGTCCCACCATGATGTATGTCATATCCACACCTTCCATCAGTTTTGCCAGCTCATTTAGGGCATGAGTCCGAAGTCGAAGCATATCTAAAGCTCAAGTGGACCACACCACAGGAAAGAGTCAGAATTGAACACCTACTGTTGAAAACATTTTGGGGGCAACAGAAGTTTTGGATCAAGCTGATATTTGTGTTTTCCCTTCAATGTTTGTGTGACCTTATGAATAGGTTAGATGACAACCAAAATATCACTGTGGGCTCCCTATTGTTTTGTGTGATGTGGTCCACTTGAGCTTGGGATATGCTTCAATTTTGGGCTCATGCCCTAAAATGAGCTGGAAAAATGATCATGATTGATATTTGAAATGTTTCTTTGAAACAGTGAGAATTCCATATGTTGAGACTTATTGAATAGATGTTTCAAGATGATCATGATCGATATTTAGGATCGCGCACGGTTGAATGAACAATTTATATAAAAAATGCATGTTAGCATTCTCTACATATGTGAGAGAGAGGTGCAACAAAAGCGCATTTTTATATTAAGCATCCATATTACATTAATAGAAAATCCATGCAATAGAGAAAGATTACATATCATTACATCAATCTCACCAAAACACAAGTGACTCTTGTTTGGCCTTTATTACATCAATCGCAGCCAAAGAGGACAGGGTTTAGTGAAAAACCCGTGATCTGATGGACCCAAATCCTCCAATAATACTGATATGCATACAAGAATAGGAACGTCGCACTGAGTGAAACCCTAAAGATCTGAGGGACTGCATTTAGCAATGCATGGCGAGTTGTCATCGGCGCACTTCTGGAGACAATTCAGCCATTCTGAGTCACTTCCTGTACTGCAGGCATCGCTGCACTCACCAAGCTGGTCACCGCATTTGTCGACACAAGCCATCGTTTGGGGTGCTTGGGCTCGAGCACATGATATCAGTAGAGCCGTGGTGGCGATGAGGAAGAGGAAAGTCAGGTAATTGTGACTAGCTGCCATTGTCGTAGCTATGTATTTATACCAAGATTGGAATTTTGATATGCAGGTTGCATTGTGGATTGGAACCATGGGCCTTTATATAGAGAAAAGAAAGGGGAAAGGTGGGAGTTTCCAGCTAAGGTAAGAAACTTGACTAAGTCATGTCTATCAATTTCGCCAGCTCATGTTAGCTAGGATGAGAGCAAAACCCCTAGAGGCAGTTTGGCTGGTGACCCCAAACAGACAGCTAGAGATGGTGTCAAAGCTGTGGGCCTCACAATGATTTGTGTTTTATACAGGTTGTCCATCCATTTTGCCATCTCATTCAGGGCATGAGCCCAAAAATGACTTGGATCCAAGAGTCAAGTGGAACACACCACAGGAAAGGAAACCATGGGATTGAATGCCTACCATTGGATGAAAAATAAACATTGTGGTGGGCTCCAAAGAATTTTCAACAGCGAGTGTTCAATGCTATCACCTATGGTGTGGTCCACTTGAGCTTTGTGTTTGACTCATTTTTGGGTTTATGCACTAAAATGAGCTGGCAAAATAGAGCAACGGCATGGATGAAACACATACATCATGGTACACTAGCTACACGTCCGCAGATCCATGTCCAATGTGTTGAGTTTAGGAGCCCCGCAGTGGAAGCAATCAAAGCAGGCGAGGAACAAACCTCAATGGCAATCACGCAAGCAAATCGACACACACAAGAGGTAATCCAAATTTTACGTGGAAAAACCCCTCACAGGTAAAAAAATCACGGCATAAAGCAACACCAATCCACTATGATATCAGAAGTTACAAGAGATAGAAAAAACACGATCTGGATCACAGCCCATAAGAGAAATCCCAAGCTAACAAAGCTAATTCTCACATGAGAAGGACACACACAGCCCTTTCCTTCATCCCAAAGAACTCCAAGCTTCCTCCTCGCTCTTTCTCTTGCCTTAGAACTCTCTCAATCCCTCTAGGAAACCTTGGCCCATTGGCGGCAACCCTAATCTCGAATTACATCCCCTTAAATGGGAGAAAATCGGAATTAGAAACTCCCTGCACAAAAATCGCGCAAGAAACCAAGTCCAAATAGGAAACCTGTCAACCTACCGATGCTCCCCGTCGACCTGCCAATGACCCCTGTCGACCGGTCGGCTGACTAGTCGACAATGCACAGAAAAGTTCTGAAAACTTGCTGTCTTGTTCTCCAACCTGACCGACCGGTCGGTGGGCTTCATGAATGAAAATTTGAGGCGTCAAATCCCAACAAACTGCACCACGACTCTAATCTTCATGTAACACCTTGCCACACACATCTTCAAATCTACTCTATCATTATCATAGCTCCACCACTTCTCATGCCTCATCGACTTCATCCTTGTGCCTTCACCACCCGCTCGCTTATGTGGCTCTTGCGCACGCCACACACGAGTAACTATGGATCCCACTACCGATCTCGCAGCTCCACCAAGAATAGTGCTCCCGATCAAACCTGATCGTATTCGATGAACCTGATTGAGATATTAGTGCACCGATCCACCTTCTTTCACTCTACTACTTTCATAGATATCGATCGCTTTTCATGTTTTTCTTTCACGGAATCCTTCTCCATATCAAATCTCATGCTAGAAGACGCCATCAGGTGGTTCCCACATGGTTGAGGAGAAAACACAAATATCAATCCCAATCCAAAAACTCCCATGGGCCCCAAGAAGGTGGTCGTTCCATACTCACTGTTTCTCGATGTGTGGCTGATCACTTGAGTCTTCCATCTGATTCATTTTTTGGGTCTCATGGTAACAAGCTGGAGAAACTGATGGACGGACTAGATTTTACACGAGCATCATGGTGGGCCCCACAGGGTTGTGTTGTAGGGAAGGGAGGTGGCAATTGAAAGTGTAAAAAAAAATTATTTTTGTATTGAGAAATTTTCTCAAGAAGAAAGGACTGGGCCATCATCCACACATTGTGGCATGCATGTGTGTCAATTTTGGAGCTTACAAATTGTGGGGCTATCCTGGATGTGGACTAGCCTGGAAATCACATGGATAGATAAACCGATTTATTCCGTGTTTCTATTCAGCGGTGCAATTGGACAGTTAGGATCATCTGACCAATGTGTGCTAAGGGCCATGCTCCATAAACGCTGGATGCAATCCTTGGGGTGGTGACCGTGGTGGTAGGACTCCATGGTGCCCACCATGATTAGAGCTGGACACAAACCAAGCCAGCTTGAAAGATCAGCTTAGATTGGTTTAAAAAGCTCAGCTTGGATTGGTTCGAATAGAAGTGCAAACCAAACCAAGCGTTCGAGTCAGGCTCGTTTGAAAAAAACAAACCAAGCTCAAACAAAGGCAGTAGCAGCTCGGCTTCATTCAGCTTAATTCGGCTCGTAGCTTGTATGCACATTATTTCCCGTGGTGTGATCCACTTGAGCTTTGGATATAATGTTCAGTTTTGGGATCATGTCCTAAAATGATATGTAAAAATGGATGGATGGCATGGATAATACATATACATGACATGTTATCTTGTAGTGTTATCATATATATAAGAAAAAAGTTCATACTGAACAGGTTGGAGAAAACTCGTCCTAGCTGTGGTGGAAAGGACGCAGACTACATACTGAGTAACTTAAGTACATACTGTAGTGTGCTGAGTTTAAATTCAATCATTTTTCCCAGTTCATTTTAGGGCATAGCCCAAAGTTGAAGCGTATCCAAAGCTTAAGTGGACCACACCACATAAAAAACTGGGAATTGAACACCTATTGTGGAAAACGTTTTTGGGGGGACAAAAGTTATGGATAAATATGATATTTGTGTTTTCCTTTCATCCATGTCTGTGTGACCTTATGAACAGGTTGAATGACAAATAAAACATCGCTGCAGGCTCCCTATTGTTTTGGGTGGTGTGGTCCACTTGAGCTTTGGATATGGCGCTCATGCCCTAAAATGAGCTGGCAAAATGGAAGGAAGCCGTTAATAAGATGCATGCATCATGGTGGGCCCCACAGTGTTTTCTGAGCATGCTAGCATGCTGAGTTGCACAATCTGCCTCCCGAAGGCAAGTGCTAGTGTGGCATCTTCATCTTGTGTGACCAAGTTGATGTTCTGTGCCTGCGTGGCATTAAATGTTAATGTTCTCCCAAACATAGTCATCAATGGCTGCACAATTGTGGTGCAAACAAGTTTTGTGGATCCCACCATGATGTGTTGATGACATCCACTCAAATTATCATGCATGTACACCTCCTTTCATTTACCCATTGGCCCAAAACTAGGCCAATCCATGGCTCGAGTGGGCTACCCCAGCAGGAACAATTGTGAGGGGCCTTTATATATGGGGAACTGCTAACAACCCCACCTTCATCGGCCGCATTGTCGATGTCAAAGTTTATATGTGATGCATAGCCAATCAACCATCCACACCATCCATTTGAAACACCCATGTGGGGAAGCAGTGGCGCAAAGAATCAATCCCCTTTGATAATCCCAACCATTTGAATGTGAACCATTTTTTACAACCATCTTGTAGGACCCACAGATCGGGTGGTTAATTAGCATCATCTAATAAAAGTGTCTCTTTGAAATAGTGAGAATTCCATATATTGGGACTTGTTGAATCGATGTTTCAAGATGATCATGTTCAATATTAGGGATCAGCTCATTTAGGGCATGAGCCCAAAAATTAGTAGGATCCAATGGTCAAGTGGAACACAACACAGGAAACAGTGGGATTGAATCCCTACCAATGGATGGCAAATAAACATTGTGGCGGGCTCAAAAGAGTTTTCAACTGCGAGTGTTCAATCCTGTCTCCTCTGGTGTGGTCCACTTGAGCTTTGTATTTACCTCATTTTTGGGCTTATGCACTAAAATGAGCTAGCTAAATAGAGGGATGGGGTGGATGAAACACATACATCATGGTAGGGCTCAGAGAGCTTTGACACTAGCTACACGTCTGTAGATCCATGTTTAGTGGGACACACCACAACAATAATGGGGATAAAAAATTCCACCATCGAGATCTTCTCAGGACTCATCGTGGTGCTTGTATGCCATCTAACCCGTTCATCAGGTGGTTCCCACTTTGTTGAGGAGAAAACACAAACATCAATCTGATCCAAAAACTCCTATGGGTCCCAATAAGGTGGGTGTTCCATACTTACTGTTTCTTGGTGTGTGGCTGATCACTTGAGTCTTCGATCTGATTCATTTTTTGGGTCTCATGGTAACAAGCTGGAGAAACTGATGGACAGAGTAGATTTTACATGGGCATCGTGGTGGGCCCCACAGGGCTGTGATGCAAGGAAGGGAGGTGGCAATTGAAAGTGTCAAACAAAAAAATATTATTTTTGTACTGAGAAATTTTCGCAAGAAGCAAGGACTAGGTCATCATCCACACATTGTGGCATGCATGCGTGTCAATTTTAGAGCGTACAAAATTTGGGGCCATCCTGGATGGGGATTAGCCTGAAAATCACATGGATAGACAAATCGATCTCGTCTGTGTTTCTATTCAATGGTGCATTTGGACGGTTAAGATCATCTGACCTGTGTGTGCTAAGGGCCATGCTCCATAAACGCTGGATGCAATCCTTGGGGTGGTGATCATGGTGGAAGGACTCCATGGTGCCCACCATGATTAGAGCTGGACACAAACCAAGCCAGCTCGGAAGCTCGGCTCAGAATGGTTTAAAAAGCTCAGCTTGGATTCGTTCGAATAGAAGTTCAAACCAAACCAAGCGTTCGAGTCAAGCTTGTTTGAAAAAAACAAACCAAGCTCAAACCAAGGCAGTACAGCTCGGCATGGCTTGGCTCAAAGCTCGTTTTAATTTAGCTCAGTTTTATTCAGCTTAATTCGGCTTGTAGATTGTACGCACAATATTTCCGGTGGTGTGATCCACTTGAGCTTTGGATATAATGATCAATTTTGGGATCATGTCATCAAATGATATGTAAAATCAGATTGATGGCGTGGATAATACATATACATGACACATTATCTTCTAGTGTTATCGTATATATTAGAAAAAAGTTCATACTGAACGGATTGGAGAAAACACATCCTAGCTGTGGTGGAAAGGACGCAGACTACATACTGAGTAACTTAAGTACATACTGTAGTTTGCTGAGTAAACTCTAGAAGTACCACCGTATGTCTTATCCACGCATTTCATCAGTTTTCCCAGCTCATTTTAGGGCATAGCCCAAAGTTGAAGTGTATCCAAAGCTTAAGTGGACCACACCACATAAAAAAGTGGGAATTGAACACCTATTGTGGAAAACATTTTTGGGGGTACAAAAGTTATGGATAAATCTGATATTTGTGTTTTCCTTTCATCCATGTCTGTGTGACCTTATGAACAGGTTGAATGACAAATAAAACATCGCTGCAGGCTCCCTATTGTATTGGGTGGTGTCATCCACTTGAGCTTTGGATATGGGCTCATGCCCTAAAATGAGTTGGCAAAATGGAAGGAAGCCGTTAATAAGATGCATACATCACGGTGGGCCCCACAGTGTTTTCTGAGCATGCTAGCATACTGAGTTGCACAATCTGCCTCCCGAAGGCAAGTGGTAGTGTGGCATCTTCATCTTGAGTGACCAAGTTGATGTTCTGTGCCTGCATGGCATTAAATGTTAATGTTCTCCCAAACATAGTTATCAATGGCTGCACAATTGTGGTGCAAACAAGTTTTGTGGATCCCACCATGATGTGTTGATGACATCCACTCAAATTATCATGCATGTACACCTCCTTTCATTTACCCATTGGCCCAAAACTAGGCCAATCCATGACTCGAGTGGGCCACCCCCTGCAGGAACAATTGTGAGGGGCCTTTATACATGGGGAACTGCTAACAACCCCACCTTCATCTGCTGCATTGCCGATGTCAAAGTTTATATGTGATGCATAACCAATCAACCATCCACACCATCCATTTGAAACACCCATGTGGGCAAGCTATGGCACAAAGAATCAATCCCATTTGATAATCCCAACCCTTTGAATGTGAACCATTTTGTTACAACCATCTTGTAGGACCCATAGATCCGGTGGTTAATTAGCATCATCTAATAAAAATGTCTCTTTGAAATAGTGAGAATTCCATATGTTGGAACTTATTGAATAGATGTTTCAAGATGATCATGTTCGATATTTAGGATCACGCACAGTTGAATGAACAGTCCATATTAACCATGCATGTTAGCATTCTCCACGTATGAGAGAGAGAGAGAGAGAGAGAGAGAGAGAGAGATGCAATAAAAGCGCATTCTAATATTAAGCATCCACATTACATGCATTAAGAGAAAATCCATGCAATAGAAAAAAATTATTATCACAGCAAGCTCACCAACACACAAGTGACTCTTGTTTTGCCTTTATTACATCAATCACAGCCGAAGAGGACATGGTTTAGTTATATAAAGTCGTGATCTGATGGACCCAAATCATCCAATAATACTAATATATATATATATATATATATATATATATATATATATATATATATATATATATATATATATAGAAGAGGAGGAAGCGCTGCACCGAGTGAAATCCTAAAGCTCTGAGGGACTGCATTTAGCAATGCATGGTGAGTTGTCATCAGCGCACTTCTGGAGACAATTCAGCCATTCTGAGTCACTTCCTGCACTGCAGGCATCGCTGCACTCACCGAGCTGGATACCGCATTTGTCGACACAAGCCACCGTTTGTGGTGCTTGGGCTCGAGCACATGATACCAGTAGAGCCGTGGTGGCGATGAGGAAGAGGAAAGTCATGTAATTGCGACTAGCTGCCATTGTTGTAGCTATGTATTTATACCAAGATTGGAATTTTGATGTGCAGCTTGCATTGTGGAGCTATGGGTCGTTATATAGAGAAAAGAGAAGGGAAGGGTGGGAGTTTCCAGCTATGGCAGGAAAATTGACTAAGTCATGTCTATCAATTTCGCCAGCTCATGCTAGCTAGGATGAGAGCAAAACCCCCGGAGGCAGTTTGGCTGGTGACCCCAAACAGACAACTAGAGATGGTTTCAAATCTGTGGGCCTCACTATGATATATGTTTTTTATACAGGATATCCATTCATTTTGCCATCTCATTCTGGGCATGATCGCAAAAATGAGTCAGATCCAATGGTCAAGTGAAACACACCGCCGGAAACAGTGGGATTGAATGCCTACCATTGGATGGCAAATAAACTGTGGTGGGCTCCAAATAGTTTTCAACAGCGAGTGTTCAATCCTGTCTCCTCTGGTGTGGTCCACTTGAGCTTTGTGTTTGACTCATTTTTCTGTTTACGCACTAAAATAAGCTGGCAAAATAGAGGGACGGCGTGGATGAATCACATACACCATGGTAGGGCTCAGAGAGCTTTGACACTAGCTACACGTCCGCAGATCCATGTCCAGTGGGACACACCACAATAAAAATGGTGATAGAAACTTCCACCATCGAGATCTTCTTAGCACTCACTGTGGTGCTTGTATGCCATCTAACCCGTTCATCAGGTGGTTCCCACTTGGTTGAGGAGTAAACAAAAATATCAATCCTGATCCAAAAATTCACATGGTCCCCAATAAGGTGGGCGTTCCATACTCACTGTTTCTTGGTGTGTGGCTGATCACTTGAGTCTTCGATCTGATTCATTTTTTGGGTCTCATGGTAACAAGCTGGAGAAACTGATGGACAGAGTAGATTTTACATGGGCATCGTGGTGGGCCCCACAGGGCTGTGTTGCAGGGAAGGGAGGTGGCAATTAAAAGTGTAAAAAAAAAAAAAAAAACTGTTTTTGTGCTGAGAAATTTTCGGAAGAAGCAAGGACTAGGTCATCATCCACACATTATGGCATGCATGCGTGTCAATTTTGGCGGGTACAAAATTTGGGGCCATCCTAGATGGGGACTAGCCTAAAAATCACATATAGACAAATCGATCTCGTCTGTGTTTCTATTTAGCGGTGCATTTGAACGGTTAAAATCATCTGACCAATGTGTGCTAAGGGCCATGCTCCATAAACGCTGGATGCAAATCCTTGGGGTGTTGACCGTGGTGGAAGGACTCTATGGTGCCCACCATGATTAGAGCTGGACACAAACCAAGCCAGCTCGAAACCTCGGCTTAGATTGGTTTAAAAAGCTTAGCTTGGATTGGCTCGAGTAGAAGTTCAAACCAAATCAAGCACTCGAGTCAAGCTCGTTTGAAAAAAACAAACCAAGCTCAAACCACGGTAGTACCAACTTGGCTTGATTCAGCTCAGTTTTATTTAGCTTAATTCGGTTGTAGATTGTACACACATTATTTCTTATGGTGTGATCCACTTCAGCTTTGGATAAAATGATCAATTTTGGGATCATGTCATAAGATGATACGTAAAAACGGATGGATAGCATGGATAATACGTATACATGACATGTTATCTTGTACTGTTATCTTATATATAAGAAAAAAGTCCATACTATACGGGTTGGAGAAAAGTCATCCTTGCTGAGGTGGCAAGGACGCAGACTGCATACTGAGTAACTCAGCTACATACTGTAGGGTGCTGAGTAAACTCTTTAAGTACCACCATGATGTATGTCTTATCCACGCATTCCATAAGTTTTCCCAGCTCATTTTAGAGCATAGCCCAAAGTTAAAACGTATCCAAAGCTTAAGTGGACCATACAACAGAAAAAAGTGGGAATTCAACACCTATTGTGGAAAACGTTTTTCTGGGTATAGAAGTTATGGACCAATATGATATTTGTGTTTCCCTTTCATCATGTCTCCGTGACCTTTCGAACATGTTGAATGACAAGTAAAACATCACTGCAGGCTCCCTATTATTTTGTGTGGTGTGGTCCACTTGAGCTTTGGATATGGGCTCATGCACTAAAATGAGCTGGTAAATGGATGGAATCCATTAATAAGATGCATACTGTTGGGATAGAAGGGACCGTAGCGGAAGCAAAGCCGTACTGAAACATCAAATTGAATCAAACAAGCCACACAATGCAATCACAATGCACGCAATCACCCACACATAGACAATCCAAATTTAACGTGGAAAAACCCCTCGCGGGTAAAAAACCACGGCACAAAACGATACCAATTCACTATAATATCAGAAGTTACAACAGATGGAACCCAAGACCCAAAATTCAAGCCCACAAGAGAAATCACAAGCTTACCCAAGAAGAAAACCCTCTTCTTCAAGCTCTTTCTCTCACCTAGAAGCTCCCTCAATCCCCTTTGCAACCTTGGAAACCTCTAATCCCGAAAATACACCTTAAATAGGAAGAAAAACGGATTTAGAAACCTTTTGCGCACAAACTGCGCAAGAAATCCGTATTGCACCGGGACACTGCCAACCGATCGGACACCCCTACCAGCCGGTCGGTCGGTCGACCAGCCGGATGGCATAAAAACTAGACAGTAGCATTGCTACCTGGGCCTCCACTGTGACCGGCTGGTCGGACACCCCCACCGACCGGCTGGTGGTCTCTATGTGCATTGATTTGAGACGTCCATTTCCAACAAACTCCACTACGACTCAAATCATCATGCACCACCTTGCCACACACAATCTCTACCTCTACTTCGTCATCATTATAGTCCCGTCGCTTCTCATGCCCTATCGACCTCATCCTTGCATCTTCACACGCCTTGTTGCTCTTCCCATGTGACCCTTTTTCTCTTGCCACACTTGAGCAACCGTAAATCCCACTGCCAATCCCACAGCTCCACCGTGAATTGTGCTCCCGATCACCTTGTAAAGATTATCGCACCTCCGTGCCTTGATCATCACACGTGCTCCCTTCACCACTTTACAATACCGATCGCAGCCGATGAACCTGCACCCTTTCGCCTCGAGTGCACTAAGAGATATCACATTCCTCTTCATCTCAAGGACATGCTTCACACTTTCAATGATCCATTCGACTCCATCGAACATCCTAATGCGCACCGAACCGATCCCTACCACATTGCGAGCGTACCCATCGCCCACAAACACCGATCCACCATCATACTCCTTATATGACATGAATGAACTTCGGTTAGGACATACATGACATGATACCCCTGAATCCAAGAGCCACTCTCCACGAAGAGGCTCTATGCGGGATACAGTCAATACATCACAACCGTCACCACCGTCCTCTATAGTATTGGTTCATTCCCTAGAAGAATCTCCAGATCTCTCCTGCCTTTCCCGGGATTTGAACAATCCCTCTTCACATGACCTTCTTCCCCACAATTCCAGCATCTCACCTTGTGCCTCCACTTACCTTTTGATTTAGATCTCGATGAAGGAGATCCTCTACCCTGCTCAGAATTCCTCCCCCTCATAACCAGTGCCTCATCAGTAGAGGGACCCACGTCGCCGCTTTTTCTTCTCATCGCCTTCGCTTGAAGGGCTGAGATAACGGTTTCTACGCCAATAGTCTCCCTACCTGCGCACAAAGAGTCCTTGAGCGACTCATATGATTCTGAAAGAGAATTCAACAGGATAAATGCTTGATCCTCATCCTTCATCGGCTCATCTGCATCCATCAACTTGCAAATAAGCCTATTAAAATTGTTGATGTGGCTTTCAACATCAGCTCCCTCTGTCATCCTCAGATTGTACAACTGAAGCTTCAAGTATATGCGATTTTCAAGAGATTTATTCGCATAGATATTCTCCAACTTCGCCCATGTTGCAGCCACAGTCTTCTTTTTTATGACGTTATACAGGACCTCATCTGCCAGGCACAATTGGATTTAGACATTGGCCTTTTCATCGATCTTCTTCCACTCTCCTTGTTTTATAACTTCTGGTCGCTCTCCAAGGAGCGCATCTTGCAATCCTTGCTGAACTAGAAGGTCTTTCATCTTCACCTTCCAAAGTTCAAAATTATTTTTCCTCGAATATTTCTCTATGTCGAACCTCATGCCTGATGTCATGCCCTTGTCTCAGATTAGAATTTCTGTTACACCCCAACGATCACTCTGATACCAGTTGTTAGGATAGAAGGGCCCGCAGCGGAAGCAAAGCCGTACAGAAACAGCAAATTGAATCAAACAAGCCACACAATGCAATCCCAATGCATGCAATCACCCACACATAGACAATCCGAATTTAACGTGGAAAAACCTTGGGTAAAAAACCACGGCACAAAGTGACACCAATCCACTGTAATATCAGAAGTTATAAGAGATGCAACCCAAGACCCAAAACCCAAGCCCACAAGAGAAATCCCAAGCTTACCCAAGAAGAAAACCCTCTTCTTCAAGCTCTTTCTCTCACCTAGAAGCTCCCTCAAACCCCTTTGCAACCTTGGAAACCTCTAATCCCGAAAATACACCTTAAATAGGAAGAAAAATGGATTTAGAAACCTCTTGCGCGCAAACCGCACAAGAAATCCGTATTGCACTAGGACACTGCCAACTGGTCGTCCGACCAATCGGACACCCCTACCGGCTGGATGGCATAAAAATTGGACAGCAGCATTGCTACCTGGGCCTCCACTGTGATTGGCCGGTTGCCACCGACCGGCCGGTGGTCTCTATGTGTATTGATTTGAGACGTCCGTTTCCAATACATACATCAGAGTGGGCCCCACAGTGTTTTCTCAACACACTAGCATGCTGAGTTGCACAATCTGCCTCCTGAAGCCAAGTGCTAGTGTGGCATCTTCATCTTGTATGACCAAGTTGACGTTCCGTGCTTACGTGGCATTAAATGTTAATGTTCTCCCAAACATAGTTATCGTGGTCTAAACAAGCTCTGTGGATCCCCCATGATGTGTTGATGACATCCACTAAAATTATCATGCATGTACTCCTTTCATTTACTGATGCCCCCCCCCCCCCCCCCCCCCCCCCCCCCCTTACAATTGTTCGGGGCCATTATACATGGGGAAATGCTAACAACCCCACCTTCATTGGCTGCATTGTCGATGTAAAATTTTATATGTGATGCATAGCCAATCAACCATCCATTTGAAACACCCATGTGGGGAAGCTATGGCACAAAGAATCAAGCCCATTCGATAATCTTAACCCTTTGAATGTGAACCATTTTGTTACAACCATCTTGGAGGCCCATAGATTGGGTGGTTAATTAGCATCATCTAATCAAAATGTCTCTTTGAAATAGTGAGAATTCCATATGTTGGGACTTTCGATATTTGGGATAGCGCACGGTTGAATGAACAATCTATATCAACCATACATGTTAGCATTCTCCACATATGAGAGAGAGAGAGAGAGAGAGAGAGAGAGAGAGAGAGAGAGAGAGAGATGCAACAAAAGCACATTTTTATATTAAGCATCCACATTACATTAAGAGAAACTCCATGCGATAGACAAAGATTATTATTACATCAAGCTCACCAACATACAAGTGACTCTTGTTTTGCCTCTATTACATCAATCGCGGCCGAAGCGAACATGGTTTAGTGATAAAAACCCGTGATCTGATGGACCCAAATCCTCCAATAATACTAATATATATGCATACAAGAAGAGGAGGAAGCGTTGCACCGAGTGAAATCCTAAAGCTCTGAGGGACTACATTTAGCAATGCATGGCTAGTTGTCATTTGCACACTTTTGGAGACAATTCAGCCATTCTGAGTCACTTCCTGCACTACAAGCATCGCTGCACTCACCGAGCTCGATACCGCATTTGTCGACGCAAGCCATCATTTGTGGCGCTTAGGCTCGAGCACATGATACCAGTAGAGCCGTGGTGGCGATGAGGAAGAGGAAAGTCATGTAATTGCGACTAGCTGCCATTATCGTAGCTATGTATTTATACCAAGATTGGAAGTTTGATATGCAGCTTGCATTGTGAAGTAGAGCTATGGGTCCTTATATAGAGAAAAGAGAGGGGAAAGGTGGGAGTTTCCAGCTATGGCAGGAAAATTGACTAAGCCATGTCTATCAATTTCGCCAGCTCATGTTAGCTAGGATGAGAGCACAACCCCCGGATGCAGTTTGGCAGGTAACCCCAAATAGATAGCTAGAGATGGTTTCAAAGCTGTGGGCCTCGCTATGATTTATGTTTTTTATACAGGCTGTCCATCCATTTTGCCATTACTTTCAGGGCATGATCCCAAAAATGAGTCAGATCTAATGGTCAAGTGGAACACACCACAGGAAATAGTGGGATTGAATGCCTACCATTGGATGGCAAATAAACATTGTGGTGGGCTACAAAGAGTTTTCAACAGCGAGTGTTCAATCTTGTCTCCTTTGGTGTGGTCCACTTGAGTTGTGTTTGACTCATTTTTGGGTTTATGCACTAAAATGATCTGACAAAATAGAGGGACGACTGTTGGGGTCCCAAAAGTGAGGATCCCCGAAATGATGATTCCGAATGCCAAAACCATCACGCGGTCAGATTTAGGGCCAGTGCATCGAAAATCGCGGCATGAATCACGACACACGCATCAGATTTGCCTCAAGCATGAAATTGGGCCGGTAGTGGACCCCACCGGACACCGTGACCAAAACTGTCCAAAATTGGGAAGATACCTTAATTATGAAGAAATAGGAGCAGTGCATCGGCATTCATCGCGAGACGGACCCCGCAAACCCCCCAATTTGCAAAACCCAAATCTGTGGGACACGAATACGTCCAGCGCATCCAAAAAATGAATTTAAGGACGCACTGCGTCCAGCGCATCCAAAAATGAATTTAAGGGCGCACTGCGTCCAGTGCATCCAAAAACTCACCCAGCGCATCCAAAAAATCAGTTAATTTCAGGACGCACTGGCAACTGGCTCGTCCTGCAAACCAACTCCTGGACTCCGATCATTTCGCGACGCGCCGAGCGCATTTATCGACGCGCCGACTCATTTTCTCGACGCGCTACACGTGTCAACCGCTTATTGGACGACGATACCTATAAATACCCCGCCCACCACCTCATTTGCATCATCCAGCAAGAGAGAGAGAGGACCTAGTCACCGGAAAACCTTTGCCGATCGCCGGAATCCTTCTCCGACCGCCGGAACCCCTCGCCGGAAATCGCACCTCCGATCATACCAGGTCTGGAGGAATGACTAAGTCATCTTTTTTCGATGCGCCGGTCCCAGCGCATCATGAAAGTGACCTGGCGCATCAGGAAAATCCTCGGCGGATTACGCAAACCATCAATCGTGGCATTTTAAGGACGCACTGGCCCCAGCGCGTCGCAAAATAGCCCAGCGGATCAGAAAAATACAAGTTTTCGAGTCAAAGCTATTTTATGGACGCACTGGCCCCAGCGCGTCGCAAAATAGCCCAGCGCATCAGGAAATTACAATTTTAGGACGCACTATCCCCAGCGCGTCGCAAAACAGGTCAGCGGATCGAAAAATTAGATTTTAAGGACGCACTGGCTCCAGCGCGTCATAAAATTACCCGGCGCATCATGAAAATCATTTATGGACGCACTGGCACCAGCGCGTCAATAAAATCAGGCCAGCGGATCGCAAAAATCAGCACTTTGCACATTCATTCCAGCACCCTTAAATCCTCATTTGATAACATTTTTTAAGCCCCGTTTGAGCCTATTTTGGGTATTCCGAGCGTTCCGGACGCAATGGAGCAGTCAAACGACCCATCCGGGCTACCCAATGAGCAGAACACAAGCCTTCGGAGTCCGATCAGACCCAACGAGCTGAATGGAACAATCCTCCCGAAAAGAGGCCGCCGGCGCCCAGAATCATACTGATGCATCATCATTACGTGTACTATCATAACATGACCCGAATCCAGGTCTGGACTAAGCAAAGGGGACTATGGTTAACACGATAAGCCACACTAGGAGAGTTCTGAACTATCACACACAATCTGTTAAAAACTGATATTCCAAGAACAGTCGATGCCCTACCTTCTTCCCCACAATTCCAGCATCTCACCTTGTGCCTCCACTTACCTTTTGATTTAGATCTCGATGAAGGAGATCCTCTACCCTGCTCAGAATTCCTCCCCCTCATAACCAGTGCCTCATCAGTAGAGGGACCCACGTCGCCGCTTTTTCTTCTCATCGCCTTCGCTTGAAGGGCTGAGATAACGGTTTCTACGCCAATAGTCTCCCTACCTGCGCACAAAGAGTCCTTGAGCGACTCATATGATTCTGAAAGAGAATTCAACAGGATAAATGCTTGATCCTCATCCTTCATCGGCTCATCTGCATCCATCAACTTGCAAATAAGCCTATTAAAATTGTTGATGTGGCTTTCAACATCAGCTCCCTCTGTCATCCTCAGATTGTACAACTGAAGCTTCAAGTATATGCGATTTTCAAGAGATTTATTCGCATAGATATTCTCCAACTTCGCCCATGTTGCAGCCACAGTCTTCTTTTTTATGACGTTATACAGGACTTCATCTGCCAGGCACAATTGGATTTAGACATTGGCCTTTTCATCGATCTTCTTCCACTCTCCTTGTTTTATAACTTCTGGTCGCTCTCCAAGGAGCGCATCTTGCAATCCTTGCTGAACTAGAAGGTCTTTCATCTTCACCTTCCAAAGTTCAAAATTGTTTTTCCTCGAATATTTCTCTATGTCGAACCTCATGCCTGATGTCATGCCCTTGTCTCAGATTAGAATTTCTGTTACACCCCAACGATCACTCTGATACCAGTTGTTAGGATAGAAGGGCCCGCAGCGGAAGCAAAGCCGTACAGAAACAGCAAATTGAATCAAACAAGCCACACAATGCAATCCCAATGCATGCAATCACCCACACATAGACAATTCGAATTTAACGTGGAAAAACCTTGGGTAAAAAACCACGGCACAAAGTGACACCAATCCACTGTAATATCAGAAGTTATAAGAGATGCAACCCAAGACCCAAAACCCAAGCCCACAAGAGAAATTCCAAGCTTACCTAAGAAGAAAACCCTCTTCTTCAAGCTCTTTCTCTCACCTAGAAGCTCCCTCAAACCCCTTTGCAACCTTGGAAACCTCTAATCCTGAAAATACACCTTAAATAGGAAGAAAAATGAATTTAGAAACCTCTTGCGCGCAAACCGCACAAGAAATCCGTATTGCACTAGGACACTGCCAACTGGTCGTCCGACCAATCGGACACCCCTACCGGCTGGATGGCATAAAAATTGGACAGCAGCATTGCTACCTGGGCCTCCACTGTGATTGGCCGGTTGCCACCGACCGGCCGGTGGTCTCTATGTGTATTGATTTGAGACGTCCGTTTCCAATACATACATCAGAGTGGGCCCCACAGTGTTTTCTCAACACACTAGCATGCTGAGTTGCACAATCTGCCTCCTGAAGCCAAGTGCTAGTGTGGCATCTTCATCTTGTATGACCAAGTTGACGTTCCGTGCTTACGTGGCATTAAATGTTAATGTTCTCCCAAACATAGTTATCGTGGTCTAAACAAGCTCTGTGGATCCCCCCATGATGTGTTGATGACATCCACTAAAATTATCATGCATGTACTCCTTTCATTTACTGATGGGCCCCAAACTAGGCCAATCCATGACTCAAGTGCCCCCCCCCCCCCCCCCCCCCTTACAATTGTTCGGGGCCATTATACATGGGGAAATGCTAACAACCCCACCTTCATTGGCTGCATTGTCGATGTAAAATTTTATATGTGATGCATAGCCAATCAACCATCCATTTGAAACACCCATGTGGGGAAGCTATGGCACTAAGAATCAAGCCCATTCGATAATCTTAACCCTTTGAATGTGAACCATTTTGTTACAACCATCTTGGAGGCCCATAGATTGGGTGGTTAATTAGCATCATCTAATCAAAATGTCTCTTTGAAATAGTGAGAATTCCATATGTTGGGACTTTCGATATTTGGGATAGCGCACGGTTGAATGAACAATCTATATCAACCATACATGTTAGCATTCTCCACATATGAGAGAGAGAGAGAGAGAGAGAGAGAGAGAGATGCAACAAAAGCACATTTTTATATTAAGCATCCACATTACATTAAGAGAAACTCCATGCGATAGACAAAGATTATTATTACATCAAGCTCACCAACATACAAGTGACTCTTGTTTTGCCTCTATTACATCAATCGCGGCCGAAGCGAACATGGTTTAGTGATAAAAACCCGTGATCTGATGGACCCAAATCCTCCAATAATACTAATATATATGCATACAAGAAGAGGAGGAAGCGTTGCACCGAGTGAAATCCTAAAGCTCTGAGGGACTACATTTAGCAATGCATGGCTAGTTGTCATTTGCACACTTTTGGAGACAATTCAGCCATTCTGAGTCACTTCCTGCACTACAAGCATCGCTGCACTCACCGAGCTCGATACCGCATTTGTCGACGCAAGCCATCATTTGTGGCGCTTAGGCTCGAGCACATGATACCAGTAGAGCCGTGGTGGCGATGAGGAAGAGGAAAGTCATGTAATTGCGACTAGCTGCCATTATCGTAGCTATGTATTTATACCAAGATTGGAAGTTTGATATGCAGCTTGCATTGTGTAGTAGAGCTATGGGTCCTTATATAGAGAAAAGAGAGGGGAAAGGTGGGAGTTTCCAGCTATGGCAGGAAAATTGACTAAGCCATGTCTATCAATTTCGCCAGCTCATGTTAGCTAGGATGAGAGCACAACCCCCGGATGCAGTTTGGCAGGTAACCCCAAATAGATAGCTAGAGATGGTTTCAAAGTTGTGGGCCTCGCTATGATTTATGTTTTTTATACAGGCTGTCCATCCATTTTGCCATTACTTTCAGGGCATGATCCCAAAAATGAGTCAGATCTAATGGTCAAGTGGAACACACCACAGGAAATAGTGGGATTGAATGCCTACCATTGGATGGCAAATAAACATTGTGGTGGGCTACAAAGAGTTTTCAACAGCGAGTGTTCAATCTTGTCTCCTTTGGTGTGGTCCACTTGAGTTGTGTTTGACTCATTTTTGGGTTTATGCACTAAAATGAGCTGACAAAATAGAGGGACGACTGTTGGGGTCCCAAAAGTGAGGATCCCCGAAATGATGATTCCGAATGCCAAAACCATCACGCGGTCAGATTTAGGGCCAGTGCATCGAAAATCGCGGCATGAATCACGACACACGCATCAGATTTGCCTCAAGCATGAAATTGGGCCGGTAGTGGACCCCACCGGACACCGTGACCAAAACTGTCCAAAATTGGGAAGATACCTCAATTATGAAGAAATAGGAGCAGTGCATCGGCATTCATCGCGAGACGGACCCCGCAAACCCCCCAATTTGTAAAACCCAAATCTGTGGGACACGAATACGTCCAGCGCATCCAAAAAATGAATTTAAGGACGCACTGCGTCCAGCGCATCCAAAAATGAATTTAAGGACGCACTGCGTCCAGCGCATCCAAAAATGAATTTAAGGGCGCACTGCGTCCAGTGCATCCAAAAACTCACCCAGCGCATCCAAAAAATCAGTTAATTTCAGGACGCACTGGCAACTGGCGCGTCCTGCAAACCAACTCCTGGACTCCGATCATTTCGCGACCCGCCGAGCGCATTTATCGACGCGCCGACTCATTTTCTCGACGCGCTACACGTGTCAACCGCTTATTGGACGACGATACCTATAAATACCCCGCCCACCACCTCATTTGCATCATCCAGCAAGAGAGAGAGAGGACCTAGTCACCGAAAAACCTTTGCCGATCGCCGGAATCCTTCTCCGACCGCCGGAACCCCTCGCCGGAAATCGCACCTCCGATCATACCAGGTCTGGAGGAATGACTAAGTCATCTTTTTTCGATGCGCCGGTCCCAGCGCATCATGAAAGTGACCTGGCGCATCAGGAAAATCCTCGGCGGATTACGCAAACCATCAATCGTGGCATTTTAAGGACGCACTGGCCCCAGCGCGTCGCAAAATAGCCCAGCGGATCAGAAAAATACAAGTTTTCGAGTCAAAGCTATTTTATGGACGCACTGGCCCCAGCGCGTCGCAAAATAGCCCAGCGCATCAGGAAATTACAATTTTAGGACGCACTATCCCCAGCGCGTCGCAAAACAGGTCAGCGGATCGAAAAATTAGATTTTAAGGACGCACTGGCTCCAGCGCGTCATAAAATTACCCGGCGCATCATGAAAATCATTTATGGACGCACTGGCCCCAGCGCGTCAATAAAATCAGGCCAGCGGATCGCAAAAATCAGCACTTTGCACATTCATTCCAGCACCCTTAAATCCTCATTTGATAACATTTTTTAAGCCCCGTTTGAGCCTATTTTGGGTATTCCGAGCGTTCCGGACGCAATGGAGCAGTCAAACGACCCATCCGGGCTACCCAATGAGCAGAACACAAGCCTTCGGAGTCCGATCCGACCCAACGAGCTGAATGGAACAATCCTCCCGAAAAGAGGCCGCCGGCGCCCAGAATCATACTGATGCATCATCATTACGTGTACTATCATAACATGACCCGAATCCAGGTCTGGACTAAGCAAAGGGGACTATGGTTAACACGATAAGCCACACTAGGAGAGTTCTGAACTATCACACACAATCTGTTAAAAACTGATATTCCAAGAACAGTCGATGCCCTACCCATCAAACGGCATCCGCTGGTTGAGCTGCGCAGGTACACACAACTGTAGAACGGACTTCCCGAGGTCACCTGTCCCTACATTGACAGGCGCGGGCCCAGAGTCGTCCATCTCAGCCATAAACCCTGACAGTCTCAGCCCGGATCTCCGGTCAAAACATGGGACATAGACATCCGACTCGTACAAAGGTGGATCAGTCTATAACAAATACAGGTCTCCGCGACCATACAAACACAGGTCTCCGCGACCATACAAATACAGGTCTCCGCAACCACCAAAACACAGGTCTCCATGACCAATGAACTCTGAAACCATAGTCCCCGCTGACTAGTCTTTTGCCTTTTAATCAAGGGTCATCGATCATTCGATGTAATTAAGGGTTCGTGCTAGATCACGGCCTGGAATGTACAAGATCTCAGAATCTCTGGAATAAAATTCGCCTTGCGATATCTCTTCTCTTGTGTCTTTTGTGAATGCCTGTGATTGTCTACGAATGTTTCTATATTCAGAACCCCAGATCAGCAAAACACCACATTCCAGAGGATGTTCATTTCTCTAGTTCTAACAACGACGTGGATGAAACACATACATCATGGTAGGGCTGAGAGCTTTGACACTAGCTACACGTCCTCCAATCCATGTCTAGTGGGACACACTACAACAAAAATGGGGATAGAAACTTCCACCATCCAGATCTTCATAGCACTCATCGTGGTGCTTGTATGCCATCTAACTCGTTCATCAGGTGGTTCCCACTTAGTTGAGGAGAAAACACAAATATCAATCCGGATCCAAAAATTCCCATGGGCCCCAATAAGGTGGGCGATCCATATTCACTGTTTCTTGGTTTGTGGCTGATCACTTGAGTCTTTGATCTAATTTAGTTTTTGGGTCTCATGGTAACAAGCTGGAGAAACTATGGACATAGTAGATTTTACACGGGCATCATGGTGGGCCCCGTAGGGCTGTGTTGCAGGGAAGGGAGGTAGCAATTGAAAGTGTCAAACAATAAAAACTATTTTTGTTCCGAGAAATTTTGGCAAGAAGCAAGGACTAGGTCATCATCCACACATTGTGGCATGCATGTGTGTCAATTTTGGAGCGTACAAATTTTGGGGCCATCCTAGATGGGGACTAGCTTAAAAATCACATGGATAGACAAACCGATTTCGTTCGTGTTTCTATTCAGCGGTGCAGTTGGACGGTTAAGATCATCTGACCAATGTGTGCTAAGGGCCATGCTCCATAAACGCTGGATGCAATCCTTGGGGTGGTGATCATGGTGGCAGGACTCCATGGTGCCCACTATGACTAGAACTGGACACAAAGCAAGCCAGCTCGAAAGCTCAGCTTAGATTGGCTTAAAAAGATCAGCTTGGATTGGTTCGAATAGAAGTTCAAACCAAACCAAGCATTCGAGTCAAGCTCGTTTGAAAAAAAACAAACCAAGCTCAAACCAAGATGGTACTAACTCGGCTTGATTCAGCCCAGTTTTATTTAGCTTGATTCAGATCATAGATTGTATGCATATTATTTCCTATTGTTAGTGCACTTTTCTATGGCATACTAGTGCACCTTGTTTGTCAATCACTTACGTCAGTGAGTCTAGTGTCGGTTGAGCCTAATGAAGATGAAGACCGAAGACTCAAGTGGCTCCGCTGCATCAAGGAAGAAGATTCAGGTAAATGTGATCAGCCTTGGACTTTGACCATGAGTTGCACAAAGAAACAAATCACAACGAAGCAAATCTTCTGTGCACCTTCGGGCCCCATATCGGGCGCCCGAACTGGGCGTCGGGCTCCATAGTCGGGCGCCCTAACTTGGCCTATAACGTCCAGTGAATTCTCTGGAAAATTTCAAGCCAAGTTAGGGCGCCCGACTATGGAGCCCGACGGCCAGTTCGGGCGCCCGATATGGGGCCCAAAGGTGCACAGAAGATTTTCTTCTTTGCGATTTGTATCTTTGTGCAACTCATGGTCAAAGTCCAAGGCTGATCACATTTACCTGAATCTTCTTCCTTGATGCAGCGGAGCCACTTGAGTCTTCGGTCTTCATCTTCATTAGGCTCAACCGACACTAGACTCACTGACGTTAGTGACTGATAAACAAGGTGCACTAGTATACCACAGAAAAGTGCACTAACAATCCCCTTTGTCAATTACTTACAAAAACCTAACCTACCAAAACAAAATACATGTTCAAGATATTACATTGATAAAGCATTAAATACAGGACTCTTGACATGCCTAATCTAAGCTGCTCTTCTTCATTCTGCTCCCCCATAACCTGTCAATCCCTGCATCACAAAACATAGCAAACTAGTTTTGGTGGGATTTGATCTTTCTCACCCTTTTTGTTAGCAATTGATAAGCTATTCTCTCCCCCTTAATGATATATCAATAAGGTTAAGGTAAAAGTAGATAGTATGTCGCAATTATAACTATAAGCACATGCTAACAAGGAGAGTATAGGGTGCATGAATTTAAAACATGGAGCATGCTAAGGAACATGATTAATAAGAGGATGTTACTATCTAAGCATAGTTAATCATGCAAAATTGGTCAAAGATATACATTTGCAATAAAAGCACAAGGGCTTATAGCCGAATCAACCAACCTCCCCTATTGGTATATCAAGACCAATACTAAGCAAATATTAGCATACAATGAAGCATAAAACTCAAGATGATTAGCTAATCTAAGCCAGATGATAGTCTAGCAAGAAAATATTCAAATTAAAGCAAAGCTAAACTACCGAATTTGGGCTAATGAGGTTTGAATCCTCTGATTTGCCCAAAAGCACACAAATGAGGCTGAAATCCTCAGATTTTCTTATAGTTCCAAAGAGGCTAAATTCCTCAAGTTCATCAATTTGCTCAAAATGAGGCTTAATCCTCAGATATTTATTTGAGCTCAATATGATCTCCTAAGGTCACCTAACCTAGATCACAACCTCCTTGGGTATGATTAATAGGACCCAACATGCTTGTTGGGAGGGAATTCATCTATCCTAGATTTTTCTCCCTTAGGTTCATTCCAAGTTGGAGAGCAATGATCAGTAGGGGATATGACAATAGTTCCTACCCTAGTTATTGTTGACCTCAACTAATCATTTTACTTATAGTTCAACATGAGGCAACATAGATTTCCCTTTTTAGGTAGACATGATGCTAGTGCTCCGGTACCGGATCTTACTCTAGACGGTTACGTCCTTGAAGAGCAACCCGCTTTGATACTAATTGAAAGTACGTCGGTAGTCTAACACAACACCCACATATGTGCGGAAGCTTAAGAGCAACTAGAATTAAGGCTAAACCTATAGGAGAGGGTGATTAGGACCTTTTTTGAAGTTCTTTTCGCCTACTTATATAAATCAACAAATCAAACTAAGTAAGCAAGAACACTTCGGCTTCCAAGCCTAAGTGGGTCCAATCACAAGACTAGCATATGGTTAAGCACTAAACAACCTAGTCTAAAGCATGCATAGGCAATCAAAAGATTTAACTAATCAAGCTCCTAGCCTATGCAACCTATGTAGACTTATGAGAGTGGATCAATGAGCTCAAGTCTACACAACTAGTGAAAGTACATCTTATGTGTGGATGTGCCTAATTAGTGCCTAGCATACATTCCTATCAAGCATTCATAATTAGACAATTAAACTAACAATGCTAAGATATCAATGTGCTCAATTCAATCACAAACACAAGCATGTATAGTGGTTCGACTTTGGGTCTACTCCACTCCCGGTTCAAGTACTCAACTCCTTTGAGCACACCGACATTCACTATCGGAGGTTTTAAATGAGGTTCACCTCTCAACCTTTACACGGAGGTTTTACCGGTTCACCTCTCAACCGTAACCAGAGTTTTGGATAAAGGGCTAACTCTTAACCCAAACGGAGTTTTAGACATAGGCTAACTCTCAACCCGACGCACGTTCACTCACGTGTCGGAGGCTCCTTCTTGGAGACTTAGTTTAGGCCCGGCTAACGGGCCAAGGAACGGCTAACGTCCCTAGATCGAGTTTGACAAACAAACTCTAAATGGACTCTCAATTAAGACAACCTTACTTGTCGGATGAGCCCCTTGTTTAGCGCCGGTTCGGGTTGCTTGATCTCCGCTCTCCCGTGCTTCAATCAGATACCCTTACTCCATCGGTCGTGTCGTCATTGCGTCGCCAATGCCTCAGCTACACTCGATCAAACACCTTGCATGTGATGCCTTTGAGATGCCCAAGGTGATAGGAGGATGGTAGAATCTCCTACATGAGGTATGTAGCTTGTTCTAACTAGGAGATCCACCTAGAGGATCTTCTAGAGGTCTTGAACAAGAGATATGCCTATATGGTATAGTGTTTCACCTCTAGAATTGAGAGAGGAATCAAGTCATCTCTAGTTTGCATTTGAATGCCCTCACTTGTGTTTAAACACAAAGGATATGACTTGAAACCCTCCTCTTTGAGGCCCCAAAAGATGTACAAAAGGTGTGGGTAATGGGCTCTCAAAACCCTCTAATCTCCCCTCAAAATGAGCCAAGCCCCTATATAGAAAAGTGCACAACGGATACAAAATGGGCAGAAAACGGTCATTGTCGGGCACCCTATAAAAGGTTCGGGGCCCCTAGAAAAATCAAGTTTTATAAGTAAATGTTGCTGGACAAAAACCACCCAGTTCGGGCGCCCGATAATAGAGCCCGAACTCCCCTAAAATTTTTCAGAAAACGGCTTGGTCGGGCGCCCTAACTTGGCTTAAAACGTCTAGTGAATTCTCTTGAAAATTTCAGGGGAGTTCGGGCTCTATTATCGGGCTCCCGAACCATTGGTCGGGTGCTTGGTCGGGCACCCGAACTTGTGGTCGGGTGCTTGGTCGGGCGCCCGAACTGGGTGGTTTTTGTCCAGCAACATTTACTTATAAAACTTGATTTTTCTAAAGGCCCCGAACCTTTTATAGGGGGCCCGACAATGACCGTTTTTTGCCGGTTTTGTATCCGTTGTGCACTTTTCTATATAAGGGCTTGGCTCATTTTGAGGGGAGATTAGAGGGTTTTGAGAGCCCATTACCCACACCTTTTGTACATCTTTTGGGGCCTCAAAGAGGAGGGTTTCAAGACATATCCCTTGTGTTTAAACACAAGTGAGGGCATTCAAATGCAAACTAGAGATGACTTGATTCCTCTCTCAATTCTAGAGGTGAAACACTATACCATATACGCATATCTCTTGTTCAAGACCTCTAAAAGACCCTCTAGGTGGATCTCCTAGTTAGAATAAGCTACATACCTCATGTAGGAGATTCAACCATTCTCCTATCACCTTGGGCATCTCAAAGGCATCACATGCAAGGTGTTTGATCGAGTGTAGCTGAGGCATTGGCGACGCAACGGCAACACGATCGAGGGAGCAAGGGTAGCTGATTGCAGCACGGGAGAGCGGAGATCAAGCAACCCGAACCGACGCTAAACAAGGGGCTCGTCCGACAAGTAAGATTTTCTTAATTGAGAGTCCATTTAGAGTTTGTTTGTCAAACTCGATCTAGGGACGTTAGCCGTTCCTTGGCCCGTTAGCCGGGCCTAAACTAAGTCTCCAAGGGGGAGCCTCCGACACGGGAGTGAACGTGCGTCGGGTTGAGACTTAGCCTATGTTCAAAACTCCGTTTGGGTTGAGAGTTAGCCCTTTGTCCAAAACTCCGGTTACGGTTGAGAGGTGAACCGGTAAAACCTCCGTGTAAAGGTTGAGAGGTGAACCTCATTTAAAACCTCCAATAGTGAATGCCGGTGTGCTCAAAGGAGTTGAGTACTTGAACCGGGAGTGGAGTAGACCCAAAGTCGAACCACTATACATGCTTGTGTTTGTGATTGAATTGAGTACATTGATATGTTAGCATTGTTAGTTTAATTGTCTAATTATGAATGCTTGATAGGAATGTATGATATGCACTAATTAGGCACATCCACACACAAGATGTACTTTCACTAGTTGTGTAGACTTGAGCTCATTGATCTACTCTCATAAGTCTGCATAGGTTGCATAGGCTAGGAGCTGGATTAGTTAAATCTTTTGATTGCCTATGTATGCTTTAGACTAGGTTGTTTATTGCTTAACCATATGCTAGTCTTGTGATTGGACCCACTTAGGCTTGGAAGCCAAAGTGTTCTTGCTTACTTAGTTTGATTTGTTGATTTATATAAGTAGGCGAAAAGAACTTCAAAAAAGGTCCTAATCACCTCCTCTTATAGGTTTAGCCTTAATTTAAGTTGCTCTTAAACTTCCGCACATACGTGGGTGTCATCTTAGACTACCGACGTACTTTCACCTATGGTGTGATCCATGTGAGCTTTGGATAAGATGATCAATTTTGGGAACATGTCCTAAAATTATATGTAAAAATGGATGGCTGGTGTGGATAATACATATACATGACATGTTATGTTGTAGTATTATCGTCTCTATAGGAAAAGTGTCCATATTGTACGGGTTGGAGAAAGGTCATCCTAGCTGAGGTGGTAAGGACGCAGACTGCAGACTGCATACTGAGTAACTCAAGTACATACTATAGGGTGCTGAGTAAACTCTATAAGTACCACCGTGATGTATGTCTTATCCACGCATTCCATCAGTTTTCCCAGCTCATTTTAGGGCATAGCCCAAAGTTGAAGCGTATCTAAAGCTTAAGTGGACCACACCACAAAAAAAAGTGGGAATTGAACACCTATTGTGGAAAATGTTTTTCGAGGTACAGAAGCTATGGACCAATCTGATATTTGTGTTTCCCTTTCATCCATGTCTATGTGACCTTTTGAACAGGTTGGATGACAAGTAAAAGATCACTGCAGGCTCCCTATTTTTTATGTGTGGTGTGGTCCACTTGAGCTTTGGATATGGGCTCATGCCCTAAAATGAGCTGGCAAAATGGATGGAAGCCATTAATAAGATGCATACATCATGGTGGGCCCCACAGTGTTTTCTCAACATGTTAGCATGCTGAGTTGCACAATGTGCCTCCTGAAGGCAAGTGCTAGTGTGGCATCTTTATCTTGTGTGACCAAGTTGATGTTCTGTTCCTGCGTGGCATTAAATGTTAATGTTCTCCCAAACATGGTTATCAATGGCTGCGCAATTGTAGTGCAAACAAGTTCTCTGGATCCCACCATGATGTGTTGATGACATCCACTCAAATTATCATGCATGTACGCTTTCTTTCATTTACCCATGGGCCCAAAACTAGGCCAATCCATGAGTCGAGTGGGCCACACCCAAAACAATTATGAGGGGGCTTTATACATGGGGAAATTCTAACAACCCCACCTTCATCGGCCGCATTGTCGATGTCAAAGTTTATATGTGATGCAAAGCCAATCAACCATTCACACCATCCATTTTAAACACCCATGTGGGGAAGCTATGGCGCAAAGATTAAGCCCATTTGATAATCCCAACCCTTTGAATGTGATCCATTTTGTTACAACCATCTTGTAGGACCCATAGATCGGGTGGTTAATTAGCATCATCTAATCAAAATGTCTCTTTGAAATAGTATGAATTCCATATGTTGGGACTTATTGAATAGATGTTTCAAGATGATTATGTTCGATATTTAGGATCGCGCACGGTTGAATGAACCGTCTATATCAACCATGCATGTTATCATTCTCCACATATGAGAGAGAGAGAGAGAGAGAGAGAGAGAGAGAGATTGAACAAAAGCGCATTTTTATATTAAGCAGCCACATTACATTAAGAGAAAATCCATGCAATAGAAAAAGATTATTATTACATCAAGCTCACCAACACACAAGTGACACTTGTTTTGCCTTTAGTACATCAATTGCAGCCAAAGAGGACATGGTTTAGTGATAAAAACCCGTGATCTGATGAACCTAAATCCTCCAATAATATATATATATATATATATATATATATATATATATATATATATAAGATGAGGAGGAAGTGCCGCACCGAGTGAAATCCTAAAGCTCTGAGGGACTGCATTTAGCAATGCATGGAGAGTTGTCATCGGCGCACTTCTGGAGACAATTCTCCCATTCTGAGTCACTTCCTGCACTGCAGGCATCGCTGCACTCACCAAGCTGGACACCGCATTTGTCGATGCAGGCCATCGTTTGTGGTGCTTGGGCTCGAGCACATGCTACTAGTAGAGCCGTGGTGGCGATAAGGAAGAGGAAAGTCATATAATTGCGACTAGTTGCCATTGTCGTAGCGATGTATTTATGCCAAGATTGGAATTTTGATATGCAGCTTGCATTGTGGAGTGGTGCTATGGGTCCTTATATAGAGAAAAGAGAGGGGAAAGGTGGGAGTTTCCAGCTATGGCAGGAAAATTGACTAAGTCATGTCTATCAATTTCGCCAGCTCATGTTAACTAGGATGAGAGCAAAACCCTCGGAGGCAGTTTGGCAGGTGACCCCAAACAGACAGCTAGAGATGGTTTCAAAACTGTGGGCCTCACTATGACTTATGTTTTTTGTTCAAGCTGTCCATGCATTTTGGCATCTCATTTAGGGCATGATCCAAAAAATGAGTCAGATCCAATGGTCAAGTGGAACACACCACAGGAAATATTGGGATTGAATGCCTACCATTGGATGGAAAATAAACATTGTGGTCGGCTACAAAGATTTTTCAACAGCGAGTGTTCAATCCTATCTCCTCTGGTGTGGTCCACTTGAGCTTTATGTTTGACTCATTTTTGGGTTTATGCACTAAAATGAGCTGGCAAAATAGTGGGACGGCGTGGATGAAATACATACATCATGGTAGAGCTCAGAGAACTTTGACACTAGCTACACGTTGGCAGATCCATGTCCAGTGGGACACACGACAACAAAAATGGGGATAGAAACTTCCACCATCCAGATCTTCTTAGCACTCACCGTGATGCTTGTATGCCATCTAACCCGTTCATCACTTGGTTCCCACTTATTTGAGGAGAAAACAGAAATATCAATCCTGATCTAAAAATTCTCATGGGCCCCAATAAGGTGGGCGTTCCATACTCATTGTTTCTTGGTTTGTGCCTGATCACTTGAGTCTTCAATCTTATTCATTTTTTTGTCTCATGGTAACAAACTGGAGAAACTGATGGACGGAGTAGATTTTACACGGTCATTGTGGTTGGCCCCATAGGGCTGTGCTTCGGCTGTGCTGCCGAGAAGGGAGGTGGCAATTGAAAGTGTCAAACAAAAAAAACTATTTTTGTTCTGAGAAATTTTCGCAAGAATCAAGGACTGGGTCATCATCCACACATTGTGGCATGCATGCATGTCAATTTTGGAGCGTACAAAATTTTGGGGCCATCTTAGATGGGTACTAGCCTAAAAATCACATGGATAGGATTTCGTTGTGTTTCTATTTAGTGGTGCAGTTGGACAGTTAAGATCATCTGACCAATGTGTGCTAAGGGCCATGCTCCATAAACGCTAGATGCAATCCTTGGGGGTGGTGACCTTAGTGGCAGGACTCCATGGTGCCCACCATGATTAGAGCTAGACACAAACCAATCTAGCTTGAAAGCTCGGCTTACATTGGTTTAAAAAGCTCATCTTCGATTGGTTCAAATAGAAGTTCAAACCAAACCAAGCATTCAAGTCAAGCTCATTTAAAAAAAACAAACCAAGCTCAAACCAAGGTAGTACCAACTCGGCTTGATTCAGCTCAGTTTTATTTAGCTTAATTTGGCTCGTAGATTGTATACACATTATTTCCTGTGGTGTGATCCACTTGAGCTTTGGATAAAATGATCAATTTAGGGATCATGTCCTAAAATTATACTTATACATGACATGTTAGTGTTATCGTATATATAAGGAAAAAGTCCATACTATACGGGTTGGAGAAAAGTCATCCTAAATGAGGTGGCAAGGACGCACACTGCCTACTAAGTAACTCAAGTACATACTGTAGGGTGCTGAGTAAACTCTATAAGTACCACCGTGATGTATGTCTCATCCACACATCCCATCAGTTTTCCCAGCTCATTTTAGGGCATAGCCCAAAGTTGAAGCATATCCGAAGCTAAGTGGACCACACAACAGAAAAAGTGGGAATTGAACACCTATTGTGGAAAACGTTTTTGGGGGTACAGAAGTTATGGACCAATCTGATATTTGTGTTTCCCTTTCATCCATGTCTGTGTGACCTTTTGAACAAGTTGAATGACAAGTAAAAGATCATTGCAGGCTCCCTATTGTTTTGTGAGGTGTGGTCCACTTGAGCTTTGGATATGGGCTCATCCCCTAAAATAAGTTGGTAAAATGGATGGAAGCCATTAATAAGATGCATACATCATGGTGGGCCCCACAGTGTTTTCTCAACACGCTAGCATGCTGAGTTGCACAATGTGCCTCCTGAAGGCAAGTGCTAGTGTGGCATCTTCATCTTGTGTGACCAAGTTGATGTTCTGCTCCTACGTGGCATTAAATGTTAATGTTCTACCAAACATTGTTATCAATGGCTGTGCAATTGTGGTGCAAACAAGTTCTCTGGATCCCACCATGATGTGTTGACGACATCCACTCAAATTATCATGCATGTACGCCTCCTTTCATTTACCCATGGGCCCAAAACTAGGCCAATCCATGAGTCAAGTGGGCCACACCCAGCGGGAACAATTGTGAGGAGGCTTTATACATGGGGAAATTCTAACAACCCCACCTTCATCAGCCGCATTGTCGATGTCAAAGTTTATATGTGAGCATAGCCAATCAACCATCCACACCATCCATTTTAAACACCCATGTGGGGAAGCTCTGGCGCAAAGAATCAAGCCCATTTGATAATCCCAACCCTTTGAATGTGAACCATTTAGTTACAACCATCTTGTAGGACCCATAGATCAGGTGGTTAATTAGCATCATCTAATCAAAATGTCTCTTTGAAATAGTGAGAATTCCATATGTTGGGACTTATTGAATAGATGTTTCAAGATGATCATGTTCGATATTTAGGATCGCGCATGGTTGAATGAACAGTCTATATCAACCATGCATGTTAGCATTCTACACATATGTGAGAGAGAGAGAGAGAGAGAGAGATTGAACAAAAGCGCATTTTTATATTAAGCATCCACATTACATTAAGGGAAAATCCATGCAATAGAAAAAGATTATTATTACATCAAGCTCACCAAAACACATTGGCCTTTATTACATAAGCAGCCGAAGAAGACATGGTTTAGTGATGAAAACCTGTGATTTAATGGACCCAAATCCTCCAATAATACTGATATATATGCATATAAGAAGAGGAGGAAGCACCACACTGATCGAAATCCTAAAGCTATGAGGGACTACATTTAGCAATGCATGGCGAGTTGTCATCGGCGCACTTCTGGAGACAATTTATCCATTCTGAGTCACTTCCTGTACTACAGGCATCGCTGCACTCACCAAGCTGGACACCGCATTTGTCGACACAAGCCATCGTTTGTGGTGCTTGGGCTTGAGCACATGATACCAATAGAGTCGTGGTGGCGATGAGGAAGAGGAAAGTCATGTAATTACGGCTAGCTGCCATTGTCATAGCTATGTATTTATACCAAGATTGGAATTTTGATATGCTGGTTGCATTGTGGAGTGGATATATCGGTCTTTATATAGAGAAAAGAGAGGGGAAAGGTGGTAGTTTCCAGCTAAGGCAGGAAAATTGACTAAGTCATGTCTATGAATTTGGCCAGCTCATGTTAGGTATGATTTGAGCAAAGCCCCCGAGGCGGTTTGGCTGGTGACCCCAAACTAACAGCTAGAGATGGTGTCAAAGTTGTGGGCCTCACTATTATTTATGTTTTTTATACAGGTTGTCCATCCATTTTGCCAGCTCGTTCAGGGCATGAGCCCAAAAATGAGTCAGATTCAATGGTCAAGTGAAACACACAGCAGGAAACAGTGGGATTGAATGCCTACCATTAGATGGCAAATAAACATTGTGGTGGGCTCCAAAGAGTTTTCAACAGCGATTGTTCAATCCTGTCTCCTATGGTGTGGTCCACTTGAGATTTGTGTTTAACTCATTTTTGGGTTTATACACTAAAATGAGCTGGCAAAATAGAGGGACAGCATGGATGAAACACATACATCATGGTAGGGCTCAAAGAGCTTTGACACTAGCTACACGTCCATAGATCCACGTCCAGTAGGACACACCACAACAAAATGGGGATAGAAACTTCCACCATTGAGATCTTCTTAGCAATCACTGTGGTGCTTGTATGCCACTTAACCCGTTCATCAGGTGGTTCCCACTTGGTTGAGGAGAAAACAAAAATATCAATCCTGATCCAAAAACTCCTGTGGGCCCCAATAAGGTGGGCATTCCATACTCATTGTTTCTTGGTGTGTGGCTGATCACTTGAGTCTTCAATCTAATTCATTTTTTGGGTCTCATGGTAACAAGCTGGAGAAACTAATGGACGGAGTAGATTTTACATGGGCATCGTAGTAGGCCCCACGGGGCTGTGTTGCAGGGAAGGGAGGTGGCAATTGAAAGTGTCAAACAAAAAAAAAATGTTTTTGTTCTCAGAAATTCTGGCAAGAAGCAAGCACTAGGTCATCATGCACACATTGTGGCATGCATGCGTGTCAATTTTGGAGCGTACAAATTGTGGGACCATTCTGGATGGGGACTAGTCTGAAAATCACATGGATAGACAAATTGATCGATCTCGTTCGTGTTTCTATTCAGCGTTTGACATGCAGTTGGATGGTTAAGATCATCTGACCAATGCATGGTAAGGGCCATGCTCCAAAAACGCTGGACGCAATCCTTGGGGTGGTGACCGTGGTGGCAGGACTCCGTGGCACCCACCATGATTGGAGCCAGATACAAACCAAGCCAGCTCGATGGCTCTACTCGAATTGGTTTGAATAGAAGTTCAAACCAAACCAAGCATCCAAGTCAAGCTCGTTTAAAAAAAACAAACCAAGCTTAAACTAAGGCAGTACCAGCTCGGCTCAGCTCAAAGCTAGACTTGGTTCAACTCAGTTTTATTCATCTTAATTCAGCTTGTAGATTGTATGCACATTGTTTCTTGTGGTGTGATCCACTTGAGCTTTGGATATAATTCAATTTTTGGATATGTCCTACGATGTTATGTAAAAACTCATGGATGGTGTGGATAATATATATATATATATATATATATATATATATATATATATATGTGTGTGTGTGTGTGTGTGTGTGTGTGTGTGTGTGTGTTAATCTTTGTGTGTGTGTGTGTGTGTGTGTGTGTGTGTGTTTTGTTTATTTAACAAAAAAAAAAAAAAAAAAAACAGCCAACCTGTTTGAACTTGGCTTGGCTCGTTTTGGCTCAGCTTAAGCTTATATAATCTAGACCAAACCAAGCTCAAACAGTAGGGATAGGCTCTCGGCTCGTTTAAAGCTCAAACAGGGGTGTCACATAACCAAGCCAAACCAATTTTTGGTCAAACTTAGTTCAGTTTAGCTCATGTACAACTCTAAATATGATGCATGTGTTTTATTTATCGTCTGACCAATGCGTGCTAAGGGCCGAGAGTGGATTAGGTGAGACCCTGGATCCATCGAGGTGGGTGTGACCCTTGACTGTGGGACTCACAGTGATGTATGTACCTTAAATCCTCACCGTACAACCATTTTGAAAGCTCATCTTAGGGCATGATTCCAAAAATGAAGCTAACTCAAATCTTAGCTGGACCACACCACAAGAAAGAATAGTGATTGAATGCCCACCATTAAAAACTTCATGAATTCCACCAGGATGTTTATTTGCCATCCAACCTGTTGATAAGGTAAAAAGAACCTAGATGTAGAGACCACACAGATATCATCTTGATCCAAAGCTTGTGGCCCGCAAAAGTTTTTAATGGTCAATCACCACTATTTCCTATACTATGGTGCATCTATGATTTGGAGCTGCTTCATTTTTTTTATCATGCCCTAAAATGAGCTTTCAATACGGATGGATGGTGTGGATGTAGTCACATGCATCACAGTTATATGGGATCTGCGGTCTCACCTAATCCACTCCAACGCGGATTAACTACTTATGGCTTCAGTCACAATCTTGCTACTAAAGTGATGTCACCAAGTTTTGTGGGCCCACCATGATGTATGTGTTATATCCACATTGTCCATTCATCTGGAGAGATTATTTTAGGGCATGAGCCAAATAATAAGACAGATCCAAAGCTCAAGTGGACCCAACACAGAATAGAGGAAACAGTGGGACACCGTTGAAACCTTTTGTGACCCCAAGAAATTTTTAATGGTAGGAGTTTAATCCCCATTGTTTTTTGTGGTGGGTCCACTTGAGCTTTAGATCTACCTCATTATTTGCCTCATGCCTTAAAATGATCTCTCCAGATGGATGGACGGTGTGGATACAACACTTACATTATGGTGGGGCCCACAAAACTTGGTGATGCCACTTGAGTAGCTAGATTGCTACTAAAGATGTCAGTAGCTAATTCGCCCATCATCTCCCCTAAGGGCCTGTTTGGGAGGGTGGATTTGGAACCCCTAGATTTGAAATATCCTGGTTGTACGTGTTTGACACCCTTCATTTGGAATCCATGTAATCCAAAGACTAAGAGCTATGCATAGTGTGTGTGTGTGTGTGTGTGTGTGTGTGTGTGTGTGTGTGTGTGTTTGAATTTAATTACTAAATCAATTTTAATATCCCTAATTAGTGTACCTATATAATGTCTGACACAATGATTGTAATAAGCGTGTTGAAATATATACTTTGGACAAAAATGATGAAATTCCAAATCTCAAATGGGCCATAAGCATAGGATCACAACCAAGTGACTAACCAATGATTTTTAACTGTTGATTTATATGGACAATGTTTGGACTGCACAGATCATCCTATTGAAGCAATTTTAGTGATGCGGTTGATAATTTGATTTTTTTGGGATATCACCAATGAGCCACATGTCCAATAGATTAGTAGCCTAATGATACACATGTTACACATATGACTCATGGAAGGATTTTAGATGTAATCCTTTCAAACTCTCTCTTTGTGGGGATTTGAAACCCCTAGTTACTTTATGGTGCCAAACAAACAGGGGATTGAAATCCCCCCAAATCCATGGTGCCAAACAACCCCTAACGGCCATGTCCATTAATGCTGGATGCAATCCTTAGTGTGGTGATTGTGGTGGCAGGACTCAGTGAGGCCCACCATGATGTATGTGTTTTATCCACTCATTAGTCTTCCAACTCATTTTAGGCCATGAGCCCAAAATTGAAGGGAGCATATTTCATGTGCCCCATGCACATAAATATCTCTATGCTCAGGCTTTGTGGGGTCCACAAAGATGTTTGTGAGAAATCCACTATGTCCATCTATCTTGAAAGACCACGATAGGACAAGATTCTAAAAATCAAGCATATCTGAAGTTCAAGTGGGTCACACCAACAAAACAGTGGGAACAACAACGTCAACCACTTAGATAAACTGTATGAACAAATATCATCATGATATAAAACTTCAGTCACCGCTATAGACACCCTACCCTTGGGTCGACAAGCTGATTAAGGTTGGACCAACCCCGTTTGACTCGATGGCTAATCGAAGCCCTAATTAAATCCAAACCCTAGGTCCTAACCCTAATCCAAACCCTATGTCCTAACCCTAATCCAAACTCTAAATCCCAAACCTAAAACTCAACCTAACTTAACCCAATCAATCAAGTCCCAAACCCTAAGTCCCGAAACCCTAAAACCTTAAGTCAACTCATTGAGTCAATTCACCTGATCATCACATCCAACCCAACAACCCAGTCAACACACCTTGTTAAGCCCAAACCTGAAAACTAAGCCCAAACCAAAGCCTAGAAAAAACTCAAATTAGAGTTTCAAGGGAGGCAACAATCAGGCAAACCTCACAGCAGGGCCTCCACACGCTTGAGGGAGGAACGCTGCCAAAGTAGGAGGCTCCACTGAGGGGTACCGCCAGCCACATGGCATGACTCCTCTCTTGGTAGAGCCCCTCTCAATCATGCGGATTTGCCTTTTTCAACCCTTAAGTGTGTGACAAATGCAACTATACTACGATGCACTTCCCACTGAGCCAAATTTACTATTTTACCATCTAGATGTTGCCACATGGAAATCTCTAATCCTAGCCCCCAACCACTTTTTACCACTAAACTTGGCCACAATTGTAGGAAAACTAGGGTTGGGGGCTATAAATAACCCTAACCCTCTCCACTTCTCATTTCCATCATCCACAACTCATTAAAACCCGTCTCATCCCTTAGCCTTAGCCATCCATCCACCAAGGAGAGTGAGAAAGATAGATAGATAGATAGATAGATAGATAGATAGATAGAGAGAGAGAGAGAGAGAGAGAGAGAGAGAGTTTAATCCCGGTCTAGCTTTGCCTATCCAAATTTCGAGCCTCCTGAGCCTTCTAAGTTCTAGCCCAAGCTACTCAATCTAGTCCTTACGATACACCTGTCCACCTAGCCATCCAATCCTCAATCAACTTTGGCTAACCTTGCATTATTATTGTGTAACACCCATTCCCTTCTCAACTCCCTTGCTCATCTCATTCATATATACATTTTGCATAACATTTTGCATCAATATTGATATGGGCGTATGCTCTATATATGGCTTGCTGATTAAAGCAGATATTGCCCATCAGAAACCTTATTCGTATACATCACAGTAATGCATCACATTGACACTTTGTCAGTACGAACATATGCTCTATGGCTTGTCGGTTTTTTTGGAGCCTGCCCACCAAAACTTTATGTTGATTAACACTTAGCACTGCATTACATTAACGCATCACATTGGCACTCTATCAGTATGAATTTATGCTCTGTGACTTGCTTACTTAATTGGAGCCTACCCACCAGAAATTCGTGTTGACTAACATTGATCATAAAATTATGCAGCATTAGTGTGCAAGAACCAAAATTGATCCTCGAAATTTATTTAATCCTATGAAGTAGAGATCATACTTATGTACAGGTAGAGTGGGTGCCTAACACATTCTCTCTCTATAACTGCGGTCCTTAACCTGAATCTTCATATGTAGATCAAAGAGTCATCTTAGGATTAGAAATCTTCGGATTCCTGCTCTTAATTGTTTCTATAGAGTTTAATTGACTGTAGATTCGAAGTAACTCACTAGTGGTGACTCTAGTCATATGCAACACCGCTCTAAACATACCAGTGTAAAAGCCCTTGATAGAGGCAAACTCGTGGAAAGCCTGCGAGTCGATTCCGTCATTTCGGGATCCAGCATCTATCCACAACCGCCAAGCATTCAATCCCTATTGTGTTTGTGTGGTATGGTCCACATGAGTTTTAGATCTGCCTGATTTTTAACATTCTGTCTTAGTGTGGTCTCTCAAAACATATGGATGGAGTGGATTTGTCACGAACATCTCTGTAGACTCCACATAGCCCTGACACAAAGATATTCGCAAGCAATCAACTCTCAAAATTGAAGCATCTCCAGAGGTGAAACTGTGGGAATTGAATGCCTAATGTTGAAAACTTATTAGGTGACAAAAGTTTTGATGAAGCTGATATTTGTGTTTTCCATTTATCTATGTCCATTTGACCTTATCAACAAGTTGGATGATAAATAAACATCAATGTGAGCCCTACGAAGGTTTCAATGATGGACCTCATTATCTCGAGCTGGAAAACATGTGGATGGCAAGGATAAAACACATACACCATGATGGCCCTATAGAGCCCTGCCACCATGGAGGTCGGTGGTGACTGGTCGCCACACGATGGTGTAATTGAACCACCACCATTAAAAGCTTCTTAGGCCCACAGTAATATTTATTTGCCATCTAACCTATTGATTAGGTCACACAGGTATAGATGAAGGGAAACACAATATTAACTTCATACAAAAAAAATTGGCCCTGAGAAGTTTTTAACGGCTAGCACTCTATGGCATGGTCCACCTGAGTTTTCGATTGAGTCATTTTTGGGCTCATATCCTAAAATGATCTGAAAATATATATAAATGGCCTAGACAAAGCACAAACATCAGAGTAAGGCCCACAAGCACCAGGCAACAACCATTGACTGGTACCATTAGTGGCCAATTCATGTCCGTGAAGAAAGCTACTGATGTTTTTTTTTTTAATAATAAATACCTCTTAAATATGGTATTTACATTTAACTAATTAAGAAAAATCATTAATAGTGAGCATTTGTGTCATTTTATTAAAAAGCACCATGGAAATGAGAGAAAACTGATGAAGGTATACTTCGACAAGTATCTTCATTAGTGAGGGAGCTTAATAAAAAGTTTCTAAAAAGGTATGCTGATGTAAATATGGCGGTCCTAATAATGAGGTAGTATTTTGTAAAATTTACAAATTTTTATTTTGATTTTTAAAAAATTAATGGGCTGAAGTACACGTCCAAGCCCGCCCGACAGCCCGGCCCATTAACAGACCTGATGAAAGCACTCAGAGAAAGAAACCCCAGCCTACCGTGCGTATACTCGGGTGTAATACCTCTTCGCTTGTAATCCAAGGGTTTAAGCAATTCCATTTCTTACATTTCTCACAGCACATGAGAAGGGTTTAAGCTCTCTTTCATGGGTTTTTCCTCTTTCCTCCGGAATTTTTCCTGCCAAAAACCCCACCTCCAATCTCTCCTTCTGAAAACCAGACCCTTTTTCTTTTCCTCTCATGGCAGCAGAAGAGCCTTCTCTTCTTCTCCCTCCTCTCTCCTTCAACCAGAAACCTCTCCTACAAACCACCCAGATCCCAAAACCTCCCTCTCTGCCCGCATGAGCTTCGTCTTCGATCAAATCGATGCCATTGACCGCGAACGGGCTGGCAAAGACGATGCCCTGCAGCGGATTCGCGCCTGGCGTGAAAAGAAGCAGCAGAGGGTCGATTCCGGGTCACTGGATGCTGCTGCCGCTGGTTCAGTTCCGGAAGTGGTGGAAAAGAAAGAGAATTTGTTTTCAATGACGAAGGAGGTGGAGGTTGTCCATCCGTGGCCCGAATGGATAGAATTGATGGAACGGTTGGTGGGTCAGAACTATTTTGATCATCGGCGGAAGGATGAAGATCGAATGGTCGGGGATGTGCTGCAGGTTGATGGTAGTGGCTTAGGTTTCGCAGAAGAGGGGTTTGATTTTACTAGGGATTGGACGACTGTGCGGACCGCATGTCTCAACTTTGGTCGTGATCGGTTCGATATCTTGAGGTAGTTTTTCACACCTTTATTTATTTGTTGGGTGGTTTTGGTTTGAGTTCTTGAATGAGAATTATGTTGAGATCAATCTATGATGAAGGGTTGATGCATAAGGGTATGTTTGGATGCACAATCGAAATGAATTTTGAACATTCATTGCCATTAAGTAGAATTAATGAAATCTTTATGGCTTTCTTAATATCTGCAGTGTAGGAGAAGCCTTCAGAATGTTGTTACGATGCTTTCAGGTTAAATTTGGAAGTAATGTCTTTGCAACTTTGTGCTTGGTTCTTCAATCCAGATACTAACGATGGTAGTTACAAGTTTCTCATTACCACTATATTGAACTAATTATTGTGATTTAATTCAATAATGCATCCAAATGTCGCCTAAATATGTTATATGAAACTTATGCTTAATAGTGCACCACCTAACGGGTTGCATTTGATAAGCTTGCGTTGACCATGTGATGTGGTCCAGGATTGCTCCAATTGACGGAAACCAGGAAATGCTATCTCACACAATGAAGGGAAGGGAGATCAGGGGTTTCTAAGGTGATTTGGATTGCAATGTGCAATCCAAACACCCATCCAATCATGGAGGAGGCTGCTCTCTCAGCTCTCTCTCAAATTGTCTCAAATTTCATTCAAATTAATCAAAACTCAAAGCTAATTGCAATCTAGGAAAAACGGAGTATTGATAAAACTCCTGCAACTAATCTCTAACTAATTTTGAGATTAGTGTGCTAATCACAGCCAGTCCTTAACTAACACTGATCAACCTTGAAGTAACACTGATCAATTGAAGTTAGTAAGTTGTACCATGGGAGGCAAATTTTAGTTGGTGCTTTCATTGCGCATGAATGCATCGACTTGTGGCATAGGTGTGCTAGCAAGGGAATCATATGTAAGCTTGATCTCAAGAAATTGTATGATAATGTGGGATTTTCTTGATTATATGTTGTGCCAATTGGGGTATGGTGCGAAATGGAGAATGTTGATCAAAGAACGCGTTTGGTTGGTCAAGTTCTAAGTTTTAGTGAGTGGGTTGTACAAGGGTTTTTACTAGGCATTGAGAGGTCTCCAGCAAGGGGATCCACTCTCTCCTTTTTTATTTGTGGTGGTAGCGAAAGCGCTAAGTAAGATTTTGGAAAGGGGGGCTTTGGTTGGTCTTATCAATGGCTTTATAATGAGAATGTTGCATTTTCCAAGTATCTCATCTCTAGTTTGTCAACAACTCTCTCCTCTTTTGTGATGCAAATGTTTTGTAGGTGGATAATATGGGAAAATTGTTCAATGCTTTGAAGTTTGAAGGTGAATATCTCTACAAGAGCGAGATGTTGGGTGTTGGAACATCTAATGAGGAAGTGGCGTGCTGGTAGAGGTGTCTGAGTGTTGAGTTGGAAACTTCCCATCATTGCATCTTGGTCTTGCATTGTGCATCAACAAGCTGATGAAGCATTAATAGGACAAGGACATCAAATAGAAACTTTCAAGATGAAAAAGTAGGCATCTCTCTTTACATGGAAGGCTAACCTTTGTCAAAACAATCTCTCTCTCTCTCTCTCAAAAAAAAAAAAAAAAAAACGAAAGAAAAAAAAGAAAACCTTTATCAAAACAACTTTGTCAAATATACCGTTTTATTTCGTCTTTCATTCATTGCCTGATCTCTTTTTTGGGCAAGTTGGAAAGAATTAGATGGGAATTCTTATGGAAAGAGGCAAAAGATAAGCAAAAGTTTCATCTTTCAAAGTGGGAAGAGGTATGTAAGCCAACTAGCGAAGACAATGAATTGGGAATATGGATTTGGAGGTTCAAGGTAAACGATAGGGGCTCATGGAAAGAAGTTATTTCTAGCAAGTATGGTGTGGGTTGGGTGTGTCGCACCAAGAATCATCTTTGTATAGGTCAACGTTGTGGAAGGCGATTGCCAGATGGGTTAGCATGTTCAAGAAAGGTATTAGCTTTATTTGGGTGCCCGTTCATGCATCCATTTTTGGGACAGGTTGCTTTGCGTTTTCTTTTCAAGGTTGTCAAGGTTAGACCTGGAAGGCGAATATACCTTTTCTCAATGCTATTCAGTGGGGGGTGATTCAACAATTTGGTATTTTCCCTGCTGCAGGAATCATTCAAATGAGCTAGAAGAGTATATTATGTTGCTCACAATGCTTCGGAGTTATTCTCCTTCCTTGGTTGCTCCAGATTTGTGGTCGTGGAAATGGGAGAAATCTAGAAGGTTTTTAGTTCAGTATTTTCACTAAGCAATCTCTATCCATGAACCTATTGCATTATGTTCCTATAGAAGGGGTCCTGCCAAGGTTGGGGCCTTTGTTTAATTGGTTGAAAGGAACGAGGCGCTCCCAATTGATAGCCTTCAAAAGAGAAACATGGTGATTCCAAATGTTTGTGTAATGTGCATGAGGGACACAAATAGTAGACCATATTTTTCTTTGTCGGCCCTTTGCTAGAGTGGTATGTGAAAGTTTCTTTGCCATCTTTCATTATTATTGGATGATGTTTAACTTATTCATAGTTTTCTCTTAGCATGGCATGTGGATAGAGCAGGGCAAAAAGGGAGGAAGATGTGAAGCTCTTCCTTGCAAGACTTCAGCAATTTGGGGGGAAATGGAATGATGTGTGTAACCGGAGTAGGTGTTCGGATGAGGTCTTCAGAATGACAAAATTAGATGTGACATCTTGGGCCTCTTCAATTAAGGACCTAGGTAGTTGTCCTTTAGCTTCATTTTCTTGGTCTTCTATTTGCTTTTGCTATATATTTCTATTATTTGCCAGACTGGTAGTGTTGAAGAGAGGTTCTTTATTATCCCTCTCCTTTCCCTTTTTCCTTTTCCCTCCATACTTCGCTTGTGCAACCCCCCTCAAATAAACACACACACACACACACACACACACACACACACACACACACAATGCGACAAGCTGAAAAACAATGCAGGGAAAGCAAAGCGAGGATTCAGATGGAGATGCTAGGAAGCAAGCATCAGTGAGCTTCTAGAATGCAAGGAGGCTTTTCAAAGGCCCCCCTTTAGGGCCTTTCATGGGGATTCGCTTTTCGCCTAAGCAAGTGTTCGATCATGAATATACTACACTTGTCTTTTCAGGTGCGCTAACATACGTCATAGTTTGGCAATTTTCCGTGGCTGAGTTGTCAATAAAAATTTTCCATTACCTTTAAAAAAACCACCAATCAACCTTGATCTTTCTCGGTCATTAGTTCTATGATCTGGGAGTTAGAGGCACTTGGGGTTGATGTTTGTTGTTGGATGAGAACGGGAAAGTGTTATTATGCGATCTCCAATCCCGTCAGGGCAGCCTCTGTGATCCAAGCATCCATCTTGGCGATTAGGATCGTCCATTCTTGTTTTAAGAAGTAGTAGATTGGCATGGGAGCATCTTGTTGTTATTCAAGAGGTTAATAAAATCACTACTAGGCAAACATTTCATTTGCCCGAGTGGTGGGTGGTATCAACTGTACTATTCTCAAGCTCGCGATTTCAGGAACTAAGTGGCTCTCTTTGTATTTTGGGAATTTCATCCCTGTTTAGATTATCTTCTTCTCAAGGAAAGGACAAAAAAAAAAACAAAGAAGAGAGGAAGAGAAACAAGAAAACATCTGCCAACCTAACTAACGGCCTAATGACCCAACTAACAAGCTAGGAAATTCCACCCGCAACCTTGAGACCTGGGATGTTACTAGCCCTGATTGGCAGGAAAAAAAGGATCTTTGCTAGTTAGTTATGGATCTCTGGCTTTTTAGCATTCCTGCCTCCCTGAGATCCCCCTTCAGAATGCTTGTGTTGGCTCTCTCAATGGTGGCCCGATGGAGGTAGAATGGCCCATGGTTCAAATACGTCATTGGGGGGCTTCTCTATAGGCATTCTTGGGTGCATTCGGGTGTCTGGATGTGGGTTCCAACAAAGTGCTTTGCTGTCCTCTTGTATCGAACATGAATGATTGCACACTTGCACACGACTCACTTTCCATCAAAGGCTCCAAAAGACCATACCATAGTCTCCTTGGAGAGCATGAATTAGAGGGGCTTTGCCAATCACTGTAACCCCAATGGGACAGAGTTCACATATTTTTTTTTTTCCTTTTTCGAAAGGTAACTTATATCATTAAAAGAGCAGTGAAAAACAGGGAAAGGAAAAACGAAGAAATGGAAAGCAACAAGGAAAAAAGAGAGCCGAGCCGCTCAGATAGCGATTCAGCTACACTCCAAGAAAATTAAAATTATATCCCTTGAATTTGTATATGTTAGAAGTCTATTTGATAATAAGCTTTCTCTCCCTTTGAGACACATCCTTCATTGTACGTGATTCACCTCGAAAACATTTGTTGTTCCTTTCTTCCCAAACAGCCCACCAAACCGCCAACAGAGCTATTCTCCACAGCCCAGTTCTGCAATTAAACAGGTGAACACCGTGCCAAGCCTTTAGAAGATTAGCCGTTGTCGAGGGGAAGTCCATGCCACTTCAAAAGCGCAATAAGATCTCGGTCTGAAACGGGAGAAAGAAAGAGCAGTGTATGAAAAGATGGTCCATCGATTCCTCGTTAGCCAAACAACAAAGGAAAACATTCGGTAGTATCATTCCCCTCTTCGTCAAATTGTCCATCGTTAACACCTTATTCTTTCCCACTAACCAACCAAATGCTACGAACTTTGGCGGGGCCTGATATTTCCATAGCTAATCTGTGACTGCCCCCTCACTCGGGGAAGGATCGTTGGAAAGGAAGTTGTAAAAAGACTTCACTGTGAAAACTCCAGACTTATCAAACCTCCATGGGAGGCTGTCCAAGGAAGACGGATCATGACAGAACAACTGGATCCGATTTAATAGAGCCACAAATTCAACCACCTCTTCGTCATGAAGATATCTTCTACAAGGTGGTTCCCACACGACTTCTTCCCCCACAACAGAGTAACACTCAACCACCTTAATGTTTGGGAGCGGAGCGAGATGAGAAATGTGCGGAAAGTCGACTTTTAACGGAGCGTCCCCCACCCAAGTATCTTCCCAGAAGCGGATGCTCGCACCATTCCCAATAGAGAAGGCAACTCCTTGAAGGACCTCCGTCTTCATGAACATGATAGCTTTCCACAAACTTGAAGTTTTATAAAGCGTAGATTCTCTAGTCCACCAACCTCTGTCCGCACTATCGTATTTGCTTCTAATGATGTTGTTCCATAACGCCCCCTTCTCAACCCCTAATCTCAAGATCCACTTACCTAGCAAAACGCGATTCATATTCTGAAGATCTTTTATACCCACCCCTCCTTCCTTGGTATCCTTCCACTCCACCAGATATAATTTTTTCTTATCGTCTCTGATGCACGATGGCCTAATCTAACCCTATATGCATGTAGAACATATAAAATCATATAAATAAATCAATCAACCATTCAACAAACATCATCATAATCAAGAATTACATAAGGGAACACGTAATAGTTATGGCCATCATCACATCCACACAGTGTTGGGTTTAAATTCATGCGTGAATTGGATTCGGTGAGGAGTAGAACCCCTGATCTTGCATGGTTCTGTCCAATCGTTCACGGGAATTCAATAGTCTAGGAAATTGGGTATTTTCTGGATTAGGGATTTATAAAAATTGAAAATCTGAAATAGACTTGTAATATCAAAAATTAGGTTTAACAAAAAATGAGAGAAAAGGTGTAGAGGAAAAGAGAAAGTTAGAAGATTACCTAAGAAGAATAAGAAGAGGAAGAAGAGAAGATTTGAGAGAAATAATAAATGAGAAGGAAGAGATGAATCACTAAAAGAGAGGAAGAAGAAGAAGAAAAAGCTCACCACAAAGGTTTTTTTAGTTTCATTTACAATAACATAACAATGAAAAAGGTTTAGGGCAACACGATTATAAAATCCAAAATTATGCATAATTACTAAAATACCCCTACAATTCCCTACTAATTTTTTTCTTCAAAAAAGCACATTTGCGCAAAAAAAAAAAAAAAAAGAAAAGAAAAGAAAATGTGCGCACACTGACTCAAAACTCAAATAAGTAAAAGTGCATAGAATAAACTCAAATTTAAGATGCCCGATGGGCTCCGATGATAGTGCGATGAAGTTAGGCCACGACGAACCAATAGTCCGATCACATGATCCTCGCGATCCAATGGTCCAATCATCTCCTCCAAACAACTTACTCATGTCACGACATATGGACATGGGCAAGGCTCGTCTCGTACGCTGGTGCACTTTAAAGGGCTTGGTATCCTCATCAACTCTCCTCGGTTGACAAGAGCGTGACTTCGACGAGATAAAAGCTTTGTGCCCCTTTAGTAGATCAGGATCAATCTACTGTAAGTCTTCCTTCGTAAGCCATGTACAATCTGATGGCGGCCCGTTCTTCCATTTTACTAAGTATCTCTGAAAGCCTCCATCTCTCATGGATACAATTTCCTCATCCACCATCCCCTTAACTTCTGCTCGTTTCTCACGTAAGGTTAAGATAGGTGGTGTAGGTTGAGAAGAAAACTCTGAGTATGGCCAAGGGGAACAAGGTCTATGTGAGGGTTTGGACAAGGGACTAGATCTTCCATGTTGAATGTTGGATTAATTCCCATGCCAGGTGGGAAGTTCTATCAAGTACGCATTGGACTCAATTTTCCTCAGGATTTTGAATGGTCCAGTACTGCGTGCTTGTAACTTTTTAACGGTACCCTAAGGAAACTGTTCTGGCCTTGTCCGAACCATTACATAATCTCCCTCATGAAATTCTTGGAGTCTACGATGCAGGTCAGCTGAATGTTTATAATTTTCATTGCTTACACTAATTCGCCTCCTAATATTTGAATGCAATTCATGGATATGTCATGCAAAAGACTTAGCTAACTCTAATGATCTACGAGAAACAAACATCAATGAAACTATAGAATGCTCTGGTGAAGTAATAGACTCAAAATAAACAACCCTATTATCTATTACTTGAGAAACTATAACCAAAGAACACTTCTCGCGGGTAACGCATAATTTCTCATTCTTTAGAATCCCATGAACCCGCTTTAACTGATAGAGTTATTGCTCATTGTAAGTGTTATAAACAAGGATAATGTTTAGGTATCCCACTACTTGAGAACACTCACTTTTTATGTCAAGTCTAGAGAAGATCTTGGCATTGGCCATTATGCTCAGCATCTCATTAAGACGTTGGATAGGGGCTCTGGCTATCACATCCACCATGATGTGAATACGTCGTAAAGTGAATTGACACTTGACTGAGATTTTGTGGATGGTTAGAATGTGTCCACACGTGCGCCACATGCCACTGTTCTTGGAAGTGAAAAGAGCGGGCATGGCACACGGAATAAAACTCAAACTCAAACTCTCCTTAGTGAACTCTTCTCGAAGAAGTTTATCAAATTGCCTCTGCATTTCCACATGCTCCCCGAGGTTCACTCGGTAAGGAGGAAAGCTTGAGAGAGTCAACCCAAGGACAATATCGATTGCATGTTGAATGTTCCGCTTGGGTGGAAGTTCATCACATAAGTCATCCACCTTTGAATCCACATTAGTCACTTTTTCAATCTCGTTCGCTTTCATCCGATATGGACCCCATATCACGTAACGGGTACCACCATTACCGTTACAGCAGATACGTAACCGATTCAGGATACCTCATCTCCATCACATGTGCAAAATGGGCCAAGCTTGTGACTTGTTGGTGCAAGATTTGAAAGATTGGGGGACTAAAGTTTATGATTTCAAATTTGGAACAAGAAAATGGATTTTGGAATATGGGCAGCAACCGCACGTGCGGCTAGCCTGTATGGTTTGTATGGCGGACGTGTTAGTCGCACATGTGTGTGTGTGTGTGTGTGTGGGGGGGGGGGGGGGGGGGGGGGGTTGTTTAGGGTTGGTGTGGTGAAAGGTTTGATGGGTAAAGGAGAAAAAAAAAAAAAAAATAAGATAGAGAGAAGAAATGGTTTTCTAAAGAGAGGAAGAAGAAAGAAAATTAGAAGGGGATGAACTTTACTTTCATTGAGTACCTTGGAAGTTGGAAATTAAGAAAGAGAGAAACTTCAAAATCTGAGTGGAATCCTCAATGCTATCGGGCCAATTCGAAAATCTTAGCTCTTTCTCTCAAAGGGGAGAAGAAAATTTCATAAAAGCAAGCATTAGAGGGGCTAGATGTCCCCCCTTGCTTTTATTTATTTCAACTTTTAAAACTACAAAAATGCCATTACGAGTCAATCTTTAAAATATTAAAACCCTAATGCAATAAACTAAATTTGACCCATCTAATAGTCACTAAATAATGTCTAAAACATATAAAAACTGAAAAAGGGAAACGGGCCACCCGTGGTAGGCCTGGATCGATCCCATGATTGGATGGTCTAATCGGGAACAATTAATGGTCCGATTGCCATCCAGTCAAGGATCTATGGTCGAGACCGCCTCTGATCGTTAACCCGCACACATACGTCATTGATGGGCCTCCAGATAAGAATGTGCACATGTGTGGGGTCATGTGGTCCGTAAAAAAATGGGCTTGGTGGGTCCAACGTCCATCCACATCAAGTCCTCTGCTCCAACACTCTGACGACGACGTCTCCTCCTCTGGTACACCCTAAATGGCGTACCACTGATGTCCTCATCAGAAGTAGAGCCATCTAGTGCATCAGTTGTGGATAATGACGTGAGATAAATGCTCCTATTAGCAAAGTTCATGCTAAAGTGGGACAAAATTCACATCTTTCAATGCTTGTTTTGGAGAAATGGAGCTGTTTGGTGCATCAACTGAGGATGATGAAGTGAGATATATGCTCTTGTTTTTTCAAAGGATGGATAAATGCTCCTGTTAGCAAAGTTCATGCCAAAGTGAACGATCAATAACAGTTAGGAACTGCTATTATCCAAATCTCAATTGTAGATATAGAAAAAGGAGGGAGGGTAAGGGGAAATTAGCTTGTTTTGGAGAAGTGGAGCCTTCCGTTGCATCAACTATGGATGAAGTGAGATAAATGCTCCTGTTAGCAAAGTTCACACCAAGTGGGAAAGGAGCAATGACAATTGGGACTTGTTACCTTTCCAAAGAAAAAAGAAAAAGGAAAGGAAAAAACAATTGGGACCTTTTTATCATCCGATTTTCGATTGTAGAGAGAGGAAAAGAGGGAGGGTGAGGGAAAATTAGCTTCTTTTTTTTTTTTTTTTTCTGACCTTGTTGCCTGAAGATACAATCATGCCTTTTTCCTCTCTTGTTTACATGGGTAAATGAAATTTTTAGCCTGAAGGGGAGCTCAATTTCCATGAAAATGAATGGATGCTTCCGAGGCTTGCAAGTTTGGGGAATCTCACAACATGACATTCCAAGAATCTCCTTCAACAATCAATGGACTGGGAAAAAGCTATTTTTGATATCTTGAGGCACTCCCTTAAGGCAAAATCTTCTGCTTCTATTGCCTCTGCCGAAGCTAACAGCCCAGAGAAAAAGATTACTCCACAAGGGCCTGAGTAACAATGGACTGTCTGTCCAGCCTGCATTCTTAGGATACTCAAAAGATACTTAGATATTGAGAAGATGTTTGGTGGGAAGAGGAAGCTTTCTGTAACATGTCCCAAAGCTTCTTTAGGCCACTGATTCAAGAGCTCCCGGAAGATGGTGATTGAGAATGTTGTGGTTGTAAGGAATTTGAAGTAAGTTGAAGTTAGTATTATCATAATCTTGTGTAGGTTAGAATAGGTCTTCATTTCAAGATGGGTGGTTGGTAGGAGAGACTAGAGAGTGGATGTGGGATTCCAAAAATCTGTTTGCAGTCTACTCATCTTCAATGGTGAAGCTACATCCCTCATTGCCAAGATACGATCAATGTTCAGAATATTGGTGTTGTTTCATATATCAATGACTTGGGGTAAGAAGACTTGTATCTATATCAGGTAAAATATCGTTGTCTAAGGGAACCATTAGGAAAATGGTGGTATTTACCATTGAAACTTCAAATGTTAGAAGACATGATTACAATACAAGAACTCAAAATATTATTAAAGAAAAAAACTAGACATAAGAGGTTTCCATTGTATGAAGCCCCAATTATCCAGTGTCAGAAAAAATTTAGTTAGTAAATATGATTCTAATGCACTAATATTTAAGAAATAATGAAATAATTCAACACATACAGTGCAATAATTTGAAGAAACCCTAGGAAAGATCCTCCAAAAAATTCAAAAGATTGATTTATTTTATTTTATTTTTTTGGAATTTTGCACGTATTAACACTAGTGTCGTTGATAATATCAATAATATTGCATGATATCAACAATATGGTGTATTTTTTTTTTCAAAGGGATGTTGCTGATATCTCGCTATATCATCGATACATGTGATAATATCGGCGATAATATTGAATTATTGATATTATGAGCAATATCATGCAAATTTTATTTTACCCTCCAGTATTTGTATTGTTGACCCAATGATACATGTGATAAATATTTTTTACAAGGGATGTTGCCGATATCTCGTGATATCATCGATAAGCGTGATAACATTGGCAATATTGTCGATGATATCTTGCAAATTTTGTTTTACTCCCACTATTCGTATTGTTGACCCAATGATACATTTGATGAAAGAAGTAATTGATGGAGGGAGGGGGAGAATTGAAATGGAATTAGGAAGGAGGGGCAAAATCACATTGGAGTGGTTTATGATGATAAATTGATAACACGAAAGTTAAAATAGTCCATATCACATTCAGCCCTACCAGAGATATTGATTTTATTGAATCATAGTAATGCATTCTTTGGAGGCCTCAAAATCTTTAAAGATTTGTTGACTGGAGAGCTTATTCCAGAGGGTGATTTGTTCAATGCAACACCTTGGGATTCAAGAAAAAGTTTGGGTGCTTTGACTAGCGAATATTGAATATAAGATTTTGGAATTTGCTAGAGGTTTAGATGTTCTCCTTGAACCTCGTGAGATTGCAGATAGTCTAACATGCAAAGGTATGTCTAGAACTTATCTTTGTATTGAGTGATCTCCACTTCATTTTTTTGTGGAATTTATTTTACCAATTACTAAATCAGTCATTCAGAAAATTATATATAGTTGACTTGGTTTGTAGGTTTTATTCTTTAACATTGTTTTGTTGATTTTATCGCTTTGTTTACTGCTTCCTAACTATTTTATTGATTTTGTCACCTTTTTATTTATTTATTAACGTCATTTTACTTGATATGGTGTTGGGTGATAATCTTGTGATGGATTCCAGATCATTGTCAAGGAAGGATATTCAGATTCTAGTTGGTCATGGATGCCCTTCAACGGATGTGAAGGTGGTTTTCTCTGCAAAGCTATTGCGGAAGCATGTTCATCTGGATGAAGGAGATGTATGTATTGCATCCTAAATTTTATGGTTTTTAATGCCAATGGTTTCCAAACAAGGCCTTTCTTGTGGTGGGAATCCAAGTACAGATGTTGTGTCATTTTATCAGTTTTGCTAAGCCAACGTGCATGTAAGGCTCTGCCAGTCCACATTCAAGAACACTTGCAAGTATGGCATACGTCTACGAGATCTGATCTTTTCATCATGTGGGTCCAACTGTTTGGATCTTCCAGCAAAAAAATCAGGCCTTTTCACTCTTCATATGGGCTAAAATGAAAATGTTTTAGCCATCATTTATTTTGTAAAATTTGGCCCACCTTATGAGCGAAATGACCTGACTTTCATGACAACAGATCTAACAACGTGGTCCACATAACGGATGGATCAGATCTCTCAGACCCATGCTATATTGGCGTGTCTGCTTGTGGATGGGCATAGCTTTACACTCTTGTGGGCTTAGCAAAACTCATTTTTTACTGTTTGTATTGTTATGCATGTAGAACCCACGAGGATTTATTAGTTTTTCTATATTGGTTTTGTGTAGCTGCTGACGCCATGGAGTCCATTCATTTTCAGGTCTGTAGTTCATGCAATCTTAGAAGCTCCTGCAGCCGTGCATATTTACTTGCACGCAAAGAAGATGAGGCACGGACCCTTGATGTTATGCGTGTCCTATTAACATTTGGCTTTGATCCTGTGATTGAGTCAGTCGAAAACAAGGCTCTTTTGAAACTGAAACCTGTGAAAACAGTAGTTCGCAAGTTGCTACACGAGGTAGTAAAGCTGAGCGCGGTTCCAATAGATCCAAACCTTCCACCGCCAGTAATCAAGAAGCCTCCACCCAAAGTCAAGCAACCGCCTCCCCCACCAAAGAAACGAGTAGGACGGGATGACATTGAAATGAAGAAGGGAGACTGGCTGTGTCCTAAGTATTTGTCACATTTCCTTTTGACGAATTTCTGTTCCATTTCTCTTTTGATGTTCATTCTACTTTCTATCTAGTTAGGTGGCTAAGTCTGTTAATATTTACCCTCAGGTGTGACTTCATGAATTTTGCAAAGAATACCGTCTGCTTGCAGTGTGATGCCAAGCGCCCGAAGCGGCAGCTACTCCCAGGGGAATGGGAATGTCCTGAGTAGGTTGCTCTGACTTCTATTTTCTAAAGTTTTATGTTGATTTAGTGTGTTTGGATGCTTAATTGAATGAATCGTAATTTATTCATTTTGTTATATATAAGAAGGGGTGCGCTCTGGTGGCACCGGTACCACCATAAGCTATGGTGGTACCGGCACAAGTGGGGCCCACATGACGTATTCACAAGTCACAACATCTGACCCGTCCATCAGATCCTTCACCTCATGTTACCCCCAAGTCTCAAGAGTCGGACCAAACAAACTCCGGTCGGCCAAAGAATAGGGGACTAGTTGGGAGGGGACACCCACCCTTGATTTTTGTGGGGGGCCTACCATGTTGTGTATATAGAATCCAGACTATACAGACCCTCCATCTGCCGTGCATGGAGGGTCAGGATAAAAATCAGACTTCTACACCTTAGGTGGGTCCCGCTGATAATCGAGGGTGGGTATCCCCTCTCACCTTGTTCCCTTTACCGTGGCCCATCAGAGTTTTTGATTGAGCTAATTTCTAGGACCATATGATAACATTAGGAATGCATCTGATGGACAGTTTGGATGTGATACATATACCATGTGGGCTGCAGATCTACCTGGTACCACTGTTACCTGTAACACCGGATTGCATCTCATATAGGAAATGACTAAAGTGGGAGTGCACCGTTGATTTTTGAATGACAAAAAAAATCGCAAATTGTAATTCCATTTGTGTCAAGTTGGACTTGTAATTATGGAAATTGCAATTTGGTAGTGTAGACCCTCATGGTGAATCAATCAAATTGGGCTTGGACCACTTTGGTTGTTTCTACTCTTTTTTTTTTTTTTTTTTTTTTTAGAAATTTTTGCAATTCAATTCAACTGAACATCCAAACACGACCTTAATCAATGTGCTACTAACATTCCAGGCTAGTGTCTTATTTCCTTGTGCCGTTTTTTGCTTACAGTGGAGAAATATAAAGTGTCTGATATCTGTTCCATGTATTATTTTGCAGGTGTAACTTCTTGAATTATAGGCGAAATATGGCATGCTTTCATTGCGAGCACAAACGCCCACCAGATGAGTTCATGGAGAATCAAGCTCTGGCAAAACCACGTGGCCCTAGAACAGGGCTGGAGAGGGGTTCAAGAATTCCGGGCGTTTCTGATGCATGGAATTTCGATTTTGATGACAATGAATCTGACGGTGCAGATGTTGCTGCTTTTGAGTTTGCAGATCCTCCTAGAATGGGCGACAGTTCTCCTTCAGGTGCCCCAGCTTATAGAGGAAGTTCTGGGGATTCTGAAGATGATGATTCGTTTGAGACCAGCGGAATGCAGAGGGCCCGTGATAGAGTTAGATATTCTGAGCCTTCCGATCGAAGGATGCCCCCTTCACTTGCTAATGGAACAGGATTTGACGATTTTGATGAAGAAGACGATGACGATGTTGATAGTTATGAATTGGACGTTCCCAGTAAAAATTCAAGACAGGAGTTTTCTTCAAAGAACTCTGCAGTGGAAGACTCATTCGAGTCCAATGATTTTGATGATTCTGATCATTATGGCAACACCCGGCAGAGAAATGATTTGCGCTCTTACAATAAGCCATCTCGGCAAATGCGAGGACAAGCTGCTTTCTCAGGCTCTGATGAAGATGATGACAATGACAACGAGCAAGATTTTGATTCCGACATTGAAGAATGGAAATCTAGTCATGTTGCAGATTCTAAACTGAGAACAGGACGTAGGGCTGGAGGTGGGCCATACAGAGGGCTTTCTTTTGGTTCAGAAGATGATCTTGGCTCAAATTCAGATTCTGATGACAATATGGACCTGGGTCCCACACCTAAACGAAATAAATGGAGTAAGCAGACTTCAAAGAGAAAGGGTCATAGGAGGGGAACTTCTAATTCTGACAGTGATGGACTTCTGTTTGGCTCTGATTCTGATGACAATGATGATCTACGATCCCGTAGTAATAAGATGAGAGGAAATAGAGATGGTCCTGATAGAAGAGGAAACAATTTCAGGGGTCATAGTCGGTCAGGCCCAGCAAGAGATTCACGGTTCAGATTAAATAATTTGACGAGTGACCGCAGGAGCTCTTTCGAAAAAGACGATCGTGGTAGATCTTTTCGTGGTTCTGGTAGGAATGATAGAGGATCAAGAGGGGACAGCTATGGTGAGTTTAGAGCAAATGACAGAAGAAATGATGGATGGAATTCCAATAGGCGGGCTCGAGGGGAGGAATTTGGATATAGGCAACATGGTAGGTCTAATAAATTCGAGGACAGATCAGAGGGAGGAAGAGGTTTCGGTGATGATAGACCTCGCAGGCGCATAATCGAGCGGTAAAATTGGTACAACATGCTTCAATACAATCTAATCGCAACCCTTTGGGACCCACGAATAGGACCTGCAAATGGGGGTCCCATGCAACTCAGGAGTCCTTTGCTTAAGCAACTCCTGTTGCGAAGACTTGGAGGTTGAATTCCTGGTATATCAAATTCAGAGAACTTACTGGGAGTTTCCGAATTTCTATCAGCAACCTGTGCAGAGTATGAGATTAGATTTCTCCTTTTCTTATCTGACAGGAAATTCCAGCCTCTTCTTGAGGAGATTTATGGGCATGCAATAGGTTAGTTATCTTGACAGGTCTTTTGTTTGCCAACGCAAGTCTCACAGAGCTGTTGTATTCCAATTTTGACTCTTGTTTTTTTTTTTTTTTTTTTTCTTTTTTTTTTTCATTATTTTCTGAGTATGTATAATGCATGCTGTTGAGAGAATTGCGACTTGATTTTGAGAAATGTGAGAGAATTGCGACTTGATTTTGAGAAATGTGAAGCTGTTCCTGAAATTTCTGTCATAATGAAAATAACCTTAGAATTCAACAGAACTAGAGCATTTTAGTGAGCCATCTGGCTACTTCCTTTTTTTCTTTTTTCCCTCTTTCTTCTTCTTCTTCTTCTTTGTCTTCTTCTACTTTTGCTCCATTTTCGTTAGATGACATTTGGATTATAAGAAATCCTGAGACAATCTATGTGAGGAGATATAAAATTGGGAATTTGTGGCACACATGTCAACGTGGTACATGTGTGAGATCTGGACCACCCATCAATTGGGTTCCACTGTGATCAGGCCCTGGCCTGAAAATTAAGCCAGTGTGTAGTGATCAGGTGAGCCATAAGAGAGAGAGGGAGGGAGGGAGAGAGGGAGGGAGGGAGGAAGACCTAGCTACAAGTGCAGATGAGATATCCAGCTTTCAGTTACACCAACCTACAAGTTGATGTAGGACGTGGCACAAGTACATTCCCAGTATGGCTGGACCAAAAGATGGCCAAACATAAATCGGCAATAACCATGGTTCTGAGTGAGTGATGATATTGGCAACTGTATTGGCCCTATGGAAAAATGATACGATACTGCGTTGCATATTGGAATAGGGGCCGTATTGGTCATAAATTTTTTTTTTTTTTTGAAGCAAAAATAAAATAAAATCAGAAAACTAGGAAAATATGAGACATTCATGAATCTATAATATATATATATATATATATATATATATATATATATATATATATATATATATATATATATATATATATATATATATATATATATATATATACATATATTTGGTGTTTTGATCATGTATTCAATAGTGTATCGGACCATTCTTTGATGAGAATGTTGTCTGTCGATTTGACTTGTTGAAGGTTAACTTAATGAGCCCTAATTGAACACAAATCAAATATGATTTGGTGAACAGTGGCCCATTACATTGGAAATACAACAAAAAGAAAATGAAAATATAAAAAAGAAAGTGAAGGTTTACCATTCTTTTTTATTTTTCTCATAATGGTATTGGTCCACTTTACTTCAATATGTCGAATCATATTCAAATCATTTGTTTTGATCCCAAAATAGGTTTAGATTAGTCTAAAATGAGTTTTTAAGATTCTTTCATTACGGCCGATACGGATACGATACGGCCATATTGGCCGATACGATACTGATATTCATATCTAATAACTTTTGATCCTAGTATCGTTATGGGGACCCGCAACCTATCGATCTTTACCGTAATGGGCCATCTGGGGTGAACCGACCCATAAAGTAGGTCGTGTTAGTCCGTTTCGCAAGAAAACACGCAATTCTAGTTCAAAAAACAGGATTTTAGGGAAAATTTACTGTTTTTAGTAAATTCTAAATTTTATCACATTTCCTTATTTTTAGAGTTTTAGGATTTCTTTCTTTTTAGAAATTGCCCCTAATCATGCTAGGAGTCATTTAGTAAGGTTTATTTAGATTTTCTATTTTGGCCAAATTTACTATTTTGGGTAAATTTTATTTTAGTTGAATTAGTACTCTTCATTAGGGTTAGAAATTTACTATTTTTGGTAATTACGAATTAGTATTTATTTTTTTTCTTATTTATTAGTGATGTAATAGAGAAATCATGGACAATTACACATTATTCAATAAAAAAACTCGAGTTTTATCTCCTTTTCTTGTGGATTCAAGAAAATACTCTTGCAGATTCAAGAGGGCCTTATGGATTCAAGGTGTTTATCATTCGAGGAAGATGGTGATCATCCTCATCATGTCCTTTCCTGTGTCAGTTGGTATCAGAGAGGTTTTCCCTCAGATTGATGGCTTCTAACGAAGGATCGGACACCAATCCTATGGATGGTGCTTCAGGGAACTATCCATTAATAGCGGCGGTGTTTAAGGCAGCGCTTCGAGAGAATCTACGAGCCATGCAAGGACTGCAAGCATTGATCGACCGCATGATAAAAGCCTTAGGGCAAACCCGTGTTCATGATGATGAACGGGCTCAGGTTCTCGTTGGGGCTTGCGGTCGTCAAGTTCATGGTGTGATACCGGTGGTAAATCACATGCCACCACCCGATAATGGTGACTTGTGGGCCACCACTCTGATCGTGAGGAAGCCATTTTGCACGCCAAAGGTGGAGATAGATTTATAGTGGCACAACATCTTTTGAACAAGGTGCACTGTAAACTAAAGGTCTGTAATGTGATCATCAATGTCAGGAGCAGCGAGACTCTCGTGTCGAAAGCAATGGTTGAAAAGTTGCAAATAAAGATAGAAAGGCATCCATTTCCGTATACAATTGGATGGATCAAGGAGGTCAGCAAAACAAAGGTAACTGAATGATGTCGTATTCCTTTCAAGTAGTGTGTGACGTGGTTAATATAAATACTTGTCACATGTTATTTGGTTGACCATGGCAATACAATCGTGATGCCACACATAGAAGTCGGGATAGTATTTTTATTTTTGTCAAAGATGATAGAAAGATTATCCTCGCCCCTATGAGTATGGATTACCAACCCATGACTTCTAAAGTTGATGTGCGGTCTCTCATAACTATACGGGATTTCGTCAATGAATCTAAGGAGATGGGTGGGATCAATGCATTAGTTGAAAGGGAAAGAGAAGTAGAGCCCACAAACATTCCAAAAATTGTCAAAGAATCCGAGGAGATGGGGAGATCAATGCATTATTTGAAAAGGGAAAAGAAATAGAACCAACGTACACCCCAAAGGAGTTGAAACCGGTGTTACAGGAGTTTGAGGGGATTATACTTGATGAGCTTCCCAAGCAAGGTGTGCCGTATAAGTATCGGTGGGCGTAACGTTGCCCACCGTTACCGATACGGATACGGGCTGTATCGGTCAATACGGCCCTGAAACGGCCGATGCGGGCATCGTAACGGCTGATTTTTTATTTTTTATTTTTGCCCAAAAACATTAAAAAAAATGTGAATTAAATTCAAAAAATTCCAAACATCCTAAATATGTATTCATTTATAATTTTAAACATGTTTATGGTGGTGTAACGGTCCATTCTTTGGTGAAAATGTGGTATCAGGCTGTCTGATAAATTTATGAATCTGATAATCTAAAATTAACTGCAAATTTTTTATATTTAATTATTTAACTATACAATATCAATATAAATTAATCAGAATGAATATGATACCAAAAAATCTCATATTTGTAGATTTTATTATTATTTATAATATTGGTGTATTACATACCTAGCAACTCTCGTACATTTTATTTCAACATACGGAGGTTATGGACTTTTGTGTCCTATTATGTAATTCATATACCTAACAATTTGATATCTTTTTCCCAATAGATCTTAAGAGAAAATTGAAATTAAATTCAGGTGAATAGTGTTATCGATTTGACAGTCCACTCGATGTCCCAAATCAACCTCAGATTCAATCAATCTATTGGTAGTTTGGTACTTATCCCACTAATGGATTGGTGGACATTTATTTGACAATAAAGAATGAAAAAATATCAAATGGTTTTATTTGAAAAAACATGTGCCTAGAAATTAATGGTGAAAATTGTTCAAATCATTTAATTTTTGGATTATGACTTAGCAACAACGGTCCATAATTTAATTAATTAATTTTGAATTAATACTTGCCTCATGTACATTTTTTTTAAATGTGTATTTGGGGGCCACCTCGATGTATGTATTGTATATCCTTGTCTATTTCATTTTACGACATGCTCCAAAAATAAAGTAAATCTAGGTATCAAGTGGACTAATTTTAAACCATGATCCAAAAAATGAGTCCGATCCAAATAGCACAGGTGGACCACTGGTGAGTGGCATCTTGAATGTGGGGTCCACCTCGATGCACTTTTGTATATCCATGCTGTCCATCCCTTTTGTCTACTCATTTTTGGGCATTGTTCAAAAAATGAGGCAGTTCCTAATCTCAGGAGGCCCACACAATAGGGATTGAATTCCTACCATTAAAAGCTTATTGGGACCAAAAAAGTTTAGATCAAGCTGTTATCTGCATTCTCCCTTCATCCAGGTCTATGTGACCTTATCAACAGTTCGATGGGAAATAAACATTACCGCAGGCCTTATGAGCCTTTTAACGGTGGCCATTCAATCCCTATTGTGTGGTCCACTTAAGATTTGGATCTGCTTCATTTTAGGGACTATGCCCTAAAATGAACTATAAAAGCTAATGGATGGCATGGATACCAAAACAAATCAAGGTGGGCCCTGTGCGATGAAACAGTGCACTTGCACTAAGCGGCGTATGTCGCGGAGTGCGTAGAACATAAAAAAATAAAAGGCTACTCGTTTTTCGGGGGGGGGGGGGGGAGGGATCGAAAGTTCGAGAGGCAGAAACATAGAGAGAGGGGGGGCCGCACCAGACAGGGAAGAAGAAGAAGAAGAAAGAAAGAAGGAGCAGCAGCTGCTGCAGCTGTCGCGACAGCCGAAATTGAAGAAGAAGAAAAAGAAGAAGAAGAAGAAGAAGCAACAGTCGCTACTGCGGCTGCCACGACAGCCGCAACAGTTTCGCGACAGCTGAAGAAGAAGAAGAAAAGAAAAAGAAAAAGGTATGTTATTTCTTTCTTTCTTTCTTTTTCCTTCCATTTTTCCCCTCTTTGTCTTAAGGTTACTCTGTGTAACAGTCGTTACGGGGACCGTAACGGCAGTTATGCCCTGTAACGGCCGTTACGGCATCGTAACGGCCATTATGATTCCCTTTTTTAGGACCCCTCCATTTTAGTCCTGTATCGCGTAACGGTAGTCGTCGTTACCGTTACGTATCAGCCATTACGGCCGATACGTAACCGTTTTTGGATACCCTGTTCCCAAGGAATTACCTCCCATGCAGGATATTGCTTTTGGTTAGGCGGAGTTCATCTTTAATAACATGCAGAATTGGTCCACCAAAAAATCCCCAATCAAAGAACATACACTCAACCTGATCCCTTTGCCTAAATTACTGGGTATGAGTATTGGTACATAAAATATTTCACACCGAATCGTGATAGTGGATGCCAAGGTTCAAAAGAAGTTACAGGAGTTTAATTCTAAGTATAAAGAAAAAGCTAATAAACATCGGCGACATAAGTTGTACGAATATCATGAGCCAAGTCTGTTGGATAACTCAAGGACAAGTTTTTTTTTTCTTCTAGTGGAGGAGTCTGATGTAAGACGTGGCACGGGTACATTCCTAGCATGGCTGGACCAAAAGAAGGCCAAACATAAATCGGTCGTAACTTTTGATCTGGGTATCGTTACGATACCCACAACCTATCAATCTTTATCATAACGAACCATTCGAGGTGAACCGACCCACAAGTGGGTCGTGCCACTCCCTTAAGCAAGAAAACATGTAGTTCCAGTTCAAAAACAGGATTTTAGGAAAAAAATTACTATTTTAGTAAATTCCAAATTTTTTCATATTTCCCTATTTTTAGAGTTTTAGGATTTCTTTCTTTTTAGAAATTGTTCCTAATCATGCTAGGACTTCTTTAGTAAGGTTTATCTAGATTTTCTATTATGGTCAAATTTACTATTTTGGGTAAATTTTATTTTAATTGAATTAGGACTCTTAATTAATGTTAGAAATTTGCTATTTTTAGTAATTTGGAATTAGGGTTTATTTTTTCTTATTTATTAGTGATGTAATGGAGAAATCATGGACAATTACACACATTATTCAATAAAAAAAAAACTCAAGGTTTATCTCTTTTTCTTGTGAATTCAAGAAAATACTCTTGTGGATTCAAGAGGGCCTTGTGGATTCAAGGTGTTTATCATTCAAGGAAGACGCTGATCATCCTCATAACGTCATTCCCAGCGTCACAAGTGTTCACTACCAAACAATCATTGTTCCGAGCATCAGCGATATCATAATATTGTCATAATATTGCCAATATTATTAGTACAACTAACTCGGCGTTGCAGATAACACTAGCAGTATAAAAACATTTAGGTAGTGGAGATATATTGCAGATATATTGCAAACTATTGCCAATTTACCGATATTGCCAAATTTTTTTTGCTATGTAAATTCAAGTGTTCCCTTATATCGCCAATGTTTTGGCAATATTTTGATAATATCACTAATGTGTCGATATCGCCAAAAATCTATTTATTAAAGAAAAAGTTTCCATTTCATTTTTTCTTTTGTATGGGTGCATGGTTGTATGATGAAATTCATGTATGTATGTGTGTACCTATATGCATGCATGGTTGTATGATGAAATTCATGTTTGTATGTGTGTACATGTATGGATGGATCATATATGTATGTACATGTATGGATTGATCATGCATGTATACATGGATGGATGGTTGGATGTATGCATATGCATGTATGGGCTTATGCATGCATGCATGAATTGATGGATTGGATGGATCATGTGTGCACGTGTGTCATTATATATATATATATATATATATATATATATATATATATATATATATATATATATATGTATATATATATGTATGGATGGATGGATGGATCCACCATTTTCCCCATGTTTCCCCCAATGCTTACCTGACTCAACGTTACATGCTTTTGGATCCTTATTAATAATAAGGGGAAACTTATTACTTGATTCCTAAATGTGCAAATATGCATTTTTTTTTGTTGCTATTATTTGATTCTTAATATGTTAATATGTGTATTTTAACATCTCCTGAAGTATCATTGAAAATTCCTCCATGTTTTCCCAATATTTCACCGAGTCGCGTTACACGCATTTAGGTCCTCATTAATGGGAAACTTATCGTGTATGCATTTGTTTTTGCAATTATTTGATTCCTAAATATGCAAATATATGTATTTTAACATCTTTAGAAGTTTCATTAAGAAATTCTATCATTTTCCCATGTTTCCCCAATGTCTCCTTCAGTCACCAATACATTTCCGGGTATTGGCGAGATCAACACATTTTCCGTATCCTCAGCCAACGATACATGTAACAACACCGATACTATGAGCACTGGCTACAATCATTCATTTGCTACACTAGATCAATCGAGTTCCTTTGCAACTCTTCGATGGAAGCCATATAGAAATTCAATCGAAGATGGGTCTCCAGGTTATCTATAACTTAACACAATCACGATATTTATACACTCTTATACATTCATAGATTCAAGAAACAGAGTGTCGTCTCCGCTTCTGAAACAGCAACCGAGCTTCTGAACTAGATTTTCCAAACTCTACCCGGAATAGAGCATTGAGTTTGCTTAGTTTTCTAGTGAAAGATCTGAGTAACTTGTTGGCAGGGTTTGTTCGAACCAGCTCCTGTTTCATCGAGACATGGTCTTTCTCTAAATCGGTCAGTCTCATCCTCATTCTTGCAACTTCGAGCTTCAGTTCTCGATTTTCTCTCCTCACCGATGCATAATTATCTCTTGGGGAGGCAGCCCCACTGCTAGATCGTTGTGGGTAGTGGCCATTGGTGGACCCAAAGAAGATCTGAGCATGTCCTCCATTCATGGCATTTCGAAGCCGTATCTGCTCAAAATACAGAACTTGGACCGCCATTTGCACTGGTAGCCGTTCATTCTGAGCTGCATGGCTGCAGGCTTCTTGGGATAGCTTTTGACAGTCAATGGTTTTGCAGAGGCGGTAGCGTTCAGAATCCTTGATGTTGGGATGAACCTGTTAGTCAGAAAAGAATGCACTTCTTAGATACAGCACAAATAAATAAATAAATAAATAATAAAATAGTAATAAAATATAAAAATAAACAAAGCTGGTCTGATGAGCAAAGGGAAATCATAGTATAAAATCCATACTTACAAAACTAATAAGTTTTCAACTTGCAATGCGTGAAAAATCGAATCGAATTGAATCGAAAAATTCATCAATTCAATTCCAAAAAAATTGGCCAATTCAATTTCAATTCGAAATTTTAAAATTAAGATCAATTCAATTTCAATTTCAATTTCGAAAATTTAAGATCAATTCAATTTCAATTTCATCCAATATTGAATTGATCGAATCGATCTACAGCTGATTGACTTGAAGACTCGTTTAGATATTTAATATAGAGTTTTAAAGTTATACTAAAAAACATATCACATGCATTTCCTGAATTAGCTTGTGAATATATAACAGAAATGATCCGATACTGCTTATATTGATACAGTCATTTCTTTCCCACCAATGTATCATGTATTGAATATCCAATCCATGCAAAAGGAGGGACACCCATGATGATCGCCTGCTATGGAAATCAGGCTGATCGACTCGTTAGGTGGGTTACAATGTCAAAATCTATGACGACCGATGGAATGACTCAGTCTACAGGTGTGGCCCACTCAGTGAGTGGATCTGCATGATTTTCGTACCATGTGATCATCATGGTGTGGCTCACCTTTTGCACAGATTGGATAGTCTAAAAATGTGACAGCTGGACAGACAAGAAATTGCTGTATCAGATACATCTTTCTTCTGTATCTGATCATTTCTTATAAAAATAAAAAAAAAAATAAAAAAATTGGAAACAAGTAGTGGAAAACTGAGACCCAACTCGACTCAACTTCCAGCCGGATCAGGTCAACTCCAAGACTTTTCTAGATATTTAAATAATATAAATTATATACACAAAGACAGACGCAGCCACAGACATGTCAACATGTGTAATTTAAGAATTAGCATCAGAATATAGAAGTGGAAATAAGAAGTATGCATCGTTAAGTACTACCACCCGGAGCTAAATGACCCATTTTCAGTTTGAAAATGGTTATAACTGAGTTTTTAATACGACCCAACTCAGAATTCAACTGAGTTGAAGCTGATTCATTTGAGTTTCAAGGTAACTTATTGAGTTTCACAACTAGGATAGAAATTCGATGAAGGAAACTGAAACAGGGATGAAATGCAGCACTTACCAATATATGCACTGAACATGGTAATGTATTTTAATTTCTAAAGCAGTGTTATTTGAATTAGACATAAAGTGATGCAACAGGAACTGGATCCCACCTTTAGGAAAATATCGACGGCTCTGTATAGCCCATCACTAAGAACTCGGGCATGGTCAGGTAATAACTCAGCTAGAGCAATGAACTTCAATGGCATCAAGTTCGCGTCTACTGCTATTTCTGCCAGATAAGTGTCCAAGAGCTTTGACACCTTCAGAATTACACTTTGTTTAGGAGACCTTGGGCTGTCATATTCAAAGCCCATGTCATTCTCATCTCTTAGATGATTTGTGTCATCCTCTTCCTCATCCAAGTTCAAGAAAATGGAGAAGATCCTTGAAATTAAGTCTGTGTCATACAACTGGTGGTTGTTGCCGAGTGGGATTGCTGGAATCAGAATGTCTTCTAGAATCGCCTGATCTAATTGCAACCCGATTCTTCTCTCTAAATCTGCTCTGCAAGCTGCTGATGCGGACCCCATTATTGCAGTTTTCAACAGACTGGAAAGGAATGCAATTGGTACTAAACTTTTCCTTGATTGGGTCGGTAGTAAACCAACTATCGCTTCGACAATCACCCTCCGTTTCTTCTGCAATTCCAAGTCCAGGAAGCTTCCTTTAACCGATTGGACATCTCTAACCATGAGACCTTGAAGAGAATTCTGGGAGTAGTTTATCAAGATCTTGCCGATCATGTCCTGATTTAGACCCTTTGATTTCACAGCGGACAGGACTCTTTGGAAAAAATCTAGATTAAGAACTGTAAGGCTCTTACCCCACCAATCCGATGGAGTCTCCGCTTCGACGGTCAAGGTTCTGACTGGTAGGTTATGCTCGAGTTTGGATAAGCCGGATGTAAGTTGCTCTTTACAGGCATTCGATGCAATCCCATTGATAAGTCTACTAACCATGTTGATTTCTTCCGCAATGGGTAAGAGAGTTTCGCAGCGATGAAGAACAATTATTGAGTCGGAGATGTTGGGGATAACAGTTTCTTTGAGATAGATCTCAGTGAGGATTTCCAAGTTCCTATCTGCATATTCCTCTGTCATTTCGAGATAATGGGATGCACATCGCAGCATGGCTACATTTAAGAGTGTGATATCAATGGCTATACTGTAACAGAACTTTGCAGCTAACTCGAACGCTTCTGGGCCACCTGGGAAAGCCTGAAAAGTTATCCTTGATTGTTTTGTATCCTTGGCTTCAGACAACAGTTTTCGAATCTTGCCGCTCCTAGAAACCAAAGGGAACTGTAGAAGAACCAGTATATCATTAGAAGGCTGATATAGAAATCGAAATAATGAATACATTTCCAACATGTACACAGATAATGCATGCTGCTGTTCTCATTTAGGGCCTGTTTTGGAGCCTTGAAAACTTTGAAACCATCTTCCATGGAAAGGCCACATTACAGCCATTTGTGAGTCTGGTGGAAATGACCCGTTTCCATGAATTTGCATTTCCGTACCATGGTGTGCCGTAATGGCCGTTATGGGGCAGTAAAGGCCGTTACGCAAGGGTAACGGTGACAACCGGTACACGTTATGGGTCGTAAAGGTCGTAATAACAGTTGTGGAAGAAATGACCCGTAATGGCCATTGTAGCCCCCGTAATGGCCCGTTACGCCCCTGGTGAAGGCGATAACCAATATAGGTTTTCTGGTTTTTTTGTTTTTTGTTTGTTTTTTTTTTTTTTAATAAAAAAAGGGAGACTGTAACTGCCATTACAGCCGTATTGTAAAGGTAATGGTAGTGGCCGCTACAGCCACCATTACCATTATGGAATACATTATTTCCATCATATTTCTATTTCAATAGAAAACCAGTGTCTGAAAATCGATTCCAACATGGAACCCATCTCAAGCATTTTCAAAAGGCTAGAATTTCAGCGTTGGTATGGATTCCATTTCCATGAGGATTAAGATAATTCGGAGAAAGTTAGCAGAAATATAAGTATTTTAAACAGGCAAACGAACATGGAAATCAAAATGCTTAATCTACCTTGAAATTCCTTTGATACCAAAAAATTCAAAAAAAAAAAAAAACCCATAATAACAAAAGAAGAGAGACACAATGGTAGAAACTAGTAATGATCGAACTACTTGCTTATTGTCTACAATCATACTATTATTTTTACCTTATGAAGTGAGAATTTCGTCGCTCCAACTTCCACTGTAAGATCGCTAGAAACATCAGAGAGTGGCCTGCAACAATCAGAAACTTATTAGAATTTGAGAGAGGAGAAGCTAAGAATCTAACAAGGTAGAGAGAACTGAATCTTCAGCCTACATGTTTATTTAATGCCGTGAGTCTATTGGCAAACCCAAGCAAAGCTACCTAAAAATCCAAATGATTGAGGACATAAGCACAGAACCAGGTTTCTTTCTTTTATGTTTCCATTTGTGTGGTGGGGCCCACTTCTTCTACAGTGAGTTGATCATGCTAGATCTCACACATTCCATTCCACCGGAGTCGTTTGATCTTCTTTCCTTCTTTTGTCGTTTTTATTTTTAAATTTTTTTTTTTAAGAGAAATGATCCACTGCTCAAGACACTTGGGACTGGCCAATCTACTGATCTGGACTGTCCATTAGTTCCAGCAAACATTTCATGGGGCACCATGTAAAAATGCTGCAGATGAAAATGATCTGGTCCATCCATTAGTTGGTCTTCTTTCTTTAAATCCATCGATTAGCCACTGATGTGATTGTTAGGATTTTCTGATGTAACTCATCCTATTTTGGACAGGTCAGGCCACAAGTTTTAGTCCACTTCCAACCCTTCCAATAGGTTGGCCCCACCACGAGAATCCCTTATTGCAAATATCAGCCTCATCTACTCATCAGGTGGGTCACATCATAGAAAAATATATAGCCATTGATAAATAGCCAAATACAAGTGTGGTCCACACGATGAGTGGATGTGGCTGATTTTTGCACAAGGTGATCCTCATGATGGATCCAACCTATTGGACGGGTTGGATGTGTACTCATGAATCTTAGATGTACATTTAACAGTCTGTTTGTTGGATGCTTAGAATCATCCAATCGGTGTGATTTTTCATGGTAGCCAATGGACGGTCCAGATCAATCAATTGGGCTCTCCAGATGTCCAGAATCTTCTACGAGCACTATAATTTGAAGTCCTCTGAGAGCACTGTATTGTATCTTTTATGTGGTAGTTTCAAATGTAGGTAGAGCAGGGGCCTGGTGCAATTTATGGTATAAAGATGGAAATAAATGAGGAAGAATGATATGCGAGTGGACCACACAGAATTTTGGTACCAGTCAGAATCACCACCGACTCATTCCAATCAAGATTAGGACTGATTGTGGGGCCCACCTTCTTGCTACAGCAGCCACATGTATCAGACCAGCTGTGGAAAGCCAGTGGGGACCACACATAGGAAGTAGATTAGGCTCAAGCCAGTCATGATATCGACTCATATTGAAGTTTGGCGTCCTTTCTCCAGTTATGGTATGAAGTTTCTGATATTCTAAGTTGAAATATGTATGCTAAACAGGGGTGGCAATGGATAGCCCGGTCCGTTGATGGCCCTAGTCCAACCCGGCCCTGGCCTTACAGGGCGGCCCATGTAAGAAAAAGAGTGAAATAATCAAAGGTTGGAAATGGTGCAATCTATTAAAAAAAAAAAATTGGGATTATCCCCACCATCCAAGATGAGGCCCATCACATCGATGGTTTGGATTGGAGAAATCCAAAAAGCTTTTAAACTACACATGTACGATGAATGGGGACCTTGCAAGTGTCTTTTGATTGTCCATTATCGTGTAATGGGCGGGCTGGCTATTCGGCATTGTCGTTGGCCTGGCCCCACCTTCAGGACTGGGCTCTGCCTCAGGCCAACCTTGTGGACCCAAGCCCTGCTCTACAGGTCCGGGCCGGTCCGGGCCACCTAACCCATTGCCATCCCAATCCTATATGAATGTTTGCAAGCCCCCAAATGCAGCAACACGTGGACCTGGCACATGTGCAGGGCATCCGAGCAGTTTATTGGGTGGGACCCATCAGATGATCTGGCTAAAAACTCACGCTGTTCAACTTGCATGTAGGTCGAACGGCCTAGAAACACTTCCAAGTTTTATGTAGACCTTCCATTGTTTTTCTTACATATGCGGCCTACACATGATTTTGGCAAGATGATCAACATTGTTGGTCCCACCTGATACACGGATAGGATGACTTACACACATCAACCACCCATATAATGTCAGCATGATCTTAACCGTTTATCCAGTGGACTCCTGGAGATGCCATAGTCTAGAAGGCATATGGTTGAATGAAACTATATCTGGACCGTTGCCTATAAATGGGTGGAAAAAAACTGAACAACCATTCGATAAGCCCGGCAATCCAACGGTTGGGAGTGTCTGTGAGTGTATTCTTAGAAATGGGATCTTTGATGGGGGAGTCGTTTGTGAGGTAGAGGTCCAGATCATACCAATCAGAGGGTGGATCCCATGGATGGATGCCAAGTAATACCTATACTCTATATGATTGGTAGTCCGGTAGCTGGGCCATTCGGATCGGTGTAAGTCCTATTTCTGAAGGGGAGTCTCATCATTGTCGACCGTCCTTTTTTTTCCACGAATAGATCATAACCATAGGACATTTATTGGAAATCATATCCTAGGCCTATGTAGTGGGACCTACATCTTGAACGGTTCCGATCATATTTACGGCCGTCTAGCAGACCATCAAAGTGAATTAGTAGTCTGCCGTATAAGAGACGGCCCAAAAAGCCCATTGGAGCCCAACAGGCCCGCTCTTATCCATGAGGAAGCGGACTGCGAAACTAGGTGGGCCCCACCATTATGTTAGTGAGGAATCCACCTGTCCATCCATTTTTCCAGCTCCTCTTAGGGCATGAGTCCAAAAATGAGGCAGTTTAAAGACTCAAGTGGGCCACGAGATAGGAAATCATGGGGATTGAACGCGTACCATTGAATCATTCGTGGGTTCGCAGAACGGTGGATACTGTAGCTTTCAATGGTAGGCATTTCTCTCCCCTATATTTTACTAGGTAGTTGCCCACTCGAGTCTTAGACCTGCCTCATTTACAGGCTCATGTCCCAACAAGAGCTGGCAACATGGATGGGACCCGGTCCATTTCTCACAAACATCACATCACAGGCAATCTGTGTCTATTAATGTGGGGTGGACACAATATTCTGTGATTTGATTGTACAGCAGGTCATTAGGTTAGGCTCGGTCGACAACTCACTAACATGCTTCACGTGCACCACCATCTTAATAGTGGCCCGCTAGTTCAATCAAATTCCATCACGTCACTAGCCCAATCTACGTCCTAAGAGCGGACTAGATGAGACCCCGGCCTCACCCAAGATGGTGCGGCACTCACTATTGGGTTACCATTGGCCCACGTTGATGTATGTATTATGTATCCACGCTACTCACTATTGGGTTACCATTGGCCCACCTTGATGTATGTATTATGTATCCACGCTATCCATCCGTTTTTTCAGATCATTTTATAACATTAACCAAAAATTTAAACAGATCCAATTATTAGGTGGACCATACCATAGGAAACAGTGTTTATTGACCATTAATGGGCCATAAAAGTTTTGGATCAATCTGATATTTGTTTTCTCCCTTCATCCAGGCTTATTTGACCTTATCAACAGATTGGATGGTAAATAAATACTATTTAAACAGTAAGTTACGCCCTAAGAAGTTTTTAATGGTATGACAGTCAATCACCACTGTTTTTTATGTTATGGTCCAACTGATAATTAGATCTACTTCATTTTTGAGGTTACGCCGTAAAATGATCTGGAAAAACGTGTGAACGGTGTGGATACATAATACATATATCAAGGTGGGCCCCACAGTAACCCAAGGTAAGGGCTGCACGGTCTTGGGTGAGGCCTGAGTCTCACCTAATCCGCTCTCCTACGTCTCTCTCACTGTTAGCTGTTTTGACGCAGATTGCGTGGTGACCCTGCCACTGCCAATGTATGTAGTGACCTGAAGTTGCAGAATTTGATTGGACCATCTGAAATCAAATCCAGCTAATTTAGGGGCGCGGATTTCCTGCGAAAGCCTTGTTTAGTCACGTACGTCGGTGGTGGCACGGTCATCGGCAATCTGAGTCTGTCTTATGTGCACGAAATCCGTAAAGCACATCCCCACATGTTGCAATAAGATAAGTCAGGATTCTAGCCATTGAACAGGGGCTTCTCCAGTGATCCAAACCGTTTATATGATAGGGCTACCACTGGATTGAGGATAACCGAAAAAACAAGTCTCAGAGAGAGTATTTCAACGTTTGATTATACAAACCAAAAGAGAAAAATCTTCTAAAGGTTCAAATAATCCAATCAAAGATTTTATTTGTTGTCTGTCCGCCATAAGAAGCGAGACTCATCGTCTAAACGGTTCAGATCATCTTCCAAGTAAAATCAAGACGATGTCCTAACTCAAACTATGGGTGTGTCCTAATTAACGAGTGGACGGATCCAAAATTTTCACGAGCTGATCTTTGTGGTGTGACCCACCATTTTTACAGTGCAGATTTTCTACCCACGTGACACTTTGCCGGAAAATAAAGCGTTGTCTCTTGTATCTGAACAACTCTCAATTAACCCATTTTCTTTGCGCTGAGTAAACTCTGTGGGGTCCACCGTCATGTATCTTTCTTATCCAAGCCGTCCATCCGTTTTATCAGCTCATTTTTGGCATGATCCAAAAAATTAATGCATATACAAAGCTCAAGTGGACCACAACAGAGAAAACAGTGGGGTTAATGACGTTCACAGTTGAAACCTTGCTAGGGCCTACAGTGATGTTTATTTATCATCCAACCTAAGGTCACACAGAGATGAATGAATGGAAAACACACATATCAGATCGATCCAAAACCAACGGTATATGTTCAATCCCCACTGTTTCCTGTGGTGTAGTCCACTTGACCTTTGGATATGCTTCAATTTTGTGTTCCGACCCTAAAATGACATGTTAAAACGGATGGACGGTGTGGATTAGACATATACATCACAGGTGGCCCCACAGAGTATACTCAGTACGCTACAGCGTACAGTGTTACTCAATACGCTGCATCCAATGCAAAGCCAAAAAAAAAAAAAAGACGGTGACTTCTAACGTGCGCCTTCGCAATATGATAACCGGCGCCACCCATCTGTAGCCAAAACTCGAGATTCGTCGAGTTCAAATTACATTGGCCGGGTTATCAAACACCCTTGGCGCATGTTAGTGAGCACCAAATGAAAGGAGAAAAAAAGAACAAGAAGAAAAACAAATGCGGATTCTAAGAAATACAGGGAAGTGATGCATCACTCAATGGTAGAGGTGGTAAGGAGATGTATGAATCGGAACCGTCCATCTAGTTGGCCTTATAATGGATGGCCTATGATTCAGTAAAGACAGCTGCAGAGAATTGTATCTGTCCGTTTAAGCGCTTCTTCGAACTGATAGTCGTCCATTGAGAATTCATCTTTTGTGCCATTTCTTGGACGGCCACCAATTGGATGATGCTGATTTTTGAACCATATGCCATCCACAGTACGGAAATCTGTATGGACGGTCCTGATCGATGAATCTCCCTGCCACATGACTCTACTGGATCATCATTTCCCATGAAATGTATATAATACCATTCGGTAGCGTGTCGGGCGCTTGAACTCGGCCGAAACGATCTCTTCCCCGAAACACTCGGCTTCAATTCACTCACCGTAGCCACACCCATCTCTCTCTCTCTCTGAAATATAGGCCAGTCTCTCTCTCTCTCTCTCTCTGAAATCTAAGCCATTTTCATCGAAGGAAAGAGTGGTAGAATATCTCTCTCTCTCTCTCTCTCTCTCTCTCTCAAATCTAAGACATTTTCATCTAAGAAAAGAGTGGTAGAATGTGTAAATAAATGAAGATTTGTGGGTTGATTAAAGCTCTCGTTGAAAGCTTGGCGTCTTCTTGTCACATTTTTAGTAGTTTGCTACAATGCGTCCCACTCATAGTTATGGTATACATCTAGACTACCGCCAGTTCGATTGGTGGCTTTTTCAGTAATCGAAACCGTTGATATGATGATATGGGTAGCTGATGGTGGATCTGGAGAAAATTATCAACGTTAAAGAATATCAAGCTTTTTAAATGTTCCATAAATCAACGGTTAAGGTTATGGTCTATGTTTAAAGGAAAAAATTTAAATAATTAAATATTGAGATATTATAATGTTTGAGATTTTTTGGATGTCCATCATCTACAATAAGACCTATCATATAAACGGTTTGGATGAATGAAACTGATTCGAAATCCAACGGTTGTAATACAAGGTATCATATAAACAATGTGGGCTGAAAAAGTTGCTTAATAAAGAACCCGAGTGGTGTAGGAGAATTAGGGGGAGATGCTTTGATGTGCTTTTGATTATTATTAAGAAAAAAAAAGATTGATAGTCCGCAGCACCATCATTAGTCATTAAGGCCCTCAGTCATCCATGCCATGGGGCCCACTCTCCATAATCCGTACCGTCAATGGATGTATCTCTGTGACAAAATAAATTCTGATCGGATGAATGTGTGGTCCTTACCATTCCTTAAAAAGATAGGTTGAAACTAAAAAATCCTACCGTTGGTTTTCCATGTCGAGAATTCCTTAGAATGGATTGATGGTTGGGTAATGTCTTTTGCAATACGGACCATCCATTATGGGGCTCGCCAGATGAGTGGTTCCGATCACTAATGTGGGCCCTATGTGTGGTGGTGGACCGTGAGACTACGGTTTGGAGTGGTCCTGCTGGCTACTTAGATTTGGGGTTGTTACATTAGTGATGACCTCAGGCAGAAAATGCAGCTGCAATCCTCTTTTCGGTGGAAGTGGGCCAGTTTTAATTTGATTTCGGTTGCAGGAATCCTGAAGCGTGTAGAGCTTTTAGGGGTTGTAATCATGTCCACTGAAAGCTGTCTCCATATAAAATGGAACGCTGCTGAGGCTGCTCGAGTATCAAACACACGCAGCAGTGGCACACGTGTGAAATCTGGGGACGCTCATCAGGTGGGCTGCCACATGTCGCCTAATAACCCAAAAGGAGATTCACACCAAGATAATTGAGGGTTTTCTTCTAGGCACACGTGTGACAGATTTGGACCATTCTTCAGGTCGAGGACATGTGAGATCCCGGATCCACCAAGGTGGGTGGGACCCCTGACTGTGGGGTTCACAGTGATGTATGTGCCTTAAATTCAGACCGTCCTAACATTTTAACTGCTCATTTTAGGGTATGCTCACAGAAATGAAGCTGACTCAAATCTTAGGTGGAGTCGTGATTGAATCCCCATCATTAAAAACTTCATATGGATTCCACTGGAATATTTATTTTGCATCCAACCTGTAGATAAGGTCACAAACAACTAGATGAAGAGACCAGTGCCACACAAATATCACATCTTCGTCCAAAGCTTTTGTGGCCTACAAGAAATTTTTAATAGTCAATTACCAATGCATGTTTTATGTAATATGGTCCATCTAGGATTTGGATATGCTTCGTTTTTTTCTGGATCATGCCCTAAAATGAGCTTTAAATACAAATGGATGGCATGGATGTACTTACATACATTAATTCTGGAAGAGATTGCCTGCAGCACCCACTACTAGGCATATTCTTCGTGGTACAATGTGATCCAAGATCCGTTGGGCTCCAAGCTCTATTTGGCTCTGCACAATGTGTGTTTTATCCACGCCGTCCGTCCATTTTTCCAGCTCATTTCAGGGCATGAGATCCAAAATAAGGCATATCCAACCCTCGAGTGGACCATAATACAGGAAACAGTGGGGACAATGACGCCCACCATTAATATCTTCTTAGGGACCACTCTAATGTTTATTCACCATCCAATTTGTTCATAAGCTCACAAAGGCCTAGATGAAGGGAAATCATAAATACAGCTTGATCCCAAACTTTTGTGGGTGATAAGTTTTCAATGGTAGTTTCAGATAAACTACTAAAAGTATTTTTCAGTGTTTTAGAGTACCTCAGCAATTTTAAGTTTTCAGGACTTAAATAATTTCAGGCTTTAATTTTGCAGTTTTACCAAAACTGCACCTTAAGTGGCAAAGCAGATGGAGCTGGTTAATAATGAATTACATACAATGGGCCCCATAGAAGTCGGCCCATATCTTGGAACCCGGGATATTTGTAGTTGGGGTTTATATTGAACCGTGTTGTGTCATGTTATATTCATGTCGTGTCAAAAATACCCTTAAACCTGGCCCGTTAACTAACAGGTCAAAATCTAGAAACCTAAACCCATTCATTAATTTAACAGTAACCTGCAACCTGACCTATTTAACTTGTTAAATAAACAAGCCATGCTTTCGTGGGCAGAGAGATGCGAAAGGGGCTCGATTTGACAGAGATTTCGGAGCATAGCCATGTGTGAGGCTGTGGGCAGAAAGATAGAGAAAACTCCCATGCGTGTGTATGAGTGAGAGAGAGAGAGAGAGAGAGAGAGAGAGAGAGAGTCTTATTAGCTATTTTAATTTTTTATGAATTTCTCACCGCACTAAACATAATTACAAAATTACCCTTGCTAATAGGTTAATCAGATTTTACAAGTCTAACAGTGACTCAACTCATTTTCTTAACGAGTCTTGATAGGCCAACCCGTTAATGACCCAACATGATGAGTCTATATATACCTTAACATTGATTTTTTTTTTTTCATGCGGTTTCGTGCGAGCTAGCCGGTGTGGAATTTTGCCAGGCCTAGTTAGGGTGCTTCAGGCAATCCCGCTTCAGTCGTTCCCCCAACAACTTCATGCTGGGTCATGTGCAATATAAAGTGAGATAGGAAATGATGACATATATGAGATTAGACTCTGCACACATGTGGCACCAAAGTACATCTCTCCATATCATCCAAATTGTGGATCCCATCGTAGATCATATCTCTAGAATCACACTAACCATCCATTTGAAAAAATAACAAGTGGTCCAAGTTCGAAGGAAAAATAAGATAGTTAACATCAGCTTCTAAGTTCAAAATTTCGTTTATGCTCCATCCACAGTTGGTCCATCGATTTGGACAGTCTGGATTGCCTTAAAGCAATGCCATACGTCCACTTGAAGAGTCACCACTATTTTCTAAATGGTGCAAGATTAACACACGAGTGTAACGTCTTACATAAGTAGAGATAATAGGTAAAAGGCACTTTTTATTATTATTACTGATATACCCTCCCTTTTCCTCATTATGTTTGTATTAAATGTACTCATGTAAGTGCAATCTCATTATTATTATTATTATTATTATTATTACGTAGATGGGTAGTTTGGTTCAAGAGTGTCATTTTAATGACAATGAGAGTGGGAGAGGATTAGGTGCGGCCCTTACAGTGGGGCCCACCTTGATCTACGTATTCTATATCTACGCCGTCCATCTGTTTATCCAGATCATTTTAGGCCATGAGCCTAAAAATGAAGAAGATCGAAATCTCAAGTGAACCAAAATATATGGAACGGTGGTGATTGAATGCCCTACCATTAAAAACTTCATAGGCCTATCGTAAGGTTTTGGTACTGTTTATTTTCCATCCAACCTGTGGTCATATGAACGTGGATCAAGGGATATAAAAAAATATATCATCTTGATCTAATACTTTTGTGGCCCATTAATGGTCAATCACCATTGTTTCCTATGGTATGGTCCACCTGAGAATTGGATCTTCTTCATTTTTGGGCTCATGCCCTGAAATAATCTGGAAAAACGGATGAACGGAGTGGATATAGAATACATATATAAAGGTGGCCCCACGGTAAGGCCGCACCATCTTGGGTGAGGCTGGGGCCGCACCTAATCCTCTCTCCCCCCATGAGAGTTGTGTTTTGCCATCGTAGAGGCTGTCACAGGTTTTGAGTCTTTCAATGCAGAAGATGGAAAATCAAACTCAAAAGGAGCGGAAGTGACAAAATGGGAAAAGGGATTTTTCACGTGGAGGAGTTGAATCATGAATCATGAGAAGGGACTGTGAGTGGATGCAATTATGGTGTACCAGTAAACATGTGGGCCCCACATTGTATTTACCACTATTAACTAATAGTCTGAGTTGACATACTTTTACCTGGAAATTTTGGACCGTTAAAAATGTGTGCCTACTGAGTACGGTGCATATCCTCAAAATTAAACTGATAGGATGATCTTAACCATCTGATTCTGCAAATTAAATTTGGACTTGTGATCATTTCATCTCGACCATACATTATGGATGTAGCAAATTCGACGGTCAAGATTGACGATTAGTATGATTTATGTGCCATGCTTCATCCACACTGGAGCCCATCATTTGAACAGTCAAGATCAGCATGCATTTATGCTACCTGTGTGGTGGATGATTTGTTGCACCCATCTTTTGAACGGTCCGGATCAGCATGTACGGTTATAGATGGAGAACAACCCAAGAAATCAGAATGATCGAGCAATCATCTCCGTCCAATCTCAACGGCTGAGATTAGATGGGTAGACTCTAGCCCAATTCCATGGCTGAAACTTTTGACTTAAGGGCTGGTAGTGGTAAGTGATAATCACTCTTTTAACTTTTCACTTTACCTTCTCCAGTTTATCATTAAAGCTGTTTTACTAGGGTTTAAATCCTGGTTAAAAGACTCGACGACTTGCACTGCCATGTAAAGTCTACTGTCGACACTGCTGTAGCAGTGACGTGCATCTACACGTCTTCCCATGTGATCACTCTCTCAACCGTAGGACGTCTTCCCAGGGACGCGGATTGGCTCGTGACCCCAACACCAGCCCAGGGGCCGGTGTCAAAGCTGTGTGGGACCCACCATGATGTATATGTTTTATCCACGCTTGTTCATCCATTTTATCACCTCATTTTAAGGCATGGACAAAAAAATGAGGCAGATCTAAATTTCAGGTGGATCCACACCACAGGAAACACTGAGAATTGAATTCTCACCATCGAAAACTTCTTGGAGGCCACAGAAGTTTTGGATCAATCTGATATTTGTGTTTTCACTTCATCCAGGTCTGTGTGACCTTATCAACAGGTTGGATGGAAAATAAACATCACGGTGGGCCCTGGAAAGTTTTTAAGTGTGGACGTTCAATCAACACTGTTTTCCCGTGGTGAGGTCCACCTGAGATTTGGATCTGCCTCATTTTTGGGCCTATGCCCTAAAATGAGGTGAAAAAATGGATGGACAGCGTGAATAAAACACCTACATCATGGTGGGGCCCACACACAGCTTTGACATCAGCCCCAAGGCTGGTGTTGGGGTTACTAGCCAATCGGCGTCCCTTCCCATGTGGGCTCTCCCCCAACAGGAGACCCTGGCCGTAGGGCCACCTTGATGTATACATTGTATATGGATTGCTTTCCATATGTTTTGCTAACTTATTTTAGGGCATGGTCCCAAAAAATAAGGGTTACCGTACATATTAAATTAAAAAAAAAAAAAAAAAAAACTTTCCCTGGGCTACAAAAGTTTTGGATGAAGTTGATATTTGTCTTCTCTTCCTGTCCAGGTCTATGTGGCTTTATTGAAAGGTTGGATGGTCAATAACCATTATGGTAGACCTTTGGAAGTTTTTAACGGTGGGTGTTCATGAATGACCATTGTTTCCTGTGATATTGTTCGCCTGAAAATTTTACATGTATGTTTCACTTTTTGGGACCATAGCTGGCAAAACAGATGGATGGCATAGATATACATTTAATACATTGAGGGCTGTACTATTAGTGTCTCACCCACATGTACATGTTGGGAGGTCAGGTCACATGACTCACATCCTAGTCGCACACCCCAATTGCATACGTACATATGTATACTGGTCTCTCTTCTTGTGCTTTATCACTTGAATGTTTAATTGTGTGTAAATTTTTCCAAGGTTGTGCGAGAGATATGCTTTGGCTTGACCCATATCGGGTGTAAGTATTTTTCCACAACAGAGACATGACTCATTAGAGTTGGATGCGAACCAAGCTAGCTAGGTTAACTTGCTCAACTCACCTTGAATAGCTTGTCTCGACTTAGATCGAAAATTGAATTCTGGCCAAGTGAAGCTATTTTTTAAGATTGAAAGAATTTCAAGCCGAGCTTGACTCGAAAGCTTTCATAATTTACCCCTCTCTCTCTCTCTCTCTCTCTCTCTCTTGCTAAAACTACCCAAAGTTTTGGATCAGATTGAAAGTTGGGACCTAGTGTTTTTTGAGGGGCTATATCATGTGTGATGACTTCTCAAAAGGTGCTGATGCGCAGGTGAGCATCTCAAACTCATGGGAAGTTCTCATGAGGTCAAGTTTGTGGGCCCCACTTGATGTGTGATGGGTATCAACACTATACATTTGGTGGGTTCCGTATTGGTTATGGGATGTCTAGAAAACCAATTGTATCCTGAACTCAAGTGGGTCATACCAACTGAAATAGTGTAACCTACGACTATCTAAAAGCATTTGTTAGGGCCCACTTGAGTTTTGGATACGGTTGAAACTTGGTGTGACCTCTTATTTAAGTAGGACAAGCACAATGGATGGGTTGGATTTCTCAACTATATCTCAATCGATCCTATAAACGATGATAAAAGTTTCAATGGGTGGATATCCACTCTTGACTATTGTCTATGGTGTAGACCACCCAAGTCATGGATTGGCTTGAGTTTTACGCCCATGGCCCACCATGGAATGTTGCATGTGACTGATGGTATGGATGCCATCACACATCACAGTGGAGCCCACACAACTCAACCTCATGGAAACTTCTCATGAGGTCGAGCACATATATAGTACCTTTTATATATATATATATATATATATATATATATATATATATATATATATATATATATATATATATATATGAGGCACTCTCAAGTCCAACCGGTTGGACCACAATTTGCAGTCCACCCAATGGAATACTCCCCATATGTTAAGCTCTTGTGACATCCAATCCTCCTAATAGATTGGCCCCACCATGAGGAACAATTTATACAAAAAACAACTTCATCCACTAACCCATTGTACCACGTTAAAATTTTGCTATCAATCAATGGCTATATACTATTTTCTATATTGTAGCTCATATAATGATTGGATAAGGCTGATTTTTGCGTTAGAAGATCATCATGGTGGGGCCAACCTACTAGGAGGATTGGATGTCACAAGCTCTTAAGAGGTTTAGAGAAATCAACTGGGTGGACTGCAAAATGTGGTCCAACCGATTGGACTTGAGAGTGACTATATATATATATATATATATATATATATATATATATATATATATATATATATATATATATATATTCATTCCAATTGAGATTGAATTTGGCTCGAAAGCTTGAACTCAAACTCAACTCAAGTAGGCTGAACTGCTCACCGAGCCGAGCCAAGCTAGCCAGTCATCAAGCTGAGCCAAACTGGAGCTAAAGTAGGCTTCTGGCCGGACTGAGTCAAGCTATGCCAAGCTTGAATCAGTTCAGCTCGGTGTCCAGCTCTATGAGTACTCATCACAGTGACCCAAGGTTATTTTCCACAACAGATACATCCCTCACTTGCCCAAATATTAAAACCATGGTTAAAATGACAGGTTAAAAGCTTAATTAAAGTTTGTAGACATGATTACAGGGTTGGATTCAACTCCCCGACAAGGGAAATGATTTAATAGATTGACTGCATTGTAAGTACAAGAATGCATCTGGTAGCATGGCCGTTCGTTTAAATCCAATAGCTGCTAACAAAAAATACAAATTAATGTAGAATTAATCAATATTCAAATTTTAGAGCAAATCCCTCCCTCCCTCTCTCTCTCTCTAACTTGATTGATCCCCATTTAATCTCCACAACACCTGTGGGGCCCATCATGTTATATATATAAAATCTACTCTATCTATCAGGTTGTATTCTCAATGTTAGCCGGATGTCCAAAAATCAGCTAGGTCCCAATCTGTTTGGTGACATGACATGGATCATTCCAGAGAGGATGCCAACCGTAGGTTTGTGTTTGAGACGATTATGGCGTGTAACTTTCATCAAACCTGTTAATAAAGTGTTAACTCACCACGGGGTTGGTTATCTTCTGCATTTACCATCCAAATTTTAAATGATAGGCGGAGTGGATTTTACATATAGAACATGGTGGACCCCACAGAGCTTGAGTGTTTTACATGCTGCATAAAGCAGGTGTTGCAGATGATTCCCATCTCTCTCTCCATAGCTCTCTCATAGTTCAATGATCCAAACCGTTAATACGGTCGGCGACACCATGGACATCCAGTGTACCAAAAATCTCCATACTAAAAACCATGGTCCCCACTTGGACAAATCAAAAGCCTGAAGGGTTTGGATTATCACGTGGGTCGAACTTGTGCAATCACACACCTCATGCACAAGCATGCACCCGCTCATGGATGTTTATATGCTCGCATGTCCGTGTATATTCATGCACACGTGTAGAAAGATGTGGACATTTGTGTATACGTGTGATAGAGACATTAAAGAGGGAGAACAAAATAGAAGCATTAAAAAATTTGCTTACTTTAAATTAAAAAAAAAACTAATTAATACCATCTTAAATGGTGGACCAGATGCACTAATCAAGCTCATGATCAATCAAAATATCATAGAGGCAATGGACAAAGTATTAAAGTTATACTCACATTTCAAAGCATGATACTGCATATGGAAAATATTGTCAACAAAAGACAGTAGCACTAATAGACTTGTAACTTCCATGTGACCATAAATAACAACAAACCCATGTATGTTATAAGCAGTACGCATAGCTCATAACGTACGCATGTACCTTGCTAGTGCAATTAAAGGACTTGAATTGGAAAGTCCTATTTACATTGGATTTCCTACATTCAATGGGCCGCTTGAGAGTAGCACTAACTTGATTTAATCCAACGGCTATTCTGCCATGTGGATTATAGTGCTATATTGCACTTTTTTTTTTTTTTTTTTCAAAGAGGGGGCCCACACCCCGGGCAAAGAGAAGAAGAGCAAAGAAAAAAAAAAAAAAAAAAGAGCCTACATTCCAAGCCAAAGAAAAAACTAACTGATGATACAAAAAAAAATGGTCAACAGACGAGAGGGGAGATCCTTCAATTTTGATGGTTGGATGGAGTTGAACTTCTTGTAGAGAACGATATGGATTGAAGATTCTTCAGATCTTGTGAAACACACAGAAAATAAGGGGGGTGTCTGGGGGCCCAGCCGATAACCCTCCGATGCCTAAGTTAGTTGGATCTTCGATAATTGAATATCTCTATTTTGATCAGTATCCGTTTCATACCTCGATCATGGAGAGAACATATTCATTTATAGACTTAGGTCGTGAAACTATTTTCCTTTTAGAGAGTTGTGATTCTGGCAGACTGCCAGCTGGGTTTTCGAGATCTTCGGATTTTTCCATAACAAACAAAGATCTTGATCCCTATTCGCTGGGAATGTCGATCTTTCCTCCTGATATCACGGCAAGGGCCTAAGATCACGGATTTGCATTTCAGATCGTTCGAGGTCAACTCCAAGAACTTTTTGCCGAGACGATCTTTATCATATCGGATTAAGCCGACCAACCTTTATCGGGTTAGTACGACCCGACTTGTATCCGGAGTCTGAAACTGGGTCGGCTCAGCTTTTCCGGGTTGGTACAATCTTTGCTCTTTCAGGTCGGCTCTTTACCCACAACAGAAGCTCCCTTTACCCTTGAGCGTAATTTGTCTGGCTCGGGGGTAAAATGTAAGAGGAAATTGCTGACCTAAATGCTTTTTGTCGCTTAGTATCCGTAACGTCGTTGTTTCGATAGGCGGAAAAATGGCATTAAATGTGTCTTTTGAAATATCGAGGAGCCATCATTCTTCTGTACGGCGTGACAGCATCGATATGATTTAATCGAACGGGGTATCGCCACGTGTCTTGAACGGCGCAGCTTTTCGAATTACCAAGTAAGGGTTCGCCACGTGTCCGCTTTTGCATTAAATGTGGTGGGACCCGAGTAGGGCCCATACTCCTTCCCGCGTATATAACCCAGGACTTAGCCGAATTTTGGAAACCTTTTTTTGTTTTCTTTACTGCTTTGCTTCTCTAAGCTCCTGTGCTCTCGTTCTTCTTCCCTCTTTACTCTCTTCGATTTTCCTCCTCCAACCGGTCGTGCCAGCATTCTGGTACGCTCCTTCTCTTATTCTCCAAAGGGTTTCTTTTTCTCTCTTTTTTTTTTATTTGGGGAATGTCGGAGCTAGAAACTTCGTGTTCTGAGGAGATTCTTAAGGTGAGATACGATGACCGTGAGTCTGATTTACCCCTTCTGTGCCACGAGGGGGGCAAATCCCGGTGAATCGGACTCTGGGGTGAGGGTGGATGAGGCGGCTGAAGAGGGAGAGTCCGAACCTCCTAAGTCAGCTACTGGTAGTGCCACGACCCATAGGGAGCCCTTTGAACTAGATTGTATGGTATCGCAGATTACCAAGGACGAGCTGGATGCTGCGAGGTAGATATACGAACTCCCAGATTACATAGAGTTTAAGGTTCTTGACCGAGCTGACAGACCGAGCCGACCTAAAGCCGGGGAGGTAGTAATCTCTTTAATGCACTTAGAGTCCGGGCTAAGATTGCCCTTACACCCTTTTGTGAGGGAAATCCTTAGCGTCTTAGGCCTCTCTCCGAGTCAACTGCAACCGAACGCGTGGAGGTGCATGGTCGGATGCTACATACTGTGGTAGAGGTTAGGAAATAAGGAGTTTACTTTAAACGAACTTTTCTCGATGTATATTCTCAAGTCTTTGGGCGGCCAAGTTCTCTATTATTTTTCGTCGCTACCGGGTCAAGGCGGCTCGATGATTACCTGCTTGCCTTCCTCCACCAAAACTTGGAAAATGAAGTGGTTCTTCGCGTCGGGCAGTTAGGAGTGTGCGCCGGACGAACCTCAACCTTTGAGCTTCCGAGTCCGAGCTGACTTTGCTTTACCAGGTCGGATGAAGTTCCGACCTAACTGAATTTTCCAAAACTTTTTCATCCCCCCTTTTTTTTAACGTATATTTGTCTGCTTGTACAGTTTCGGCGACCATTCGGGTAGCTTTATCCGCTACTCAAGAGAGACAGATCTACAAAGCTCGAGCTCTCTCTGTTTAAGAGAGGGATTTTCGTAGGGTGATCACCTTCAATTCCGTTTCTGAATTAGGTCGGTAGGCCGAAATGATAACTTATTTTCCTTCTTTTTGTTTCGTCTCCTTCTCATTTTTTCTCCCTTTTCTTGGACAGGAATGGCTCCGAAGGCGGCGGTCTCTAAGACTTGCAAAATTCTAGCTCGGTTTCTCGATCGTGGGCAGAGCTCTGCTGAGCCCCCTAGAAAAAGGGTGGCTACTACCGAGGCATAGAGACCGCCCCGCTTGCCTCAGTCTTTTGTGTGCGGATCCGGGCAACTTCTCGGCTCGGATTCGCATTAAGTCAGGGCCGAGCCGATGGCCGCCCAGGTGACATCTGCTGAGGCTCCGGTGATCAGCGTGCCGGATGATTCGAGTTCACGAGCCAAGCCTGTCAGTGTTCCCGCGCCTCCAGCTATCTCCTCCCATGCTCCGCGAACTGCTGCAGCTGGCCCTGACCAACCCGCTGCTGACGCCTGCACTTCTTGTCCTTCTCAGCCACGTGCTTCTTCTGCTGCCCCTGCTGGGGGTGCTGAGCAACGGGAGGACCAAGTCGATATGCCTCCATTAACAGAGCAGTATTTGTCTTGGATGGAGGGTCTCAACGCATACATGCGTGTCAATCCACAGCATCCCCCAGGACCTGAATACCATAGCTTCCTCCGACTCGGACCAAATGGTCAGGGTTGCGATAGAGAGCAGCCTCAGGGTAATTTTAATATTCTCTTTGTTGTGTGCCTGTGATGCTTCTTGACTTACATGCTAACTGTATTACTTTTGCAGGATTCGGCTCTGTTGATCATGATCCGCCAGGTAATGGCCGAGCGGAATCGCCAGATGCAGAAAGCTCTGGTTGCTGCTTCCTCCTGGAAGACGAAGACCGAAGCTGTGAAGGCTGAGTTAAAGAGATGTTTCCTTCTACAGAAGGACGCTCAGTCCGAGTTGAAGTCCACTCAGTCCGAGCTGAAGGTCGTGCAATCGGAGTTAGAAGTGTCTCAAGCACAGGTCCAGTCCCTAGAGGAGGCCCTGAGGGAGGCAGAGGCCAAGGCCCAATCTGATGAAAATAAAGCCGAATCTCTTGAAGCTGCTCTGAAGAAAATCGAGGAGGAGAAGGTAAACCTGGCTGGGCTTTTAAAGGAGGTCCAGCTGAAGTCTTCGACGGAGGTTAATGGTGCGAAGGCCGAGCTTGAGAAGTTGTCTGTGGTTTCTGAGGAGTTGTACAACGATGGCTTCCAGGAATGCAGGCGTCTCGTGCTTAAGCACTTCCCCACCCTTGACCTTACGGCTGTGGATGAGGACGAGGAGGAGGACGAAGCTCGGGTCGGAGATACTAGGGCTAGCCCGTCTGAGGCTGGCAAAGAATGAATGGGATTTTTCTTTTTCCTTTTAGAAAATGTATAAAACATTTTGCCTTTAATACAAGCCCTTTAGAGGCAGATTTTGCCAATCCATTCGTAGAGTTAAATTTTGTGTTAATATTGATGGAACGTGTTTGTGTTGTCGAACTGACCTGGAGTTGGCTAGCCAGGTCAGCCACCTACTGCTCCATGCACTTCAGTAAGTTCAAATGTACGATTTCGAGATTAGGTCGTACTGAAAGAACGTCGTAAAACAACACCTAGGAAAGGATTTTATTAAATGACTGCTCCGACATACATACTTTGTGCCGGGTACAGCCCGTTGTTTATGGATAGTAGATTTTGAGATGTTCGGCGTTCCATGGATGGGGAAGAGGTTTGCCCTCTATGTTTTCGAGCCGGTAAGTGCCGAGACGACGCGAGCTGACGACCTTATATGGTCCTCCCCAATTGAGGCCAAATACGCCGATTTTGTCGTTTATATTCACTTTTTTAAGGACGAGGTCACCAGGCTCGGAATCGTCGCTCTTTTACTCTTGAATTGTAGTATCGCCGAACCCTCTGCTGATATGCGGCTACCCGTACTTGAGAAGTTTCTCTTGCTTCGTCGAGTAGGTTTAGGTTCCTTCGTAGCTGATCTTCATTTTGGTCAGGCCGATGATGGCTCGTCCTGCTTGTGGGCATTCCGATTTTCACTAGCACAACGGCTTCGGCTCCAAATGCCAAGAAAAAGGGTGTCTCCCCGGTAGTGGACCGAGCCGTGGTTCGGTAGGCCCATAGCACCTCGGGAAGTTCTTCTGCCCAAGTCCCCTTTTTCTCCCCGAGCTTCGCTTTGAGATAGTTTTTGATAATTTTGTTGATCGCTTCGACCTGGCTGTTGGCTTGTGGGTGGTGAGGAGATGAATATACATTTTTAATGCCCAATCCTCTGCAAAATTCGTGAAATCCTTAATTGTCGAACTGTCGCCCATTGTCTGTGATTATGGTATTCGGGATCCCAAAACGACACACAATCGCCCTCCAAATGAAGTCCGTCGTCTTCTTTTCTATGATGGTAGCTAGTGGTTCTGCTTTGGCCCACTTTGTGAAGTAATCGACGGCGATGATTGTATATTTCACTTGTCATTTCCCCGTCGGGAGAGGGCCAATGATATCGACTCCCCATTGAGCAAACGGTCAGGGTCCAGCCATAGGAGTGAGCTCCTCAAGCGGCAGGTGAGGGATTGGGGCGAATCGTTGGCATTTATCGCATCTCTTAACGGTCTCTCGGGCATCTTGCTGGATGGTGGGCCAATAATATCCTTGTCGGATCGATTTCTGCGCAAGTGCTCGGGCCCCGGAATGATTCCCGCAACATCCGTAGTGGATTTCACGTAGCACATAGTCGGCTTCTTCAGGTCCTAAACGGCGTAGACACGAGTGGGAGAATCCCTTCTTGTAGAGGACTTCATCTATCAACGTATATCGGGCTGATCTATAGCTAATGCACCGAGCTTCTTTTTTATCGTCGGGTAACGCGCCTGATTGTAAAAACCGGATGATAGGATCTCTCCAATCTGGAGTTGCCGATACTGAAAAAACCCCTGTGAATTCGTTTGACGATTTGCTTCGTTGAGGGAGGAACTCGATGGGTATCATCCTACCTGAGCTCGTCGTCTGCTGATGACGTGAGCTTCGCGAGGGAATCTGCGTTTGTGTTCTCACCTCTTGGGATTCGAATGATTTGATAATGGTCAAAACAAGATAGTAGCCCCTGAGCTCTCTTCGGATATGCAGACATTCTTCCTCCTTTTGCTTGATATTCCGCAGTCACTTGGCCGACCACTAGTTGGGAGTCACTGTACACTCTTACCGATCGGATTCCTATTTCCGAGGCGAGGCGAAGACCCGCTAAGAGGGCTTCATATTCAGCCTCGTTATTTGAAGCTCGGAATCCGAATCGAAGTGCGTACTGAATTTTGATCCCGTCAGGTGAGGATAAGACGAGGCCGGCTCCACTACCTTGTGAATTGGAGGATCCATCGACGTGCAATAACCAGAAACGTGTGACATGATTTACCTCCTGATCATAGACAAGTTCGCTATCGCACTGAGCCTTGTGGGGCTCGGTTAATTCGACAATGAAGTCAGCTACAGCTTGTCCTTTGATTGCAGAACGAGGTCGGTATCGTATATCGAATTCGCCTAATTCAACGGCCCATTTGACGAGGCGACCTGAGGTTTGGGGATTCTGCAATACCTGCCGTAGTGACTGATCGGTTAATACAGCTAACGGGTGCGCTTGGAAGTATGGCCTCAACTTTCGGGCCGAGGTGATTAAAGCCAGGGTGAGTTTTTTTATTTGAGGATATCGTGTTTCCGAGCCGATCAGAGCTTTGCTCGTGTAATAAACGGGCATTTGCATTCCTTCGTCGTCTCGGACAAGGGCTGAGCTGACCGTTGCTCCTGAAACCGCTAAGTATAAAAGTAATTCCTCTTTATGCATCGGTTTGGACAATAGCGGTGGAGAGCCGATGTAGGCTTTCAACTCAAAAAAAGCTTGCTCGCACTCTGAAGTCCATGTCATTTCCTTACATTTACGCAGCTGTTTGAAGAAAGGAAGACACCGGTCAGTAGCTTTTGAAACGAATCTGTTGAGTGCTGCGATCCTTCTTGTGAGCCGTTGGATTTCCTTCACTGTGCGAGGTGAGCTCATGTTGAGAAGGGCCTGAATTTTTTCGAGGTTAGCCTCAATTCCTCGCTGGTTTATCATGAAGCCGATGAATTTTTCCTGAGCTTACTCCAAAGGCGCATTTGCTAGTATTGAGCTTCATACGGTACTTTCTTAATATTTTGAACGTAGTGCAAAGGTCGGCAACATGGTCTTCCGACCGCTTGCTTTTGATGAGCATGTCATTTACGTATACTTCCATGGTCTTGCCAAGTTGATCCGCGAACATGTTTTTTACCAGTCGTTGGTAGGTTGCTCCGGCGTTCTTGAGCCCGTAGGGCATGACCTTATAGCAGTAGAGCCCCTGATCTGTGATGAACGCGGTCTTTTGCCTATCGGGAGCATACATCTGGATCTGATTGTACCCAGAGTAGGTGTCCATAAAGCTGAGGAGTTCGTCGTGCCCAGCAGTTGCATCGACGAGCTGATCTATCCTTGGTAGCTGTCTTTAGGACAGGCTTTGTTCAGGTCGATGTAATCCACACAGACCCTCCATTTTCCTTTGGCCTTTTTAACGAGGACGACATTCGCCAATCAATCTGGATAACATATTTCTTGGACAAATCCCGCCTTGCGCAGTTTCTGTACCTCTTCTTCGATTATCGTGTATCTTTCCGTGTTGAAAGTACGCCTTTTTTGACGGACCGGTCTGATGGTCGGGTCGACGTTTAGTCGGTGGACCATTATCTCCGGGCAGATTCCGGGCATTTCTTCATGGGACCGTGCAAAAACATCTACATGCTCCTTCAAAAAGGTAGTCAGGTTTTCTCGCACCTCGTCTTTCAAACGTGACCCGATCTGAATAATCCTGGTCGGATTGGTTTTCGACAAGGGAATATTGACCAACCCCTCGGTTGGTGATCCACGCTCCTGCTCTTCTTCTCTCGGGTCCAAGGAGGACGCGTGAGAGACGGTTGATATCGCGCCTTTATTTTTCTCTCGTAGAGAAAGTTCGTAGCAACGGCGGGTTTCTTGCTGGTCTCCTCTGACCACGCCGACCCTCCGTCAGTTTCGAACTTCATTGCTAGGTAATAGATGGATATGGTAGCTTTGAGAGCTCGTAGGATAGGGCGGACCGATGATGGCGTTATAGGCGGAGGGGGTATTTACGACGAAGAAATCGACCATAATCATTTTCTGATTAGGTTCTTCTCCATCTGTGACTGGCAAGGTTATTTCTCCTTCCGGCATGACGCTATCTCCTGTGAATCCAGTCAATGCTGTCTTGACCGGCCTCAATCTGGAACGATCGATCTTCATTCTTTCGAAGGCTGAAGCATATAGAATGTCGGACGAGCTTCCCGTGTCGATCATCATCCGGTGAAGCCTTTTGTTCGCTACCACCATTGAAACGACGAGGGAGTCGTCATGTGGGTGCATGACTCCCCGGGCGTCTTCTTCGGTAAACGTTATTATCTGCGATGTAACTTTTACGACTTTTAAAGGTCGGCTGGCAACGTTTACCGATAGCCCTGGTTCTGGTTGGGAGGTTCTTCCTTGTCGTACATAATTTTTGCGCGAATTTCAGGAATCTCCAGTGTCGGTCCACCTGAAGATCATGTGAATTTCTTCCACAGGGTTGTTGTTTAGTTCTTCAGTTAGGTCGGTAGTTCGATCTTCATTTCTCCGACCGTCCTGGCGCTGAGCGATGTAGTCTTTCAAGAATCCCTGCTGGATGAGGGTCTCAATCTGTCGTTTTAAGTCAAAGCAGTCCACAGTGTTGTGACCATGGTCTTTGTGATACAGACAGTACCTAAATTTTGATCTTCTATTAGGATAAGTTTTTATCTTCGCAGGTCGTTCGAAGGCGTGCTTGCCTTTCTCTGCTAAATACACTTGCTCGATGGTTTTGTTGAGCGGTGTATACTTTTCGAACCGTGGTGCTAGTAATTTCGTTCCTCAGGCAGGTCCATTCTGAGCCGGTGACCTCCGCTCCGACCTATGTCTTTTCGAATTGTTGTTTTCCTGACGTTCTTTATTCCTGGACGTCGGTCGGTGAGCGTTAACTAGTTCCTCGGCGTTGATGTGCTTGGCCGCTCGATCTAAAAATTCAGCCACGATTGAGGTGGCTCTTCCCCAACAGACCAAAGGAATCTTCGGTCTCGTAGTCCTCCGATCATAGTATGTAGCAACACATCTTGTGAGAGATTTTCAACTTGTACCGCTTCAGAATTGAAGCGCGCGAGATAATCTTTTAGTGACTCGTCTTCCTTTTGCTTGATTGCGGCAAGGTGAGTTGAATGCTTCCTCGGGTCGGTGCTCCCGATGAACTGAGTGGCGAAGGCCCGGCTTAATTGAGAGAACGAGCTGATTGTCCTTGGTTTCAAGTTGCGAAACCAAGTCCATGTCGAGCTCGTCAATGACAGCGGAAAGGCTTTACACATAATGTGCCCGCTGGTTCCGAGGAGTTCCATTCGGACTTTGAAATTTTCTAAGTGTTCTGCCGGATCTCCCATCCCCGAATATTGCTTTAATTGAGGAACTTTAAATCCCTTGGGAAGGGGCTGTTCACGAATTTCGTCGGTGAACGGCGACTCAGATGAGTCGACCAGTGCGTCCACGGCGATTGGTGCCCGGGCTCGCTGTGCTCTTTGGATATCGCCTATTTGTTCCCGGAGTTCCTTCAACTCGGCTTCCAGCGGGCTTAAATTGTCGTCTGCCCGGTCGCTGGCTTCACGATTGGCTCGTTCGTGCTCGAGACGAGCCGTCCTTCGTTCCTCGAGCTTATGCCGTAGGTCATTGGCTGACAAGTCGGCTGCTAGTTGGGACCTTGCTCTGGTAGATTGGCTAGCGGCCTCATGTTCTTCGACCGGAGTGGGCTGTGAACGTTGTGACGTTTGAGTCTGGTGAGAGTGCTGGGATTGTTGAGGCTGGGGGTGAGTATGCCGAGGCTCTTCATGATCTCTGCCATTTAAAACTGTTGAATGGACCAGACCAATTAACAGAGCTTTAATTTCGTCCAGTCTCTGGTCCACGTAGCCGAATCGTTCGCCAACGCCCCCCCAGCTTTTTTGTGACCCCTCCTACCTGCTCTTCGAGAAGGGACAACCTGATTCCCCGATTACGAGGTCTCTGTTATCCCCCCTGCTGAGCAAAACGAGGAGAATTCCCACCGAGCTAGATGGCGGGGGTGTCAGGAAACGATCCTTTATTCTCGGAGATTTGATCGTCTAAAGGTCCTGGCGATGCGGGTGCTTTCCCTTTATACTTTCTCTTTCCAGCCATGATGAAAAGGAGGGAAGATGTCGAGATTGTCTTAAGCGATTGGGCGAGAACACGGACTTCCTGGCTAAAGGAAAAAAGCGTGTTCCCACAGACGGCGCCAATCTGTTGATACTAAAAAAATGGTCAACAGACGAGAGGGGAGATCCTTCAATCTTGATGGTTGGATGGAGTTGAACTTCTTGTAGAGAACGATATGGATTGAAGATTCCTCATATCTTGTGAAACACACAGAAAATAAGGGGGGTGGCTGGGGGCCCAAGCCGATAACCCTCCGATAACTAAGTTAGTTGGATCTTCGATAATTGAATATCTCTATTTTGATCAGTATCTGTTTCATACCTCGATCATGGAGAGAACATACTCATTTATAGACTTAGGTCGTGAAACTATTTTCCTTTTGGAGAGTCGTGATTCTGGCAGACTGCCAGCTGGGTTTCCGAGATCTTCGGATTTTTCCATAACAAACAAAGATCTTGATCCCTATTCGCTGGGAATGTCGATCTTTCCTCCTGATATCACGGCGAGGGCCTAAGATCACGGATTTGCATTTCAGCTCGTTCGAGGTCAACTCCAAGAACTTTTTACTGAGACGATCTTTATCATATCGGATTAAGCCGACCAACCTTTATCGGGTTAGTACGACCCGACTTGTATCCGGAGTCTGAAACGGGTCGGCTCGGCTTTTCCTGGTCGGTACAATCTTTGCTCTTTCAGGTCGGCTCTTTACCCACAACACTAACATTCTAATCAAGAGAAAGAGAAAGCACCCACACCTTGATTAGAGAAAGTCAACACCTTGAGCCGAGAAGAAGAAAAGAAAATAGAGCTAACTTACAAAATATAAGGGACTAAATCCACTGGGTCACTTTTGACAAACAATCAATTACTAAGGTTTAGTGGTCCATGATTAGAACTTAATGCGAGCCAAGCTAGCTCGGTTATCTCGTTCAACTCGGCTCAAACTAGCTCGAGCTGACCCAAGCTTGGTTTGGCTCGGCTTGACTCGAAGTTCAGCTCGATCGTAACTCAAATCAGCTATATATATATATATATATATATATATATATATATATATATATATATATATATATATATATATATATATAGGAAAAGGTACAATGGGCCCCACTGTGATGTTTATCAGACATCAAAACCATGCATTTGGTGGGTCCCTGGATCCACCAAGTTGGGTAGGACCCCTAACTGTGGGGCTCACAGTGATGTATATGCCTTAAATCCACACAGTCCAACCATTTTGACGGCTCATTTTAGGGCAATGTCCCAAAAACGAAGCTGGCCCAAATCTTAGCTGGATCACACCACAGGAAATAATCATGATTGAATCCTTACCATAAAAAAACTTTATGGATTCCACTAGAATGTTTATTTTCCATCTAACATGTTGATAATGTCATAAAAACCTAGATGAAGAGACCACACAAATATGATCTTAATCCAAAGCTTTTGTGGCCCACAAGAAAATTTTAATGGTCCATTCTGAGATTTGGATATGCTTCATTTTTTGGATCATGCCCTAAATGAGCTTTCAATATGGATGGACGGTATGGATGTAGTCACATGCATCATAGTGGTCCCCACAGTCAGGGGTCCCACTCACCTTGGTGGATTCAGAGATTCATTGAAGCTGCGCCTACAAATTTAGGCAGAGATTGGATACTACCCCTACTCAGACCTAGTTGGAGACGGACGATCTTGTCAGGGGCTTTGTGGGGCCTACCATGATGTATATGTTTTATCCACACCATCCATCCATTTTGCAATATCATTTTAGGTCATGACCCAAAAAATGAAGAAGATCAAAGGCTTAAATGGGTGGTGCCCACCGTTTAAACATTCCTAGGGCCCACCAGGATGTTTATTTGCCATTCAACCTGTTCAAAAAGGTCACATAGACCTGAATGAAGGGAAAACACAAATATCAACATCATCTAATACTTCTGCTTCTATGGTTTGGTCCATTTCCTCTTTAGGTTTGCCTCATTCCATAAAATGATCTCGCAAGATGGATGAACAGTATCGATAAACACATACATCATGGTGGGGCCCATAGAATTATGCCACATCAACACACCTCTGCCCATCAAATTTTTGCTAATTTCGAATTTCTCTCTTCTGAATAGATTGCATGCAAGTCATTTTCGATGACTCCAGTTCACAAAATACCCCGAATTTCTCTCTTTCGAATAGATTGCGTGCTACACAATACAATTTTTAAAGTGTGGAGCTTTTACTGTCCTCCCCATGATTTTTGTGTTTGTTCCACACCATCCATCAAATTTTCCACATAATTCAAGAGCATGAGCCCAAAATTGAGGTACATCCAAATCTCAAGTGGAGCACGCCATAGAAAGTAATAGGGTGAACAAACTACTCTTGAAACCTTCCTAGGCCGATTGTGAGGCTTATTTGCCATCTAACCTCTTCATAAGGTCACCCATACCTAGATGAAGGTAAAACGCAAATATCAGCTTGATTAGATCCTTTTGAGGCCCTAAGAAGTTTTCAATGGTAGCCTTAATTCCTGTTGTTTCCTGTGGTGTGGTCCACTTGAGCTTTAGATCTGTCTTGTTTTTTGGCTAATATCCTAGAATGATTTGAAAAGGTGGATGGAAGGTGTGGATCTAAGAAATAGATCATCATGGGGCCCATGTAAATTTCACACATTAAGAAAACTTTGTTGTTTGATATGTAGTGAAGCACATCAAGGGAGGGAAGAAAACTGAAAGGGTTGACATGTGTAACTTTTATGGGCCTCATCATGACGTATGTATCAAATCCACACTGTCTATCCTTTTTTCAACACCATTTTAGGGCATAAGAAAAAAAAGAAAAAAGAAAAAAGAGACAAATATAAGGCTCAAGTGGGCCAAACAATAGGAAATAGTGAGAATTGGGCGCCTATCGTTGAAAACTTCTTGGGGCCGCAAATGGCTTTGATCAAGTTGATATTTGTGTTATTTTCTTCCATTCATCGATGTCTATGTGACCTTATGAAGAGATTAGATGGCAAATAAACCTCACAGTAGAATCTAGGAAGGTTTCAACGATAGTCGTTCAATTCCCACTACTTTATGTGGTGTAGTCCACTTGAGCTTTGGATGTGCCTTGTTTTTGGGCTCATGCTTTCGAATGATCTGGAAAAGTTGATGGACGGTATTGTAGATTTAAGACATAAATGATGGTGGAGCTAGAGAAGTTTCACATGTTAAAAATTAGGTTGTGTAGTATGCAATCTATTCGAGAGAGAAAATCTATGTGGCAACATGCGCAAGAGCAATTTTGGAGGTAATTTATTTCAGAAAAAATCCATGGAGCACATTCTGTATTCACTGTAAAGCCAGACATCTATCGCAAAAAAATAAAAATAATAATAATAATAATAATAAAATAAAATAAAAATTACAAAGTACTTTAGAGGTTCGACATTAACAAACATTGCTTAACGCGGAGCACTTTCTAGTTCGGCATTTAGTGATTTTGTTTTTTAGTGTTAATAGATAAGCCCTAACTTAAAATCGTAACCTTTTTATTGCCTGCCATAAGTAAAATTTACTTATAGGGTGGTATTCAAAGAGGCCCTAAGAGAAACAAAACATGGATGCTCTACATGTTACGTAGGGTGTAACGCCATGGTTTTCGTTACTCGAGCGTTGAGCCCGTGTTATGAAAACCGAGGTGTAAACATTCCACGATAACTCAAATCACACTATACTTTTTTTGTTCTTTTTAAATAGAGTATCGCGGTGGAACAAAAGAGAGATCAAGTGTAAGGAATGTCCAAATATATATACAAGTATTCAAGTGGAGCCCATAAAGCTTATACAAATCAAAGGTCTCAAAAATTAAACTAAGTAAATGAAATACAACAGAAATATAACTACAGTTAACTCCAAGCTGCAAAGTCTATCTAGCTTCCATCCTAAGCCATCTGCACCAACTGATGTGATTTGACAACATCAAAATGCTATCATAATGAGGTAAAACCCTCCAAAATTACCAAGCACAATGATAATTAAATAAAGATTGATTAATAATGACAATTCGCATAATACAAGTTATAGAATTCCAAGAAATGATATTCAGTGAACTAATGTAGAATTTTAAGAAAGATGAACATTAACACAATCAAATATGAGATCACCGACAATCAATATCCATGTTCATTCCACACATTATAAATTTGTTTAAAAGAGTGTATGGATGCACATGTTCTTCAGCCTGGGGATGCACACTTAGTGAGTGAATTTCAAATCAACAGTAACATGGCTCGTCACCAATGTCACCCGCAATGCAATGCACATCAAATCGACAGTAATGTGGCTCGTCACCAACATTACCCGCAAATGTCATGTATGCATGATTAGCAAGCTTTTATTAGTCTGATTTACAAAACAAACAATTAAAAGCTCACGGTTACTATAGGGGGTGCACGCAGCCTAGCATAGGCTGACGGCTAGGGCATAACATCCCAGAACACCATCCCCGGCCCATGAGACGTCAAACACAAAGAGCTCTATATCACATTAATCGAAAATCTCTACACAAATAGTTATTCATTTCTACAAGTATATCTTACTATCTTAAATTCATACTAAATTTCCAACAAAAGGATTTTCTCCACAAACAAAATTGCTTGGGTAACAAGTCCATTTATACAAAAAGAAAATTTTTCAACAAAGGCCTCATACGCACTAAGTCACATAGTAATTATTTATTCATTAATTCTATAGTAACACTCAAGTACCAAAAACTACGGAGTGTTACACAGGGCCATTTGGCTCAACATGAGCCAAGCTTGGGCTGCAGATAAGAGGTATTGGATCAGGTCCATGGAAACCCAAATTGGCTTTTGATATTGTCCAATCCTAACAATCCTAGATATTAGGATCCATCAAATGTGATTAATCTAATTGCATGTGCACCTCCCTTTCCAAGACCACTTCAAGATCCCATGTATAATGACTGGTGTTAATATCAGCTGTCATTGGAAAGAAACTCGGATTTCATTTTCTTTGGAGGTTGCAATGTATTCTTGTACATTTACAACAGGAGTTCTTCGAAGGCCTGTTTGAATGCCGCTTAAAAATGAGTTCATTTCATTTTAGTTAATAATTATATAAGATGTTGGTTATCAATGCAGTGGGGGGACGCGCTTGGTGTGGCCCTGTTTGTTGTTGGGATTGTTGGTTCTGTTGCAAAGGTGGAGGTGTTTAGCGGATGGTTTTGATGTCAGCTGTGCCAGTCGGGTTTGTGTGTGAAATAGCCTCATGGTTTTATTTTGATTCTGCTTAGGCTGTGGATGTGTTCTCTGTATTTATTTGTTGATATTTTTGGTAAGTCAATACGATAAGTAAGGCCTGAGTTTTTTTGTGGGCCCACTGGAATGGTTGTAAAAAAAAAAAAAAAAAGTTGTTGGCTATCAAGATTATTTTTAATTCTCACAAAAGTATCTTTAATACTAATTAACATTACAGAAGTGTCCTTGCTTTTGTCCAATTACAAATAAATAATCACTTTGATGAAGATTTGTAGAGATAATTCAAATATAGATTGGACTATAAAAAAACATAAGATTGTGATATAGCGCTACACTTAATTCAGGACCCTTTGATGCAAGAATTATAAATAAAGAACCTTGCAGACATATAAACTAATAATTAAAAAAGCTATTAATAGAGAAGATGGAAACTGTTTAGTAGTTTTGGAAACTACCTTCACTTTCTTTGCAACTATTTTATAGTTTTGGAAATTATATCTAATTACCTTTTTCTAATTATACTTCAATTGCATATGGTTGTAAATGTTTTGTGTATTGATGTATATGGATGTATAGTCCGTTCTCTCCTTTTTCATGCTTTCGGGAAAGTTTCTCAAAATCTTTAGTTTCTTAAATTTCATAGCTATTCATTTATAGCATAGTCTAAGTAGACCCACGACTAGCTTTGGAAATTGGGGTCTCTTGTTCGGCCATTTCACTCCATCAAGTACCATATCCTTAGTTCATAGGTCCTAAGCTCTACTTATGCTTTTTTGGGTCTTTTTCTTGCCCTTTTAGTTAATTTACTCGTAATACTGAAAAGGATGCTAAGAGCCCATATTCATGTCTGACTGTCATCGTTCTGTAGAACCCAAACACATAGCTGTTAGGATTGGTACCTATCAGGTCTTTGGAACATGGTTTCCAGTTGGATCTTTGAGGCACATTTTTATGGTGGCCACCACCCAGTGGATGATTTAGATTGCACACACATATGCCTCTTTGACTCTTTGTGTGGTGCATAAATCAGCTCTCTTGCGTGCCTGCGGCTTACCAAGCTTCACTGTATATAAATATACACAGCCAGCTGGTGGTCTACTAAGCATCGGACTGTAACCGGTTCAGGTGCCCCCACCATGCTGAGTATGCGAATTCCCCTCCATACATCAGATGTGTTAGCTCACGTTAGGCCTAAGGCCCAAAAACCACAATGACTTGTGATTCAGGAGGGCCCCACTGAAGGAAATGGTTGGGAGCAAGACGTACGTACGCCATTGATAGTTTACAATGGCCACCGTGATGATTATGTGAAATCCACTCAAACCATTAGATGACATGCAAAAATTTACGCACAGCCCCAAAAATCAGCTCCATTCTTAATTTAGGTGGGCCCCACTAAGGGATCGAAAACAGTTTAGAGGGTGAGTGTTGTCCTTCATTGTTTCTAATTATAAGTTTCACGAACCACGAATGGGGCTAGTTTTTCCACCCTAAGCCTAAAATTGGATCAGTCATCCCGACCCAATTACAACCAAGTCCAAGATGTTGGACAATCTCAACCTCATTTCAAAACTATTCCTTGAATTTTGGACCTGAGCCCAAATAAACCAGGTGGGATCCGAATACCCACGAACAACCCCATTTGAAGCAGGCAACCATCGGACGGGAGCAGATTAGGTGTTAGCCGGCGTGGTGGGTGTTACCCTTACCGTGGGCCCACCTTGATGATTTGTTGTATATCCACGCTGTCCATTCGTCTCTCCAGCCCATTCTAGGATGGGGTCCCACAGATTAAGCAGATCCAATTCTCAGGTGGACCACACCACAGGAAACAGTGGTGATTGAGTGTTTCACCCTTAAAAATTCCAAATGGCCCGTAGTAAGGTTTTGGTAATGTTTATTTTCCATCCAACCAGTTGATGATATCAAGAAGATCAGCTTCATTCAAAACTTTTTTGGCCCACAAAATATTATCAATGGTCATTCATCACTGTTTCTAGTGGTATGGTCCACCTGAGATTTGGATATTCTTAAGGTTTGGGATCATGCCCTAAAATGAGATGGAAGAACATATAGGCGACATGAATATACAAAACATACACGGTTGGGGTAACAGCCACTAGCCTGTTACCCGGGAGCGGATTAGGAGTTTACCCGGGTAACACGGGGTGTTACCGTTACTGTGTAGGGCCCACCTTGATGAATATGTTGTATATCCACACCGTCCATCCATTTTTTTACCTCATTTTAGGAGTTTGTTTAAAAAATTAAGCAGATCTAAATCTCCAGTAAATGACCATTAAAATCTTTTCGTAGGCCACAAATGTTTTGGATCAAGCTGATCTTTGTATTTTCCTTACATCCAGGTCTGGTTGACCTCATCAAAGGGTTGGATGAGAAATAAACATTAATTATCTTCTTACTGTAGGCCCTGGGAAGTTTCTAATGGTGGTCATTCAATAACTACTCTTTCCTGTGGTGCGGTCCACATGAGATTTGGATCTGCTTAATTTTTCAGACCACATCCTAAAATGGGCTGGACAAACGTATAGACGGTGAAGATGTCAAACACATCATCAAGGTGGGCCCTACAGTAAGAGTAAAACCCACTAAGGTGTTCCCCGGGTAGCACATAATCCACTCCTCATTTAAACAGGCACACTTTCTATACACCATCCTCGAAAAAAGTATCACGACTTGTGAAAATGGCCAAGTAAATGACAGAAATGGGACCCATGATGAAAGGAGCTTTTTTCACGGATGGAATGCAAAGGTGGGCAAAGTAAGTAGAAGGCAAGCAAGCAAAAGCTTGTGGCCTACTTGTCTACTCATCATTCCTAAATGCAATGAAAGAGGAGGAAAAACAAGGTTTTCATTTAGATGTCATGTGCCCTACAAGATAGATATGTCATCTATCATATCAAACTAGGCCTTTTCACAACCGTCCACTTGTCTGATCTACTGCTTTGGATGTCGACTGTCTGTGGTTTTTAGCGTGTACACGTATCTATGATAGATGTGATTGTCTGGCTAGTAGGCCATGCATAATTGTAGGCCTTGAAGAAAACCTTGTACGTACATAGCTCTGGGGACCATCCCTGGTTAGGTTTCAAGAGATTCCCTTGCGACTGACCTTTGGATGCATCCCTTTTTGTATGGTTGTGTGGACAGCGATGTTTGGAAATTAGATGGGCCACTTGGGTAATGGACCATCCTAGCTTAAGTGACTATTTTTCCCTACCAAATCTATATAAATGCTATATGGCAACTTGTGTGGGGATGTAGCTTTGAAGAGGTGATATATCCACAGCCCACATGCAAACCTGAGCTGCATGTGCTAAATCCAGGCCATTCATCAAGTGGGTCCCACCCTGGAAACTGCTCAGGAGGTCATCAGCGAGGCTGTCTAGCTGCCCTTTTTTCACCAACTCCTGGCTATTTGCATGGTGGACAACCCTGTTTAAATTCATTCAAGTAAACATCAAGGTGGTCCGTACAACTTGCTGAGTGGATACTGAAAGGCCCACTAGATGAGTATCCGAGATCTCTCTACTGGCAGCGTCAGCTGCCTCCGCAAGCGACTGTAGAACAGCCAACGGCGACACGCCTCAGATAGGTGGTGTAAGCTTAACCGTCTTTAGCAGCATCACATCGCTGCATACATGTCAGTGGCTGTCCACCACCACCAATGGTCCCCGAACGCCTATCGTCCTCATTATTGTCATCTTATGTAGAGCTTTTCTCACTCTCTTTTACGTATGTTTGCAGTCGTCTACTTCTTCTGATTGTTTGAAGTTTGAGTTGTTTGGTTATTCATGATGGAGAAAAGCTGTCTACTTCATCTGGCTGTTTACCTATAACTATTATGAAATTGGATTGCTATAATTACCGCACGTGGTCACAATCCAAAGTTGTCTATGACTAACACCCAAGTTTACCTATAACTATTATGAAATTTGATTGCTATAATTATAGCACGTGGTCTCTATCCATCAATATATACATTCGCAGCAAACTCAAGTTGGAATACATACATGGGAGTAAGAAAATATACCTTTGGCTAATAATTCCACCTATGAGAATTAAAAATATGATAATCATTGGCTTCTCCACTTCATGGAATCTAAGAAAATATATACCATAACCAAATATAGTATACATCTATCAAGATGTATTCTCGTAAAGATGATCTAACATGCACCTACTAGCTTAATATAACAGATTGCAAGCTTATGGTAAGGTAAACTGTTACTAGAGTTATGTTATACTTCTTTGTGCCACTAATGGAAGGTATTGTGGAAAAACGCACCCGCACGTAAACAATTTAAGCAAGGTCAAAACACAAAAGAAAAGGGCTAAACAAAAGATAAAAAGGGGCGCCCAAACAAAACAAGAGACAAGATTGCACAAGGATTTATGTGGTTCGGCAATATGCTTACTTCACAGGGCAACAACGCAGAACTTCCTTCTTCACTAGAAACAAGAGAAACAGAAATACAAGGCTTATCTCTCCCACTCGTACAAGAAATCCTACACTAAGATAAACTTATGCAATACCTCTCTCTAACAATGGCCCTTACTTTATATAGATCACCACAAAAGAGAGCCAATGACATAACCTAGAGAAACTAAGCCTTCACCGGACCATAAGTGTGGAGCCCCAAAACCCGACACCTGAGTATGGAGACTCAGACCTCGAGTTCGAGGGTGTGAACCAATAATGATCGGGCACTTTGACACCAACTCTTATAGCGCGCCAGTTTCCGTTGCTTGAGTGTAATACTCTCACAATGGAAATTAGAGTGTCACATAGGGAATGATCGCACGTAGGGGGTAATGCCCACTTGTTCACATAATCAGATTAACATTCATCCAATAATCGAAACAAATCAAAGTTGCAGTTATACACGTAGCAGGTATCATAGATAATTAATCAGAAAATGGCAAGTTAAAAATTCAAAAGTGTATAAATCCAAGTTCCCTCAGTGGGGGCCCAACAAACCACAATATCCACATGTCATAAAATTCAGAATGCGCAGGGGATACAACTCCAAAGGAAAAACCAAAATCTATTAGTTGGCTCGTCATAGCTCAACCACCCTATCCCCAAAGGTCTACGACTCCTAACTCCTCACTAGGCCCTAAGAGAGTGCTCCAAGAGCACCGCCCGCTAACCTGCACTATTATCGGAACATCTATATATGTCTAATAAAATGCGTTAGAGGCCAACATAGTGAAGAAATACCTCCAAGATTAAACACACGACATAATAGGAAAACATAAGTTATGATGGAAGGAAACAATGTATAACATACAAATTATACGTGGTAATCTAACACACAATGTAATGTAACAACCTAGTAAGTAATCTCACAAATTGAATCCCATCTACTACGGAAAGATGCAAGAAATATACTCAAGGTTGGGGATGCGCATCCAGCTAGCAATTGGATGACACATAGTGAGCTAAACTAGCCAGTAAAATACAATAAGGTATACCCATAGTGACTAGCCACCCGATAAAATCCACAAAAAAGGGACGCCCATAGTAATTAGCTAGCCGATAAAATGCTCAAAAGTACAGTTATATTAGTTAGGAAATCAGTAAAATCATCGTGCCTTGAATACATTATTAACTAATTTACAAGAAATTCAGTCTACTGGAAATTTTAAGTTATAAGCCGTTCAATTTACAAACAACTCAATTTATAGGTGATTAAATTTACAAACAATTCCTTTGACTAGTGGCCCTTCCAAATTGATAATAGCAAATATAACAATGATCTTTTCCACCAAAAGTTCGATTATGGACACACGTGGTTCACTCCAAAAAAGTCACCTGATAGAAAAGTTTGAATAAACGACAAAAATGGGTTTCTTCCTAAGAAAAAGATAGAATTCATCACACAAGTTAGGCCACTAATCCAAAAAGGCAATTCAAAACCATAAAGATTCGATAAAGTGGCAATCAAAAGTCACACGTAATTGGTAAAGTTGCAAAAAAAACCACATGTATAACTCGTAAAAGTAGTGACTAAAACTACATAAACAATAATTCATGGAAGTAACAACACAACTCACATACATAATTTATGAAAGTGATAATCTAACTACATATGCAATTTGTAATTATGAAAATACAGTATTACCTAACCATCCACACCAAAAAGGTAATTCCAACACATATTCATTATTCAAATTATACTAATAATCAAGCACACAGAACTTGTAACATAGCATGTTAGACATTTACACATAAGCAAATTGTACCCAAGTTTAACATGTAGGCATGGGAGAGAACTACATACAATTTCTATGCAACAGTGCGATGCATATGCAAAAGCGAATGTCGAACTAAAATGTCAAGAAAAGCTTGAAGGGTAGATTTTCACCTCTCGAGTTGGGAGTTCTAGGTTTCTGGCACTCCAACCCAAACGTGCTACAATTATAGCAATCCTATGGCTAAATATTGTGGATAGTTAAACTTACCTGATAATTCTAGATTTATAACCAAAACAATCCCAATTTACTCATTGAGGGGGTTAATTAGAGAGTTTCTACTTACTTAATTACGGAGCTAACTTGACTTGGCAACGTGGCCCTGAACTTGGGCCCAACGGATGATTCGACGCATGTATGCCCCAATGCAGCTCATACAAGCAACTGAGTAGGTATTAACACCAGTCCGAACCTCAGAAACCCAACATGCATACATCAATACACCAGAAAGGGTGCACACAACATGCATGCACCAATAGGAAGGCATGGATAAGCATGTGACGATCGAGGGACATCGACAAGCATACACCGGTGGATTCAAGTTGTCAAACCTCACATGACGCATCTCACCGTCCTTAGCTTCCTTCATCCATAAGAATCTGGCAGAATCAACCGCTAGGCAACTCGTAACAATTAGGGTTGACAATCTAACCCCAATCCCCCCCTTCTCTCTCTCTCTCTCTTTCTCTCTCTCTCTCATTTTCTCTCCCTCTCTCTACTTTATCTTAGTTAAAAACAAGGATAAAATAGTGAAAGCTCCCTTCCATAGCCCCTAAATTTTGAGTTAAGGTGGCTTCAAGTGCATAACAATTGGTAATTGTCAGTCCGACCGACAGGAACCAATAACTTTGTTGATAAAACCGACAAAACATGAATTTCATAGGTTCTCAAGGTTACACAGTCGATCAAAACTACAAGGTCTGTGGGTTGAACCGAACAGACCACTATTAATCTCATAATTCTGATTTTTCACTATTTTAGGATTCTAGGGTCTAGTCCATGTATTCTATTGGTTAACCTACAGTCTGAATGTTGGATTTGATCGATGTGTTTTATGGCTAAAAATTAGAGGGAAGTTAAATCCTTACCTGATAATTCTAGATTTATAATCAAAAGAACCCCAATTTACTCAATTAAAGGGGGTTAATTAGAGAATTTCTACTTACCTAGTTACGAAGCCAACTTGACTTGGCAACGTGGCCCTGAACTTGGGCCCAACGGACAATTCGACGCATGTATGCCCCAATGCAACTCATGCAAGCAACTGAGCAGGTATTAACACCAGTCCAAACCTCAGAAACCCAACATGCATACATCAATACTCCGGAAAGGGTGCACACAACAAGCATGCACCAATAGGAAAGATACGCGATGAGCATGCGACGATCGAGGGACATGCGACAAGCATACACTGGTGGATTCAAGTTGCCAAACCTCACATGACGCATCTCACCATCCTTAGCTTTCCGTCATCCATAAGAATCTATCAAAATCAACCGCTAGGCAACTCGTAACAATTATGGGTGACAATCTAACCCGATCCCTCTCTCTCTCTCTCTCATTTTCTCTCTCTCTCTCTCTCTCTCTCCCTTTATCTTAGTTAAAAAATTAGGAGAAAATGGTGAAAGCTCTCTTTCATAGCCCCAAATTTTGAGTTAGGTGGCTTCAAGTGCATAGCAATTGGTAATTGTCGATCCGACTGACAGGAACCAATAACTTTGTTGATCAAACCGACAAAACATGAATTTCATAGGTTCTCAAGGTTATATAGTCGGTCAAACTTTCAGGTCTGTGGGTTGAACCGACGGACCACTATTTATCTCATAATTCTAGATTTTTCACTATTTGAGGGTTCTAGGGTCTGGTCCATGCATTATATTGGTTAACCTACGGTTTGAATGCTTGGATTTGATGTGTTTTATGGCTAAAAATTGCGGGAAGTTAAATCCTTACCTAATAATTCTAGATTTATAACCAAAAGAACCCAAATTTACTCAATTAAGGGGGTTAATTAGAGAATTTCTACTTATCTAGTTACGGAGCCAACTTGACTTGGCAACGTGGCCTGAACTTGGGCCCAACGGACGATTCGACGCATGTATGCCCCAATGCAGCTCATGCAAGCAACTGAGCAGGTCTTAACACCAGTCCGGACCTCAGAAACCCAACATGCATACATCAATACACCGGAAAGGGTGCACACAACATGTATGCACCAATACGAAGACACTCGATGAGCATGCGACGATCGAGGGACATGCGACAAGCGTACACTGGTGGATTCAAGTTGCCAAACCTCACATGACGCATCTCACCGTCTTTAGCTTCCTTCATCCATAAGAATCTGTCAGAATCAACTGCTAGGCAACTAATAACAATTATGGGTGACAATCTAACCCCAATCCCTCTCTCAATCTCCCTCATTTTCTCTCCCTCTCTCTCTCCTTTATCATAGTTAAAAACTAGGAGAAAATGATGAAAGCTCTCTTTTGTAGCACCAAATTTTGAGTTAGGTGGCTTCAAGTGCATAACAATTGGTAATTGTCGATCCGACCGACAGGCACCAATAACTTTGTTGATAAAATCGACAAAACAATTCTAGATTTATAACAAAAACAACCCCAATTTACTCAATTAAGGGGGCTAATTAGAGAATTTCTACTTACCTAGTTACGGAGCCAACTTGACTTGGCAACATGGCCTTGAACTTGGGCCCAACAGACGATTCGACGCATGTATGCCCCAATGCGGCTCATGCAAGCAACTGGGCAGGTATTAATACCAGTCTGAACCTCAGAAACCCAACATGCATACATCAATACACCGGAAAGGGTGCACACAACATGCATGCACCAATAGGAAGGCACGCGATGAGCATGTGACGATCGAGGGACATCGACAAGCATACATTAGTGGATTCAAGTTGCCAAACCTCACATGACACATCTCACCGTCCTTAGCTTCCTTCATCCATAAGAATCTGGCAGAATCAACCGCTAGGCAACTCGTAACAATTAGGGGTGACAATCTAACCCCGATCCCTCTCTCTCTCTCTCTCTCTCTCTCTCTCATTTTCTCTCCCTCTCTCTCATTTATCTTAGTTAAAAACTAGGAGAAAATAGTGAAAGCTCCCTTCCATAGCCCCAAATTTTGAGTTAGGTGGCTTCAAGTGCATAACAATTTGTAATTGTCAGTCCGACTAACAGGAACCAATAACTTTGTTGATAAAATCGACAAAACATGAATTTCATATGTTCTCATGGTTACACAGTCGGTCAAAACTACAGGTCTGTGGGTTGAACCGACAGACCACTATTTATCTCATAATTCTGGCATTTTCACTATTTTAGGGTTCTAGGGTCTGGTCCATGCATTCTATTGATTAACCTACAGTTTGAATGTTGGATTTGATCGATATGTTTTATGGCTAAAAATTGATGGAAGTTAAATCTTACCTGATAATTCTAGATTTATAATCAAAAGAACTCCAATTTACTCAATTAAGGGGGTTAATTAGAGAATTTCTACTTACCTAATTACGAAGCCAACTTGACTTGGCAACGTGGCCCTGAACTTGGGCCCAACAGACGATTCGACGCATATATGCCCCAATGCAACTCACGCAAGCAACTGAGCAGGTATTAACACCAGTACGGACCTCAGAAACCCAACATGCATACATCAATACACCGAAAAGGGTGCACACAACATGCATGCACCAATAGGAAGGCATGCGATGAGCATATGACGATCGAGGGACATCGACAAGCATACACTGGTGGATTCAAGTTGCCAAACCTCACATGACACATCTCACCGTCCTTAGCTTCCTTCAACCATAAGAATCTGCCAGAATCAACCGCTAGGCAAATCGTAACAATTAGGGGTGACAATCTAACCCCGATCCCCCCCCCCCCCCCCCCCCCCCCCCCCCCCCCCTTCTCTCTCTCTCTCTCTCTCTCTCTCTCTCTCTCTCATTTTCTCTCCCTCTCTCTCATTTATCTTAGTAAAAAACAAGGATAAAATAGTGAAAGCTCCCTTCCATAGCCTCAAATTTTGAGTTAGGTGGCTTCAAGTGCATAATAATTGGTAATTGTCAATTCGACCAACAGGAACCAATAACTTTGTTGATAAAACCGACAAAACATGAATTTCATAGTTTCTCAAGGTTACACAGTCGGTCAAAACTACAGGTCTGTAGGTTGAACCGACAGACCACTATTTATCTCATAATTCTGGATTTTTCACTATTTTAGGGTTCTAGGGTCTGGTCCATGCATTCTATTGGTTAATCTACAGTCTGAATGTTGGATTTGATCGATGTGTTTTATGACTAAAAATTAGGGGGAACTTAAATCATTACCTGATAATTCTAGATTTACAATCAAAAGAACCCCAATTTACTCAATTAAGGGGGATAATTCGAGAATTTCTACTTACCTACTTACAGAGCCAACTTGACTCAGCAACGTGCCCCTAAACTTGGGCCCAACGGACTATTCGACGCATGTATGCCCTAATGCAGCTCATGCAAGCAACTGAGCAGGTATTAACACCAGTCCGGACCTCAGAAACCCAACATGCATACATCTATACACCGGAAAGGGTGCACACAACATGCATGCACCAATTGGAAGGCACGTGACGAGCATGTGACGATCGAGGGACATCGACAAGCATACACTGGTGGATTCAAGTTGCCAAACCTCACATGACGAATCTCACCGTCCTTAGCTTTCTTCTTCCAGTAAGAATCTGGCAGAATCAACCTCTAAGGCAACTCGTAACAATTAGGAGTGACAATCTAACCCAGATCCCTCACCCCCCCCCCCCCCCCCCCCCCCCCCCCCCCCCCCCTCATTCTCTCCTCTCTCTCTCACTCATTATCTCTCCCTCTCTCTCCTTTATCTTAGTTAAAAACTAGGAGAAAATAGTGAAAACTCCCTTCCATAGCCCCAAATTTTTAGTTAGGTGGCTTCAAGTGCATAACAATTGGTAATTGTCGGTTCGACCAACAAGAACTAATAACTTTGTTGATAAAATCGACAAAACATGAATTTCATATGTTCTCAAGGTTACACAATCGGTCAAAACTACAGGTCTGTGGGTTGAACCGACAGACCAATATTTATATTATAATTCTGGATTTTACACTATTTTAGGTTCTAGGGTCTGGTCCATGCATTCTGTTGGTTAACCTACAGTTTGAATGTTGGATTTGATCGATGTGTTTTATGGCTAAAATTGGGGGAAGTTAAATCCTTACCTGATAATTCTATATTTATAATCAAAAGAACCCCAATTTACTCAATTAAGGGGGTTAATTAGAGAATTTCTACTTACCTAGTTACGGAGGCAACTTGACTTGGCAACGTGGCCCTGAACTTGGGCCCAACGGACGATTCGACGCATGTATGCCCCAATGCAGCTTATGCAAGCAACTGAGCAGGTATTAACACCAGTCCGGACGTCAGAAACCCAACATGCATGCATCAATACACCGGAAAAGGGTGCACACAACTATACATGCACCAATAGGAAGGCACGCGATGTGCATGTGGCGATCGAGGGACATCGACAAGCATACACTCGTGGATTCAAGTTGCCAAACCTCACATGACACATCTCACCGTCCTTAGCTTCCTTCAACCATAAGAATCTGGCAGAATCAACTGCTAGGCAACTCGTAACAATTAGGGGCGACAATCTAACCCCATCCCCCCCCCCCCCCCCCCCCCCCCCCCCCTCTCTCTCATTTTCTCTCCCTCTCTCTCCTTTATCTTAGTGAAAAACTAGGAGAAAATAGTGAAAAATTCCTTCCATAGCCCCAAATTTTGAGTTAGGTGGCTTCAAGTGCATCACAATTGGTAATTGTCGGTCCGACCGACAGGAACCAATAACTTTGTTGATAAAATCGAAAAAATATGAATTTCATAGTTTCTCAAGGTTACACAGTCGGTCAAAACTACAGGTTTGTGGGTTGAACCGACAGACCACTATTTATCTCATAATTCTGGAATTTACACTATTTTAGGGTTCTAGGGTCTGGTCCATGCATTCTATTGGTTAACCTACAGTTTGAATGTTGGATTTGATCGATGTGTTTTATAGGCTAAAAATTGGGGGAAGTTAAATCCTTACTTGATAATTCTATATTTATAATCAAAAGAACCCCAATTTACTCAATTAAGGGGGTTAATTAGAGAATTTCTACTTACCTAGTTACGGAGGCAACTTGACTTGGCAACGTGGCCCTGAACTTGGGCCCAACGGACGATTCGATGCATGTATGCCCCAATGCAACTCATGCAAGCAACTGAGCAGGTATTAACACCAGTCCGGACCTCAGAAACCCAACATACATACATCAATACACCAGAAAGGGTGCACACAACATGCATGCACCAATACGAAGACATGCGATGAGCATGCGACGATCGAGGGACATGCGACAAGCATACACTGGTGGATTTAAGTTGCCAAATCTCACATAACGCATCTCACTGTCTTTAGCTTCCTTCATCCATAAGAATCTGTCAGAATCAACCGCTAGAGAACTCGTAACTATTATGGGTGACAATCTAACCCCAATCCCTCTCTCAATCTCCCTCATTTTCTCTCTCTCTCTCTCTCTCTCTCTCTCTCTCATTTATCTTAGTTAAAAACTAGGAGAAAATGGTGAAAGCACCCTTTCGTAGCCCCAAATTTTGAGTTAGGTGGCTTCAAGTGCATAACAATTGGTAATTGGCGATCAGACCGACAGGAACCAATAACTTTGTTGATAAAACCAATAAAACAATTCTAGATTTATAACCAAAACAACTCCAATTTACTCAATTAAGGGTGTTAATTAGATAATTTCTACTTACCTAGTTACGGAGCCAACTTGACTTGGCAACGTGGCCCTGAACTTGGGCCCAACAGACGATTCGACTGCATGTATGCCCCAATGCATCTCATTGAAGCAACTGAGCTGGTATTAACACCACTCCGGACCTCAGAAACCCAACATGCATACATCAATACACTGGAAAGGGTGCACACAACATGCATGCACTAATAGGAAGGCACGCGATGAGCATGTGACGATCGAGGGACATCGACAAGCATACACTGGTGGATTCAAGTTGCCAAACCTCACATGACGCATCTCACCAGTCCTTAGCATCCTTCATCCATAAGAATCTGGCAGAATCAACCGCTAGGCAACTCGTAACAATTAGGGGTGACAATCTAACCCCGATCCCCCCCTCTCTCTCTCTCTCTCATTTTCTCTCTCTCTCTCTCTCTCTCTCATTTTCTCTCCCTCTCTCTCTCCTTTATCGTAGTTAAAAACTAGGAGAAAATGGTGAAAGCTCCCTTTCATAGCCCCAAATTTTGAGTTAGGTGGCTTCAAGTGCATAACAAGTGGTAATTGTCAGTCCGACCGACAGGCAGTGCAATAACTTTGTTGCTAAAACCGACAAAACATGAATTTCATTGGTTCTCAACGTTACGCAGTCGGTCAAACCTACAGGTCTGTGGGTTGAACTGACAGACCACTATTTATCTCATAATTCTGGATTTTTCACTATTTTAGGGTTCTAGGGTTTGGTCCATGCATTCTATTGGTTAACCTACGGTTTGAATGTTGGATTTGATGTGTTTTATAGCTAAAAATTGGGGAAAGTTAAACCCTTACCTGATAATTCTATATTTATAACCAAAACAACCCCAATTTACTCAATTAAGGGGGTTAATTAGAGAATTTCTACTTACCTAGTTATGGAGCCAACTTAACTTGGCAACGTGGCTTTGAACTTGGGCCAAACGGACGATTCGACACATGTATGCCCCAATGCAGGCTCATGCAAGCAACCGAGCAAGTATTAACACCAGTCCGGACCTTAACCCAACATGCATACATCAATACACCGGAAAGGGTGCACACAACGTGCATGCACCAATAGGAAGGCACGCGATGAGCATGCGACGATCGAGGGACATGCGACAAGCATACACTGGTGGATTCAAGTTGCCAAACCTCACATGACGCATCTCACCGTCCTTAGCTTCCTTCATCCATAAGAATCTGTCAAAATCAACCGTTAGGCAACTCGTAACATTAGGGGTGACAATCTTACCCCGATCCCTCTCTCTCTCTCTCTCTCTCTCTCTCTCTCATTTTCTCTCCCTCTCTTTCTCATTTATCTTAGTTAAAAACTAGGAGAAATGATGAAAGCTCCCTTTCATAGCCCCAAATTTTGAGTTAGGTGGCTTCAAGTGCATAACAATTGGTAATTGTCAGTCCGACCGACAGGAACCAATAACTTTGTTGATAAAACCGACAAAACATGAATTTCATAGGTTCTCAAGGTTACACAGTCGGTCAAACCTACAGGTCTGTGGGTTGAACCGACAAATCATTATTTATCTCATAATTCTAGATTTTTCACTATTTTAGGGTTCTAGGGTCTGGTCCATGCATTCTATTGGTTAACCTACGGTTTGAATGTTGGATTTGATGTGTTTTATCGCGCATTCTATCTAACTAGACCTTAGGATCTTAATAGACTTGAGATCTGATGATCTGGGTCCGAATGAGGCTATTGCAAGGGTTCAGTCGATCTATACTTAAACTTCAATTAGGGCGTGTTCATTTTGCTGTAAATGGGGGTAAATGCACGTAAGTAGATGTAAGAAGGTAATTATTATTATTATTTCCTTATGTTTGATTGAACGAGTATTTCATCCATATAAAAAGGCTTTGAAAATGGTTGGCATTCATTAGTGGGCCCCATTGTGATGTCCATGACATATCCACACCGTCCATCTATTTCATTGGAACATTTTAGGGCACTAGCAAAAAAATCAGGTAGATTCGAAGCTCAAGTGGCCCACACCATAGGAAATCGTGGTTGTAAATTTTTTTAACGATAAGCGTTCAATACACTGTTTCGTGTGGCGTGGTCCATTTAAATTTTGAATTTGCCTTAATTTTGGTTTCATCTACTAAAATCACCTCTCAAAATGGGTGGACGGTGTGGATAAGCCACATGTACCATAGCAGGCCCCATATGAAATTTGCACTCTCCTTGCGTGTACAAAAAGCAAACGGTCACCATCAACTTTGAAAATTGTGAAGGAAATTACATTGTAAATAATTATTACCTAATTACTCATATTTGCAAAATGTAAATGCAAAACAGATTGGCCCTTAGGTTCAAAGTTTCGAAACAATGATTTCACTCGCAAGGTCCGATGTTCTCGTGTGTGAGCACGTGCATGATTATACATTTTAATAAAAAAATCTAGCAACACCTGACGACATCCAGTACTTGGGTATGGGAGGGTCGGGGTGTTACTAGTACGTCTATACAAAGTTCAATTAGGTTCGAACTTTCGAAACAATGATTTCACTCATAAGGTCCGAGGTCTGAGGTTCTCATGCTCACAGTCTTCAAGATCAAGCACTATTTCTTTACGTCGTACTATCCGCTAACAAATGGGCTAGCCGAAGCTTTCAATACGACGAAAATCAAGCTCCTCAAGAAGTCTATGTCGGATAATAAGAAGGATTGGGATAAGAAGTTTCCCGAAGCACTATAGGCTTACCGAACGACACACCATACATCTATAAGGGCAACACCATACTCATTGGTATACGAGACTAAGGCTATATTCTCAATGGAGCTACAAGTAGAGTCTTTTTTAGTGTCAGTTTTGAGAATCACTTATAGACAGTCGGAATACTGAAAAATAGAATGGCTAAGTTGGATGCTCTTGATGAAAAGAGGCTTGCCGCGCAGCAATGTCTTGAGATGTATCAGAAACAGACGTAAGTCTTGTACGACAAGAAAGTCTGTCATAGATTGTTCATGAGGGGTGATTTGGTACTGAGGATGAAACGCCCACAGACATCCACACACAGTGATAAGAGTAAATTTGACCCGAAGTGAAATGAACGAAGTGTATTCAAATAAAGCGTATCGTCTTGTGGATTGCAAGGGGGTAGGGTATTAGATTCTCCATCAATGGCTATTCTTAAAGATATATTATCCTTAATAAATAAAGCATTATATATCGTATTGAATTGTAAATGCCTTGAAAGAGGAAAGTTGATGTTATAAATAGATATATGACAAAATGAAAAAAAAAAAAATTCAATACGTACGCGTTTGAGAAATTAAAGTCTAATGAATTGTTCTACAAATGATTACGCAAATTCAAAGTAATGACTAATGGACAACCTTGGAGTCAGAGTAATGCAACGCCACAACAATTCATCAGCACTCGAAGTGAAACATCATAGACCCAAGGGAAGAAAATTTATTATATGAAAAATGCTATTACATGTTACTTTCTTATTTCGTTTGTAGGATTCAGAAAATCATAAGAGTATAAACACAATCAACATAAGTTAGTACCACTGCACACAAGTTACCTAGTTCCAACCACTTATTTAACGACAGGAAATAGAGTTGAAGCTTGGCAGAAGAGAGGATGAGAAGGTCCTGGGGAAACGACCAAGGACTGGAAGAGCCTCCGTATCACCATCAAGCTTGTTGGCCAGTATCTTTAAGCCAAGGTGAGCAGATCCGAAGAGACGACCAAAGACTGGAAGGGCCTCTGAGTCACCATCAAGCTAACAATCCAAAAACGTCAGGCTAAGGTCTCCATTGTCTCGTTAACGAGTCCGGGAGTTTAGTCCTGCAACAGCTAGAAAAGTCAATCTTTAGATCTTTCACCTTCGTCCGGAGTTGCTCTTCTTTCGAAGCTAGTCTCAATATCTTAGATATATGATTACGAACAGAGTTGACTTCCTCCTCCTCGAGGATAAAGTCGACTGTAAGCTAGGTGGGTACCCCGTGAGACCTAGAACACTACCCCTCCAAGCTATTGATCGCAGTGATTCAACCCCCTCAGCTTCGCGAACTAGGGCTGCATGTTGAACCTCATGGTCCTGGTAAGCTTCTGTCGCCACACTTACCCAATCCCATTTATCAAGGAGAGAGGCTAATAGGGGTAGCTCGGCACACTCGAGTAATTCAAATTCCTCTTGAAGGGGGAGAGGAGTAGGCAACCCCATTAAGAAGTCCGTGAAAAAGTTAAGTCTGCGTGACAAGGCCGTAATGTTGTAGAGAGAGGAAGTGAAAGGAAGAGAGTCAAAGTTTAGGCATACCAACGCCCGAGGCATGTCAACACGGAGAGTGAGAAGAGCAGGCCAGGTTTTGAGGTCGTTCAAGATAAGCTAGCAGCTATTAGAGACACTCTCAAGTTGAAGCCAAAGAGGAAGAAGAAGCAGTAGAGCGCCAAAGTGTCAACCATGTTTGCATACAATAGAATGAAAGAAGCGTCGGAGGGGGCATCTGTTGGGGTCCAAAGTAGTGGATGCGCTGGAAGATGAAGCAACCCAGGAGAAGTTAAATCATCGCACGAAGGAAATGAAGAAACTGATCAAATGTACAAAAATTAAAGCAACAAGGTGCATGGGGAGGTGGATGCGCTGGGGCCCACCTAGTACACATGTGGGGCCCACAGTGAAAATCATAATGGAAAGAGGTAAGACCAACCACGTGGACCTGTGCCCGTCCAGATAGGCCTAACACATGTGTCCACGTCAGCTGGTGGGTCCCACGACTGCTTGAAATGTAAAAGGGGCCATCGTTTGGTCCCATGTAGGTGGCTGCATTGGCACGCTAAGTTCAGCGCGTGCTCAGATTCATAAAAAAAGTCCTAAGTGGATGCGTCGGTGGATGCACCAACCTCCATAGACAATCAACTTAAGTTAGATGCGCTGGTGCTGATTTTAGGTGCCCGAAGTGTATGCATTGAGCTCCCCCAGTGGATACGTGTCACGTGTCAAGTGTGGATAGGCAGTCCCTCCACAATTTTCGGCTATAAATACCATCGTTACGTCATTGACAATACATCTAGAGAGAAGTACGAGAGAGCATTATTGCGATCACTGGGTATTTCATTGTTGACCGAAATTCTCTAAATCCCTCATCGGAATCCCTCACCAAAACTTTCTGAAATTTCTTTTTCGACATTCGCAGGTGCGAAAGCATCATACATCCAGCATACCCACAAACGAAGAAGTACAAGGAGATGGAATGTTTGATGCATCCGCCAAGGGGCCCACCGCGCCTAGCCGAAGACATGCCCGAAAAATTATCCAAGTGGCCCAGTGCATGTGTCATGCTAGCCGGCACACTCGGCTGAGAGCCAAACGTATAAGCTAAGTTCAGAAGGTCCAGTGCATGTTCCACATTAGGACGGCACATCCATTCAATGATCAGAATTTAAGTGAAGGACCAAAGGGTCCAATGCTAGGTGTCGTAGCAATCGATGCATCTAGCGCGCCACCCGACCCGTCCGTTGCCAAGCCCATGCTCTCCGTACACCATGCACGTCAGCGCTAGGTGGATGCGTTGGGGTCCTGAGCCCAGCGTATGTCTCCCTTCCCCACCTTTTGACAATTCAACGCTCAATTCAATTCGCATGCGGTCCTGATCACCTCCATTGCACGGTCCATTTACCTGCCGGTGAAGATTCTGTTCTCATAAATGGATCATCTGTTAATCAGAATACACAATCATTACTATATAGTTGTATAATGACCCCTGATCTAAGGTGTGTCTATGTCAGAAGGGACTATGATCTACCATTAGAAACTGTATAAATCTACATTCAAAAATATCACCACAAAGTCAACGTTAAGGACTACTATCCTACACTGGTCAAATGTGTCATTCATTAGAATCGATATCTGTTAGTTGAGCTGTATGAGTCCATGGTCTCAGTTTGGTCTTCCCACAGTCTCAGACCGTCTCTATGACGGGAGCAGGCTCAGTGTCGTACCACTAGACTAATGCTCAGCTGTCTCTCAATTCAGACCTGAAACGACATGGTACATAAGCATTTGATCTGCCAAATAGATAGTCTTGTCCATACAATGCTTTATTTGGCCCTCAGCGGCCCCACATTACAACAGACATAGTCCTTTGCTAACATAGTCTTTGCCTTTTAATCAAGGGTCAATAATCATTTGATGCAATTGAGGACTTATGTTGGACCACGGCTTAGAATGTAAAGAATATGAAATCTCTGAAATAAAAAATTATTTTTGCGCCTTATATTTTATATACTTTTTTATGTTGTTTGTGAATGCCTATGAATTTTCATATCCCCAAGAGAAAGAAAGAATACAAAAAATACAAATACCAGCTAATTTTTCAAATCATGCTAATGGTCTGATCTGCAGTTTTAACAAGTCCAAGCTCTCTCTCTCTCTCTCTCTCTCTCTCTCTCTCTCTCTCTCGGTGGGTTCTTCTGTATTATGATCAATATATAGAGGATTTATTTTAGGGGTGCATATAGTATAATGCTTCACCACCCTATGACTTCGATGTACCCTACTATGAAGGAAGTCCATTGATCATTTTCGCACATGCATATAAATGTGATCTCATCCTTCCATTATCTAAGCCATCCACTATAGATCTACATCCAATGCTGATAAAGTAGTAGACCATTAGATCTCGGCCATCAAATCATCATTAAGTGGGATTAAAACAATAATAACAGTTGAAATAAAACTTTAATGGTTGGAGACTTTTTAAAACTGATTAAAACCTTTTAAGTATTGGGCCCATCAGTAAAATTATGTCTATTATGATGTATGGGGGTCGTCAATCGTTATTTCTGTTGAGGGGTCATCGTGGTTCGTGTCGTTTATCGATGATTATAGCAAGAAGGTTTGGATTTATTTTTTGAAAAATAAATCCGATGTCTTCATGACCTTCAAGTATTGGAAGGTGATGGTGGAGAATCAGTTAGGGCAGAAACTGAAAGTTTTAACAACCGACAATGGAGGTGAGTTCACTTCCAAGAAGTTTAACACATATTGTAAAGAGGGGGGATCGTGAGGCACAACATAGTACGTCACACGCCAGAGCGGAATAGTGTGGCAGAGCGGATGAATCTGACTCTCTTGGAAAGAGCTCGATACATGATTAGTAATGCTGCATTGGGCAAAGAGCTATGAACTGAAGCCATTAACACAACTTGTTACTTGATAAATCGGTCACCCTCTATAACAATTGAATGTAAAATTCCTAAGGAAGTGTGGAGTGGTCGTAGGCTAAACTACTCAAGTCTGCGAGTCTTTGGTTGTGAAGCTTACTCTCATGTACCATCAGTTGAGAGAGATAAGCTAGACCATAGAGCCAGAAAAGGGATCTTTGTGAGCTATGGTGATGGTGTGAAGGGTTATTGTATATATGATCATGTCACATAAAAGATCACCCTGAGCCGTGATGTCAAGTTCGATGAGGGCTCTTTATTCCATAAGGATGCTACAAAGAACTAGAAACATTAGAACTTGTTGATACACATGAAAACAGAGATAAGACACGGGCTGATACTGAGGCACAGACAGAGGTATAAGATCAGGTGCAGTAGCCACCTGTGCGAAGAAATCCACCCAGGGATCGTAGATTACCTGCCAAAGTACAGAGATGACTCGAACGTTGCATTCGCTCTCATTACGGATGAGGGGGATCCGTCTAACTTTGAGGAGGCACTACAGGATGTAGATGCTGGAAAGTAGAAGACGGCAATGCAAGACGAGATGGACTCTCTGTATAAGAATGAGACTTAGGAACTTGTAGAGCTTCCAGTGGGCCAAAAAACAATTAGGTATAAGTGAATTTTTCGGAAGAAACAGGATAAATACAATGCAAGGTTGGTAGCAAAATGGTATGCTCAGCGTGAAGGCGTAGACTTCAGTGAGATTTTTGCACCAGTAGTGAAGCAAGTATCTATCAAGTTTGTATTGGTGCTGGTTTCCCAATATGACCTCGAGCTTGAACAAATGGATGTAAAGACTGCTTTCTTGTATGGGGAATTTAAAGAGCAGAATTACATGGTGCAACCAGAAGGTTATACAGTGCAAGGGGCAGAGAACAAGGTTTGCAGTTTAAGGAGATCATTGTACGGTCTCAAACAGTCGCCTAAGGCAGGTGGTACAAGAAATTTGATTCCTTCATGATGAGTCAGGGCTTTTCCAGGAGTGAGTACGATCATTGTGTCTATTTCAAGACACTGAATGATGAGAAGTTTCTCATACTGGTGTTGTACGTCGATGACATGCTTATTGCCAGTTATAGCATGTCTAACATCGATATGTTGAAAACTCAGCTTTCAGGGACATTCAAGATGAAGGATCTCGGGGTTGCAAAGGGGATTCTTGGTATAGACATTCATAAGGACAAGAAGAGGAGCAGGTTGTGGTTATCTCAGGAAGAATACCTTGAGAAGGTATTGAAAAAGTACGAGATAGACAAGTCCAAACCGGTTAGCGTTCCCCACGCGGCTCACTTCAAGCTTTTTCTTAACATTGTCTCAAAACAAATGAAAAAAAGCATGTTATGCCTCATGTGTCCTATTCAAGTGTTGTAGGCAGTTTAATGTATGACATAGTCTGTACAAGACTAGATATTTCACGGGCTATGAGTGTTATTAGCCTATTTATGTCTATCCAGGGCAAACAACATTGGAAAGCTGTGAAATGGCTACTTCGATATATATATATATATATATATATATATATATATATATATATATATATATATATATATGCAGGACTACGTTTTGACCTTTGAAAAGTCCAAGGATAAGTTGGTTGGTTACGCCGATTCTGATTACGCAGGTAGTGTGGACAGCAGGAGATCGACTTCAGGGTACTCGTTTGTATTAGAGGGTGGAGCGATTAGTTGGACGTCTAAGCTTCAGTCTGTGGTGGCTCTTTCCACTACTGAAGCTGAGTATATGACGGTGACGAAAGCTTTCAAGGAAGCTGTTTAGTTGAAAGAAATGATAAATCAGTTAGGGCTTCAGTAGGAAGTCATACTGGTTAATTGTGATAGCTCAAGTGCTATCAATTTGGCTAAAAATTCTGTTTATCACTCACAGTACTAAACATATTAATGTGCGTCACCATTTTATTCGACAGGTGCCTGAAGAATGAGATGTGACTTTGGAGAAGATTCGCACTAGCGTGAATCCGGCGGATATGCTGACCAACGTGGTCCTTATAGAGAAGTTCAAGTTCTGCAGTAACTTCTCTGGGATTGAGGAGGGCTTGACGAAGACGTAGTGATGCATGAGAAGCGGTGACACTATGATTGACGAGGAGCTAATTTTGAAGAATAGAGAAGGTGGTTTGATGTTTTAATGCCTTGGTGGAGTTTGTTGAAAAAGCCTCAAATCAATGCAAATAGAGTCCATTGACTGGTCGGCCAATGGACAGCATTGCACAGAGGAGGCAGACAAATTCTGAAGGATCTCTGACCAGTCAGCCGACCGGTCAGTGGGAGGCCCTAACCAGTCGAATTAATTTGGCAGCAGCATGTTTTTTGCATAAACTCTCTGGATCGATTTAGTCAGTCGACGACCGGTCGGCCGATGTGCGGGATTTGAAATCCTTGCGCTGTTTCGCGCTACAAGTTTCTAATTCCGATTTTCCTCTTATAAATATGTTTCCTAATCGTGTTAGACAAGTATCTAAGCAATGCCTATGTGATCTAAACGAGATTAGGGTTTCGGGAAGAGAGGTTTGAGAGCTTTTGTTCATCTTTGGGATCTACTTGGGTAGATTAGCTCTGTAATCATCTGAGATTTATAATGGAGGTGTCACTTTGTGCCATGATTTTTCCCCGCAAGGATTTTCCACATAAAATTTGTGTGCTCTTGCGTTGATTGCTTTTGTGGCTGTGTGGTGATTGTTTGATCTTCTTCGGTGCTTCCGCTGACCGGATTTCCATCATAACACTCATACTCTAGCTTGATGGAAAGCATTAGTATTAGAGTGTGAATGTGTATGGATGTGTATAGTAATCAAACTATCTTACCCTTTTTTTTTTTTCTTTTTTTTTTTGCCAATAAATAAGGTGGGAGGGACCAAAAGACAATGACCCTAATTATACGGGAGGAAGTTCGTCCAGGTTAAGCCCATGGAGATGATGGTCCAGGACTCCAGGTCGTCAGAGCATGGTGATAGGCACGTGACGATGACGAGGAGAGAGGTCCCTAGCTATTCTGTTATTCAATGCAAAGAAAACATCCCAAATGAATATGGATAAAAAGCATTTTGTAGACAAATGTTGTAGAGGAATATGATGATCCAAGCCGTCCAACCTATGAGGCCCACCGTAGATCCACAACCATCAATAGATCAAATCGATCTAATGATCTTAACTACCTAATCGGACCTGCAAATACATGGTTAAGAACAAATAGTCCAAAGCCCTCCTATTGGACGGTCAGGATCATTTGATCGATGGGACATTTGGAACGGGCCTTGTCACCACTCCATCAGCGCAATTTGGAATGGGCCCAGCCCATGAAAATGGCCTGATTTTTTTCCATGTCTTTTGGTCCTATAGAGACGTCTCACGTGAACGGACTGGATTGCCCAAACACATCATCCTCACCGCATACACAACAGATACATTTGAACTTTGAGTTAGTCCATGTGGAGCCTATGGTTCGTTGATCTAAGCCGTTGATGTGATGGGTCTCATTGCACTGCAAACATCCCATTCACCAAAGTTTACCTGTCTTTTCATTCATAGCCCTCTATTTTCTGACCTTCAATAGAAGGGTGAGGAAGTTTCAGTCTGTTTAAATTTTCTGATGCATGACCCATCCAGAGAGGGGCCCACCATTTTCACATCAACGGTTTGGATCTCAATCATGGGCCCCACTTGTGCAAATTAAAAACCCAAGCATGACCGTGTTGGCCACATGGTGGGTCCCACCCAAAACATGGATCGGATGTCTAACAGCCGTACGTACAAGGTTGGCAACTTCATGTTGGTCCCAAACTGTTTGTTAATCCACTAACAGGCTACATAAATTTGCATAAATCTAGACCGTTGAAAATTTTGTCACAGTTGTAGATGCATCATGGCCCAAAGCTACACTAATCCGTTGATCCTAGCCATCCAAATTGGTAGCTGCTGTATCGATTTAAAAGAAAAAAAGAAAAAAAAAAAAAAAAAGCATATGCTTGAATTCAATGGCATTAAAATTGGGTAATTGATGGTTTTCTACCGTCGTTTGATAGCCACAGATAAGAGGCTTTGGGTGGGCCGGTCAGCAATTTTCAGGCCATGGCCCATCTGCGGTGGGTCACATGAATTGCATAGTGTGGACAGATGTTCATGCATTTGGAGTTTAAATATTTCTTTCTTGTCTGGACAGTTTAAATCTTGAGATCATCTCAGCAGGTGGGCCCCAATGGGATTACACATGCTGGCGATCCTGAGTCGAGATAAAGGCAAGAAGAACCAACCTGATTTCCATTTCCCAACAGTTTGCCTTGGTGTAGCCCACCTGAGTCATGGACCAGCCTATTTTTTGGACCTTGGGTCTAACATGGGCTGACACATCTAATAGTTGGAGTGGATTTCACGCCCAACTCATCGGAGTTGACCCAGCGCGACTAGGTGAGTTCGGACTCGATTCAGAGCCTGCACACGTGCCACCCTCGCAGACAAGTATCAGATCCATGCCATTCATCAGGTGGACAACCCTGTGAAGATGCATTCACCTAAACATCAAGCTGGCCCGTTCATCAAGCGAGCCACATGTACCTTTTCTTCCTGCCCAACTTGATGAGTGTACTAGATGAAGAGTGTTACTTGTGTCCGTCCAACTTAAGGAAGTTTTTCCATTTGGGCCCACTGAAAGAACGGTACAGATAAGAGTTTTTTTTTGTAAACAAGCATGTTGAAAAGGGTTCACACAATCCAAGGCGTCCATCCTACGGGCCCACCTTAGATGCACGGCCATCAATAGATCACATTAATCGAGTGATCTTAACTACCAGTTCTGACTTGCAAATGGAAGGTTAAGAACAAATAGTACGAAATCCTTTGATTGAATGGTCAGGATCATTTGGTGGATGCGACTTTTAGAATGGGCCTCCTGGTCTCTTTATTAGTGCAATTTGGAATGGGCCCAGCCCATGAAAGCCATATTTTGGATACCGACCTTCATTGTGAGGCCGGGGACCAAAAACTGCACCAATTGGATAATCCTGACCGTACGATTGGTGACCATTGGACAGCCATTGATGGGAATCTGGGGCCCATATATAGGGCCACAAAGAAAAGATCATCTGCTCATCATCTGTTGGGCTTCTATCCAATGGTGAAGAGCTTTGATTAGTTGTAAAACCCAGGGGTCCAACTCGGGTCGGGTTCAATCCAGGCTTGACTCGCCCAACTTGAAATTTTAGTCACGTTGGGTCGAATCAGGTTGGGTTGGGTTTCTAGTTTGGGTTGGGCTCAGGCTAGAAATTCTCAACTTGATCCTAGGTGGGGCTGGGCTCGGGTTGAGACCTTGGGCAACCCCACCCAACCCAAACTGACCCTATAGGTTAAGTTTCCATACTTGAATCAGAGCAGTTGAACAGTCCAATCAGTAGATCTGAACCATTCATTGAGTTCTATACATTTCATAGGGTACCAAGCAAAAAAAAAAAAAAAAAAAAAAGCACTGATCAGATGGTCTAATCCATCTTTGATTTGGCCTTATTTTCTGTTGCCGTCCTTTTTACAAGCCATGGATGGGATGGTGACGATTGCCTAACAAAAGTGAAGCATAAACAATCCATGGTGGCCCCTAATGGATCAAACTATGTAAAAAAATAAATGATTTTGATCATCCAACATAGGAACAGATACAAATCTTGGGTGGACCACACACCATGGAAAATAATGATGATTGACAGACACCATTAAAAAAATCCTAAGGCCCACTGTAATGTTTATTTGCCATCCAACCTGGTGATAAGGTCACACAGGCCATGGATGAAGGGGAAAACAAATATCATCTTGATCAAAAAAGAAAACTTTTGTGACCCACAAGAAGTTTTTAATGGTCAATCACCACTTTTTCTTGTGGTGCGGTCCTCCTGAGATTTGGATCTGCTTCACTTTTGGGCCCATGCCCTAAAATGATCTACAAAAATGGATTGACAATGTCGATGTACGATACATATATCAAGGTGGGCCCCACAGTCAGGCCGCACCTAATCCACTTCCCGTATTTAGGTTGTGGTAAACTAACATTTAATCTTTTTTTAATAACAGAATAGAAAGAATTGGGCTGACCTAAAATGAGTCAAACCTTGATGTGGACCACCAGCTGCGCCGTCCCAAATTAAGTATGGTATAAAAATCATAGTGGTGGGCACATACAAACAGAAAAATGATTGGGATTGAGACGTCCACCCTTGAATTTTATGTGGCACACTGATGATTATACAAAATCTAATCTAATCGTGAGGTAGCCCACTAAAATATATGCATAATGACAATAAGAGGCCCAACCTTGATTCAAGTGGGCCACCTGAATGGAAACCACTTTCGATGGTGACTATTGTGTTGTACACTTTTCAATCATGTGGCTCATTGGAATTACGGTTCCGCCAGAAATTTGGACCCTAGCCCTAATATGGGGGAACACACATGGTTGTTTGGGTAGATTTCACATGGGCTTTAAGGTTTAAAAGATGGCCTACCTTCATGCCCATGTGAAATCCACTTGGACCACTGTTTGTATCACTACATATTAGGCTAGAGGCCAAATTTTTGCCCAATCATAATTCCAATGGATCAAAGGTTTGGATCTTCTTCATTTTTAGTGGCCCCATGGAAGAATATATTCCAGTGGCATATTTGCTATTTTTGAAATTCGAACACTTGATATTCTACTTTGATATCATGTCAACTAACTACTTGCGGTAAAAGATCAAGCCGTTAGAAGATGACATATCAATGGTATGTCATGGGATTTTCACATAAGATAATAATAATTTTTACCATTTAAAAAATAGTTGCATATCCGGTAATAAAAGCAATGATTAATGAAGGGCCTTCATTCCTGCCTCAACAATATACTTATGAAAGTTTCAACACGGGGTCATAGGTTCAAGCACCCATTTTGGCGTGAGTGCATGGGTATATGTCAAGGGTATAAGTGTCATGTATTAGCAAAAGAAAACACACAATGATTAACAAAGACTTCAAAAATCATGTATTTTCTATGAGTTTAAGAATTAAATAATAATAAGATACATTTAAATAAGAAAATATTATATAATTAAGAATACTGATAACACAAAAGAAAATGAGTAAAATAAAAAATAATATTTGAGAATACTGATAACACAAAAGAAAATGAGTAAAAAATAAATATTTGGTTGAAAAATCCTTCTACCGGCAATCTATTACCCAATGGTATCCCTGCTCTCCCATTTTATTCTTAGCATTTCAGATCTCTGATCTTAACCTTGGGCCATAGCAAACCCGGTAAGGCTCCTCCCTAAGGGAACTCCTCATATCCAGTGGGCCAACACCATACAAATGAAATGGGCAGCTGTGAGGGACTCAGATTCCACAATCGGTACTAGAAAAGCTTTGTGGGCCCCACTATGATGTATGTGTTTAAACGATGCCGCTACATTCGTCTTATGAGCTCATTTTATGGCATGAGCCTAAAAAATGATTTAGATCCAAAGCTCAAGTGAACCACACCACGGGAAGCAGTGGGATAGTGATGCTGACAGATGTTTTCAATGGTAGGCATTCAATCCCCATTGTTTCCTGTAGTGTGGTCCACTTGAGCTTTGGATGTGCCTCGTTTTTAAGATAATGCTCTTAAATGAGATGGAAAAATGGATGGACAGTGTGGATAAAATACATATAGAGTAGTGGGGCCCACAGAGCTTTAACCAGTCCCAAGCCCGATACTGGAGGGGTCAGCACTGCGGAATCCGACTGCAGCTGTGAGAAGAACAGGCAGAGTGACTCATGAGGTGGGCCACCACTTTATAAATGGGATGGATGATTTGCTAAAAGAAAATTTAGTAAGAGGCCACGTTCAGTGTACAAGTGGAGCCCACATGATACACATAGCCATCCATAGCTACCGCTGCATCAGCCACTACTAAAACATGCTGCAAACTTACTAGGATACAGCACACCCGGTTTGGCACCTTGGATTTATTCGTAAATGGGTGTATTTCAAATCTAAATAGCTGTTTTCTTTATATTTGGCAGCCTCGGATTTGGAGGTAAATAGAATTGGAGGTATTTCAAACTTTGATGTGTTTTGAAATCTAGTAAAATACTGAGATTATGTGTGATCCGAGGAAATTGCCTTTTTTTTTTCTTTTTCTTTTTTTCTTTTTTTAGGGGAGGAGGGTCCCATATGTAACAAAGGTGTCTCTAGAATGCCAATCCATTAGACATATGGCACACTCATGATACCTCAAAACATCCAATTATTATCTACTTCACTAAAATCACATTAATAGAATGATATCAACCATTTAAACATTGGACATCTAAACAGACCATTTAAAAACGTCGGTAAGTCACCTGGTTGTGATCCTTGCATTTGTCGCTCACCAAGCTTAGAATTTATTTTTATTTTTATTTTTTTTTGCACCAAAGTATATATTTTAATAGGCTTATTACAGTCATTTTATCAAATATCACACACACACTAATTTGGAATATGAAAGTTAATTTAGTTAATCAAATATAAGTCCCATAAATATACCGAAGAATTTCAATGTCCAAATACAAGCCAATTAGAACATTTGTATTCCATTCCATTTCAACCAAACACATATGAGGATTCAGAATCACTTTGATTCCAATGCAATTGTGATTTGGATTCCAACTTATTCCAAGTCCAAGTTCCCAAATGGGCCCTTAGTAACTAGGAGTAGAGAAGGTCTTTGGGCCGTTGGATCCAAGGTCATGTTTGGTGATCCAAACTGTTCACATAATAGGCCTCATTGGGCACAGGACACCCAATAGAAAGACTCAAATTAGAATATTTTAACACTTTGATCATTTAACTCTTCTTCTCTTTTATAAATTTGTTTCTTAACCGCTGTTTTGTGGACCATTAATTTGAGTGTAGGATTTTCGAATCTTGAATATTTTGGATGCCACATTTATCCGTGCAACCTATCTCATCCACAGTTTAGATGGCTAAACACAACCCACGATCCAACAACTACCGTCCCATGGATCAATGCCACTATGATTGTAAAGTTCACTGTGATGTAGGGCTGGTCATGAGCCGAGTCAGCTCGAGAAACTCAATCGACTCGACTCGAAAAGCTTGCCTCGGCTCGACTCGACTCAGTAAAACAAGTCAAGCCAAGCTTCATTTAGGAGCTCGAGTCAGAAATCGAGTCAAGTTCAACCATTGGATTACTCGACTCAATTCGACTCGAAACTCGACTCGATTCAAGCTCGAGCTCGACTCGTTTCACATATATTTGTTAAAATAAAAAAAAATTAAAAAAAACCCTAATCTTCTTATTTCTTGGTTCTCTCTCCCCCCCTCCCCCACACATACATTGGGGTCCAAGCTTAGGACATATAAAACCCTCACACATTGGGTGGTTTCTTAATCCTATTATTTTGTTTTGGTAAGAACATTCCTTGTTGAGCATATATGATGAATTGAGTAATTTCAAGTACAAAACATGGTGAGCACACAGTGGTTGTGTGTTTTACACGCTACACAAACACAGGTGCTACTGTGTGACCACACACCATACATATCTACAAAACAGGGGCTATGGTTAGACCAAACACCATATGCAGCTATTGATTGCAATTTTACGAGGGAGGTGGTGCATCTGATCCATGAATCAGCTGGGCCTCATCATGAAGATGGTCCACATAATAATTAGGGTAGTCCATTCACGTGGTGAGCTATGCATGTACTTTGTTAATTATGGTTCATAAAATATTACTAATGGTCTGCATTCAATGCATGTGTGACTTAGCCAAAGAAAAAACCGGTCAGATCTATAATGGTGGCGTCCCACTTGTAGAAATACTATTCTCCCCTAATATATGTGTGACTTCTCGAACTTAATGTTATTGACTTTTAATTTGTATTTTGTAGTAAAAAAATATAATAAATTGTGGTGGGAGCAAGCTCGACTCAACTCGAGGTAAGCTCGCCTCAACTCAATTCACTAGCTCAAATATAATAAATTGTGGTGGGAGCAAGCTCGACTCAACTCGAGGTAAGCTCGCCTCAACTCAATTCACTAGCTCGCCTCGAGCTCGCCTTGAAAGTTTTAGCAAACAAGGCAAGCTCCAATGGTAAGCTCGAGGGTGAGCTCGAGTTCGAACTCGAGGAGAGCACAGATGAGTCAAGCCAAGCTTGGCCCCCCTCGACTCGACTCGGCTCAATGTACAGCCCTACTGTGATGTATGTGTTTTATATTCATGTCGTCCACCCATTTTTCCAGCTCATCAGAGGGTGTGGGCCACATGCACCCATGGGAAACAGTGGTGATTGAACACTCACCATTAAAAATCTCAAGGTCACAAAAGTTTTGGACCAAGTTAGTATTTGTCTTTTCCCTTTGTCCAGGTCTCTATGACTTTATCAACAGGTTGGATGAAAAATAAATGTTATGGTGGGCCCTAAGAAGCTTTTAATGGTGGCCGTTCAATCACCATTGTTTCCTATGGTGCAATCCACCTGAGATTTGGATCTGCTTCATTTTTTCGATCATGCCGTAAAATGAGGCAAAATAGATGAACGGCATGAATATAAGGCACATATATCATAGTGGGCCCTACATTTATGGATCCACCGACCTTGGTGGTTCCCCATTCCAAAGTTGTATTCAAGCAAATTAGTGACCATTGTGTGACAGATTTGTAGGTAGGGCCATGACTAAAACAACAACACATGCACATTACATATACAATTCTTTGGGGGCTACCATGTTCTATGTGTGACATCCACTATATCTATTAGATGCGCTCCTTGATGCTAGACCCTATGGCAAAAAATCAGCTAGATCCACAACTTCAGTGGGCCACAACACAAATAACAAAGGGAATGAGAATATCACCATAGGTTCTGAAATTGTGTTTGTAGTCTAACAGGACACCACACAATGTTGCGAAAGCTTAATAGAGCTTAGAATTATGGTTAAGTCCTAGATGAGGGTGAGTAGGACCACTTAAAAATTCTTACATAATTAAAATAAATTACTAATTAAAATTAATTAAGGTAAATAACACTTAGGCTTCTAAGTTGAATATGTCCAATCACATAAACTACAAAAGATACAACAATATAAGTAACTAGTCTATAGGTAGATAATGAGCTTGTATGTGTGCATTCAAATTAAGAGCTTAGCATATAATTCAATTCAAGCATTCATTTCATTCAACTAATCAAACACATAGCATGAATATGAAATGTATACAATTAACAATTCCAAATACAAACATGTATAGTAGTTTAGTTTTCTTACTCTACTCTCAGCGGATGCACTCTCGTCAAATGTATAAATATTCACTATCTCGGAGGTTTCTGATAGGTTCACCTCTAACCTTTACAGTCCTACATAAGGGAATTTGCTGGACAATTTTGGCCATGTTCGATCGATCAAGGATACCCTTGACCAATTGACCAAACTCACATAGAGTTTTAATGTTTTGAGTTATTTGATTTACAATGGATCTAAACCTCTTTTAGCCTATCGTATCATGTTCCAATTATGCTCTCAAAGTTGGGGAGTGATTTTTTTTTTTTTTTTTTAAGTTTACCAATTTAGAAACAATCATATAAGGCTAAATTGTTTTAGGTTTAATGTTAGGGTCACTAAGGTACACATGTCTTTGGTCTTCAATTTCCAAGGATTCAATCGACTCCTTGACACACTAACTCAAATGATTGATAAACAAGTGCACAAATAAATGCATTAACAAGTTTATGAGTGGGGGGCTATCATGGTGTATATCTTTTCATCAAACCCACTCATCAAGTGTGACTCAATAGAGTGAAGGGAAGATAAAAAAAACAAACAAAAAAAAAAAAAACATCAGCATTATCCAAAACTTAGTAGGCCACAAAATGCATGAAGTTGGAGATTTTAGGCGTAATTTTACATTTTTCCTCTTGGTGCGGCCCGGCTAAGTTTTGTTTTTTAAACTTGCTGGTGTGGCCCATCTAAGTATTTTTGGTCAGGCTAATATTTGAATGTACCATCAGCATAGGGTTGTCTCCTGACAGACGGAGTGGACTTAGCATATACAACATAATGGCCCCAAAAGAGAGGTATTGTAGATTATTTCTTTCTCTCGAGTACACGTGCTTATACATCAATCTGGTCCATCCATCAAATGGACCGTACAATGGACGGCTTCTTTTTGAAAAAAATTCAGAGCAATTAGAAGATCCTAGCCATCAGTTTTCTTCAAATCTGGGCTCTCGGTACAACTAGGGCTGTCGGTTGGGTCAGAGACAAGTAACAAACTAATCCTCGTCCTTCGCGCCACATGAAAGAAGCCTTTTGTCAGACTTTCTCATTTGGATTTGAGGAGTCGTACCGTATCTTTGACCGTCTTTCACGTAGATTCTCTTCTACTGTTCGTAACAAGCCTTCACCCTCTCCCACCGTACACGTACGCCGTATCCGTACCTCAACCTCATACTTCTCCGTATGCTCTTCCCATACGTCCTTTCATTCGACACGTACCAGTACACAGACAATTCCGGCTGGGACCCACCTTAATATAAGTATTATATCCACACCGTTCATTCGTTTCTCAAGCTCATTTTAGTACATGAGCTAGAACATGACTCATATACAAAATTAAAGTGGACCACACAACAAGAAACAGTGGGGATAACGGCGATCTCCATAACCTTCCTAGGGCCCACCTTGATGTTTATTTTCGATCCAACCTGTTCATAAGATCACTCGAGCATGGATGAATGGATAAATGGAAAACACAAATTATCAGATAGATCAAAAACTTTTCTGGCACTAAAAAATATTTCAACGGTGGTCGTCAGTATTCCCACCTTTTTCTTGTGGTGTGGTCCACTTGAGCTTTGGATCTGTTCTATGTTTGGGTTAATCACCTAAAAGGAGCCGGCGAAGCAGATGGACGGGTGGATATAACACAGATATGACGGTGGGGTGCCAGTAGCTGGTGCTGCACGAATCCTTGCAGCTTCCAGCTGCAGGCAATCCGCTTCCTACAACGAGAATATCTCAAATGGAGGCGTGATTTGGCCATTCAGCGTCTGATACGCTGCAACGGTTGATTTGGCGAATTGTACACGTACGAGATAATACACAATCATGGAGGCGAATGGCCAGTGACTTATCCTGTCGTAAGAAGTTATGTAGGACCTACAAGGATTCACGTGATGAATCCACTCCGTCCATCAGTTTCTCAAGATCATAATAGGACAGGAGTCCAAAAAACAGGCAGATCCAAAGCTCACGTAGGTCACACCACATGAAAAATTGGGGATTGAACGCCCACCATTGGAAACTTTGTGAGGTCCACATAATCTGTGTATCAATATGATATTTGTGCCTACAGTTAAGAGTGGTAATAACCCTACGAGGGGTTTGGATCGCATATAAACATCGTGGTAGGCTCCAGGAAGATTTCGACGGTGGACATTTCTGTTCTCAGTGTTTCGTTTTGTGGCCCACCTGAGTTTTGGATTGACTGAATATTTTGTCCTCCTGTCCTATTGTGATCTTGAAAAAACGATGGACGGAGTGGATTTGTCACAGGAATCTCTCTGGGCCCCACATAACTTCCTAGGGCCAAATCGCGACTGTTATCTGGTGGGCCCCACCAGGTGGATTACATGGGATGTAAGTTCACCCAGTGGGCCAGACGTTGGGACAGAAATGGAAGGTTAAGAAAAAAAAATGGTGAATGCCTACTTCGCACGTGGAAAAAAGGCGCACGCGCGTGTGATATCGGAGCCGCTTATGAGGCAAGCCCAACGGTGTAGATTGCATGTCTTAAATATCAGATCCACACAATAATCAGGTGGGCCATATGTGTGTCCATAACAAAGATTGTTGATCAATTTCTCACACATGCTCGTGGATTTTGAATAGATGTGGGCCATCGATGATCATAACCGCATTATTTCTTACATATGGAATCAACGGAGTGGGTATAGCCTGATGAGCGGATCAGATTCCACACACGTGTACCCTGTTTCTACCCTTGATCAGATTCCACACACGTGTACCCTGTTTCCACCTTGATTGAAAAGTGCAATTAGCATTTCTGAAAGAGCAACTGAACCGAAGTCCAAACTCGATGTACTTATATGGCCCAATAGATGAGCGGACCGACTGGATTTTTCCACGCTGGATCTCGATTGTGGTGGCACATCTAATGAGCGGTTTGGATCTCGTGCATTGAGATGCATGGCTGGGATTACAGTAGCGAGTGCACTCGCCGGACTGCACTTTGCATTTCTCCAACGAAATCGTCAGTAAACTTTTATTGTATCCAGTAAACTCTTTTGGGCCCACCAATGTATGTAGTTTATCCACGCCGTCCATCCGTTTTTCCAGATCATTTTAAGGGTTGAGACCAAAATTTAATCATATCCAAAGCTAAAGTGGACCCCACCATATGAAACAGTGGGAATAATGATTTCCACCGTTGAAACGGGCTCAAAGAGATGTTTATTTGTAATCCAACCTGTTCATAAGATCACACAGACATGGATGGATGAAGGGAAAATACAAATATAAGCTAGATCGAGAACTTCTGATAAGAATTTTTCAACCGGTAGATGTTCAATTCATAATGTTTTCTGTAGTGTGGTCCACTTGAGCTTTTTATATGGTTTATTTTTTGGGCTCAAGCCCTAAAATGATAAGGTAAAATGGATGGACGGAGTGGATAAAATATATAAATGACAGTGGACCCCACATATTTTACTCCGTACACAATCGGCTTCCTTCTCCATCGGGTACGGCACCTACTGAGGACTTTGATGAGTCGCAAATGCAGACAACCAATGGAAACTCGACACGCTTGAAAAGCGGTCGTGCCTATGAAGCCGATGTGATCATGGTCACCTAATATCCGTGGAATGTCGGAGCACCAGAGCGCGCCACGTATGAGGCTGTGGGTCCCACACGATATTCCAAAGTTGGTTTTGCTTACGTGTTAATAGTTTCCACGTGTCTCGTCGGGCATGCCGAATAACAGTCCTAGGATTGTTGGTCCTTCTTTTGGCTGACGTGTCGGCCTATGATTGGGCAGCCGTGGTTGGACGAATGAGACAGACCGTAGAATCCGGTTCATGTTAGCGTGGATTAGACAACATGCTGTCCGAAAAATCTATGGAGATTTCTTGTTCCAATACGTTAAGACTCTGATGGTTCATACGCTGGCACTGAGAACTTGTACACGTGGCATACACATAACTCGAGGTAAATCGTCCAAGTTGTGGGCCCCAAATCAGATGGATTATAAATCAGAAATTGGACTGATTTTGATTGAAATGAAAGTAGTTCGAGTGTCCACTGCTCAAAGCTTAGTTTAAACGGACGCGAACTCACTCGGTACTCAGTAAACTCTGTGGGGCCCACAGATCATGTATGTGTCTTATCCACTCTGTCCATCCGTTTTATCAGCTCATTTTAGCTCATTAGTCCAAAATCGAAGCATATCCAAATCTCAAGCGGACCACACAACAGGAAACAGTGGGAAAATGATGTCTACCACTGAAACCTTTATGGGGCCTACAGTGATGTTTATTTGTCATCCGACCTGTTCATAAGGTTACATAGACATGGATGAAGGGAAAACCCAAATATCAACTTATACAAAACTTATGTGAAACCCAATTAGTTTTGGACAGCAGGTGTTCAATTCCCACTGTTTCCCGTGGTGTGGTCCACCTTGAACTTTGGATATACTTCAATTGATGAGGCTTAGGTCAAATTGGCGTTTATGCTAATCGCATGGATGCTCGGTACTAGGCTTGGAAAGGCTAGACCCTCGACGCTCAAGTATTACAAGTAATGCCCCGAAAACCCAAACCCAAATACTCTGTAGTACATTCGTTAAGGCATTGCTAGACATGAAACCAAATAGGAACCTCCATCTTGTTAGGCTTGATGACCCTCATGGGTCGTTTAGCCAAGGTGGGGTACTAAGTTGTACAACTTAGGCCCAAAGTATTGACACATGTGATGTGTGAGTTCGTCAAACAATGTCAAAAAATAAGTGATTTATGTCCTTTTGAACTTTTCCTAAGTTGTGGGGTTTGAACCGTCGAAACGCTATGAAACTTTGGGCCCTAGCTCTACGTAATTTCCCATGTAGTTCCCTAGAGTCATGGCTCCGATCGACAATCAATGACTGTTAAACAGGTATCGTATCATAATCATTGATCACCGCATCTGAAATGCAAAGGAATGAGACATTATGTAGATCTCATCTAGTTGTAACTATCACATGGTCTAGATAGACCCATGTGGATCCCAGTGGGCCCTAGTGATGGAATTAACCTCCCTTAGGACTAAATACCCAATAAATAACTCACCTAAAGTCATTTGGTACCCATTTGGCACTATAAATAGGATTAATTTGGGGCATTTCTCTCCAAATCCGATTTTTCAAACTACCAAGGGTGGAGAGAGAGAGAGAGAGAGAGAGAGAGGTACCCATTTGGCACTATAAATAGGCTTAATTTGGGGCATTTCTCTCCAAATCTGATTTTTCAAACTACCAAGGTTGAGAGAGAGAGAGAGAGAGAGAGAGAGAGAGAGAGAGAAGTTAAGGGAGAAAGAGGGAGAAGAAGGTGAGCTTGAGATTGAGTGTGGTGTTGCTTGTGCAATCCAAAACCATCCCCTAGGAGAAGGTGATTGGTTGCTCTAACCTTTGAGTCGTTGTCGTTTCCCTTGCGATCAGAGGTAAGACTTGAATTATGCCTTCCGTTCCAATGTATTCTAGGGTTGAGCTTGTAGATCTCACCCTAACCTTGTCTTGTATCTAGGCTTTGCTGATTTTTGTTAACGCAAACCCTAGGCGTTCAGACGATCAAGAAACCCTAAACCCTAAGGTGTAGATTATACTTCTAGATTTACATTTATCAACCTTAGACGGCGTTAGAGAATTATCAGTGGTTACGGGTAGGATTCATGAGTGTTGAATGTTTTTATTGCTTTATTAATTGCAACTGTTGATTTGTGCATAGTAAACTCCGTGGGGCTCACATATGATGTATGTGTCTTATTCATGCTGTCCATCCGTTTTATCAGCTCATTTTAAGTGCATTAGTCCAAAATTGAAGCATATCCAAATCTCAAGTGGACCACACCACAGGAAAAAGTGGGAAAATGATGTCTACCACTGAAACCTTCCTAGGGCCTACAGTGATGTTTATTTGTCATCCGACCAGGTTCATAAGGTCACGCAGACATGGATGAAGGGAAAACCTAAATATCAGCTTGATCCAAAACTTCTGTGGCCCCCACCCAAAAAGTTTTCAACAGCAGGTGTTTAATTCCCATTGTTTCCTATGGTGTGGTCCATTTGAACTTTGGATATACTTTAATTGATGAGGCTTAGGTCAAATTGGCGTTTCTGCTAATCGCATGGATGCTTGGTGCTAGGCTTAGAAAGGCTAGACCCTAGTTACCCTACTTGTCGAATCCAAACGCTCAAGTATTGCAAATAATGCCTCAAAAACCCAAACACTTTGTAGGCCATTCGTTAAGGCATCACTAGACACGAAACTAAGTAGGAACCTCCATCTTGCCAGGCTCGACAACCCTTTGGGTCGTTGAGCCAAGGTGGGGTACCAAATTGTACAAGTTGGGCCCGGAGTATTGGTACATGAGATGTGTGAGTTTGTCGAACAATGTCAAAAAAATAAGTAATTTATATCCTTTTGAACTTTCCCTAAGTTGTAGGGTTTGAACCATCGAAACGGTATAAAACTTTGGGCCTTAGCTCTAAATAATTTTCCGCATAGTTCCCTAAAATCGTGGCTCTGATTGACGATCAATGATTGTTAAATAGGTATCATGTCGTAACCGTTGATCACCGCATCCGAAATGCGAAGGAACGAGACCTTAGGTAGACCTCATCAAGTTGTAACTATCTCATAGTCTAGATGTACCATGTGGATCCCGATGGGCCCTAGTGATGAAATTAACCTCCCATAGGGCTAAATACCCAATAAATAACTCACCAGGGCCATTTGGTATCCATTTGGCACTATAAATAGGCTTGATGTGGGACATTTCGCTCCAAATCTAATTTTTCAAGCTACCAAGGTTGCGAGAGAGAGAGAGAGAGAAGAGAGAGAGGTAAGACTTGAATCATTGTCGTTTCTCTAGGAGAAGGTGATTGTTGCTCTAGCCTCCGAGTCATTGTCGTTTCCCTTGCAATCAGAGGTAAGACTTGAATCATGCCTTCCGTTCTAATGTATTCTAGGGTTGAGCTTGTAGATCTCACCCTAACCTTGTCTTGTATCTAGGCTTTGTCAATTTCCGTCAACACAAATCCTAGGCACTCGAACGATCGAGAAACCCTAAACCTTAAGGTGCGGATTATACTTCTGGATTTACATTTATCAACCCTAGACGGCGTTAGAGAATAATTAGTGCTTACGAGTAGGATCCATGAGTGTTAAATGTTTTTATTGCTTTATTAATTGCAACTGTTGATTTATGTATAGTTAGGTACCATGAGTGTTTGATTAAATGCTTGAATGACATAAATTTTGTAGGTTAGCATGCCTTTATGACTTAATATTTACTTGGCATATTAGAGTGTGAATGATGTTGTTATGTTTGTTTGATCATACTTGATGGGTAGATCAAATGCCTATGAACATGCTCTATTGATATAAGTTGAGATATAGTTTTTACTATGAAGAGGTTAGCCAAACATATCATGTTGGGGTAGCCTAGTTGAGTTGGCTACTCAAACTAGTTTGATTGATCGGGGGTAAACTCAGATGACTGACAGTAGTTGGAATACGTGGGTTGCTTTGCGCCCATGCCAATCCGATCGAAGTTTGGTCATGTCAATCATATATGTCTAATGCATAGTTTAGTTTATTCTTAATCATGGATTGAATCACGTTCTATTGAATCGAAAATACTATTGTTGCTAGTGGAAATGAGTCCACCTATAACGATCATTCTTGCATTGTGGGTGCCTGATTGATTATTAGAAATACCAGTGCACCATGTGATGGTTAGTTGAACCTTGCCCAAGACATACATTGTGAGTGATATAATGACATTCATGCACTAAGTAAGCTAGCCTATGAACATGTATGTTTTTGTGCATATTCGTTATCTAAGCCTATATTTTGATAACATGCTTAACTTAGAATTGTAATACCACTGAGTTGATCACTCACTCACGCCTAGGACGGTATTTTAAAACATCAACCAGACTCTATCATAGATGTAAATACCCTTGATGAAGATGCCTTACAGGAGGAATTCGAAGACTTTATCGATGACGTTTCATATTTCAAGTTCTTGGATGGTCAGGATTAGCACGAGGTGCTAGGCCTTTGATATATTTTGGGAGCCAATGGCTTGTTGACATTTAGACCCTTTTTGTACATGTATTCACAAGGCCACCTGTTGTGTGTGGGCCCCTTTATTTTAGATGATTGATGTATAACTTTAAATGATGGGTCAGGTACAAATTAAATTTCAATATTTACTTATTGTTTACATTGATTTTAAACTTGCCTCTTGATACCTGTTTAACTTTAAATTCACTAATCACACTTCATATAAGCATAGTAACAATTGAAATTTTGAGAATCGAGGGTTATACTCGGATCTCAAAATTCGGGGTATTACATGAAGGCATTTGATTCCTCCCATGATGTGTTCAAGGGGGGACCCACCTGAAGAACGGACCAGATCAGGCACAATGCAAAGTGATGGTTCGATCTAAAGTAGCATCTGGTGCAACCCATTCCGAGTCATAAAGGGGCCCGAGTCCAGTCTTTTGAAAGGAGCCGAATACTTCCATCCGTGCATTTTCAAGTGAAAAGGCGTATGACATCGCTTTTGGAAACTTGCGACTTTCTCGGTCGGTGTAAATAATATTTTCTAATCCCCACGTGCTTAGAACACATGTACAAGATCTGAACCGCTCAATCATGGATGTCATTTAATAATCAGATGAGGACCGTTGGACGGAGCTGATGTCACACAGAATCGCAGTGGGTCCCACAGAGCTTATGGTTAAGGGTCTCCACGCAACGGGCGCGGATTGGGTACTAGTAAGGGGCCCACCCTGTTGTATGTGTCTTATCCACTCCGTCCATCCGTTTTATCAACTCATTAATTTGTGGGCCCCACAGTTTACTAGCGTGCTGTGGAGAGATGGCTCTACCATACCATCTTCCATGGAAAGCTTGTGATTGTATCGTGAATATCATTGGTTCCAAAAGATAAGTGGCTCATGATAAAGGAGAGACAATGCCCCTGGGACAGTTTAACTGCTCAATCAATTGATCTGCACCGTCCATCACATCCTTCAAACATTCATGAGCTACTATGCAAAAATTCTTCCTAAGTGGACAATTATGATTATTCATTCCCTAGCCTGTAAAATGGACAGCTAATGTCACTTACGAAAAATGATCCATGTATACCAATAGTTGATCAATTAAAATATTGAGTGGTCCACATTTGGGGGGGGGGGGGGGGGGGGGGGAAGAATTGAACAAACAGTAGACAACCTTTTCTGGGCAGACCCAAACGGATTATAACAAACAGCAAACAGACCTAACCACAGATAGCACAAACAGCAAACAGACCTAACCACAGATAGCATGGACCTAGCCAGATTAGACCAGGACTAGCCCACCGTACGCGGATTAGCTACTGAACTTGACAGTAGAGAGTTTAGCTGCTGAAGCGACTTCACTTGGAGAGATCATTTTAGTTCTTGAGCCAAATAATGAGGCAGATCAAAAGTTCAAGTGGACCCACCAAAGAAAGTAGTGGGGCCAGTAACCCCTACCGTTGAAACCTTCCTAGGGTCCACCATGATGTTTATTTGAGATCTAACTTGTTTATAAGTTAACACAGACATGGAATAAGGCAAAACACAAATATCGGATTGATCTAAAACTTCTGTGGCCCAAAGAAGTTTTTAATGGTAGGCGTTCAATCCCCACTGTTTTCTGTGTTGGGGTCCACTTGAACTTTGGATCTGCCTCTTTCTTTTGCTCATGCCCTAAAATGATCTCTCCAAATGGATGGACGGTGTGGATACAACATATACATCATGGTGGGGCCCACCGAATGTGGTGACGTCACTTCAGTAGCGGTCTCGCTACTGTCATGTTCAGTAGCTAATCTGCGTCCCAGCCGGACCTACACTGCTGTACGGGCTTGAACCTTTTGTGCTACTACAAAACAGCCCCATGCATAGAAGGAGAAGCGGATTGCCGTTGGCATGACAAGTCCCATGCTCTATGGGGCCCACCTTAATGTATGTATTTTATCCAAGCCGTCCATCGGTTTTTCCAGATCATTTTATGGCGTGGGGCCAAAAATGATACATATCCAAATCTCAAGTGGACCACGCCACAAAAAAAAAGTGGGAATTAAACACCTGCCGTTGAAAAATTCCTAGGGCCCACCTTGATGTTTTATTTTACATGCAACCTGTTCATCAGGTTACACAGACCTGGATGTACAGAAAACATAAATATAAGCTTGATCCAAAACATCTGTGGCCCCCCAAGAAGTTTTCAACGGTGGACTTCAATCCCCAATGTTTTCTGTCGTGTGGCCCACTTGAGATTTGGATTACCTAATTTATTATCTCATGCCTGTTAATGAGATGGAAAAACATATGGACGGAGTGGATAAATCACATACATCATGGTGGGCCCACAGAGCTTCCAGACGAAGGGTGAGCACTAGTTATATGGTACAGCGCGGTAGAATAAGAATATGGTAGAGCCATCCTTTCTTGGTACACACTAGGGTGAAAGAGAAATCTTTACCGTCCATCTGTGGGACCTAAATGTGTTAGAAAATAAGCCAGAAATTTTATGAATTTAATCACCAGTCTTTAAATCTACGGTTGAAAATAAAATTGATCAATGATTTACACTCATTGTAGTGAAAAGGTTGATGGCTATGATTGTGCCATAACTATTGAACTGGGTCCATCTGACGAACTGTATGAACGGTTCTGATTGTGAAGTCACTGTGCATGGTTTACAGTAGAGAAATAGTTCATATTCCAGTTCTACCTGCTCTGCCGTATCAATCGTTCTGACCATCACCCATTCGAACGACACTGGCATGTGGGGGCGGGGAGATACACGTCAGAGCCGGAAGAACCGGATTATGACGGAGCAATCTCTCTACAGTACATGTGGCTGTGAAATGTATTGATCAGAGCCGTCCATCTAGTGGGCTCTATCATGAATGGCATTAGTTTCAAAACTCACGCCAATTGGACAATTCTGCATGGCAGATTTCTCCAATTTTCGTTGATGAATGTTTTGCCATTTTAACTATATCCATCTCAGACCGTCCTTTTGAAGACCACGGATTAGGTGAGACCCCTGACTGTGGGGCTCACAGTGATGTATGTGCCTTAAATCCACACCGTCCAACCATTTTGAAAGCTCATTTTAAGATATGATCCCAAAACTGAAGTTGACTCAAATCTTAAGTGGACCACATTACAGGAAATAGTCGTGATTGAATCGCCACCTTTAAAAACTTTATAGATTCCACCGGAATGTTTATTTGCATCCATGTTGATAAGGTCACAAACACCTGAATGAAGAGACCAGACAAATATCATCTTGATCCAAAGCTTTTATGGCCCACATGAAGTTTTTAATATTCAATCACCATTGTTTCTTGTACTAAAGTTCACCCGGGATTTAGAAACAGTCATGATTGAATCTCCACCATTAAAAACTTCATAGATTCCACCGCAATATTTATTTGCATCCACGTTGCTAAGGTAATAAACAACTATACGAAGAGAGACAAATATCATCTTGATCCAAAGCTTTTGTGGCTCATAAGAAGTTTTTAATAGTCAATCACCGTTGTTTCCTGTACTATGGTTCATTTGGGATTTAGAATTGCTTCATTTTTTAGATCATACCCTAAAGTGAGCTTTCAATACGGATGGACCGTGTGGATGTAGTCACATACATCACAGTGGGCCCACAACATGGGTCCCAACCCAAAGCCGATTAGTTGTTACTTGGGAACAGCTCAGTGGGTGTTACCCTAACCATGTGGGGCCCACCTTGATGTATTTGTTATATATCCATGCCGTCCATCTGTTTGTACATCTAATTTTAGGACGTTATGCCAAAGATAAGAAGCTCCAAATCTCAGGTGGACCATACCACTAGCATCAGTGATAAATGACCATTAAAAACATTTTGTGGGCCAAAAACATTTTAGATCAATCGGATATTTATTTATTTTTCCTTCATCCAGATCTTCTTGACATTATCAACAGGTTGGATTGAAAATAAACGTTAATAAAATCATACGATGGGCTCTTTGGAATTTTTAACGGTGGGACACACAATCAACAGTTTCCCGTGGTATGGTCCACCTGAGATTTGGATCTGCATAATTTTTGGAACCCTATCCTAAAGTGGTATGGACAAACGGATATGTGGGACACACGGTGGGGGTAACACCCACTAAGCTGTTCCCCGGGTAACACCTAATCTGGTGAATCCGGGTCTCACCTAATCCGGTCCCCTTTATTTGGAACCGCTATTCAATGAAAGAAGGGACTCGCCTGCGAAAGCCTTTCCCATGATCTTTATGCGTTAACGCTTCTTGGGGCCACCGTAAGGTTAGTGAGAAATCCATCCAGTCCATCCGTTTGCAGTTAAAAAATGAGGCAGATCCAAAATTCAACTGAGCCATACGGCAGGAAAAAGTGAGTATGGAAATGCCCTACCGTTGAAACCTCCCTTGCTGTTATATTCTTATGTCATCCATTCTGTTCATAAGCTCATTCCTACTAGAATGAACTGAAAACACAAAAATATTAGTCTGATCCAAAACATCTGTGGCCCAACAAATGTTCCAACGGTGGACATTCAATCCTCACTTTTTCCTGCCATGCAAGCCCACTTGATTTTTGGATCTGCCTCAAATTTGAGCCCATGTCATAACATGATCTGGAAAAACAGATCAATGGAGTGGATTTCTCACAAACATCATGGTGGACCCCACCTGGCTTTTTATTGTAGGTAGTTGCCGCAAATGGGGGGCAACTAGATGGACGGACCCGATCAATTCATTACCCTGCCACTTGTACGGTGGAGAGTAGGCTCTACCGTATTCCGATCCTCTGCGATCTACCGTGTCATCTCTGTGGTTGCAAGATCCAGAAGTTCATCAGGTGGGCCCAATATTGACCAATCCGGTTTATTCAAAAGTTGAGTCACGTGTAAAAGTGGACCATTTGTCAGACTTCTTTGCCAACCATTTGGACGCGGATCGGCTAAGTAGTCAGTACCGAAGCTACTGAAGTGACGTCACTAAGTTCTGTGGCCCCACCATGATGTATTTGTTGTATCCACACCGTCCATCCATTTTTAGAGATCATTTTAGAAAATAAGACAAAGAATGAGGCAGATCAAAAGCTCAAGTGGACCTCACCGTAAAAAACAGTGGGAACAATGATGCTACCGTTGAAACCTTCTTAGGGCCCACCACATGTTTCTTTGAGATCCAACCTATTCTTAAGTTCACACAGACATGGAAGAAGGGGAAACACAAATATAAGCTTGATCGAAAACTTCTGTACCCCTAAGAAGTTTTTAATGTTAGCCATTCAATTTCAGCTGTTTTCTGTGGTGGGGTCCACTTGAGATTTGGATCTGCCCCATTCTTCGGCTCATGCGCTAAAATGATCTCTTCAAATGGATGGACGGTGTGGATACAACACATACATCATGCTGGGGCCCACAGTAGCTAATCCGCGTCCCAACCATTTTCCACACGTGTGCCCCATGATGGCCTAGCCTGATTTTTTGGGCCACAACATGTACACATGAACCTAACACGTGCGGAAGATGGGCAAGTGTGGGTAGAGGGGTGAGCCCACCCTCACACTATTTAAGCCCATGTCTCTCAAGTCAAGTCATAAAATGACATGATCACTTCCCCAAAATCCGGGCGACCTTTGTTGTGGACAAACGCATGTGGTTTGGAGAAAGTGCCAATTCCCATCTGACCAAAGCCACTCTCTCTCTCTCTCTCTCTCTCATCATCTTAGGAAGCTTGGAAAAAGAGAAAACATGGCCCCACATCTCTTCCATTTTTATTTCACCTTCTCCATACTCCCCCACCTATTATATCACAGAATTCATCCATTCCTCTCAAATCACTATAACTTTAATCGACTGATCTGGGCTGTCCATTAGGTACAACATATATTTCATGGACCACCATGTGAATATCGCGTGGATCGGACAATTCTAACCGTCTGATCAGTAACCTATTAGATAAACGGACAATATCATTTACGGAAAAGATAAAAGCAAGAAACAATTTAAACCATCAATTTATTGGTGAATTCTAACCATTGGATCAATGGATTGGAAAATGGATGGCTATGAATGAATTGGAGGATTTGATTGGTGTGATTCTTAAGTTATAGCCCATGAAATAGACAGCCTGGATGTATCAACCGAACTGTCCAAGTGTCCGATCTCTGGATCTTATTTCCCTATTATTGTAGTCCTTCATTGTACTGAAGTGAATTCCTAGTCTGCAATCTGGGAATTCATATGGATGATCCAGACCGTTCAAGAGGTAGGTCTACTGGGAATAAGCAAAGGGAATAGTAGGAGTTGCTGCAGATAGCTTGTCCATTTGATCCATGGGTAGAACAAAATAATATAACGGTCAACATTTTTTGAATGACCATCAATGGCCCATCGACGGTGGGATCTTTCCTCATGAAGTGGATCTTATAACTAATCCACGTGGCCCACCTGATGATTTTCAATTTTAATTTAGTAATCCACATATTATTATATTGCCCATATAGACCACCTTGCCTACATTTTTCGAGGACTTAACTATGCATGGTTGCCACTAATTATACTCAAGACAGAAAAACTTAGATACTCTGACAGATAGTGATAGATGATACACAGGCACTTAAAGATAAGTTGAAAATTCCATATGTGGTATACATGTAATTCAAATTAAACTGTCCAAATTATGGGTCCCAGTCTAGATGCATCATGAACAAAAATATAAAAATGTTTGATCATTGATGGACATTTATTGGACGGTTAAAAATCTTTCCACAAACTAGTGTCCCCAAATCAGAGGTTAGGATTCTTCAACTATTCTGGTTTTTTCGTATGCTACTTAGTGACATTGGGATCTATGATTTAATAGGTTTAAGTTGGGTTAAGGGAGGCCATATGTACAGTTCTTGAGTGCATGTGTATCAAGTGTTGTTCACAACCAGAGTATCAAGTGAGTCCCCTAAACTTAAACAACGCATAACTAGGTGAATAACCTTTGTACTTACCTCTTATTTTAGCTTGATTGAAATGAACTTTTCTTGTCTCAATCTCCAGCTCGAGTAAAAGTAAGAGAGATTATCTTTTGGAAGAGTCATTTGATCATTTGATACTGTGGAGGAGTACCGTGATGATCCGTAAACATGCACGGAGCCTCTGCACAAGTGGCATACATGTACCTGAATCCAAACCATTCAAATTATAGGACCCAATTTGGGTTTTTCATAACCCAAAGATCAAACTGAAAAAACGATCCCAACCATCCGATTAACTTGTAAATCAAAAGAGAAATCTTTTCAGTCCAAATTGGACGTTTTCGATCAATCCGACCATTGGCTCTACCCATCTTCAGCTGGATCATGATTTGGATGGTTTGGCTCTCTGTACATGTGTGTCAAGTGTACAGTCTACTTTTTGGGTCCATCTCTTACATTGGGAAACTGATCTATCTACCAGTGAAGAAGAGAAGTTGAAAAGTAACTCATCATATCTACTAGCCTTGAAATCCTTAGTGGGGAAGTCAAGAGTCATAGATTCCATCCTCAAAATCATATTGAAATTTGAATAGCATTTCAAAAACAATGATTTTATATACTTAAGCTGCACCCTTATGTGATCTTCTTCTTCTTCTAGATTACTTTGTGCTTTTTGCACCATTTCCATAGTCCTAGTTGCATGGATGTGCCCCAATCAAGGACACCCATATGTAAGATGACCCACTAATCACACCGATCGGATGTTCGTAACAATACAGTCTACACCATCCACTCACCAGATACCAATTTGGACCGTTAGGATCATCGAACCAATGCAATTTTCGGCAGGTGCCCCATCCGTGATATGTAGCATTATTTGGACGGTACGGATGATGAGCATGCATGCCACATGTATATGGGACAAGTAGCCACCACACAATAGAAACATTGAAGAAACAAACAAGATAGTCTAGCCCTTATTTGGGCCCACTTTTATGAATAAGAAAAAAAAAAATGAGGCCATGGAAGTGACCAGGTGGAAGCACTGTGGGATTTGAGAAGTGCCAAAAAAAAAGGAAAAAAGAGGTCCACACATTTTATTTTTAGTTACTTTATGTAGTTCCCAAGGCCTAAAAATAAATACATATGTGAAGGTTGAAAAAGAGAGGATGCAATGACAGATTCTATGTTTTTTTTTTCTTTTTTCTTTTTTTCTAATAGTTTCCTTGTTGGTTTGGTTAACAGATAGGTTTGTGGCACACATCCACATGCAACAAGTGTGTAGTTTTGTGCATTTTGCATTATAAATTCATTTCTTTTCCTCTTTCTTTCTTCTTTCTCTACACCTTTTGACCTTCCCATCCCCATTGCCTTTTCTTGGTCTTTTTGAAGACTATGGACCCCACTTGGAGGAATTTTTTTTTATTGTCCACCTGAATGTCTTGCTCCATACCCAGGCACACTGAAATTGTATATGTAGCATTTATGGGCCCTACCGATAAAATAGTGGGTTCGTGCATAGATTGGATATAGGCCTAAAATCAGATTGATTGGAGGACCTGGACCTTCTGATTAATGGACATTTTCTTGTTGAAATTGGACCGTTGGATATTTTATTTTTCATTAATCATCCAGTTATGATAATGCTCTTGGTGTTATTTTTGGTTTATAAGCCATCTGAAGCCAGCCCATGATTTGGACAGTTCGATTAAAGGTATGTGTGTGGTGGCACATATGAAATTGTTGCATGCGTGTGCATGGATCATCACACTCTACCAAAGTATGAAGCTTTTCTCTCAAGTAGAAAAGGCTTGAATATGGTACAATTGGGTCCTATAGGTTCAAGCCATTGTCACTAGCATCACTTCAACTCCTCATTTATTTGTGAGAAATGATATAAGTGGGTTCAGTGCATTGAAACCTTCCCATGCACCTAGTTGCATTTGGAGTCATTGACATCTGCATCACTTATCTGGACCATCCATTAGGTTCAGTCCACAATCCATCCACTGCTCTACAAAACTCGCATCAATCCGATGGCTCTAAGAATCCTCGATCGGACCTATCTTCTGCAAACAATCTCATCCACCCATTTCTGAAAGCTACTGGCTTTAAAGTTTTGGATCATCCGATCGGTATGATTTTTTCAGGGTGGCCCACAAAGAGCGGGCTGGATCTAACAGATGTACGGATAGGTGATATGGACGCCAACGAGTCCAAATGCAACTAGTGCATGGAAAGATTTCCATAAACTCAGTCCGCTGGATAATTTCTCTTTAGTTAAAGCCTTAAAAGGGAAGTTACAGGGTCCTGAGCTCTAAGCAGCCACTCAATTTGCTAATGCCTGCAATCTATACATGTGGGGCCCATTGGTGATCCAGAGAGTCGAAATGGTGGGCCACCTAGCCGATGGACAGTGCCTCGAAAATCTCCTCAGTTGAAAGATCCAAAACCTTGGATTCACAAACTTCTAATACTTCATGTTCAACAGACAAAGGCCAAAGATGGTACAGCAAAGATCTCCTGGGAAATTTTACAGGAACCCACCATCCACAGTGGGACAGATTACATCAACGGTCTGGATACTGAAAACATGGGTCCCACAACTTATCCTATGCATTAGTGGGAGATGGAAAAAAAAAAAAAAACCAGTCTCAAGCCTATGAACTAGAAAAACAGAACATGGCTCTACTTAGGGGTCAAACAAAGAGACTTGTGAGCCCTACAATGTAGTGGGCCCTTGATGTGAGATTGCCTACATATGGAAAGACAATGACAAGGAAAAGAATATCTTGATTCAGTTACCATTTTTTCCTATTATTATTTTTAGACCAACCTAACAACTTCCTTTGAAAATCATGAACCAGACAAGAATTCCCAAGCCATTTGCTAGATTTGTTTTGCTTGGAATGCGGGATCACATGGAAATTCCAACTAAAACAGAAAAACCGCGCTTAGATTGTTCGGTTTGAATTTCAACACCCATTTATGTCCATGTTTAATCTACGCAGTAGTCTTTCAGTTATTGGGTGCGTTTGGATGCGCAATTTCATTACTATTTTCAAATTATAATGACAACCAAACCCACATTGGAAGGGGTTTAAATTGGATTTGAAGGGATTGTAGTTATGATTGTGATACTAGTTTACATTGGTCATTTCCATTTTACCAACATGAGTTATTGAAATTCAGTCCAATACGGAATCCAAACGCTAACATAGGTGTAGATAATTAGAAAACCAAATTGGAAAATACATTTAGCTAATCTACCATTTAATGAGTTTTTAAGAATTCATAAGACCCACATGATTGATTTTGCATACACCCATTTTTCATTTTGGGATTTGAAATAGTAAACTAAATGTATTTAAAGTTGGAAAATGTAGTACAACAAAATCCAAAATGAACAATAAAATGGGTGGATGAAAATGATCAGTGTCCCACCTTATGTGAATTCAGGACAAAGTGATAAGGAAAAAAAAAAACTCAAAGAGAAAATGATAAAGTGAGGGGGGAAAAGAAGAGATGGTCCTCACTAGACAACACTTCCATCAATCCCATCTCAACTGTCCTTGTTTCTTCCCATCATGATCAAACCCCACCCTTTTAAAATCCCCCCCTCACCTCTCACTCTCATCCAACCATTCAAACCAAAACACTGACACTCTCTTCACCCTCTCATCCCTTCACTTCCCCTTCTCTTCCTGTCTCTCTTCTTCCTGACATTCCTTTCTTTCTCCCACTCTCTCTTTTCACTAAACCACAATGTCTAGAACCTCAGATAAACCCTCCACTGTTGAAAAATCCCATTCATCTCAATTGGGTTTTTCTCTAATCCAATCAAATCCACCTCCATTCTACTCAAATGAGAGGAGAGGGAGGAGAAAGGCAGCTGAACCAGGTAGGTTTCTTGGTGTGAGGAGGCGGCCTTGGGGAAGGTATGCTGCTGAAATTAGAGACCCTTCAACCAAAGAGAGGCATTGGCTAGGCACTTTTGACACTGCCCAAGAAGCTGCACTTGCTTATGACAGGGCTGCTCTTTCAATGAAAGGCACCCAGGCAAGAACCAACTTCATCTACACTGGCAATCCCTCCTTTGACAGCCTCCTGACACCTTTTGACACCTTAAACCCCAGACCACCACCCCCACCCCCACCATCAAATCCCTTCCTCATTGGATCCCAATCAAAACACACCATGGATCAAACCACCCCCAGCCACGGCCAATCAGGTTTCGCCACGTGTGCGCAGACCCCATTTGGGTCTTCCACCAATTCCAACTTCTGTTCTCTAGTGACACTGGGTCTGGGTATTTAAGCAGCATTGTTCCTGATAACTGTTTCAAATCTACACCAAACCCAACACTTCAAATCAATGAAAACAGCAGCTTTTGGGGATTAGATATTCAGAATTATACAAATGCTACCCACATTTTCTCTCCTCCCACTACTGATACTACTACTACTCAAGTTCAATGTAGTGGGGCCAGTTCTTCTACGAATGCAAGCTCCACCGATGCGTTTGATGGAATTTCAAACACATCGAGCCTGGAATTTTCACCGTGTCTCGAAGAACTGAATCATGGGTTTTGGGCTGATGATCCTTCATGGGAGATAACTGCTGGCAGCTTTCCAACCACTACAGATAATGGTCCTTCAGCGATCGACAATTGCTTAATCGAAGCTCTCAATCCGCTTCTCCAAAATCCTGTTTATGGGTTTACACCACCGGTTTCAGACTCTTATTCTCAATCAGTTACATCCCTGACTGATGTAATTGATTTGGGTTACTCACTGTTCTAAGGATTGATCTGAGGTTCTTCACTTGAAGTATGTCAGTTAGTTATTGACCGTTATAAGCATCGTTTTCTTCTCTTTTTTCTGTTTCACACGACTTCTCCGTAACTGTAATTCAAATGGAGGAGCCTTTGGCAATATCACAGAAGACCCAACATCAGATTTCTCAAATTGCTTAGACATCCTATGAAGTTCTTCAATACTAGATGGAGCCTGCATTTGCTGAACTCGAGGTAATATTCTGCCATAACGTGTAGAGCATTTTCATTTCAATTGTCTGATTTTAAATCTGACGGTCCTGATTGTCGGATACATTGTGGATGTGGCATAGATCAAAACTCAAATTGGCTGGACAATCTTAACCATCCAAAGTTGCACATTGAATGTGGACCACTGATTAGTTTATTTTTAGCCGTGCACTTGATAGCCACTGATTTGGTGATTTTGGAAATTTGGTCAGTATGATCATCTTTTGACATGTGCCCCATGATTTCCAAGATCCAGATTGCTCAACATTCATGCCACGTGTACAGTAGATGAGCTACAACCATTTTTTAAATGGATGTAAACTCGCACCTTAGTGTTTTCCTTCTTTGTTTTGGAAATGCTTCCGTGTGTATTCGGAAGTGACCCCTCCAATACCGAAATTTGGATACTAGTCCGTGCTGTGGGTCCCAAGATGATGTATTTTTTAATCCCTGCCATCCATCCATTTTTCCAGCTCATTTTAGGTTATGAACCCAAAAATGAGGCAGATCCAAATCTCAGGTGGACCACACCACAGGAAAAAATGGAGATTGAACAAACACCATCAAAAATTTCTTAGGGCCCACCATAATGTTTATCTCCCATCCTAACCTGTTGGTTAGGTCACACATACCTGGTTGAAACCTAAACACAAGTATCGGCTTGATCCAAAACTTTCGTGGCCCCTAAGAAGTTTTTACCGATAGGCATTTAATCAACAGTGTTTACTAAGGTGTGGTCCACCTGAGACTTGGATCTACATCATTTTAGACTAGTAAACCTAAAATGATCTGGAAAAATAGATGATCGAGATGGATAAAATAATACATCATAGTGGGGCCCACAGCACATACCAGTACCAACCTCTGTACTAAAGTGGTCACTACCGAAATCGACTCCAGTGTGTAACGGACTTGGATTAGGTACTACCCGACGGGATAGGTGCGTGGCACCTCATAATTGGTGGAGAGCAGTGAGGCTGGCACTGTTGTGATAGGGTTGTCAGGTGCAGGCTCAACGAGCTCTCTACCAATAACAAGGTGCCACGCACCCCCTGAGTCTCCTCACCCCAGCGTCCTGATAGGGTAGTATCTAATCTAAGCCCGTGTGTAACACCCATGGCAGAAGTATGCTAAGGGTGAATAATAAGAGCACGATTTTGATCCAGTGGTGATTGGAAGTTCAAATGTGTACATCATCTACGTTGATCATATGATCCTGACCGTCCAGATTCAAAGCACAAAATCAGATGGTTATGATCATTTTATTAGTGTGATTTTCAGTCATGATCAATATCCAAAACGTGGCCCACGAGTTGGACGGTCTAGATTGGAGAACGTGATATAGCATGCAAACTTCAAATGATATTCACTCTTGTTATTTTCTGATGATTTCAGATGTCCATCTCATGAGGGCTTTATGGAGAAGATTGAAGGGTCACATAACCGCATCTTCACACATATATTAATTAATATAATGTTTGTATGTTAACATAATTTCCTTTGTTTCAATGTCCTGTAATCATGGTTCACACTAGTTATGAAAATTATGGTGTGGCCCACCTGATAATCTCTCTTAAATTACATTAACCTTTTCATTTTAGCCATTCATTTGCAAGCAATGGTGGGCCACTTTGAAGAGAATTTAGTGGGATTTGTGTAGGGCCACGTTTGCAGATGGCCCAAAAATCAAAATGATTAGGTGACCAACCATTTGATTGATGGGTGGACAGGATGGTTCAAGAAGTGAAATTGGACGGTTAAGATCAACCAATAAGTAGATTATTGCGTGTGATTCAAGAATGTTGTGTTGCACCTAGTAGATGGTTCAGATCATGTCTTGCCATGCATACACCTTTCCACACCGCCCACATCCCAACTGGAATTCTTTGAGCCATCTGAACCGTGCATAAGATGGGCCCCCACCGTGCAGACCACCCAACACAAAAAATCAGGCCAGTCCACCCATCAGACAGGACAGGCAGAGAAAATACCACGTGGACGTTTGGCAAAAGTTCTGCTAAACCGTCTATTGTTTTCCTTTGGGGGATGGAAATTGGATTCATCCACAATGTGGGGCCCACGGATGAACGTCTCAGATGTCCCACAGCACGCGTGCCAACTGTAAAGAACGGTGTTAATAGCAAACAAAAAACAAATGCCGCTCCGTATTGTGGGAAGGGTTTCTACTCGTCCCACATCGTAAGGAAAAGAAAAACCACACGCCTTTATATGAATACGCCACAAACATCCTACTGTCGAGCTTTGTAGTAAGAGCTTGTAACCCGAGCGGGGGCATTAAGGTGGTGTGGATGGCTGGTCTGGTCATGTTGGGTAGGGTCCGGTCTGCATTGCTGCCTCGCCCGTTCCAAGTCGTTGCTGCTGAGCCATGCGACTCGGGCGAAGGCCTGGGTTGCCTGGTTCTTAGAGTGGAGGACACCGAGTCGGTGCTGACTCGGGCCCAACTCGCCCACAAGGCTGGACTCAGTCGAACCACCACCTTTTTGTGTTTTTTATATCCAGGCCGACCTCCACCTTTTTATTTTTTTTCATCCCGGGTCAAGTCACTGCAGTTCAGTAATGAATCTGGTTTCAGATGACTCAGGCATCCATGACTTTTGGGTTGGTACTGAATCAGGCCTCGCGAGCCCAGTGGGCTGAACAAGACTGACCCGCAACCTTTTTGCATGGACACGCCTCTACTTGTTTGATCAGAGAATCAGCTGAGTTGACCCAGCGGATTGAACTCGACTAGAACGATGGATCGTTTTGGGCTCCGACTTTTAGACTGTCCGTTTACGTACCATTTATCTAGTTTTGGAGATGGCTCCTTCGTCCATGACTATTAGGTTGTAGTGAGTGCACATGGTGGTCCACCAAGCCGGCAGTTCGAAAAGCCCTATAAAAGTCTAGGACTCTAGATGATCAGAAACATTGGTTTGGTGGGCCACAATATCGGTAAGCCGTTACTGCCGGTTTGCAGACCATTGCAAGATTATGGCATGCCCATGTAGTGGCCCAAAGGGTGGCAATGGGCTCGGTAGCCTGCCTGACCTTGTCTTTGAGCCAGGCTTGCCCCACGCATCTGGCTTGGACCTCACAAGCATGGCCCAATCAATTTTCTGATCAGGCTTTGGCTCAAATCATTATATCCAAAACCAGCTCGAACCCGATATTATATGTACAAGTGCTACATCCTACGAATATGCCATTCCAATCCTCAGTTTATTAACCCATTCATCTTGAATGTAGACCGTCGGTTTCGCTCCTCTAAAATGTTTACTTTATATGCATGTGTGGCCCACTTGATCAATGAATAGGCTAGGAACATTTAAGTCGGAGTAGGCTTTTATCAATTTTTGGGCCATGCAGGGTCAGGTAAGGTTGGGCCTGGCCCAACTAGTTTTTGGGCTTGAGCTTGAGCCCGCTGAATTCTAGGCCTTTCGTGGCCTGGGCAAGGGCCATGATTGGGCCGGCCCTAACCGAGCCCATTGCCAATCATGGGTAGGCCACCTGATCACACTCTAGATAACTGAACTGCGTGCAGCTGAGCTGCTTAGAGACGGGCAAACAAACCATCTTAACTCATGGTACTACTAGATAAAAATGTCAATGCTTCATAAACGGAGTTAAATCCAAGAGGCCTGTTTGGATGCACTATTCAAACAAATCACAAATATTAGTGTAGCATAGTAGAAAATAACTCATCTAATTCGTTAGAATTCCTATATACAGGGATTCGATTTGGCCATGAAAGAATATAAATGCCAATTAGAGGACTACTTCCTCCTTGCACATGCTAAGCAACAATGTTATAATTATTATTTTTTTAATGTCATTTTCCATTGATTAAACTAGAAATTTTGCAATTGGGCATCCAAACACAGCCTAGACTTGATAATGCTTAGGCCATTGCAGATAAAAAGGTTTCAAGTTTTGTAAGGCCAATGGGAGCATGGCCCCACAAAAATTCACCGTGAAGGACAGAAGGCTTATAAACCAACATGGAATGTAATTTACAAGTTCGTTGTCCATAAAAGAGACCCACTTTTTACAATTGCTTCACCCCTCCTATCTCTCCTCCATCTCTCCAGGTGCATTGCATTCATGTACTTTGATTAAATAATTATAACATTTATTCCATTAGGTAAAGTTGATTTTTTTTTTTTTTGTTAGTCATGCATCGCACCCACATGGTTAGTCACATTATGCACGCCCACCCATAGGTGAGGTTAGTGTGTCTCCTTAGCATTTTGAACTTGAGACCTGCCGCTGATACACCTAGGCATCTTCCAGTTGGGCTAGCAGGCGAGACAGTAAAGTTGAAATCCTTGTGAATTGTGGATACGCATTCATTTACAAAGAGATGACTTGAAACTTGTGGTTCCTGAAGATCCACCTACAAGAGAACCACCACTGGATACTTCTTACTGGGTGTGTAGCTTTGGGTGAGTTGAGTCGTGTTTGTTGGGTTGAGGGTTAAATCAAAGCCCAAACTAACCACAAGAGGACCCAACCCACATGCCACAACTTAACCTTACCCGAATTCCAACTCAACCTAACCTCAAGGTAAGAGAACCGTCGTCTATGCCTCTAGTTGGGGTCAAGGAAGACACATTGTCAACAAGGTGGACCTTACATAACCACACCTATGGAGGATAGAGAAATAAAGATGAGATGGAAAGTGAGAGATGATACATCTCCTCCTGATGTAAAATAAGAACCACCTGATCGAGGACGTGGATCAAGCACATTCCTATCATATATGGACCAGATAAAGATCAAGGAAAAGTCAATAAAAATCGACAATTTTCGCATGGATGGACCAAAAGAAGGTGGACTGTAAATCGGCCATTACTTTTGATCCGGGGGGGAGTTACAGGATGCACAACATATGGATTCCTACTGAAATTTCGTTTCGGGGTGAACCGACCAACCAAGGTGGGTCGTGTCCATCTGTTTCGCTAGAAAAGGCGCGGTTACAGCAGAAAACGGGATTTTAGGAAAAACCTGCTAGTTTAGTAATTTCGAATTTTAGTTTATTTAGTTTTTCTTTTTCTAAGTGGTTTAGCTGTATTGGAGTCTAATATTCCTTCCTAAGGTTTAGTTTATTATTTAAAGCATTATAGGGAATTATTATGAATTTTTAAGGAATTATTTCATTTTTATTTTCTTGTGGACTCGAGAACCACCGGTGAGGAAGACGGTGATCGACGATAGGTTTTATTGCAAAACATAATATACTTTGTATAATATCTAGTGTTTCCTTAAACTTATATGATATGGATTGTGTAAAGAATAATTCCTTTGGTCCTTGAAAATTTGAGATTGGACACAATGGTCACTAACCGAGAAAGTCATGGATCTCAGTACCCTGATGAGCCATAACCAACACAAATACATAGAACACATCTATGGACATCATCTTTTATGATGTATGGACATCATGTGTGAAGAGACTGACTTAGGTCGAGATGAAAGGTCTCTACTATCGGAAGCTAACTTAGTGTTGGTTATACATTTGTCCTTATATTACATGGGAGTAAGCTGGACTTTTGAACATTTACATTGAAGGATCGAGTTCAAGTCAATAGTCTGAGGGCCCATTGGCCTGGACTATGATCATGTAATCAAGGACTTGATGATGCACAAAAGATTATCAAGCTTTACACTTAAGGCCGTGTATGGCTTTTAAATCTTGACTTGATGGCTTTGGCTTGTTTTACAATGCTTACTAAAGGCCATTAAAATTGGGTAATGCTGGGTACATCCATCAAGATTCATAGGGGCATGTCCAATTCTCACAGGCAGAAAAGGAACAACAATCATGATGGGTGAAAAAGTCACCCCATAGGGGCAAGGAACCTTCTTGATAGCAAAGGCAAGGGGAAGGCAAGGAAAAAAGAAAGATAGGCATATTAGTATTGCGAGAAACAATACGACTCTAGGGCTAAGTGTGCCGCCTATAAGAAGTAACTTGCTTAGAAAATTAATGCAGGTATCGCTCTCTCCTCTTATTTTTATAGTTCCCGTCAAAATAAATTATTTCAAGAGATGTCTGACTGTTTGTTAATTTACTTATACAAAAAGTCAAAAAGGACATGATAGAAAGTGAAGTAGGCAGGCATCAACTGGGAGTAAAGGAGCTTAGTAAGACATGATATAGTAATAGAGTAGCACTAATGGAGAACCATGTTTAGGATCGATGACCCAAGTTGATCTATTTGGTCTTGAGATCTAATTTCACTAGATCTTATTATTCATTCCTTATGAAGTGATTGTTTGAATATTTTGATCGATTGGTTATTATTCCTCCTTATTTTCTCTACTTTCTATAATTGTCTAATATGTGATGCATGATGTGATTGAATATCTCAACTTATTGAGGTATCTCATCTTAGGGAGTATAGCATTGGATTCTATCCAAAGACCTAAGAAAGATACCATGTAACAAGGGAAACATTTGAGTATGAGTTAGTACCGATGTCTCTTGAAATATTTCGTTAGAAGGAATTCTGGACCGACAGTGTATGTCATTATCAATCATGTCTTGATCTCTATATTCACTCACTACCTATGTTTTAGATTATGGTAATGAGAGCAATAGTTGTAACTATGTCACTCGGTGATACATGATGCATAATTAACATGATTTGATTTTCCTTAAGTGCATTGCTTATTTACACAGATGAATAACATGTGTTATCTCGCTTGATTGTAAGTCTTAGAGGCGAGATGATAATCACTATAGAATGGGATAAATTACTATTGTGGTTGTTTTTCCTATCAAGTTGATTTTTGGTGTGTTACTTGGATGATGTCAATCATAATGTGTATCTAAGGGATGTACTACCACGCCTCAAAACTTGATACTCGAATTGGCCAAACCCAACTCTGTATCCCATGTCATGACTTACAATTTAAGTATTCGCATCCACAAATATTTAGTATCAAACCATAAATTCATCAAATACATCCATTAAAACAATATTATATAATCGTTATAACAAGAATTTAATTCAACTTCTATTCTTTCTCTGCGGACTTCTTTTTTATACAATAAATCTAAATTGAAAAAGATAGCTTAGACTTTATTTACGATTAACGCTTCACTCCCTTCTAAATCCTACGACCTAAAATATTATCAAGACGGGGTGAGCCTACATGCTCAATGGAATTATATCCAACCCAACTTTTGAAATTTATGAATTTATACATTAATAAAATAAAGCATAAAAGAAGTAATATTATGAATTGCAACTCAAGATATATATGTGATGCATGTAATGCTTTTCATGAATAATAACGTAAACAAACATAACTACTTGTTTGTGCATTGTGGACCCTCGCCGATTTCTCCGCGCTCCCACACGACGTTCGCTCTCCCTTTCCTTTCGGAAGAAGAAAAAGAAGAAGAGGTGCGTGCGTGCGAAATCGCCGTTTGTGCCACTGGTTTGCCTCGTTCTCGAGGGCTTTGTTTGGTTGTCGTATTGAGCTGGATGTGCTTAAATGAATTTATATAAGACCAGAGTCGCCACTAGCCAGTTACTTCGAATCTACAGTCGGCTAGACCCCGTAGAAACGTTAGAGAAGGGAATCCGAAGATTCCTTCCTCTAAAATGACTCCTGTTGATCTGCGGTCAGAGATTCAAGGTAAGGGATCACGGTTACAGGGTGGGAAGAGGTTAAGCACCCCACACACTGCCCGTACCGAAGTACGGTCTCTACTTCACAGAATCGATCGAATACTTGAAAGTCTAATTTAATCCTCGTATATTCTCATGAATGACATGATGCATGAATGCGGGTCTGAACAGTAAGAGTTTCTGATGAGCAGGTTCCAACAACGGGCAAGCCCAGAGCGTACGCTCGAACTGACAGGTGCTTAATGTAAGACGTATGCAGTGTGCTTGAATGATCAAGGTGTTTTATGGTGAAGCATGAATGCAGGTCTGAACAGTAAGAGTTTCTGATGGGCAGGTTCCAACAACGGGCAAGCCCAGAGCATACGCTCGAACTGACAGGTGCTTAATATAAAGACATATGCATGTGTACTTGACGGATCAAGGTGCTAGTAGTGAAGCAGGGGGGTTGGAAGAAAAGTAAATGTTGCACTTATGCTAGATGCGAATGAGATGATGCTGGAAAAAGAGTAGCTGGGTGGACGGAGGTGTCGCAAGGGTTGGCTTCGAGTGGTTGGATCAAGACTTAGATGGCTTGGGAGGCTTGGACCAGTGGTCAGGCTGGGCTGGACCAGGGTTAGACTCTCCTCACTCGGGCTCTCCTTGGTGGAAAAATGGGCTAAAGGGTGGAGAGATGGACTCAGAGCTCTCGGGCTGAAATGGACTCGAATGGCTTGTTGAAATGAGAAGGGGAGGGGGGTATTTATAGCAGCAGAGAGTGGCAGAAGTCGTAATTTTGTCCGGGCGGCCTGCCATGGGCCGCCCGTACGGCCGCTCCTCGGTTTCCAGCGAGTACGGCCGTTCCCTCGGGGCTGCTGTTGGACTCGCTGGTCGACTCAGTGAGTTGACTCAGCGGGTCGACTCGGTGGTTTGACTCGACGGGTTGACTCGACGGGTTGACTCGGTGTTTTGACTCGACGGGTTGACTCAGCGGGTTAACTCAGCGAGTTGACCCAGTGAGTTTGACTTTTTTTGGGATTTTTTGACTGGCCTTTTTTATGGGGGGTTTTTCAGGGTGGTTTTTAGGACTGGGTTGACTGGGTTCAGGCTTGAACTGGGCTATGGAATGGGGCTTACAAGGGTGAGTTTGGCTGAGTTTGGACTTGGGATTTGGGGGTATGGTCCTCCGTTCAACCAGCTATCTCTACCAACAGTGTAGCCGAAGGTGGGGTGTCTACAGATGCCCCTCTTTGGCAGAGGTTGCGTGCAACCGAATGCCAAAGCGAGTGGACACCCCACTTCTGACCCGGTCATTCATAGATCATGTTCTGAAATCTTTGCTTGCCTTTGCATCTGTGCCAGTTGATCGTTTGGAGATCGCTCACTTGCACATACCGCGAGAGTTTGGAGAAAACGTTGCGATTGTCCCTGCAGTTTGCTGCAACCTGGGTACCCAATCGCAACCCTTCCATTCCCGATCGGTACTATCATCGGAAAGGTACAGCAGAGCCTCTGCGTCGACAGTCTTACGAGGTTACTGACCCTGTGATTGATTGTATGTTTGATGTTTTCCCAGATCACTCCAGGAATACTTGTTTCGCTTGACTGTCAAAGTGGTTAGACGCCCTGCGTCCGATAGTCTTACGGGATTCTACTACGCCGACTTGGACTCAGTCAAGGTACTTCAGGCATCCACGCCTAGGTATGTGCGGGTGGGCTTTTCCACCCGATCTGCTGGTTTCGGTGCTTAGTTTGCAATTCATTCTTTCCTTGATTGTGGTCTGGAATCTTTGTTGTCCTTTGTATCTGAGTCAGTTGATTGTCTGGAAGTTGATAACTCGCACATATCGCGAGGGTTCGGAGAAAACGTTGCGATTGTCCCTGCAGTTTGCTGCAACCTGGGTACCCAATCGCAACCCTTCCATTCCCGATCGGTACTAACATCGGAAAGGTACAGCAGAGCCTCTGCGTCCGTTAGTCTTACGAGGATGCTGACCCTGAGACTGATTGTGTGATGTTTGATGTTTTCCCAGATCACTCCAGGAGTACTTGTTTCGCTTGACTGTCAAAGTGGTTAGACGCCCTGCGTCCGATAGTCTTACGGGATTCTACTACGCCGACTTGGACTCAATCAAGGTACTTCAGGCATCCACGCCTAGGTATGTGCGGGTGAATTCTTTCCACCCAATCTGCTGATTTGGATACTTGGGTTACAATTCATCGTTTCCACCTGTTCAAATGGTTTCTGTGACCGAGTCTTTTGGCTTTCATCTTTTTGTATCTTGGCATGTGGTACGACCGCACTGACACTGGAGTTCGGTTCGACCGTACTTTGAGTGCATTGGATCCAATGGTCTCCGGGGAAACCGCGAGACATCGGATCTTATTTGATTTTTGCGTCGGCTCCTACCCAGAGATATGGAAGATCTCCTGGTGTTTTGGAGGCAGAACGCTCTACTGGGAAAATATTTTTGGATTTTTGAAAAGACACCCACTCTGGGGAGTGATACTCCGTGGGGTTTTTATTTGCAAATAGAAATATTTTTTGTCTTTTTGAAATGGGAACCTGGTTTGCACGTGCCTCCACTAGGGATGCCTGTGGGGTCTTTGGCTAACCGGCCTTTATTTTGAAAGCAGGTAAACATGATGATTGATGCGATGGATGCTGATGCATGGAGATGCATGATGAATGCATGGCTTTGGCTCATTCTCTTTCAGTTTGATGGTTTTGCTTTTGCTGGAGATGCAGAGAATTTTGAGCTTATTGCTTGCAGGGTTGTATTCCCTTGGGGATTTTTCTTTTTGATACGGAGGTTTGGACAGCGGATTGGTCAAGATCCCGACCGGTGGTCGATCAGGTCCATCGTCCCAAGATGCTGTTTCTTTGCTAATGAGAATGTACGAGGATATCATCCGACTTCAAGATGTTCTTCTGGGCATACATGTGATTGAGATGGTGTTTGGTTGCCCGTTTTGGTCAAGATTCCAATTTGCGGGCGATTGGATCCGTCATCCCATACTGTGAAGTGAGCGGAGTTCAAGACTCCTGAATTGTAGTGCTGGGGATGCTAATTTTTGTGATTTTTTGTAAATATGTGGATCCGAATCTTTACCTGAGCGGTCAGGGTAGAGATCAGTTTATTGAAAACACAGGAAATATTTTGTGATTTTCGAAATATTTTGATTGAAAGCAAGGGAGATATTTTTGTGATTTTTGACAATATTTTGATTGAAAGCAAGAGAGATATTTTTTGTGATTTTTTTGACAATATTTTGATTGAAAGCAAGAGAGATATTTTTTGTGATTTTTTTGACAATATTTTGATTGAAAGCAAGAGAGATATTTTTTGTGATTTTTGCAGATATTTGATGGAAATATTTTTGTGATTTTTGAAGAGATGATTTTGCAATGTTTTTGTATTTTGTGATTTTTCTGAAATGCAGGGAAAAGATATGGAATTTCCATCCACTTCCAGCTTCTACTGCTGGTAAGGCACCCGATCCATTTTACGTCAGCGAGCAAGACGAGTCTCACACAGTTAAGTGCCGTAGTTTTACATCTTCGGATGAGGGGATTTTGAGGGTTTTCAGTCAACACACCCACAAAGTTGCCTGTTCCTCATGTGCAATGCACATAGACCACGTATCGTCCGACGGACTCCTTCGGCCACAAGATGAGCCACATCCTCACATTTCCCTTAGTCAATCCAGTTTGGGGTCTTACGTTGCTCACAATTCCGTGAGGGTGAGCTCCACCTCCCAACAGCCTTAATCCCCTTCATGAGTTCTAGGAACAGGGAACATCCGTCAGCTTCAACAGCGACTTCCAAATCAAGGTTGTCTATCACGGTGCGTTCAACACGAACAGGATTGCGGAGTTCTGCCCGCCTCAGCCCTTACCTGTTTAGAAGATTCCAGACACCCGTACGATCAAGTGTCAGCCATGTCTGGAACAGGTTAGGAAAGAAAGCCCCCGAGAAGTTAATCCCAGTGTAGTTTTAGGTCTTCGGACCACTGGGGATAAATTGGTGGATCAAAACTGGTGATGAAAACTTTTTTTGTTTTATATTGTATATATTTTTTTGTTTTGAAAAAGTTCCAGACTTCAACTCGAGTAATCGAGATTGACACTGGTTTTTATGGAAAGCTTTAAAATATTTTTGGTTTTTTTGAAATGATCCGGGTTATCGAACCATGATCCCAATGGTCGAGGCCGATGCCGGTTTTTAGTTGAAAGCGAGAAAGGTCCCCCGAGAAATTAATCCCAGTGTAGTTTAAGGTCTTCGGACCATGAAACTGTACAAAAGAAGGGCAAACATGTTTTTTTTTTTTTTTGTTTTTGGAAAAATGTCCGCTGTCAGCGGGTGGACAATCCAGACTGATGCCGGTTTTTATTGAAAATCTCTCGGGATGTTGATCCCGACGTAGTTTAAGGTCTTCGGACCAGACTTAGTAAAAGGGGGGGGCAAACACATTTTTTTTGTTTTTTCGAAATGATCCAGATCATCAGATCTTGGCCTGAAAGGCTGGGATCGATATTGGTTTTTATTAAAAATCTCTCGGGACGTTGATCCCGACGTAGTTTAAGGTCTTCGGACCCAAAACTTTAAAAGAGGAAAGACATTTTTTTGTTTTCTTTTTTGGAAAAAATTCTGGGTCATCGATTCTGATTTTGATGGTCGAGATCGATACCCATTTTTATTAAAAATCCCTCGGGATCTTGATCCCGACGTAGTTTAAGGTCTTCGGACCAGAAACTGTACAAGTGATGTATATATTTTTTTGGTTTTCTGAAAATGTCCGGAGCCACCAGATCTTGAAGAAGACTGATGCTGGTTTTATTGACAATCCCTCGGGATCTTGATCCCGACGTAGTTTAAGGTCTTCGGACCAAGAAACTGTACAAGTGAACAATAATCAAGGGCGGGGATTCTTGGGATTCTTCTTGGAATGGTTTGGATCATCTGGTCATGCCTTTGGATGGTTGAGATCATCGTTTGACCAAGTCAAATTCTTCTTTCTTTTTCTTGAAAATTCCATGGAACTTTTCCACATCATCCACCCAATTTCTCACCCATTTCTCATGAGATGAGATTTTGGTGAGATTTCTCCTTTTTCTCACCCTTCTCTTCCATCACTTCATTCTTACATGCAGGTACAAGATTCACTTGCAACCACCCTTCCCAAGGAGGAGTTCTTCCCAAGGAGAGGAGGTGAGAAGTCACCTCACTTAGGTGGAGGCTAGGACGGCCTCCCATGGGCCGCCCGCCCGGTCTCTGCCTCCTGGTCTCTTCAGGGGGCTGGGTAAAAGGGTGCCCTCCCCTTTTCTATATAACATGGGGCACCCTCCCCCCCTCAAACGTGCAATCTCTCTCTTCTCTCTCTCATACTCTTTCTTTCTTCAAGTTTCCTCTCTCTTCTTTGGTGGTCCTTTGCTCTTTTCAAGTGGTGGGCATTAGAGAAATCTTGGGACAGCAAGGTGGTCCTTCTTTGGTGAGTGGTAAAGGTATGGACCACTTCCTTTCTCTTTCTTGTCCTTTTCCATCTTCATTGTCTCTTCTCATGATCCTTTTTTCTTTTTTCATGTAGCTATCCAAAGAGGTGTGAAGGTGGGCCCAAGTATTCTTGACCTTTTTCTAGATCTCAAGTCTCTTCCAAAGGTGGTGCATGGAGAAGGACATTGCAAGCTCTCCACTTCATCATTTTTTCCTTTTTCACACTCCCTCCATGTGCATGTAAGGAGTAATTTTGCCATGTCATCAAGTGTGCATGGCAAAATACTCTATCTTTTTCATGGGAGTTGGGCCTCTTTTCATGTGTATCAAATGGACTCAAAGTGAAGTCATGGCCCTTGGTGCATTTGATGGGCCCAATGCTTCATTTTGGGCTCCCTCATGCTTTTTTTGTCTTTGTCATTTTTCCTTTGGAGCTTTCTTTCTTTTCCATCTTTTTCAAGGTTTGGGCCCATGGGCATGGTAGGGCCCATCTCAGGTTTTGGGCTCATGGGGCTTATTTTGGGTGACCCCATCTTTCTCTACATGTGTATGGACCAAGGTGGCTAGCCCATTCTTCATTTTGGATCTCAAGTGGGCTAGTTTTCCTAGTTGGGCTTATATGGACAAGTAGCCCAAGTCTTCCACTATTTCTTGATTATGATGTACATTCTTGTACAAAGTGTGGTGGGTTCCTTGAAGTTTTTCATGTGGATGGGCTTTTGGGCCTTCATTGAAACTTGGGCACTTCTTTGAACCATGTGTGCCCCACTACACTTTGTTCATGTAGGCTTTTTCTTTTCATGCTTTCTCTCTTGATGGATGGAGGACTTGAGTTACTTGACCATCTACAAGTCCCATGAGTGAGTTGTTCCCACAATCTCACTAAGTTCAAATGGCTTCCTTTGTGGTAGGAATGTGATTCTCAAGAGTTTCCCTTTAATGTTATCAACCTCAACTGGATGATCCTCAAGTGAGTGTCCCATACAACCATGGGTCCTTGATCTTTCTTTGGGGACTTGGTGGGTCATCCACTATCATTCTCAAGTATGAGTGGTTTTCCTTTCCATTTGTGGGAAAGAATGATATCCATAGGTTGCCCATTTTTGTCCCATGCCTTGGGACATTTTGGATTTTGATCTTCAAGTGGGCTATGTGTACCATTCTTATCCATTTTCATGATGGTTGGGTGACTCATCAAGCCATGCTCTTTTGTGCTCAAATGGTCTCCCTTTTGGTGAAAAATTTGGTGCACATAAGTTGCCCAAACTTGCCTTTTCATGGGCATTTTTAACTTTGATTCTTCATGTGGGCTATGTGCATCGACTTTCTACCCTTAGCTTCTTTGATTCATATGTTTGTGGGTAGACCTCCTTGTTGTATTCTCATGGTCAAAACTTTCATCAAGATGAGGCACATAAGGTTGCCCATGGTTAACCCATGAATGGGTTCTCATATTCTCCAAAGTGGGCTATGTGCTTTCTCCAATCCATTGAGATGAGGCATTTGGGTTGCTCTTGGGGGCCCGTTTCCTTTCTATTCCCTACTTGTCCATGCATATGTGTAAAAAGATGGAGACATCCTAAGTGAGAATCATGACCTTGGCATAAAAGTGAGTCAATCCTTGGCCACATGTGGACTTTGAAGAGGAACTTCTCATGTGCAGTAGGACTCTCATCCTTAGTTGATTTCATGGCACTTGAGTGCATTTGTTGTCCAAAATGTGTCCTTGGATGATGGACTTTTCTTACCTGAGGCATGCCATGCCACCTTCTTTAAGGCAGGCCTTACTTTTTCCAATGGGTCCAACACATATCCTAAGTGACACATGGAGTTGGACTTTAGATTTTGCATTTGAATGTGAGTCCAATCCCATGGGTTTCTTGGATGAGAATTTGGATTTTAATGGGTAAAGGATAGGGACTTACCTTGCCAAGCTTGTAGGATTCCATGGCGGATGGTACTAGGGGCCACCAAGTGGTTGACGAGGATGATCCTGCTTTCATTGTCCGCCGGGGGGACCACATGTGTTCCCTAGCTATGGAGCATCAACCTCTTCCTGCCATCAAGGGTCGAGGTACCAGGGATCGCTGGGACAATTGGATGAAGGAGCCACAGCCCTTGCTTGAGCGAGTACTAGATGGTACTCCTTTTGCTGGCCTCCTCACCCTACGCTTCCATAACAACGACGCCAACCGCATGATGCTTGCGGCCCTTTGTGAGAGGTGGCGGGATGAGACCCACACCTTCCAGCTTCCTTGTGGAGAATGGGGGATAACCCCTTTGGACATTTACATGCAGATAGGTTTCCCATTTCATGGGGCAATTGTCCCTCAAGTTAGCTCTTTAGCTCCCCTCTCTTCCACTGATTGGCTGCGGCTTGTCGATGACGTCCCTCCTGAGGGTGAATTCCAAGGCCATCAGGTGAAGATGCGATGGTTTTACAACAATTTTGCTTCCGTCGTCCCTACCACCGAGCGAGAGGCCCTCCACAAGGCGCGGGCCATGATCACTTATGCTTTTGGATCCTTTCTTTTTTGCCATGCGAATGAGAGAGTTGATCCTAAACTTCTTCATTTAGTCGAGGATCTTCATCACCCCTATAACTGGAATGGGGCCATCCTGACCCGTCTCTTTCAAGGTCTGGACAAGACCTGTCGGCATAGCCGGTCCTTCACAGGCTTCTGGCCTGTTGTTGAGGTACCTTTTCTTTCATCTTCCTTGAAGTCATTTACCTCCTTTCTCTCTCTGATCATTAAATGTACTTTCATCCAGACCTGCTTTTATGACCATTTTCCGCATCTTGCGCCGAGGATGCGAGATGACATTGAACCCTCTCAGTATCGCCATATGTACTGGCATCAACAGAATCGTCAGCGGAACTCCCGAGTTCCCGGGGACGATTGGCGTGCTGATATAGACGGGCTGACCGTTGAGGACGTAAGTATCTTGCTTGTCTTTGTCCTTGTACTGTACTTGTAACTGATCGTGGTAACCTCTTCTGCTGCAGTTTGCCCGGATGCCGTACGCTAGTTTCCCTCTCTACTACACACCCCAGCGCGTGGAGGCATATGATGCTTCATGTCTCCGTATTATGCTTTCTGACGCTGAGTCCTTCCAATGGTACTTGGGAGAGAGATTGCTTCGGCAAGTCACTGGGGTAGCTCGGGTCCCCTGTTCTGCACCTCCTCCAGCTGCTCGGATGCCAGCTGATGAGAGAGTTGAGGCTTTGGTGGGCCAGCCTGGCTTCCGTTTCACGATCCCGGATCGTGATTATGACGAGTGGTATCTGCTATTTGGCCAGGGGCCTTTGCTTCCTTCGCTTTACGTTCCAGGTGGCCGTCGCAGGTATGCTGGAGGTTCAGTGACTGCTCCTTTGATGGATCTTTATCGTCGGGAGCGGGACGCGAGGAGGGGCGATGATGATTATGTTGGTGACTTGTAGCTGGCTCTGCTTTATATGGCCTTGTACTTTTATTTTTGTCCCCTTTTGTATCAAGCCCTTTTGGATGAATATACAGGCTTTGATTTCTCCCAAATTCCTTGGTGATGTCTGTATGCTTTGACTCTTGACTCATTCCTTCATGATTTGAGACTGCTTAGTTGCATGGGTGATGACTTGAATGGTTCAGATTGCTTGATTAGGCCTTGTGGGCCCACTTGATGTTTAGATCTTGGATTTTGGCCCTTCTTTTGATGATCGAACCTTTGATCTTGCTGCTCCAGGACTTGTGTAAGCTTTCCAATGGTTTGGATTCTCATGATCTAGCCCTTGAATGGTTTAGATTGATAGATTCGGCCCTGTGGGCCCATTTGAAACCTTGGTTTTACTTTGGGGCATCTCTTTTGATGATTTGTGAGGCTAGGAATGCTTCTCATGGTGTGGATGATGGCTTGAACGTCTCTGATCGCTTGATTTGGCTTTGTGGGCCCACTTGATGATTAGATCTTGGATTCTGGCCCTTCTTGTGATGATCAAACCTTTGATCTTGTTGTTTGACGGCTCATGTAGGTTCTTCAATAGTTTAGATCGTGATGATCTAGTCTTTGAATGGCTTGGATTGCTTGTGGCCCCCACTTGATCACCTTTCCTTCTCTTTGGCTTGATCAGCCCTATTCCGGTCACATGGCTTCATGATTGGACCAGTGGGGCACCTTTTGTATGATCTTGATCATCTTCAGTCGAAATCGGGAGTGGACCGGAGCCTTGGGCGGCCCACGGAGCGCCATCTGCTGACGTGGACTGTCAGCCTCACCTACCAAAAGCCCTGGAGCCAATCCCGCGGAGAGAGGGGAACCGCGTCCGTACGGGCGGCCCAGGGCAGGCCGCCCAGAGCTCGCCTCTTGAGCGGCCTGGGCTGGCTCTGTTTCGGACATCCTCTGCTGTCTGTTGCTGTTGTCCCCACATTCCCTGTACTGGACCGTTCGATTCCAGCCATGAATCTTCTTGTCCCCTTGTCTTTTCTCTTCATCTTGTCTTCTTCTCATTTTGTCTTTTCTTGGGCAATGGATGGTGGGGATTTATGGGCTGTGGGGGCTGTCCAAGATGGGTCCCACACTTCAGATCTTCAACTGAGCTTTGATAATGGGGAAATGCCTTTAATGGATGGGGTAGATGGGGCATTAAGAGGGGGCATTGATGAGGGGCTAGGGATGGTGGTTGGTGGAGCTTTGAATGGCTCCATTAATGGTGGGATGGCTGGATTTTCTGATTTGAATGGGTCCCTCATTATGGGAGGAATGGATGGTATGGATGAGATGATGGGATGGGACATAGGTGAGGCTATGCATCCCTTGAGTGTGGGTCCCGTGGATGACGTGATGGACGGTGATGATGGGACTATGAGGGACATAGATGGGTTGATCTCATGTTTGGATGGTATGGATGGCTCAGATGGTACCTTTGACGGTTTGGATGCTCTGGATGAGGGCCGAGATGTGCGGCACACTTGTTTGGGTGGACTTGATGTGATCATTGATGATGTCCCCTTGATGATGGACGGTGTAGATGCCTCGATGATTCCCTTGATCGGCCAGGATGATGACTGGATACATGATTTTCTATTGGAGGGGGCCGCAGGTCCAGATCTGACCGTTGATTCTTCAATCGGGGCTGCCGGGACCCTTTTTGATGGTTCAGATGTATTCTTCGACGGTCAGATTAGCCAGGGTGCCACGATGTGCGGTGTGATCTTCACTGATAGTCCTTTTGATGGAGAGCATTGTCCTTCCTTTGGTCATCGGCCCTTTGCGCACTCTGTTCACGAGGTGGGCGAGTCTTCTCATGCGGCTGAGGTTGTGACAGTTTCCGACAGTGATGCGGCTATATCAGACATAGCCGTTACTGGGGACAGGTCAGGGGCTGTCGAGTCTGCAGAGGTTCCAGCTTTTCCTTCTCCTTCGCCTGTTGACCTTCCGATCTTCGATGAGTTGTCCTCGATTTCTGGGCCTTTTGTGCTGGAGGGGATACCGGTGAGGACTTGTCAGCTGCTTCCTCGTTCTTCCTGCTCGCCACGACTGCTTGCTTGGCTTGACAGCTTGTCAGCTTATGAGATTCGAGATTTGGAGTCTTATGGCTTTGGCAGTCTGATTCATATGGCTAGAGTTGACATTGACTGGAGGATGCTCGGAGCTGCCTTGATTGACTGGGTCCCTTCGTTGAACTTGTTTGCGTTCAACGATATGGAGATGGGGCCTTCTTTGGAGGAGCTTGCACGCTTGACAGGCTTACCCTTGGATTATACTCAGTATTTTTCGCCGAAGACATCGCCGAAGACTGCTACACCGCAGAACTGGTCTGGGATCCCTTACCTTGTTCGGCCTGCAGCTAGTGGCCAGGATGCTGTAGTGTTCTCTTTGGACCTGCTGTATGATCTTTTTTCGGGTCCTCAGGGTACGGCCGGTTCCACCTTTGCTCGGAACGCACTGATGTTCTGTTTGATTGCTGAGGTGCTGTTCTCGGGATGGCGCAGGTCCCAGACTCCTTTGCTTTTTGAGGTGATGAGCCGAGCTGTTCGTCGGCAGGGGATCATTTCTCTCATCTTGGCCGAGCTGTTTGATGGGCTGACCGACTGTGCCCTGGGCCGCACTCGTGTCCTTCGCGGCTGTTATGCTTTCCTTCAGGTATCTTTTCTGCACCTTTTTTCTTCTTGCTTTGCTAGGAATTATTTTGCTCTAGCTGAACTTCTTTTGCTTTCTGTGATCAGGTATGGCTATGGGAGCGTCTTTCTCTGACCGTTCCTGTACCTCTTCCTGGCATCCCGGGCTCTGACATTATGCGTTATATCATCGAGTTCCTTCCTCATACAGCCAGGATGAGCGAGCCCCTGTATCGCAGGATGTTCGCTGAACTTCGTGACTGGAACGTTCGTTGGGAGTCATCTTGGCTTTCACTTCCTCCAGTGCTTTGCGATGCACACCGCCATCCTCTGATGTTGGTAGGCTTTCGATCATACTTCTCTTACCATCCCATCCGGTTCCTGCGGCAGTTTGGGTATGAGCAGGATGTTCCTCATTTCGCTTTCACGGGTATCGGGCGTCGAGTACTCCCCTCTAGATCTTCTGACTTCAGGACCCGGATTGATTGTTCCTGGGCGAGTTATTTGACAGCTGATTTGTTGGGATTCGAGCTGCGGACTTTTCCGATGACGACCACCCCATATCAGTATTGGGTTGCTGAGCAGTCTTTGTATCGACGTATCCCTTGTTGGCACCAGACTGCTGATGAGGATGAGCAGGATATTCTTGGAGATGCTGGCTCTTCATCTGGTTCATATGAACCTTTTGAGGAGCGCCCGTTTATCGATCCTGGCTTCCTCTTGGCCACTCATGGTCATCTGCTGTCTGAGATCTCTGCACTTCGGTATCATTTTGAGATGATGTCGAGGAGATTGGCTGCCGATCGGAGATTGTCTGATGAGGAGACAGCGATCCGTACCCTTGAGCACGATGAGGTGCATTACCTGCGTATGGAGGTGAGCAGGTTGAGAGCGAGACTATCTTTTTATGAGTCAGAGGACTCACCTGATGTGGCCGAGGAGGAGGGTAGAGATTGATTGTGTTGGCCACCTGCACATTCTTTTTTTGCATATATGATTGATGATGATGCATTTTTGTATTTTTTTTGAAAAAGGTGATATGTGTAAGAGAAATATAATGCATTTAATTGAAAAGAGAAAAAACTGTTTGAAAATCTACTGTGCCATGAGTTGTCTTGTGAGTGCGTCTGGATTTTGTGTCGGGATATAGGAATCAGAACTGGGGCTCGGTCAATGATTTGACCGATATCTCGAGATTTGACTTGCTTGATCCTTTGGTTCCCTAGAGATGTAGGCAACGGGAACTCTCGTTTCTTGAGATTGTCAGAGTCTGTAGAGTTCTTCGCTCCTGACTGCGCTTCTTCTTGTTCTTGAACTGTAACCGCTTGAACTGATCTGGACCGTCTGCTTTCTTAGTACCTGCACTTTTATTTTTTCTTTTCTTTTTTTTTTTTTTCATTTGAGCCATTTTTGCCTGCAGCGCTCTTTCGAGTTTTCACCACAGCCGGCTTTTTCCCGTCATTTTTGCCCGTGGCGCCCTTTCGGGTTTTCACCACGTCCCGGGTATTTGGTCTTGCCTGCCCCTTGGCAGCTGTGCTGTTTTTACCCTTGGCGCCCTTTCAGGTTTTCACCAAGTCCGCTGTATGCCCACTGTTTTTACTCGGAGCGCCCTTTCGGGTTTTCACTCCACCCTCTTTGTTTAGGCACACATTTTCTTTTTTCCTTTTTTTTTCTTTTCTTTCTGGATCTCTGGATAACTGCGGCGGCTAGAGGTCGGGAATCCGTCGTTGCCGGCCGATGGCAGTCTTTCAGCCCTTATCCTGAGTTACGATAATAGAGCTGTCGGTCTTTGCTAAAGACCCCTCTGAGATGGATGGATGGATGACTGTGTTTCTTCTTGGGTTGATTTTTTTCTTGGGTGCCTTGCTTTGGCTTCCCTTTTTCTTTCTCTTTTCTTCTTTTCTTTTCTTTTTCTTTTTCTTTTGCATTCTTTTTCTCTCTCTTTTTTTTGTCTCTTTTTGAATCCCCCCCTCTTTTTTTTGTATTTTTCTCTTTTGGAGTCCCCTTATTTGAAACACTTGTTGGTGGACGGGAATGATTTCTCAGAGATCTTAGCTTTGACCCCTTGACTTCAGCTCTGTTAAAGTAACCTTTGATAAGGTCAGAATAACTTACCCGTGAAAGATCTTCACGTTGTCGGCGTTGGTTGGCGAAGGAAGATCCACCCCTCTCATGCTGGTGAGTCTGAGGGCGCCTCCAGGAAGTACTTCTCTGATGATCAGTGGCCCGTCCCACGAGGGTTTGAACTTTCCTCTGGGATCTGGAAGGTGCGACGGTAGAATCTTCTTCATGACCATGTTGCCTACCTTGAAGCTCCTTTTTCGGACTCTCTTGTTGTAAGCCCGAGCGATCCTTTTCTGATAGCACTGTGAATGACTTAGTGCACGCATGCGTTTTTCATCTGCTAGCTGCAACTGGTCGAATCTGGCCCGTTGCCATTCTCCTTCTTCAATTCCGCTTTCTAGTAATACTCGTAACGATGGTATTTCCACCTCGACTGGTAGGACTGCTTCCATTCCGTAAGTAAGCTCGAAAGGAGTAACGCCCGTAGCAGACCGTACAGACGTTCGATAGGCCCAAAGTGCATATGGGAGCATATCTGACCAATCTCGATAGGTCACGACCATCTTCTCGAGTATTCTGACGATTGTCTTGTTTGCGGCTTCTACCACACCATTCATCTGGGGACGGTAGGGGCTTGATCGATGACGTTGGATCTTGAACTTGCTGAGGAAGTCATCCATCTTCTTGTTGACGAACGGGGTTCCATTATCTGTGATGATAGCATTGGGGATTCCGTACCGGCATATGATGTTGTTCTTCATGAATTTGATCACTTGAGATGCTGCAATCGTGGTGTATGAGGCTGCCTCTACCCACTTGGTGAAGTAGTCGACTGCCACAAGTATGTACTCGTGACCATTTGATGCTTTGGGACTGATCTTGCCGATGATGTCGAGTCCCCACATGGAGAAGGGCCAGGGGGTGGTCAGGTTGTATAACTCTGATGATGGGGCATGGATTTGATTCGCATGCTCTTGACACTTGAAGCATTTTCTGACGTGTTTGCAACAGTCTGTCTCCATGGTGAGCCAGTAGTAGCTGAGTCGTAGAATCTTCTTTGCCATCATGTGCCCATTCATGTGTGGGCCACAGATTCCTTCGTGTATTTCTTTCATGATCTTTGCAGCTTCTGTTTCATCGACGCATCGGAGGAGGATGTGATTATAGGATCGCTTGTAGAGAACCTCGCCACTGATGGTGAACTGGCCGGCCAAACGTTGGACGGTTCGGCGATCTGTTGCTGTTGCTGATTCTGGATACTCCTGGGTTTCGAGATATTGCTTGATGTCGGCATACCAGGGTTTGTCAGGGACAGCTTCGGCTTCTTCTATTTGCAGGCAAAAAGCAGGTTCTTCTTGAATTTCGACTGTGAGCTCCCATTCTGAAGCTCCTTTTGGGATCTCGAGCATTGATGCAAGTGTGGCGAGAGCATCTGCAAACTGGTTCTTGGCTCTAGGCATGTATGAGAAGGTGATTTCCTTGAATTCTTCGAGCAGATTGTCAAGATACACATGATATGGTATCAACTTCTCATCCTTGGTCTTCCATTCGCCATTGGTCTGATTGATGATAAGCTGTGAGTCTCCAAATACTCGTAGCTTCTTGACGCCCAAGATTATGGCTTCCCTTAAGCCAGCGATGCATGCTTCGTACTCTGCCATGTTGTTGGTGCACTCGAATGCGATGCGCCTCGAGATAGGAATAGGGACATCATCTGGAGAGTAGAGGATTGCTCCAATACCACTCCCTTTAGAATTTGCTGCGCCGTCGAAGAATAACGTCCATTCATCTTTTTTCTTCTTTTCTTCCTCTTCAATGAGCAAGAGATCTTCATCAGGGAAGAATGTCTTGAGCGGCTGATAGTCCAGGAGAGAGTGAGCCGCAAGATGATCGGCGAGGGCCTGTCCCTTGATTGCCTTTTGAGTGACATAGGTGATGTCGAACTCAGACAAGAGTAGCTGCCATTTAGCTATCCTTCCAGTGAGTGCCGGTTTCTCGAACAGGTACTTGAGCGGATCCATGTGAGCGAGAAGGAGAATAGGGAATGCAATCATGTATTGACGGAGTCGCTGAGTTGCCCAGACTAGGGCGAGGCAAGTCTTCTCGATCGGGGAATACCTGGTCTCGTAGTCGGTGAACTTTCGACTCAAATAGTAAATTGCTTGTTCTTTCTTTCCGGTTTCGTCGTGTTGGCCGAGGACACAGCCAATGGCTTCTGCTGCTACCGAGATGTATAACAATAGTGGTCGTCCGGGAGTGGGAGGCACTAGGACTGGAGGATTCATGAGATATTTCTTGATGCGGTCGAAGGCGACTTGGCAATCGTCATTCCATTCTTTTGAGACGTTCTTCCGAAGGAGCTTGAATATGGGCTCACAGATGGGTGTGAGCTGTGCGATGAAGCGACTGATGTATTGAATTCTGCCGAGGAAGCCACGAATTTTTTTCTCTGTTCTAGGAGGGGGCAGCTCGATGATTGCTCTGGTTTTGGTCTCGTCGACCCTGATGCCATCCTCGCTCACCATAAAGCCGAGGAGCTTACCTCTCATTGCACCGAAGACACATTTCTGAGGGTTGAGGCGGAGCTTGTACTTTTCTAATCTGTTGAATAACTTCTTCAGATCTTCAAAGTGTCCTTCAATTGTGCGAGATTTGACGATCATGTCGTCCACATATACTTCGAGCTCCTTGTTCATCATGTCGTGGAATAATGCTGTCATTGCTCGCTGATATGTTGCTCCTGCGTTCTTCAGACCGAACGGCATTACCCTGTAACAGAAGGTTCCCCAGGGAGTGATGAACGATGTCTTCTCGCGATCTTCGACGGCCATCTTGATCTGATTGTAACCTGAGAACCCGTCCATGAATGAGAAGATCTTGTATCCTGCAGTGTTGTCGACTAGAGTGTCGATATGTGGCAACGGGAAGTCATCTTTTGGACTGGCCTTGTTGAGATCTCGGAAGTCGATGCACATTCGAACCTTGCCATCCTTCTTCGGTACTGGTACGATGTTGGCGAGCCATTCAGGGTAGTTGGAGACTACCAAGAATCCCGCATTGTACTGCTTGATGACTTCATCTCGAACTTTCAGAGCCCATTCTGGCTTCATTCTTCGAAGTTTTTGCTTCACGGGCTTCATATCTGCCTTGGTTGGCAGATGATGTACAATGAGCTCTTCATCGAGCCCCGGCATGTCTTCATATGAGAACGCGAAGTTGGACAATCTTGGAGCTAGGAACTCTATCATTTTCTGTTTCATCTCAGGTGGCAACGATTTTCCAATGCGTACTTCCCTAGGGATCTCAGGCGTCCCCAAGTTTACTATCTCGAAATCATCGGCTACAACATTGGCCTTAGATTGGAACTTTTTGAGGAGATCCTCAAGTTCGGGAGCAGGATCATCATCTTCCTCGTCCCGAGCTTCGTCCAGACCCATGAGCTCAAAGTCTAATTCGATGTCGAAATCATATGATTCGACTTCAAACTCATGCGACTCTTTAAACGAACTTGGCACACTATTGAATGCAGGAAAAGAAATATTTTTTTATTTTTGAGATTTTTCTGAAATTGAGATGCTAGATGTTTTTGGTTTTTGAAAGTTTTTGATTTTTTTGGCTTTTCGAAATTCGCGGGACTTTGAACAAGCGGGCATTGCAGACCATGATTGAGCCCAACTTGTTCCAAAGTTCCGGTCGCTGCCTAAACAGGCATTTTTTTTTTGAAGCCAGAGCCCTCAGATGGCTCTTTGGCTGATTCGAAAGTGAGGGGAACAGATGACCATTCAGGACCCCACACTTCCTCCCCTGAAGAGGTGGGGGTTGATGAAGAGTCACGATCTGGCCCAATGACCATGACTTCTTGCTGGTCAGGTTCGAGATCTGAGTCGTACTCAGTCCCTCCCGGATCACTTACCTCGCATTGCAGTTCGTCTGGTTCCACAGCTAGACACAAGTTTGGAACCTGGACATCAGACCAATCTAGGGCTGGCCACTTCCCTTTCTTGGTCCAATGGATGGGCTGCTTCTGCCCCTGGCTGATGATTGATGATGTTGACTTTGCAGAGATGGGCAAGTCGTGCCCCTTGCTAATTGGTGATGAGATGGGCGAGTCGTGCCCCTTGCTGATTGAAGTGGGCAGGTTGTGCCCCTGGCTGTTTGAAGTGGGCAGGTTGTGCCCCTGGCTGATTGAAGTGGGCAGGTTGTGCCCCTGGCTGATTGAAGTGGGCAGGTTGTGCCCCTGGTTGGGAGCAGGTGTCAGAGTAACCTGGTCCTGAAGCTGCTGTATTTGTCTTCCTTCTTCGTCTTCATCATTTCCTCCTTCTTTTGGAGGCTTAGAGGATTCGAGAATCTGATCCCATCGAATGGGGGGCCACGTGGCCCAAACTAGGCTCATCGGGAGGCCTTTGTGTAGTGCAGTCGGTTGATTCCCTCCTGGATCTTTGCAAGGTTCTCCTGGCTTGACGAATTGGATGGGTGAGTACCGAAATTTCTTCCTCCTTTTGTCCATGCAGGTTGACCTGTATCCGAGTCCCCACTTGCATTGGTTATATACCAGCGGTACCTTTCTGGACTTGAAGTGGTTCTTCATTCGATATTTGAGGCTCAGACGCTCTGCCGGTGAAAAGATACGGTCCACCCTTATCGGTTCTGGATTGGCGATAGAGTTCACAGTCTCGAATTCGAAACTGTGAAACGGGATGTCTTCTTCAGAGTGCTGGATATCGATGACCGGGATGTCTGGTTCAGTGGCAGTAGCATTGGAAGGAATGATGAGCTCCTTCTCTGCATGGATAGAGATCACTTGATTTCCACAGATATACTTCACTCGTTGATGCAGGGTTGATGGCACAGCTCCAACCTTGTGCAGCCACGGTCGTCCGAGCAGCATGTTGAAAGAGGCTGATATATCCAGGATTTGGAATGTGATGGTAGAAACTTCTGGACCTATCTGTACCTCTATGTCGACTTCCCCTTCCACTGATCGGCGGGTGTTGTCAAATGCTCTGACGCATATGGTGCTGGGTCGGAATGAAGAAGGACTGATTCCCAGGCGTTCCGCGGTCTTGAGTGGGCAGACATTTAAGCTTGAGCCATTATCGATAAGGACCAGCGGAACACAGAGGTCTTTGTATCGTAAGGCTATGTTGAGGGATCGCCCATGATCTCGTCCCTCTGGTGGCAACTCATTATCGGTGAAGGTGATGGCGCGCGGAGCCAGTAGCTGTCCAATCATCAATGCAATCATCTCTGGTGCCGTATCGGAGGAGACATGAGCATCATTCAAGGTCTTGGCAAACATTTCTCGGTGTATGCGAGATGTGCAGAGTAGCTCCCATACTGAGATTTGTGCAGGGATTGACTTGAGCTGAGTTGCTACATCGTATGCGGCTTCATTTTTGTTGCCGAGGCCTGAGAGGACGCCTTTGGGATCTCCTCTGTTTTGATTATCTCTTCGGATGCAACGCCCGTTGGGATTCATGTTTCCCACTTCCGCACATTCTGGATAGTGCCATGGAACCTCTTTGTAGTTTTCCTCCCTTTTGCCTTCTAGGACCACTGGTTCTTGCAACGGTGCTGGTGTGGGTACCAGATCTTCCTCGTATAGAGCTTTTGCCTTGAGAACTACATTGTTGCCTGTGCTGAAGGGGTAGTATCGAGGCTTGTCTTCATAGACCACATAAGGTCGTGGTCCTGGCTTGACTGTTCCTGGGGCAGGAGGCTCCCATGGAATGAATACTGGTCCTCTTGATATGGCAGGAGGTTTCTCTGTTCGTCCCATCTGCCGTAGTGTGATTGATATGCCTCTGGGGTTTGCCCCTTGTAATACGACTGGCTCGACTGGAAGAGCTCCTTCCAATACAACGGGTTCTTGTTGTTGATGAGTATAATCCTTCCATTGTGGATTGGATTGTTCTTGAGTTGCCCCTTGCAAGATGACAGGTTCGTATGTGGGCTCGATGTATGATTGTGCTCCTTCAAGCACTACTGGCTCGGAGATTGAAGGAAGAAAGGGACTTGCCCCTTGCAAGACTGGAGGAGGATTTGTTGGCTCATAAGTGTAGGCATGAATGGACTGAATAGGGGAGAAGAAGCGATCGATATGGTCCCCTTCTTCTATACTATTGACTGCAGGGCCACGAGACGAACTGGGGTCCGTTGGATGCTGAGGCAGAGGATTCTGAAGGATGTTGGTGGAAGCTGCTGGAGAAGTTCCAGGGACCGAGATGACGATCTTGCGGTCATCAATCAGGTCTTGTATGGCATTTTTCAAAGTATAGCATCGATCAGTGGCGTGGCCACGTCCTTGATGGTAGGCACAGTACTCATTTTCTAGGTAATTTGGAGGCAGAGGATGAGGCGGAGGCCTAGGTGTCATCAGAGTGAGTAACTGCTTTTGTACCAGCGTAGTCATGATTTGACTAAGTGGTTGACTGAGTGGAGTGAACTTCCTGAACTCCCTGTAATTCTGCCTGTTCTGGTATGAGTATTGGCCATTTCCCCTGAACTGTTGCTGTTGTCGAGGTGGCTGTGGCTGAGGATTCAGTTGTGGCTGATATCGCTGAGGCTGATGCTGAACTTGATTCTGCTGATACTGTTGACGTCCTTGTGGGGGAGCACGTTGATTCCCTTGAGCAGTGGTGTTGATATTGTTTACCTCCGTTTGGCGAGGAGGAGAACCACTACGGTTTCCATTCCCGTGCCCGATAGGTCTTCCTTCCACTCTGTTCCTCTTGACTGGAGTGGCTTGATGAGGCCATGGGGAGATCGTCCCGGCCCGGATTCCTGCTTCAACTTGCTCTCCAGCACGGATCAATTGTGAGAAATTCGCATATGGATGCGAGATGAGATACCCAGATATGCCTGGGTATGTTGAATGAACAATCATGGAGATTTGTTCTTCATCGTCGATGGGTGTCCGCATTCTGGCTGCCATAGCTCACCAACGTCCCACATAAGCTGATAGTGTTTCATCACTCCTTTGCCTGAGTGCTGCAAGGTCGGCTCTTCTGGGTGCCATGTTGAGATTATATGCGAATCTGTCGACGAAAGCCTGGGAGAGCTGTTCCCATGTTCTGATGATGTGGCAGTCCAATGAAGTGTACCAATCTAGGGCATCGCCCTTCAGAGATTTTTGGAACAATCGAATGAGGGCCCCTTCGTTTCCTGAGATTGCACTCAGCTCTCCACAGAAGGCCTTGAGATGTGCTGTGGGACAACCGCTGCCATCGTATCTTTTGAATTTTGGAACCTCAAAGTTTTGAGGTACTTGAGCATCTGGGAAAGGACACAAGTCTCTGAACTTGGTCGAAGGTAAGTCGATTCCTTGTTGTCGCTGAAGTTGATTTTGCAAGATCTGGAACTGCTCCCGCAACTCGTCCAGTCCTGAGTGATCTGTTCGAGCGACTGGTGCCTCCTGGAATAAGGCACGTTCTTCTTCGGCATAGTGGTCGATGTCTTCGACCCTATGGGCTTGCTGAAAAGCAACCGCGGGTTGCTGAAATTGATTTGATGACTGAACTGGATTCTGATGAACTTGTGCTTGAAATGATGGTAACTGAACTGGAGACTGTATTGAAGGTTGAACTGGAACTTGCTGGAAATTGACTGGATTTTGCTGAATTGAAGATTGCTGGAAATTAACTGGATTTTGCTGAATTGAATATTGCTGGAAATTAACTGGGATCCCATCGGCGGGGATGTGCTGGAATTGAAAAGTGCTCCTGTTTGCAGGAGGCTGAGATGCTGGGAAGTGACCCCCTTGTTGGGTATTCGCCACTGTCCGCTGATTGATGTGGGCTTGACACTGACCCCCATTGTGGGCATTCGCCAGTGCTGTCCCTGTTGCTGGAAATTGAATTGAAATCCCATCGGCGGGGATGTGCTGAAATTGAAAAGGTGTCCCATCGGCGGGGACGTGCTGAGATCTACTGAGATTGTTGTTTGCAAGATTGACTGGAAGCTGACTGGATGTTCCTGCAACGGAGGTGCTCTGAGATGGCCTTGTCGTCGCAGGAAGATATTGAGAAGGATGCCCCACAGCGAAGGGCTGAGATGGCTGCTGTCGGTAGTCTTGGGCAGACTCCGATGGTTGTGCTTGATTTGAACTGGAGGCCGGGAGGACCCGGCATGGCTGCTGAGCTTGCTGAACTGGGCCAACCTGATTGTTGGCTGCTGCGGTGGTTTGTGCTTGCATGAATTGCAAGAGCATTTCTTGCATTGCTCTCATTCCTTGTGCCAACTCTTGTATGATTGGCGTATTGTCAACGGGCTGTTGCGCTGGAGGTTGCGCTTCGGCTATTTCGAGAGCAGGGAAGTGATGAGTTTCTTCTTCGTGGTCGGACATGGCTTGCTGAGCCCGAGTGCGGATTATGCTGCGGAAGGGAAATTGTCTCCGCGTACGTTGAGCCCGAGGAGGCGCAATGGTGAGGACTGTACTCTACTCTTTTTGGGTTTTGGGATTTTCTATTTTTTTTTGTTTTGGAATTTTCTATTTTTTTTTGTGTTTGGGTTTGGGTAGAATGCTATGCAGATGAGATTGTATGAGGATTAATGACTTTCAAGTACGGGAAGGATTCTGTTTTTTTCAAGTCGGATCACGACTAGTGGGACTAGCTTATCCCCAGTGGAGTCGCCATTCTGTGGACCCTCGCCGATTTCTCCGCGCTCCCACACGACGTTCGCTCTCCCTTTCCTTTCGGAAGAAGAAGAAGAAGAAGAGGTGCGTGCGTGCGAAATCGCCGTTTGTGCCACTGGTTTGCCTCGTTCTTGAGGGCTTTGTTTGGTTGTCATATTGAACTGGATGTGCTTAAATGAATTTATATAAGACCAGAGTCGCCACTAGCCAGTTACTTCGAATCTACAGTCGGCTAGACCCCGTAGAAACGTTAGAGAAGGGAATCCGAAGATTCCTTCCTCTAAAATGACTCCTGTTGATCTGCGGTCAGAGATTCAAGGTAAGGGATCACGGTTACAGGGTGGGAAGAGGTTAAGCACCCCACACACTGCCCGTACCGAAGTACGGTCTCTACTTCACAGAATCGATCGAATACTTGAAAGTCTAATTTAATCCTCGTATATTCTCATGAATGACATGATGCATGAATGCGGGTCTGAACAGTAAGAGTTTCTGATGAGCAGGTTCCAACAACGGGCAAGCCCAGAGCGTACGCTCGAACTGACAGGTGCTTAATGTAAGACGTATGCAGTGTGCTTGAATGATCAAGGTGTTTTATGGTGAAGCATGAATGCAGGTCTGAACAGTAAGAGTTTCTGATGGGCAGGTTCCAACAACGGGCAAGCCCAGAGCATACGCTCGAACTGACAGGTGCTTAATATAAAGACATATGCATGTGTACTTGACGGATCAAGGTGCTAGTAGTGAAGCAGGGGGGTTGGAAGAAAAGTAAATGTTGCACTTATGCTAGATGCGAATGAGATGATGCTGGAAAAAGAGTAGCTGGGTGGACGGAGGTGTCGCAAGGGTTGGCTTCGAGTGGTTGGATCAAGACTTAGATGGCTTGGGAGGCTTGGACCAGTGGTCAGGCTGGGCTGGACCAGGGTTAGACTCTCCTCACTCGGGCTCTCCTTGGTGGAAAAATGGGCTAAAGGGTGGAGAGATGGACTCAGAGCTCTCGGGCTGAAATGGACTCGAATGGCTTGTTGAAATGAGAAGGGGAGGGGGGTATTTATAGCAGCAGAGAGTGGCAGAAGTCGTAATTTTGTCCGGGCGGCCTGCCATGGGCCGCCCGTACGGCCGCTCCTCGGTTTCCAGCGAGTACGGCCGTTCCCTCGGGGCTGCTGTTGGACTCGCTGGTCGACTCAGTGAGTTGACTCAGCGGGTCGACTCGGTGGTTTGACTCGACGGGTTGACTCGACGGGTTGACTCGGTGTTTTGACTCGACGGGTTGACTCGACGGGTTGACTCAGCGGGTTAACTCAGCGAGTTGACCCAGTGAGTTTGACTTTTTTTGGGATTTTTTGACTGGCCTTTTTTATGGGGGGTTTTTCAGGGTGGTTTTTAGGACTGGGTTGACTGGGTTCAGGCTTGAACTGGGCTATGGAATGGGGCTTACAAGGGTGAGTTTGGCTGAGTTTGGACTTGGGATTTGGGGGTATGGTCCTCCGTTCAACCAGCTATCTCTACCAACAGTGTAGCCGAAGGTGGGGTGTCTACATGCATATTTTTAGAAATGTCTAAAGTAGAACACCGTGCACATCGTTTTAAAACAATTTTAAAAAATTCAAGGCAGAGCACCATGCGCATCATTTTAGAAACCCATGAAATACACGTTAAGAAAACCAAGGCGGAACATGTATGATCTCAATCTCAATCTCAATTCTCATTTAATGATTGTATGCACGTGATATGAATGTAATCTCACAATCAACATATTAAACTAAGATACAAATACCAAATTAATCACATCTACACATCCTTCAGTAACATAATGTTCTTAATTTCCTTATCGACTTCAAAATTTAAATCAATATACAATATAATTTTGAGTTTAATTATAGTTTAAACACGTTATACATTTAAATTTTAATAAAATCGTCAAAATTCAGAAATTACAAGAATCAGGAGGATCACCCACCTTTATGTGATGAATGGACTTAAACTCGACAAGAACTCGAATTGACCTGACTCATCACAAACTCAACAAGTCGACTCAGTGTGACTCAAACACCCCCCCCCCCCCCCCCCCTCTCTCTCTCTGAAGCTAGCAAGCCATCTTCTCTACTATTATGGGTAAATTTGGTCATGTCCCTGAAGATGCACAACCATCGATATGCGGCCCATGAAGGCCAACTCACCACACGTGTCAGAGAAGGATCGAAGCTTGTCAAGGCAAAAAGCCTTGATATTCATCTGCAGCCAATGGATATGGATCTGAGGCCTCAGCATCGGCCTCAAATAATGAACAAAATCCTCAATACTCGACTTCAGTCTCAGATAGTGAAATTGGACCTGAGGCCTTAGCTTCGGCATCAGGTGACGGATATAAAATTGGAAAGACCAGGCACCACAGAGAAGAGAAAACGTCTTCCTTGCCATCACCAAATCTCATATTCCACTGAGGCCTCAGCCTCAGGTACTACAATTATCCCAGCTCACAATTCAACCAAAGATACCAAGTGCTGACCACACCAGACATCCTCGGACCTGAGCACGTTGCGCACCGCGATACAGAGATAACCATTAGCTCCAGGATACACAGTATCCATACTGTGATAAGCATAATCTCTCAATCTAAAAACTTGTCCTAGATGAGATCTAATACAGAAACGAATCTTAGATGGGATCTATGGATCCAGCGTCATCGGCTGTGCATCATCACCTATAAAAGGACACATCTACATCACCTCAAGGTACGCATTCACGCACTAACACAATATACCCTAAAGCTCTTACGCTCAATCATCTCGCTTACTGACTTAAACATCGGAGGGTCCTCCACCGACACGACCTGCACCCCCTCACAATCTTCCTCTTTGTGATCTCAGGTCCTACGATCAGCACCAGTCATCACCACGTGTCCATCGAGCGACGAAGATCTACCGTTGATCCTTGATCAACATCTGTTGTCCAATTTTGGACGTTAACAGATTGGCACCGTCTGTGGGAACGACTAGACGTTCTCGCTTCACTCTTTCTTTATCATTCAGATCTCTTATCCATCTTCTCCGTCTTTCCTATCTTCATGATGCCTCCTAAAAACAAGCGGCCAACCAAGGCATCCGTTTCTGCATAGACATCAGCCCTCGTAGGCTCGAAACCTCTGATGGAGGATGTCTCTCCCACCCAAAGGGAATGAGCTCCTCCACAACCTGTGCCACAAGCGCTCATTTTGGCCAATGGTACTACTATAATCGGTATCCTTGAAGATAGTATGCTAGCAAAGTAGACCAAGATCGCTCAATTCACCCACATGGCAAAACGACCAAAATAACTATTTTTCCCTACTTTTCCTGTGCAACCTAATGCGCCGGTACTTTCTGTTTACTCCCCTCAATATCAGGAGCAACATGGACAAAACCAACCAGCAGCAAGTCGAGTTAGACCACCTGTCCACGCCCCTGCTCAACATGGAGGGAATAATCTTCCCAGTAGGAGATTTACGCCACACGGTTGATGTTGGACGTCAGTGTCAGGGCAAGGTCGTCGAAGTTTCTATTGTTGATCATACATTAGTGTGGGAACAGGGCCTCAAAAATCTTGAAGACAAGTTTACCAATATAGAACAGTGGTATCAATCCAACCCGCTTGCGACAATACAGGCGATGGTGGAGTAGATAGAATTGTTGTTCATCGAAGAGATCATGGAGGCACCGCAACCAAAAAAGTTCTTGATGCATAGCATCACCCATTATACCGGCTCGAGAAACCCTATGGAACACATCGAAACTTTTAGGTCTTTTATGGAGCTTGAGGGTGTCAACACTAAGATCATGTGTTGGACATTCTCTCTCACCCTCAAGGACACAGCCCGGACGTGGTTCAGGTACCTCAAGCCACGATTGATTAGTTGTTTCTCCCAATTGTGCGCATTGTTCATGGCACAATTTTTAGGGAGCAGGAAGATGAAGAATCCAGTGACCCACTAACCACGATTAAATAGAAGTCAGATGAATCTCTAAAGGAATACATGGTTTGCTTCACGTCCGAGTCCGTGCAGACTGAGGGTTACACGAACAAGATAAGCTTGGGTTCCCTTCTCAGCAGAGTCAGGAATAAGAGTTTTGGTTCACTCTCGACAAATCCACTCCGAAAACAATGGCGGAACTCCAGGCCAGAGCTCAAAAGTATATTAATACTGAAGAGGTGGCAAAAGCTAGGCTGAGAGGCCGAGAACAAATCTAGCGACTAAGCAGAAAAAATCTTAGAAGTCCTCGTCCTTAGACAAAAAGAAGAAGAATGAGGATCAGCAAGACTGATCTCTAAGGAAGGGCCTCCCTGAGGGCCGATAATTTAGACTACACCCCCCTGAACACCACACAAGAACAGGTTTCATGCATATCAGGGATCAGAAATACACAAAGTGGCTGCCCAAGATAAGGACTGAGCCCAAAAAGGACTAGCGAAAATATTGTCAATTCCATCGAGATCACAGCCATGACAGAGAATTGCATTGCACTCAAGGATGAGATCGAGACTTTCATAAGGAATGGTCATCTCCGTGATTACGTGGAGCAATAAGATCGCTCCCCTAAAAGACGTGACAGATCTCGTCGTCGGCAAGACCAACCACAGCGGGATCAATCGCTTCAACAGCCAGACCACCAGACGCAAGAAGATTCTTAGCCTGCTGGCAAGATCAGGACCATCTTCGGCAGGCCAGCTAAAGGTGAGGATTCTCAGAACACTAGGAAGGCCCATGCAAGGAAAGCTCGGTCTGCTCCCTCATCAATATGCTCGGCGGAGAGACCTGGTAAATAGTATAAACTGGAACACCATGTCATCACCTTCTCTGAGGAGGACATGAAGGGAATCCACTTCCCTCAAGATGACGTCATCGTGGTAACATTGAAGTGTCAAACTACAAAACCCACAGGATAATACTAGACATCGAAAGTTTAGTGGATATCATATATGTTATTGTCTACGATAGGATGAATCTATCAAGAAATATGCTTCAGCTAGTCAAGACCCTGTTGGTTGGATTCGGGGGAGAAGTCATCGAGCCAGAAGGAAGGATCGACTTCCAAGTCATTTTTGGTGATGCCCCGAACAAAATCAATCTGATGATAAGTTTTTTTTATGGTGGATCACAAATCAACGTACAATGCGATCCTTGAGTACCCATCCATAGCATCTCTGCATTAAGTTCCCCACTCCAACTGGGGTCGAGTGGTCAAAGGAAACCAGTTTGACGCCCGTATGTGCTACGATCTAGTGCTATGGGAAGATAAAGGAAAGCAAGTTGCGCCCATCCTGGCGCTGAGGACTCACCACCAGGAGCCAGAATCTAAGACGACCTCCTCCCTAGATCCCAGAGAGGATAATATTCGAAGAGGCACCCCGACCGAGGACTTAGTCCCGGTCCGTATATCTACTGAAGACCTGACGAAAACTGTACAAATAGGGTCTGCCCTCGACCCTGAGGTACAAATCCAATTCACTGAATTCCTTGTTGAGCACCAGGATGTCTTCGTCTGGTCCCATAAGGACATACCCGGCATCGACCCTAGCGTTGTCATCCACCGTCTGAAGGTGGACCTCCAGTGCAAACTCGTATAACAAAAGCGGCGATCGTTCAATCTAAAAAGGCAGGAGGCTATAAAGGAGGAGGTCGAAAAGCTCCTTCGAGCCCAATTCATCGAAGAAGTTGATTACCCGAAATGGGTAGCCAACATTATGCTCAGTGAAAAAAGCCAACGGCAAGTAGCGAATGTGCGTCGACTACACAAGCCTCAATAAATCGTGCCCAATGGATAGCTTTTCCCTACGCTAAGGATCGATCAGCTGGTAGATGCCACGACTGAATATTTACTACTCAATTTTATGGATGCATATTTCGACTATAATCAGATCTCCATGCACCCACTAGACAGAGAGAAGACATTTTTCGTCACTAACCAAGGACTCTATTACTACAAGGTCATGTCGTTTGACCTTAAGAATGCTAGCGCTTGTCAACAAAATGTTCGCCAACTAGATTGGCAAGACAATGGAAGTCTACGTTGATGGCATGCTCGTCAAGAGCATCAGAGGGGAGGACCACTTGTTAGATCTTCGAAAAATATTTCAGATCCTGCGCCATCATCATATGAAGTTGAACCCTGCAAAGTGCTCGTTCAGCGTGCCTCAGGTAAGTTCATCTGCTTTATGGTCGACCAGCGAGAAATCAAGGCCAATCCTGAAAAGATCCAAGCCCTCCTTGAGATGCGCTCTCCTAAAACTACGAAGGAGATACAGCAGCTAGTAGGCTGAGTAACCTCCCTCAACAGATTTATCTTTAGGGCATCAAACAGATGCCTACCCTTCTTCAAGCTCTTGAAGGGATCCTAAAAAATAACAGAATGGATAGACGAATGTGAGCAAGCCTTCCTTCGTCTCAAAAAATACATGGAAGCCCTACCAGTGCTTTCAAAGCCCGTCCACGGCAAGGATGTCATACTATACTTGGCGGTGTCACCCATAGCCATCAGTTCTGCATTGATACAAGACGATAAGGGTACCCAGAGGCCAGTTTATTACATCAGTAAAGAAATGGTCGACGATGAAACATGGTACCTAGAGATAGAGAAACTGACGCTGGCTTTTGATGGTCTCAGCCAGAAAACTTTGGCCGTATTTTCAAGCGCAATCGATTTTGATTTCCACGAACCAAGCTTTAAAATAAGTTTTACAAAAGCCTGAAGCTTCTGGAAGATTGACCAAGTGGGCCATCGAATTAATTGAACGCAATTTGAAGTTTTGCCCTCATACAGCAATAAAAAGGCAAGCTGCAGTAAATTTCATTGCGTAGTTTATGCATCCAACTCCTGTACAACTGGAAGAGCCCTCCTCCTCTAAGGAGACACCATAGACATTATACATGGACAACTCTTCCAGTTCTCGAGGGAGTGGGGCTGAGATGATCTTAATCACCCTTGACAACCCAAACTTCAAATATGCACTCCGTTTCAGATTCTCAAGCAGAGGAAGAACAAGGTGAAGTGAAGAAATGATTTTTTCATTAATTCTGAAAAATGCCCGAAGGCAGTACATTAAAAAAAAGATACAACTATTCGATAAGGACGGCTAGAGGATCCTCGACAGTTGAAGGAGCTTCAACGGCGACGGGCTCCACGACTAGGGAAGGAGCAGAGGACTCAGAAGTTAAGGCCAGGGCTTCAGTAGTAACCTCCTCCCTAATGCTAGGGGCCTCAGTTGCTACCATCATCTCCTCTTCCTCGGCGGCATTCTCCTCTTCAACGATCTTCAGCTTGGCACTCTCATAGCTTAAGAGGTCTAAGCCAAGGTGCAGCCATTGGATCACCTTCTAAGCTCAGCTCCGGGCAGTAGTATACACCAGGAGTCGGTCCTCATCATAGGCGTCAGAGTCCTTAAAGTCATCAATTGCCTGCTCCCCTTCACTTTAGAGTTTCTCCTCCAAAGCAACATTCTCCACCTTCAACTCGATTCCTCAGCCTCCAGAGCAGCCTTTTGGGTGACCTCGGCCTCCAAAGTCACCTTGTCCTTCTCCAGCCCATTGCTCTCAGTTTGGAGTTGGAGAAATTCACGCTCCAAGCCTTCATAGCGGGAACGAAACTCTTGGGCAGACGTGATCAACTCCCGAACGTCTCCCTCCAACTTTTTAGTGCGCTCCCGGCGGAATTTAAGCAATTTTCCCTTCTCCTGGGCACTGACCTCGACGGCATTTGCCTTCACTTTTGCGGCCTTTATTTTTTCTCTTGCGGCCTTCACCAACCCTGAGGCCTCAAATAATAGGTGATCCTTCTCGTTCAGGGGTTGCTTGGCCTCGAAGATGTCTCTTCATGCGTTAAGACTGGCATCCAATCCTTGACCACAATAAAGAGAAATGAAGTTAGAAAAAATGTAAAGTTAAACTAAGCAAACAGCCTTCAGACGACTAGCTAATTCTCACTTGGATGCACTTTATTGTCGCACGAGTGTCCTCGAACGACAGCTCTTGGGTCGCCTCAAGATGCTTACCCCCGATGTTCTTCAACATGAACCGGCACATCGGTACTAAATAATTTGGGACTGGGTAGTCATCAGTTCCGCCAGAACTAGGGGTAAGGATTAACCCCCTATGCGAGTGAAGTTTGAGCCCCTCATGCATGAGGGCTCGAGAAGAGGAGGCATCGGGCCTAGTTCCGCCTTGAGGAGGAAATGACAGCTCCCTTGACTGAGGAGCCCTAGAAGGCTGAGACCCCCCCCCCCTCGGGACTAGGGCTCAATGCATTAAGCCCCCACTGAGGATGAGGCCCTCGTGGGGAGTTGTGATGATGGAGCCTGAGGACCTGGCCTAGCAGGCACAGAAGACATGGTGTGAATGGCGCCTGAGGACGAGAAGAAGAAGAGGGGGCTCTTGTGCCTTTGGTCTTCTTAGGAGCCTTGCTGGGCAGGAGGAGGCTGTTGGCCCTATTCTTACTAGGCTCCCCCGTAGTCATCTCTGCAAAGACAAAAGATCTATGTTGAAAACACAGAAAGACAGCTACTCAACATAAAGGAAAATAAAGATAAGCTAGCATCTCACTGAGGATGAGTCCTCTCTCTAGAAGTGAGGAAGGAGCTAGGAGGACCTTTATGTTCCGGGAATCTTTATGCACCCGGCCGACCTTCTAGGTCTTCTCCTGAATTCCCCCTCGAAGACTCAATTTTTCAACCAATACTCCTGTAAACAACAATCAAAGAAAGGTCAAAATTGAGTTCTCAGTTATAGTGCTCGGCTCGAAAAAATAAAATTTAAAATAGTATTTGTGACCTTGACCTAGAAGAAAGGCGCGAGGGACTAAGCCCCGACACGGTGCCTCCTCAGCCTCGGTAGTTTTTCAGGCACCTGAGGCGAAAAACCACCTATTTTTTTACTTCTTCTTATAGGATGGGTTCCCAAGGATAAAGTTCTTTCCATGCCAATATTCATGGTAGTATCATCCCTCATATTTGGGGTTCATCTTTAACTTGAACATCTTAAGAAAATCCTTGGCGCTGAGCTCCCCAATATCAGTTTGTTTCCACAGTACATAGAAGCGTAGCATGACTCTCCAACCATTCAATGTAAGCTGCCCAGGGGTGATCCCCAATATGATTAAGGTGTCCCTTACGTAGGGATGCAGTAAAAGTATAAACCCTACCGTGAAGAGATAAGTGTAAATGGCCACCTCCCCCGAAGGTGGCCTACTAAAATATTCACCCGCCTGGGGCAAGCGTATTCCCACAGAGTCCGGAATATGAAGTGGATCAGATAGGAAAATCAAAGAGGCAGAGTTTCAGGGGTTTTGATGCCTCAAACGAAGGAGATGATGGGAATTCATAAGCAATCATGCCTCGTTTCTCTTCTCCCAAGGACGCGACACTTGGCGCTTCCCCGTTCGTTACGACGTATGAGGCGGCACGCCGCATTTAATGCGTTACGATGCCCCATATGAAAAGGAATGGTTGTGACGCTTCTGTCCCACGCCCATTTAATATGCCTATTTAATGCGGCGACGTTTTAAGACTCGTAACAATTGCAACCGTTGCACAAGAAAGCTCTTATCAGATGAATCAAAGACATATCCCAAGTTTTGTGTTTAGATTATTTGACCACAGAACTTGGGGGCTCTGTTATGGGTAAATTCGGTCGCATCCCTGACCATGGCCCAGAAGATGCGCAACCGTCGATATGTGGCCCACAAAGGCCAGCTCACCACACGTGTCAGAGAAGGATCGAAGCTTATCAAGTTGAAAAGCCTTGATATTCATCTGCAACCATGAATATGGATCTGAGGCCTCGGCATCAGCCTCAGATAGCAGACAAAGTCCTAAAGACTCGGCTTCAATCTCATATAGTGAAATTGGACCTGAGGCCTTAGCTTCGGCCTCAAGTGACAGATATAGAACTAAGGAGACCAGGCACCACAGAAAAGAGCAAACATCTTTCTGACCATCGCTAAATCCTATATTCCACTAAGGCCTCAGCCTCAGGTATTGCAATTATCTCAACTCACAATTCAACCAAGGATATCGAGTGCTGACTGCACCAGACGTCGTCGAACCTGAGCACGTTATGCACCACCATACAGAGATAACCATTAGCGTTGTGATACGTGGTATTCGAACGTGATAAGCATAATCTCTCCCAATTCAAAAATTTATCCTAGATGGGATCTAATACAGAAACGTATCTTAGATGGGATCTGTAAATCCACCGCCATCGGTTGTGGATCATCACCTATAAAAGGACACCTCCGCATCACCTCAAGATACGCATTCACGCACTACACAATATACCCTAAAGCTCTTATGCTCAATTATCTCCCTTACTGACTTAGGCATTGGAGGGTCCTCTGCCGGCACGACCGGCACCCCTTCACGATCTTCCTTTTTGTGATCTTAGGTCCTACGATCAGCACCATTCATCTTCACGTGTCCATAGAGCGATGAAAATCTACTATTGATCCTTGATCAACATCTGTTGTCCAATTTCGGACGTCAACATCTACGTCCAGTAGGGTCTTTATAACTCTCTCACGGACCCTCTCCAGTTCTTAGTTTCGGTAATCATAATAGGTTTTTCGAATGTTTATTACGTTAAGAAGGTTTCAGTGAGAAGTTTAGATGTTTCTTTCTTTTTACTTTCTATTTCTATAGGCTGGATCAAATCTTGGTTGAAAACTAGCGATCAAATGTTGATTAGATGACCTTTATTGTGAACAGCTTGGATCACCTTCAATGGCGAATATTCACATATTGCAGATCTTGATGTTCCACTTCTGTTGGGCGATTTAGATTGGTGTTAGGAAGCCTATGGAATTAAGAGATCAAAGGTCGAGATTGATTCAGTTGGTGGGTTCCGAAATGGAAGATTTCCTTCCACCATTGTGTGTAATGGAGAAAGAAGGTGATGAAAATGGATCAGCATCGATTTTCTCAGCAGCTGGGGGATTACGGGGGTTATTAGAGGCAGTGAGTCCCATTGTTCAATGATCCAGATGATTATTTCAAAGGTTTCGAAGAGGATGGAAGTGTTGAGTTTCTTGAGGGCAAAGAAGATGAGGTTCCCTGCACGTTGTGGTTTCTCATCTACTTGGCTACATGTGTCGAGTGCAAACAGAGATGCTGGAGATCCTGAGGTTTGGATGGCCTCGATTAATCAAAATCAGCAGTTGATAGGTTATGACAATTTCTACAGTTAGAAAAAGAAAGGAGAATAGAGGAAGAATCGAGCTCAATTTCTTACTTACATTCTCAATAGTGTGTGGTTGCTGGAATGGTATCAACAATTGGATGGTGATAATGATGGACAATGTGAATTTGATGATCGAATTGAATGGTCCAAATTTGTAGGTTATCTCCTTGCTGAGGTCAATCAAAGGAGGAGAAAGAATTGAGGGAACATATGTTGCGCTACTTCTAGCATTGTGCACATAGCGTTTTAACATAGGTACTACATGCATGATAGGTTCATATTGGAGCTTGCACATCATTCGAAATGCAAAGATTTAGTTAATCTTCCTAGTGAATGGTTTAGATTGATGAATAAGCGGTTCCAATATGTTATTTTTTTATCAAATGGACAAAAGAGATTGAATTTAAGAAGAGCGGTTGAATGACATTAAAAACATGAAACAAGTTGTCCACGAGGTTCTTTGGGGTGTTAAGACATAAATGTACAGTGTATCTTTCAGATTAACAAGTCAAATTGTGATCTTTTGTGTGGAGATGTATGGTGTTTTTAATGTCATTTTGGATTTAGCAAGTATAGAATCCATAGGATTCTTCTTAGATAATCTAAAAACTCTTAAAATAGGACCAGACCTGACCTTATGTGAAAAGTGAATCGGTAGATTTGTTGGAAGTCACATGTGAATCATAATGATAGTCTGTCTAATTTTCAAGCATGCCATCTAACGGATATAATGAAAATTTCGATGAATAATTGATCTTGGCAATTTAGATGTCAAAATGAATAATGTACAGTCCAACCAGGTTGAATAATCATTTGTTAAATTTTCATCGTGATCGCATTCATACAAGTGAGTTTCCTAAAGAATGGAGTAGGGTAGGAATGTGTACGCTATAGAAAACTTCATATAAGTAATGATGTATTTAAAATTATATGTTAATAATATAAGAAGTTCATTGGTAAATTAGTATCATGATAAAAGGTTTAAAGTCGTAGATGCAAGTGTAAATAACTTAGATAGACTCTGTCTATTTAATGATGATGTAATGGTTCAAATTAAAAGTGGATGGTTAGATCGCTAAATCTAAGTCTGATTAGGTATCCCTATGGTTAGTTTGATGAATAATCGCATATACAAGCAGATGTGAAAATTAAAAAATGAATGACCTAGATTTAGTGATGGAGTTGGAGGGTTTGCACACGTTGATAAAGGGTAAGAGTCGAGGGATCGGTCTATCTTCCTGATTATGTGGTTTTAGATGGCAAAAGAGATCAACCCATTTGTCCCTATTACTTTCCATTCATGCCTTGGGTAGGTACATAGCTACATTTCATTTATGACCTTTCGCTTGTTGTCTAGATGGAACCTCAAATCCATTCGAAACTCTCCCCCCTCACTCCTCATGAGGGGGAGCGGGACAGACCCCATGAAATGGAAGGAAGGGAGACCATCAATTTAGCATCACATCGCTCCAAGGGCTGATCAAAATCATGAGTTCAACGGTCATTAGTGAAACAAGTCTATAGTGGAGATCATGGGCTAAACTAAGACGGATTGATCTCTAACTTTATAGGTTCTCTATGGGTCAGTGTAACCCGAGATTGTATGGTTTAGATTATGTTAACTTAAGTGTACAAGTGGGTAATCTATTTAGGGACATTTTTAGTGTAATTTCAAAGTCTAGTTGAATGGTTTTGACACACGGGTCGAGGGTCATGATCAAATAGGTTTAGGATATATTCAACGGTTAGATTTGAACTAGTTTATGAATAAACAGGTGATCTTGTGAGTGTACGTGGCAAGAGAGCAAGTGTACACACACACACACACACACACACACACACACACACACACACACACACACACACACACACACAAAAAAATCATATAATTGATAATTATGTAAATCAATAGTTCACACTAAATAGATCGATCACACATATCAATAGACACAACTTAAACAGATTGATGGATGCATGTATGTATGATGTGTGGATGAATGGATGAATTTATGCATGTCTTCTTAGATGAATGCAAGTGTACATGCATACACGTATACATATATGCACCAAAATCTCGAGTCATTACATGTACACTGTTAAATTGTGGATTTTGTCCTGCAGAAATTTCACGGGTCTTTCATAGACATTCACAAATAATATAAACGAGCAAATAAGAGACATGTCACAAGGAGAACATTTTATTCCAGAGATTTCAGGTTCTGTGCGTAATCTGGCACAAGCCCTTAATTACATCATACAGATAACCCTTGATTAAAAGGCAAAAGGTCATGTCAGCGGGGGACTACGTCTTTCTTGAAATGGGTCACTTAGGCTGTGATAGGGGTTCCTTGAACCATGTCAAGCTAATTGTTGGACCGCACCATCTCTACAAGTCTAGTATTTATGTCCCGTTGTTTTAGTTCTGGGCAAGATGACTGATTAGCCTTTGATCATGCAGTACGACTCTAGGGCACATTCTTTGGGACAGGTGACCCCAAGAAGACTGACTACAACTCTGGGCGTCTCGATTCATGTCCACAGATACTGTTTCAAATGGGTCAAGCATTGTACGACTCCGAATGGTGGAGGCCCTTAGTATTGGCATGATTCTCGCAAGAGCGAGTTTGATGATTTTATGGAGAGTGTGTTTCTGTAGTTAGACGTAGGGTAGTCCTCTGTAGATACAGCGATGGCCATTATCCGAGTTTACATGTAGGCAATGCATATAGTGAGCATGCTGGTCTGTTGTGCTAATTAAAATAATTTCCAGGGCAGCTTTGGAGTGCAAAAGTGGATTCCTAACGCTGGTTCGGTTGCTGCATCAGAACTACGAGTTAGCTCGATTATCGCACTAGTAATGAGGCGAGCACGCGAGCCCGTGTTGAGATTCTAAGGACGCCCCAGATGCGTGTCATTGAGCAATCCATTGGTTATTCAGTTTTCGTGACCTCTACTGTTATCTGGGACAGTCCTGGGGAGGCCGTGTACTCTTGATGGGCTTAAAAAGCCCTTGAAAATAGGGTGAAATAGACTCGTAAGTGGTAAAAGGCCTGATGCGTCGACTGCAGAGCTGACAGTGCAAGGCTAATGCGCTTGACGCACCAAGGTATGGACTAACATGCCAATCTTCCCTTAAGCGTTTTCTTCTTTCTCCCAATCTTGGCCCAAACCGACATGCCAAGGCGCCAGCTGATGCGCCATCCTCCCTTCACCATTTTCTTCTTTCTTTCTTCCACCCCTCTTCCCTTCGGGGTTTAGCTGACTGCGGCGACACTTTCGCTGAGAGTATCCTAACGCACCAGAGGTGTAGCTCACCTGTCGATGGTCGGGGTACTAGGCGCTGACTGTCAGATTTTGGAATTTCAACGACAGATTTGGAATTCCGACGAGGTATTCCTCTTCACCACATATAATGCCCTGAGGTCTCTCTCTCTCTCTCTCTCTCTCTCTCTCTCTCTCTCTCTCTCTCTCTCTCTCTCTCTCTCCATCTCTTTCTTTGTGAATAATGAGTGGGGCTATTTATAGCTGAGAAATCCAGGTTGGTACAGTGTGTCAAATCATTTTTTGTGCATCGTTGCGGGGGATTTTACCACTTTGTACTACTTGAATTGCCTGACGCGTCAACATTTCTGACTGGCACATCAAGCGCGTTAGCGTGGGCTTGTTGGGCACGTGGTCGGCAGTGATTACAGTGGTGGGCACGTCAACTGTTAAGCCTGGCGCGTCAATTTTTGTGCTGGCACGTCAGGCGCCTCAACTAGGACTTAACCATTTTTTCGACTTTCTGCCTTCCGGTTTAACGTGTCGCTCGTTTGGGCTAGCGTGTCAATTTAGACAGTAGAATTTATTTTTATTTTTTATTTTTTATGTTCCAACATATGCCATAAGGCTTAATAAGCTAATAAAGATCCCTTTAGAGCACTTACACATGTAATAAGTGACTTGAGGTTGATGTCTTAGTTAATGGAAGGGAAATGAGCATTGTAATAAAATTGAACTATATCGAGGGCGTTTATGTTAGATCCACCCCAAGGATTGTTTTCTCATATATAGAGATGTATATGTTTCTCATGATAATACCAAGTTGGTTGTGTCAATCATATAGTAACACTATCGATTTAGTATGCGATATGTTATTTAGTTCCGTGATGATCCAAGTGTGCTAGGTGCACAAAATTCTACTTTCCCGTGGATCAAATAAGGTTCTTAAATAAACTTTGGTTGTCGAATAGGTCATTTTGTGATCACAAGACGAGGCACAATTGATGATTGTAACAACTTTAGAACTAGTGGCGCATGGCTGAGCGTGTTGAACATTAAGAGTTATCATTTGAGAGACAGCATGAACATAAGAGAGTATAAATATAACTCCTTAATCCTCTAGCTACGAAGTCAAGTTCGACATATGTGCTTAATTAAATTTGAGCAAAAATTAATTTTAGGACAAGTAGGAGATTCTAGGAATCATGCCCTTGCAAACCAATATGCACCCTAATCCATTAGCCATGTGGATATAATAGAATCAATCTCAACCATTGATCTTAATGACAATGGGTCCTATTGGATAATGTGATATATTTCAGATAATATCTTACATGATATGAATTGCATAAAGAGTTATTCCTCTAATCCTTGAGAACTTGAGATTGGATCCAATGGTCACTGACCAAGGAAGTTGTATTCTATAGATCTAAGTATCGTGATGAGCCATGATCAGCACATATGCTTGAGACACATCTATAAACATCATGTTTTGCAATGTGTCGTCATCCTATATGGGAGGACTGACTTAGTTCTAGATGGAAGGTATCTACCATTAGGAGCCGACTTGGTGTCAATTACGTCTTTGTCCTTACCCTGCACAAGGGTGTAAGTGTAACATGGATATAGGGTCCTAATGTTGGACATTTAGACACTAACATTGAAAGATCAAGTTTAAGTTAATAGTCTGGGGGGCCGTTAGCGTGGACTATGATCATGTGATAAAGGACTAGATAGTGCATAGAAGATGATCAAGCATTAGACCTAAGGGTATGTGTGGCTCTTGAATCTTAAGTAGGTGGCTCTAGCTCGCTTTACAAGGCTCCCCAAAGGCCATTAAAAATGGGTAATGTTGGGCACGTCCATCAAGATTCATAGTTTCTTCCACAAGCCAACATGTGATCCACTGGGTTTACCTAAAGGACTTGTTTAAGGCTAGATCTTATTAGATTAGGGACTCATGCATTAAGTAGTTTTATTGCTGGGCACGACACTTAGAAGGTTTTAATCGACTTTACAAATATGCATAATTGTTAAAGTTTCGTTAAATGATAAAACTTATTTTTATCATACTTGATGATGATTCGATGGCCTAGATTTGATGATCCACTACTTAATCAGCATCGTATTTAGATCTATTGTCGAGATCATGGAAGGATTTGATCATGAGTATATGCATATATGAGACGGATTAAGGACTTCCTCCACGATAGGATACACCAAAGTTCGTAGGGTGGTGGAACACCATACTTGGGTGTTCCCCTGAAACTCAAACTCCTTAATCAAGACCCTATTATAGATATGGAGGGTAAAGAGAAAAGAGAGTATGTGCTTTCTTTCATCTTCTCTTGATCTTCTTCATATGTGTACTTGTGTGATCCACCTCTGTAGACTGTTTGTGTCATCATTGGCCATTACTAAAAGATTAGATACTAGTTCTCTTAGGGCTGTAAATGGGTCAGCAGACCCAATGGGGTATCCAGACCCAACCCATTTAGACCCGACCCATTTGTTAAATGGTAAGGGTCAGGGTCCAAGAACAGACCCATTTGCTAAATGGGTCTGGGTCTGGTTTCCTTTATATTAGACCCGACCCGACCCAACCCAAACCCATTTAGTAAGTGGGCAGGTTTGGTCTATGTTTCAAGGGACCCATCCAGCCCAGATTCGTCCAGACCCGATTTTAAGCCTTGTTAAAATGCATGCATACTAGATCCAGACCTAGACCCATTAGACCCGACCTATTTATAAATGGGTCTGGGTGGATCTCCCTCTACCAGACCCAGACCCAGACCCATTTATAAATGGGTCTGATGGGTGACTCAGACCCGCCCATTTAGTAAATGGGGGGGTCTGGTTTTGGCTAAACCCGCCTCGAACCCAACCATTTACAGCCCTAAGTTCTCTTGATTTCTTTATTTGCAACAGATCAAGAAGAGATATCTTCATTTTAAAAATCAGCATCAAAATTTACATCGTGGAAATTTCTCTGCGTGATCCATCACATGCTAGTATGATCTAGACTTTCTTATAGTTTATTTTTTTAAGAAATTTGAGATTATTGATCCACCCATTGAAATTTATCCGGAACCACCAACACCCGAGCTATCTTAGTCGTAGTACGTGGATCCCAATCCAATTCTTGCACGTGGGGATTCTCAAGGAATCATGACATCGGATTTTTAAAAAATGTTCTCTTTCTGCTCTACATAGAACCCTAAAATCCACCAATAGCACCACCCTAAGAACTATTTTATACCCTATTATGAGAGAAGCCTGTTGATCCACATCATACATAGATATAGTCATAATCAAATCCTTCCACCATCAAGGCCATCTATCATAGATCTAAATCTCTTGATGATCAAGCAGTGAACAATCAGATCTAAGTTATCAGGTCATCATTAAGTGTAATCAAATTAATTTTAACAGTTAAAATAAAACTTCAATAGTTAAAAACCTTTGAAAAATCATTTAAAATCTTTTAAGTGTTGGACCCAATGGTAAAACCACTTAATGAGTCCCTAATCTAATAAAAAAAATAGGCATAAACATGCCCCTAAGTAAACCAAGTGGATCCTATGTTGGCTAGAGCAATATTCAATGAATTCTTATGGATGTAATCAATATCACCCACTTTTAATGGCCTTGCATTGACCTCATAAATGTGAGCCAAAGCTATCCATTCAAGATCATGTCCCTTATACGGCCTCAAGTCTAAGGATTAATTAGCTTTCAAGCATCATTAAGTCATATTTCATAGATCATAATATAGGCTAATAGGCCCTAAGACTATTAACTAAAACCCAGTGCTCTAATATAAGTGTCTAAAAGTCCAATACAAAGATTCTATATCCATGACACGCTCACACTCTCATGTAGGGTAAGGGTAAAGGCATAACCGACACTAAGTCGGCTCTCGATGGTAGAGACCATCCATCGTGACCCAAGTCAATCCCCTCACTGTTAACCGCACATATCATAATATGGTGTTCACAAATATGTCCTAAGCATTTGTGTCGATCACAACTCTCCATTCAACAACAATTATGTCCAATCTCATGTTCCCAATAACTACAAGAGAAATCATTCTTCTCATAACCTACATAAACATAAATTTAAGGCGATGCTAGTTATTAGTTAAGGCATATTTCATTGTTCAAAATGACTCATGGTCATAAGATCAACCCTATCACATCCATAAAGCTAGTGGATTAGGGCACATTAGTTTTCCAAGGTATAACTCCAATAGACCTAACCCACCCAACCTGAATTTGCTCAATCCAAAACCAACCCAAATGGGTTGGCGTTTTCCAACCTTAACCCGACCCAACCTGACTAGAACTCAGGTTGAGTAAATCAGGTTCAGGTCAACCCAAACACAAGTTGCAGCCCTACCTCTTACCCCTTCTTCTCTGTCCAACTCTTTTTTTTTTTTTCCACTGAAGATAAGACTTTGGATAGGAATGATCAGCAAAACAGAATCCTATAATGTCAACTCAAGGTTGCCTTCTATGATCCCTTCTGTTCAATCAGAAAAGAATGCACGACGTGGCCATATTGCACTTATCGATTCTCAGTTTATGACCCATAGATGCTGCCAGTGATCTTAATGCGATCCCATCACGTCCTTGTGTTGATTTTAGGTATCATTTCAGGGACCCAAACCTTACATGCACCTAACATGATTTCCATTTGGGAACATTGAAACCATAATCTACAACACTTCTCGATGATAGGAGGATATCATTCATGGATGGATTCCCTAGCTACAACCATATCAAGAGGCACCAGAAAATGAAAAGCATACATCATTTTAAACTCCATTTGGCACATACTGTTAGACCAAAATTTGGCATTTACCCTTAATTTGGCAGAGAAATGTTGGTGCTAGTTATGAGAGAGCCATGACTAGCATTTTTATAAGATATGTTGATAAAATAGGCCAGACCAAGCATCTTTTCATTCCTATCTTTTCTTTCTTTTGCCCCATTTTTTTCCTCAAACGGTTTAAGTCATAGTCAGTTCAATCTAACACAAGCTTTTCACAAATCCCACTTTACCACCTTTACCAAATGCATGTTTGCAACTCTATTGGATTATCTAAACCCAATGTTCCCACAATACCCCTGTGAATTGAATGGACAACTTGACTCCTCATAAAGTTGCAGATTTTTGCAACCTATTCGACGAGCTATACCTCAAAATCAGACTTCGCCAAATATCTTTACCATCATGTCTCAAAATGCACCTGCTCATTAGATACCATTTCAATATTTATAGCATACACCCCCAAACTGCCCTCACTGGTTTCATTAGAAATTTCCACCTTATCTACAAAATCTAATCTCAAAATGAACTAGTGCCCACTGAGGGATGGCTGTTAAACATCATTAGCCTGAGTCTGTTGACAGCCCTACACATAGGTTGATTTTTTTTTTTTTCTTAAACCTTATGTCATTCATTACCAAAGAACCCCACCCAGTAGATGCAACCCTTAACACCAATCACATGATATATCAAACTGCTCCCACTCGATAGAATGAAGATTTGCAACTCTATCCAGCCCTTTTTTGTTTTTCTTTTGATTTCAGCAGACTACCAACCCCATATTCATACAGCTTCTATCGGGTGCATCATGTGTGGCTTCCCACGGGTACATATAACTGAAGCATATAACAAATAAATGGTGATGAGGCCTCCAATTTCATATAGCAAGCCCACAGTAATCTAGATCATTGATCTGATGGACACCACCATGGATAGGATATTCCCCAAAAAATGCCTCATTGAAAGCCCCAATCTTTCAATCTTCAGCCTTTCCCATTGAATGCATACCTTTTTTCTTTTTTTCTTTTTTTCTTTTTTCTTTTTTTATTTTGCAGCACCTTTGTTCTTAACCATCTATTCGCAAGCAGCCTATCCAAGGGTTGGGATCTTCCGAACTAGGAGCATGTTGGGGCATTCCCCATCCATGATGGAGGCATTATATCAATTGTCTGGATAACAGAACCATAGGCACCAACTGTATGGACTTGGTTGCCCCGGCAGACCATTTATCCATATATCAGTCGAGGTTCCGGATGCAATAGTCATTCTCTATGATATAAGACACTAACAAGATCACTTATTTTATAGGGTATTATTCGCGAATTGAAGTTGACAAAATCAGGTGCAGATCCAAGCAAAAAGCATCAGAACACTCACCTTGGATCATTGCCTCAACCAGCAGCCATTGAAGGTGCGCATCCAATCAAACTGTGCCCAGGAATCTTAAAATTTATGAATGTACAAAATAAAGCAGCAAAGCTAAGGCAACATGACTGCAGTGGAGAAAGGGGAGGGGAAAAAAATAATAATAAATATAATGTCAAAGGGACTTCACTTATTTCAATACTATATACGCTCTTATCAAGCAGTTCAAGTCTCATCACATAGCAACAATTTCCCTTGTCTCATATTGGGTGATGGCCCATTTGCAGTTTCTACTCCTCTGCCCACAATAAATTTTTGGGCCAAAAGGAAAAGAAAAAAAAAAAAAAAAAACTTCCAATACCTGTTTAATATGTGAAGCAAATAAGGCTTATAGTGCCAATATCAGAAGTCAGTTCCGAAAGAAGGAAAGAGAAGAAGAGGCATGCTCAGTGTTCACACTACAGGGAATTTTAAAAAATAATAAAGAAAGAAAGAACAAAGGAAAAAATGGCTGCCCAGAATAGACCTGGCCCTCTTCACTTCAAAAACATCAGAGCATTGAGTAAAAGGCTCTAGAGCTTGAGTGAGGGTCACAGTTTTTACCTTGTGAAAGAAAAAGCTTTCCAAGGTAATTATTTGAAAAGGAAAGCAGATGACTGCTAGGTTACCATACCTTTTGAGGAGGATAGGATAGCTTATTCATTTAAAGATTATGTAGAAACAAGGGAAATTGGACATGGATAGGGTGACAGAACCTGGAAGAATGGACATGTTCTTCTTAACTGAGAAAGAAACACTTGACAGACTACATTGAAGTTCCCATGAGTACAACAGTAACAACAACAACAACAACAACAACCAGCATAACGTGGGTGCATGAAGTTTGATCCATGAGGAGAAACAGTTAAAAATGGTTTGGGTAATGCTCAGCTTGAACTAGGAACTCGCACCGCCACGACCTGTGGTACGGCTACCACTCAAAGGAGCAGAACTCTGAATGGAGAATTGGACACGAGACTGTGGAACCGACCCACTGCCCTTTGATAAAATCGAATCAACTGATACACTTGGCATGTTCTCTGAAAATGGCATCCTAACTGAAAAAGAATCCCTGTTCGATCCTGAAGCGAATTCTGACTGTAACTCCAAGGATGAGGAGGATGGGGCCAAGGTTGCCATTGATGATCCCACCGGATAGGGAGCAACTGGCATATCAGCAAGGGAAGATGCAGACAGGCTGTAACTCAGTGTTGCCATTGGATGATCGAATTTGCACAGCAGCCCAAACTTACAGTAACCGTGTTGCGTATAGAAAGTGCAAGGTGGTGCCCCCTGTTAATGAAATCAGAAGATCAGGTACAAAGAGGGCTTCCAAACAAGCATTAACTTCAAACTATTGAGTGAAATGTGTGTTTGTGTATGTAGTGTGTCGGTGTGTGTGTGTGTGTGTGCGTGCGCGCCATCCACACTGAGTTGACAATGGCAAAAGTCAAATATTAGAACACCACAAAATGGAGAGTAGCACCAGCAAACCCACAATATGTCAAGCTGCAAGAACAGCAAAGAGAGAGAATGCAAATGGATCCTCACATTTGTCTCTCAATTTTCAACTCTATGTTTCTTTTTAATTATACTCATCATTTTTAACATCGATGCCAGGCCCAAAGAATGCAACTCCAACAAAAACTTACTAGGCATTCAGATTCAATATGTACAACCTGGGTAAGGCAGTATGGAAGCTGTTACAAGTGGGATGCAGAAATCACAGAGTAAGAATTGGAACAAATCATCCTGTCCCAACAAACACTTCGCAAGCAAAGAACCATGATTATTACAGTTTGATAAGGTAGAAATATTCCAATGTTGAGGTTGTTTGGGCAGAGTGCAAAGTCGGAAAAGGTCATGCAAAGCAAACTTGTGACAAAAGTTGAATGCAAACAACATAAATACTAGTGGAAGCAAACCTTCTGCACTTAATTGTTTTGCTAAAGAAAAGTCCTGGAAAAAAAATTTCCTTCGAATTTGCAAACATTTGGATTGCAATCCCATGAAGGGAGATCCTTTTCCCTCCAAAATTGTCAGTTCAAATGTCACTTCAGAGGCAGACTCCTTTCCTTCCATTTGACTTTTCAAAAAAAAAGAGAGGGCGGGGGTCGTACATTTTGTTGAGGGAAAAGCAAATGCAAATGCTTTGCAAACAGGTGCAAATTGTCAATGCAAACTGGTTGCATTCCTTGGTTTGCATTCTATCCAAATACCAAACAGGCCCTTAGTAACAATGGAAAAGGCTCCAATTAGAATACATGTAGTATGCTGGCTAGCCATTCTGCTTCAGTTATATGCTATTACATTAACTCCAGTATGGTCAGATGGCTGGATATGTTATGGGTCTAAGCATTGGAATCACTTGACCCCAAACTTCGGGTATGGGAGAGCTGTTATATATTTAATATTTTCGTATTTTTATTAGTATAGTATTCTTTTAGCATTATTTTATTAGTTTTTTAAATGTGTTTCTATAAAATAGTGAGGTACAGTACAGATCAACCATACCAGACAAAGGTCACAAATCCCATGCCCGCACCTATGTTGTGTCATATCTGACATGTATACCCTGCGGGGTTTAAAGGAGCAGAGTATCACATCCGCTCCATTTTCTTTCACCAACAAGTGACAACATCCAAATCTGTGAATATTCGTTATTATCCTTGGTTACCCGATGTACCAACATGCGCCCACATTCATTCCTTGACTTGGATGTGCTCTTCACCTTCTGATGATGCCTGGATAGCTTTATCAAGGGCTAATAATTATATAATAAGGGATCTAAGAGGAACCTAATCCCATGCTAAGGGAATGCATGGTCGTTCTTGGTGAATGGTACAGGCGTACAGCTTCTTTGTAAACTTACATCCATTGATGAGAAAACATGTTTTACTTCCTAAAGCGTCAGAAATCATATCTTAGATTTGCTTTGACCAATGATTTTGATACTTAAGCACTTCCCTCACCATGCTGTTTTCAAGGATCTAAAAGCTAGGCAAAGTGATGACTCATGTTGGAACTTGTCCGTGTTAGAGAACAAATTGATATCCAGGGGTATTGGAACTCCTTATTGTTAAAATCTGTGGTTCCAGTATTGCTTACTCCTTTCTCTTTTAATAATAGATAACTAATGGTTCTTTGTTCCGAATGCCAGAAAAGAAAAAAGAAATGCATAGTACAACGTGTAACAATAAGTTCTCAAAATATCCCCCAAATTCATTCATTATACAGTACAGTGCAGTTACTTTCAACTAAAACAATTTCACAAACGGATATATGTACTATTTACTCTTTTTTTAATTACTTAATAATTCTATAAATAATTTCAAAGTTCATGAGTACTCAATGTTCCATGCATGGATAAGTAACATCAACAAGTGCTATAACAGTATAAACACCTGGTCAGATACAGGTTGTCAATACCATAAAAACCCGGATTCATATCAAGATCACAATCAACACATGAGAGTAGAACTCACATGGAGAATGCGTGCCTGGCTATATTCCCACAGATATCAATGTTGCTTATGGGAGTAGCAATTGCCATATATGGAATGGAAGCTGAAGGCACGGGACTAAAACTTACAGTACTAAAAGATATGGAATGGGTGAACTAAACATAACAGGTAAATACAGACTCAAGTAAATGCAGTATGAATCACACTCTGTTGTCGAAAAAGGCTGCACATATCAAAGCCATTGAACTACCAATATGGCTGGATCCATTACAACATGTAATGCTTAATCAACTTCAACAACTGAGTGGACCACATCCAAATGCCACTGCATATTATACAATCAGGCATAAAATGACATGAAGGGTCACCAAAGATCAGAAGACCCCAAGCCAAGTAAGATCGTGTTCTGGTCATACACAAGACTAAGAGAATCTAACACTTCCAGTGAGGATCTTATCCCAAGCCCTACACATGACAGGGTGATCTATTCTCTTAAGTAGTTTTGGAGCAGTGGACTGTGTTTCTAATATTTATGAATCCCAGTTCTTCTACATACTTTACATTATTGATAAAAAGCAGCTATAAAGAAAAATTTTCTTTTTTTTTCTGGGGACAGGTAAGTTGTGCTTAAACCCCAGAACTAAAGGCCTGCATGGTTACCATCAAAGTTCCATTTTTTATAGAACTTTTTGAACACGTCTTCCAGCTAAGGCTTGTCCGAATAGGCTCATATGGAAGACTATTTTTATTGTTCTGATTATTGTTTGTCAAGCACCCTATCTGTATAAGCATGTGGCTGTTGTACACATTAGGCACATTAGCACATATGAATATGAGGCACAGGTGTGGATTAATACCATCACATGTGGCAGATGTTAGTTACTTGAAGGTGCACGGTGGCACATGCCAATCGCTTGAACATGCAAGGTGGCACATGTGCATGGCATATGTACACATGGATATTGGCACACATGACACATGTGGAGTGCTTAAAGGTCAAATGTGACACATGTGGGGTGCTTGAAGATGGGTGGGCCACTAGTGGTGCATTCACACATATGGCTCATATGGCACACATGGCACATGTGTCATGCATGTGTACAAAAGATAGCTACTCATTCATGTATTTATGGAGTGTCTATCCAGATTTCCTTGGACACATTAACAGCTAGTTTTTTTTTTTTTTTACACACCTGTCTTTGGTTTTATGGGAATTAGTGTCACTGTCCGAATAATAGTTGTTGACAATCCATGGACATGTGCCCTGTTGGGACAAGGTTGTCCCTATGGAACTGTTACAGTAACCAAACATAACAGCCCCTAAATGTTGAAATGCACCTCATCTACCATTGAGCTACAGGCTCCAACTCAAAATACAGTAATCCTCGTAAACTAATGTACATAATATATCCATGTAAAATGATTAAAATGGCCATGAAGAAGTCCAACATGTGTACATTAAAGTTTAAAGCCAGTTATAGGCTCAAACAAGCACTAAGGTTGTTCATAAGCTTCTCGAGGACATTGGGATCAATACGTTTTCATGGAAAATTTCAGTTTATCGCACACTAACTGGAAACAGATGAAGCAGCTATTACAATTTTGGTTTGTGTCAACAGTGGCATTGCAAGAGGCAAGATGGGTACTACATCCATTGAGATGATTATCAAGTGGATGTTTGACATGAAAGATGAATTCAAAATCTATATTGCCAATAAAAGTTAACATATCAACTGAGCAGATGAAATTCAGTGAGCACAAACATGGAAAAAAAACATTTGGTGAAGAATGTGGATGTTACCAATGAAAATCTTTTAACCAGTCTAGCTAGTGACAAAAGTTTAATTGGAGTAAAGTTTAATTGGAGTTGCTGGGGGGGGGGGGGGGGGGCGACACAACACCAACGTCAGTACTGCGTATATGTGGCAAAAATCTGTGGGACCCACCATGATGTATGTGTTTTATCCCCGTTGTCCATTCATTTTGCCATATCATTTTAGGGCATGACCCAAAAATGAGGCAAATCCAAAGCCCAAGTGGAGTACACCATAGGAAGCAATGGGGATAATGACGCCCACCATTGAAACCTTACTAGGGCCAACCATAAGGTTGATTTGTTATCAAACCTGATCATAAGGTAACATGGACATGGACAAAGGGAAAACACAAATATCAGCTTGGTCTAAAACTTCTATGGCCCCCAAGAAGTTTTCAATGGTAGGCATTCAATCCCCACTGTTTCCTGTGGTGCGGTCCACTTGAGCTTTGGATCTGCCTCATTTTTGAACTCATGCCCTAAAATGACTTGGCAAAATAAATGGACGGCATGGATAAAGCACACAAATCATGGTGGGGCCTAAAGAGTTTTGCCACGTATACACAGTACCGATGTCGGTGTTGTGTTCTACCCTACGCAATCCAAGTCAAAGAGGATGGGTGAAGTCTCCATAACTCTACAAACATATGTGTGTGTGTGTGTGTGTGTGTGTGTGCGTGTGTAAGGGAGAGGAAAGAATACAAAGAAAACAATAAAAACCCCCAAAACAACAACTGAAAAACGAACTAGGCTGATTTTACATAAACAACCCAGTCTGAAACGAGGTTCTTAATTCTACCAATTATCTCCTCAAAAACTACTGGGGTATTGCGAAAACAGCAAGCATTCCTAGCTCCCCAAACAACCCACAAGATGGCCATGATGAATAACCTCCACCTAGCTTTCTCATAATTCCCTCTCCCTCCACCATTCCATGCCCATAAAAGGTCCTCCGCCGCTCCCACTTCATAGAAAAAAGGTCTAAAACATAAACCCATATCTTCGATACAAACGGGCAATGAATCAAAAGATGATCAATAAATTTTGCATCTTGCATACACATGAAACAGATGTTGGGTAAAATAAGCGATCTTCTCTGAAGATTATCGATGGTGAGGATCCTCTTCCTTCCCACCAACTAAATGAGCTACCACATGGGGGGGGAGGAAAGCGAGAGTGGTTGGGCCCACATATTAAACCATAGAAAGAACGAAGCGAGAACTTTCCGGAAGAATGAACCGGCCAAATCAAAGAATCCGCATCTAGGCTTGAAGGCATCACATATTTAAGGCAGTTGAGCAAACCCACAAAATCCTCAGCTTCAACATCCATCAAATTCCTATGGCAAGGAGGAGACCAAATGATAGCTCCTCCAAAAACAAAGAAGCATTCCGCCACAGATATCAACCGATTAGTAGCAATTTGAGCTAACCTAGGGAACTTATCTTGGAGGGGTGCATCTCCACACCAAATATCCACCCAAAATCTAATCTAACAACCATTTCCAAGAGAGTACGCAATCCCTTGTCAAATTAGAGGCTCAATAGTTGCAATCGCTTTCTAGACTGAAGAAGCTCTATAAAGAGAGGACCTTTTGACAAACTATCCGCCAAATTGAGCGTCGTACTTGCGATGAGCTTCCTCCACATCCTTCCCAATTTAGTACTAAACCTCCATATCTATTTACCAACATATTGCCTCCCCAAAAGAAATTCCTTCTCATCTTTTCTATCTTCTGCAATATCAATTTCGGGCGTTTAAACATTGTGAGAAAGTAAATCGGCATGTTAGCAAAAGCTGTCTTGACGAGCAATAGGCGACCTCCGTATGATAAAAACCGTGACTGCCAACTTTTTAGTTTCCTGACAATTCTTTCGAACACCTTATCCCAAATATGTGGGAGGCTTGCCAAAAAGGTTGTCGGGAAGTCCCCCATTTTACACCCGAAGGAGCAAGCAAGTTGAAATAAGGAATCGGTACTGACATGTATGCCTAACGTTTCTGATTTGGCCACGTTCATCTTAAGACCCGGAACTGCTTCACAGCAGATGATGATTTTCCGCAAATAATCCACTGAAATCAACTCGGCATCGCAAAAGAGGAGAGTATCATTCTCATACTGAAGATGGATGAAGGAGATAAAGTCATTAGCTACTTTGAACCCATTAATCAAGACATTTTCCTCCCCCCCTTTGAGCATCATGCTGAAAGCTTCTCCAATAAGAACAAATAATTATGGTGATAACGGGTCTCCTTGACTTAGACCCCAAGTTGCCATGAAGAAATCATAAGGAGATCCATTAATTAAAACGGAGGAGGTGTACCGCACACAAGCCCATATCCACCCTCTCCATTTGTCGCCGCACCCCAATCTAGAAAGCATGTAGTCAAGAAATTCCCAATCAACATAGTCATATGCTTTTTCAATATCTAATTTGCACAGTAACCCTGCCTTCCCTTCTTTGTGTCTAGAATCAATGCACTCATTGGCGATGAGAACACTGCCTAGAATCTGTCTTCCCTCAATGAAAGCTCCCTGATTCTCAGAAATGACATTTCTAAGGACCTTCTTAAATCTCAATGCAAAAACCTTTGCCAATATCTTATACAACCCCCAAATCAAGCTGATGGGTCTGAAGTCTTTTATCTGTTCTACTCCCTCCACTTTTGGAATTAAAGCTATGAAAGTCGCCTCGTTCGAAGAATTCAGATATAAATTCCATAACATCATTCTTGAGAAGAGTCTAAAAAATCTGAAAGAAAAGCATTGGAAATCCGTCGAGGCCCGACGATTTGTCCCCACATATAGAATCTAAAGCAGCTTTCACTTCCTTCCGATATGGTCGCTTCAAGCAACAAGGCATCCTCGGATGTGAATTGACGAAAGTGAAGGCTGTCTAAGCGGGGTCTTGCCCATTTATCAGATGAGAGCAATTCCTCATAGAACTGAACTATAGCTTTAAAAATTTGATTCTTATCCACGTGCATTTCCCATCCACCATCAAATTGGAAATCCTGTTGTTCCTTGCTCGAGCACTAGCCAAATTATGGAAAAATCGAGTATTTTTGTCCCCTTCTTTGAGTCAGACCGCTCTAGATCTCTGCCTCCATCTAATTTCCTCTTCTTTTGCCCGTTTCGCATATTACAACTATAAGTCTTTCCTTTTCTCTCTATCTTCCATAGATAAAGACCTGTTCTCCTCCAAAGTGTCGAGATCGTGAATTTGTTCCAACAATTTGTCAAACTCCGCTTCTCTTATCCCAAGAGTTTCCTTCTTCCAGATAGTTAAATTGTTTTTCAGTGAGTTTAAGTTTTCTGGCAAGTTTGAACCCCGCATATCCTTCCACAGAAAAAGAATTCCACCCGTCAGAAATCAACTATTTGAATCCCTCTACTTTGAGCCAAGCAGCCTTAAATCTAAACGGTTTCGAACCCCAATTCTCAACAGGAACAGCCAGAGTAATCGGGCAATGGTCTGACACTATTATGGGCAATGTTCGTTGAGAGATCAAGGGGAACTTTTGAATCCATTCCACAGACACCAGAAATTTGTCAATCCTAGAAAGAATTCTCTTGTTGTCTGTTGGTCCAAGTAAATTTTGCCCCTTCACGAGAAAGATCCACCAAGTCATGCCAGTCCACTCAAGCAGCAACGTTCAACATACTTCGAGTCAGGCAACTACCTGAAGATTTCTCATGACTAAACCGGATAATAATGAAGTCCCTGCCGACACACCAAGGTTTGAACCACCTTTGCCTAACACTATCGAGCTCTGCCCCGAAGGATTCGTGTAATCCATAGGAACAAGGCTCATAGACTGTTGTAAATACCCATTAGGAAACCAGAAGAAATCTCCTGTAATAAAACAAAAACAGAGAACTCCCCAGCGAAAGAGTCCACCATATTCCAAATGTTGGTGTTCCAAGCTACTACAATACCTCCAGCAGTGCCATTCGCAGCCAGGGTTGCCCATTCCTTTTTTTAGACCCCCAGATGGAGTCAACTAGACCTTGGTCCACTACCTGAAGCTTAGTTTCCTAAAAAGAAATAATATCTACCTTGGACTTTTTGCACAAATCTTTTATCTGAGCCCTTTTAGAACTGCACCCCAGCCCCCTAACATTCCAAGATAGAATTAACATTAAAAAACCGCTTTCCCCAATCTGGCCCTTTTTCCTCCACTTGTTTTTCCCCTCGTACCATAATTTATGGGCACTACAGACTAAGCACCTCCCTCCAGCCCTTCGGAGATTTCTTATGCTTCAAAGCCTGAATATCAATTTGGAGTTGGGACCCCCTTCGCTGAGCAAATGAAATAAGTCACAGGCATCCTCATCCCGAACCCCGTAAGACATACCCACCATACCTCCCACACAGCCCAACACATATTTCGCCCATTGGAACTTTTTTAGCGAGATGGAATCTAATCCCCTTCTAGCATCACTGCAAATTGTCTATCGCGGAGTCGACCTAAGGCGTCGTTGGGAAATCGTTGCTAACCTTCTTCGAACACAACAGAAGTGATGATCATCACATCTCGCAGGTCATCAATGGGAACAGTGACTGCCAAATTGTCGTCCATAGACTCTATAGCAATCACGACCTCTTTCAAGACGTCTTCAACTCGATAAGCCGCAACCTCCCAACATTCTACTGTGCCGATTGGCTCCCTACGACCATCCAGGTCGCCATCCTCGTTAGACACATAGAGCTGATCTTGGATCAACGCAAGACTGTTATCGTTGTCCTATTCTTCCTCTACAAGAGTCATCAGATTGGGGTTGGAGTAGCTTCTTCGAAGAATAACAGGAGTTTGATAGTCCCATCTATTCAAGGCTGACGAGTCACGTGAGTTCGGGCCACACGTTTGAACTTGTAATGCGCCAAAAAGACCCGATTAATTGGGCAGGTGATGCGAGGGAGAGACACATGCTGGACTTAAGGCTTCCACACATGCGGGACTTAAGGTGTTCGCATGTGTGTCGCCACCTAGCCGCCCAACAGGAGGCGTAGCACCCATTTCCTGCAAGCGCGTCGACCGGAGGCTGCTTGTGAGACTCCGGCATAAGGTTCAGAGCTCCTTCGATGATCTCCAACTGACACGCATCCCGAGCCTAAGTCGAGCCCATAACACAATTGCCGGCACCAGACCCATCCGAACCTTGTTTCGAACTGAGGTTTGGAGACGCACACCTCACTTCCCATGACCCCCATTTCGTCTCCCTTTGCACCTTTAAGCTAAGCGTCTCCTCCCCCACCCTCACTAGAAGCTGTTCCAAGTCTTGGCTGTGTTCTGCCTCCTGACGCAAACCCGAACTACCCCTAACTCCTCTCCTTCCTCAATAGTTTTGTTTATAACCATCACCTCACCCAAACAAGATGTCGCTGCAACAAAAAACTCTTACATCCACAACTCCAATGGTATCCCCCAAATGAGATACCATCTCTGCTCCTTACCAAAGGAGTAATCCTCCCACTTTCTGATCCTCGTAATTGGCCCATCTTTATGCATCGCACCTGCAGCTAATAAAGATCTATATTCCGCTCAGGACAAACCTATATCCATACCTCATCTTCCTCGATGGTCTAATAATGTAATCTTCCCTGAACCATCCACAGCAGTCTTCAAGCCAAGCTGTAATTTGGGGAATGGTTGATTTAGGTTTCGTTTCAGCCACGACTGACCACCGTAAATAGTCCTAGTCTTATCGAGCGCCTTTAGGTTGACCTTCAGATGTTGCGTCCCCCCTATTTCTTCCAACTTGAAAATCTCGTCCTCGTCCACCTGGGTATCCTTCGTCTGGGGTTCCATCAGTTGTGGAGATGGAGCGGTTGCTACCAAAACTGCTTCCCCGAAGGTAGATACTTTCCCATTCCCAATTTGTTCCCGATTCCATTTACGTTGTCTCCTATCCTCACACAGATCCTTCGTCGTCAGTTCTACAGAAACCTCTTTTCTTTCTTTATTTATCTTAGCCCCTTCTTTGATTCGAAGCTCTGGATCAAACCTGGCTCAAAAACCTTCTCCATGAAGAAGCTTAACCTGCTCGTGGTAGTTCTTCATCCGAACCCATACGAACAAAAGCAAAACCCTTGACTTCGATGAAGCTCGATCTCGAGGTATAACTAACTCCATTACTGCTCCGGCTCTACCGAAGACCCGACAGAAGTTGATAGGCAACCAACCTTCCAGGAATCCGATGACGTATAAAGTCGGGTAAGAGGAAGCGTCCTTTCTCCTGGTGACCTTCTTCGCTGATTTTCCTATCATAATCCATTCTCAATTTTCCTTTTCTTGTTCTTCTTCTTGCAGCTCTTCTTCACTCATTTTTCATATCAATGTGTCCATCTATGAGACACTTTTAGAAATGAGACAGGAGCAAACATAAATTAATGGCCTTTCGCGATGCTAATTAGGCCATCTCAGAGTACTGCATTAGGTGTGAGGTAAATCTAATGATGCGGCGCAGTTGGTAGAGAAAATAGTTGCTTATTTTACTACAAAGGTGAATATATATATATATATATATATATATATATATATATATATATATATATATATATATATATATATATATATATGAGTTGCTTATTTTAAATTCACAAAATTTGCATACCATCTTGAGGGGAATGGAGTAAGTGAGTGCATCACAATCAGTGATCGAAGCATCGGTATCGTTACAAGTTTCGCCAGCAGGGGATACAGAAACAATATTGATATTGTCAATAATATTGCCGATAACCAGAAATGTGGGGAAAGATGGGGGAAACGGTGGAATTTTTCAGTGAAACTTCAGGAGATGCTAAAATACACATATTCACATATTTAGAATTAAAAAAAAATTACAAAAAGAATGCAGACATAATAAGTTTCAATTTAATGGGGGCCTAAAAGCATGCGTTGTCGTAAGAAATCAATCCAACCATCCTATCAATCCCATCTATCCATCCAACCAACCATCTAACCTTCAATCTAAACATCCATCGATATTTCAGAATATCGACAACATATGATATTTCGCCGAGAAATCATCAACAAATGAAAAGGAAATGAAAGACTGTGGTCTTCATATCACCCATGTTGCGATAATGATAATATCACAATATTATTGATATTATCATTGACAATTTGTACATTTCATACAACCATGTGCCATTAAAAAAATTTGAAATGGAATTTTTTTTAATAAATAGGTTTTTGGCGATATTGCTGCATTGCGATATTATCGAAATATCATCAATACACTAGCGATACAAGCAACACCTAGAATTTACCTAGTCGAAAATATTGGCAAAACCGATACATTGCGATACAAGCGACACTTGGAATTTACTCAGTTAAAAATATTGGTGATACATTGGTGGTATCCAAGGTGTCCCGTATCGGTTACGTATACGGCCTGTGACCGTTACGCGATACGAGGTCCAAAACGGGGACCCCGAATATTTGGCCCGTAACGGACCGTTACGGCCCAAAAAGGTAACGGTAACTTTTTTTTTTTTATAAATACTTGTTGTTTTGTAATTTCTTCACACTTTTCTTCCCCCATTTCTTTTCTAATCTGTTCTTTTGCTAAAAACGACCACAATTAGTCTATTTTGGAGAATTAAAACGACCAATTTCTACGATTTGGATGAATCGAAGCTCCGTGGGCCATTTTTCGAAGAAATCCGAAAATAGGTATTTATACATTTTTCTTCCTCTAATCACTTTTTTTCCACCTTGATATGATGTTGTAGCCATTGTAAAATGTTAAAATGTGTATTTCAAGATTATGCAACTGATTTTTATATTTTTTATATTTTTTTAATTTCTGTCTATTTTCGGATTAATATTAAAAATTAGTAAAAATCATGTTTTTTTTTCTGGTTTAATGGTTGGATAACATGTGTTACTTATAGTAGGACACAATCATGTGCATTTTACAGATTATGCACATGATTTGCTATTTTTTTGTATTTTTTTTAATTTCGGAATAATTTCGGAATAAATTTAAAAATTAGGGAAAATCATTTTTTTCAAAAAAAATTCTGGTTTAAAGGTTGGATAATATGTGTTACTTATAATAGAATATAAGCATGTGCATTTTACAGATTATGCACATGGTTTGTTATTTTTTTTGGTATTTTTTAAATTTCGGAATAATTTTAAAATTTAGGGAAAATTAATATTTTCAAAAAAAAATTCTGATTTAAAGGTTGGATGACATGTGTTACTTATAATAGAACATAATCATGTGCATTTTACAGATTATGCACATGGTTTGCTATTTTTTTGTATTTTTTTAATTTCGGAATAATTTTAAAAATTAGGGAAAATCATTTTTTTCAAAAAAAAATTCTGGTTTAAAGGTTGGATAACATGTGTTACTTATAGTAGAACACAATCATGAGCATTTTACAGATTATGCACATAATTTGCTATTTTTTTGTATTTTTTTTAATTTCGGAATAATTTTAAAAATTAGGGAAAATCATTTTTATCAAAAAAAAATTTGGTTTAAAGGTTGGATAATATGTGTTACTTGTAATAGAATGTTATCATGTGCATTTTACAGATTATGCACATGGTTTGTTATTTTTTTGATATTTTTTTAATTTCGGAATAATTTTAAAAATTAGGGAAAATCATCTTTTTCAAAAAAAAATTCTGGTTTAAAGGTTGGATAACATGTGTTACTTATAATAGAACATAATCATGTGCATTTTACAGATTATGCATATGGTTTGTTATTTTTTTTGTATTTTTTTTAATTTCAGAATAATTTTAAAAATTAGAGAAAATCATTTTTTTTCAAAAACATGGAGAATCATATTAACAGATTAATGAGTAATGACTAATGTATGTTTATATTTTTATTTTTTCGACAAGTTTTGCCGTTTTGGAGCTTCGTAGTTGTACTTTGTAGGCTGTAGCCCATAGGGTTTAGTATTTGAATTTAGTAGTTAGTACTTGATTTCATTATCTGTATTTAAGATTTACAATTACATTTATAAGTTTTAAAATCTAAGTATTTCACTCTTAGACTCAGTATCTAAGTGACATAGCCACATCACATAAGCCATCTCTAATTAAAAAATGTCTGGAACTGGAAGTGGAACTGCAAATGAGGATATTGGATGGGAACATTGTCAGAGGGTAGGTGGTGGAAGGCACCAAATAAAATGCAACTATTGTGATAGAGTAATAAATGGTGGAATTATGCGACTTAAACAACATTTGGCAAATCGAAAGGGTCAAGTTGCAGATGCACCAAAGTTCCCAAAGAGATAATGATACTGATGCAAGCCAATTTAGATGAGTCAAAGGGGAAACGAGCTGCTATGCAGAAAAAGAAAGATGATATCCTTGATGCGGCCCGACAAGAGGTGTTTGGTCCAGAATATATGGGCGTTCGAGGCGAAGACATCATTGATTCTGGGGGAAGATTCTGATCGAGAAATGACTATAGCTAGGAGAGAAAGCGTGCGCTATGCTCGTGAAGAGGAAGAACGCCGACGCACATTTGGTTCAAGTGCGAGTGGGAGTGGGAGTGGCCAGGGGAGTATAACTGCAGCCCCAACGGGAAGTACAGCTGGGGTTGGAGGGGGTATGTTTGGTGGATTAAGGCGTATGTTTAGCAGCCGGCGGGGCACATCTTCACATGTAGCTCGTCATCCTATAGATGTAGATGTGGAAGAAGAAGATGTGCCTAGGAGACCCTCTGTTGATCCGATCCTCTTTAGGAAAGAATCTAGTAAACAAAAGAAGATAAAACAAATGTGGAGTAGAACTTCTGTTGAGAAACTGGGTAGGGCAAGCAGCAAAGTTATTTATACATGCCAACATACCCCCTAATGCGGCAAACTCTCCATATTGGCAGGTGGTAATTGATGCAGCAGCAGAAGCAGGTGAAGGAATTAAAGCTCCCACAGCCAAGGAGATTAGGGGAAATGGACAAACGCAGAGTATGCAGATAGAAAGGCATACGTAAATACCTTTAAACCCATATGGCAGGCCAGAGGATGCACGATCATGTGTGATGGTTGGACTGGCCCAACAAGACGCAGCATGATCAACTTCATGGTGTATTGCCACTTGGGAACAGTGTACCACAAGTCAATTGATGCCTCGGATGAAATAAAAAATGCTAAATATATTTTTAGCTTGATGGATAAAGTAGTGGATGAGATTGGGGAGGAGAATGTGGTGCAGATTGTGACAGATAATGAAGCAACATATAAGTCTGCAGGAAATTTGTTGATGCTAAAGAGAACACATATATTTTGGTCACCGTGTGCTGCACATTGTATTGATCTTATAGTGGAAGATATTGGAAAGAGAAAAAATGTCAAAGAAATGGTTGAAAAAGCAAAAGAAGTGACAACATTTATTTACAACCATAATCACCTAGTTGCAATAATGAGGAAGTTCACGAAGGAACGAGAGTTGCTTAGGCCAGCGGCGACTAGATTTGCAACAAACTTTATAGCTTTAAAGGGTTTGTATCAGCATAGGGGAGAGTTGAGTGAAATGTTTGCTTCCCAACAATGGCTCAACACAAAATATGGGAAGAAGACATCAGGGACGCCGGTTGATGTTGTAAACACTATAAGAGACAACAAATATTGGAAGAGGGTTAAGAAAATTTTAAAGGTGATGGAACCACTGATGAGGGTACTTCGTCTTGTTGAAACCGATGAAGCACCTACGATGGGCTTCCTCTACGACGCCATGGATAAAGCGAAGTTGGCAATTCAACGTGATTGTTCAAGCTGGCAATCTTACTGGAATTTGATCGACAAAAGATGGACAAAGCAGCTCCACCACGATATTCATGCAGCAGGTTAGTACCTAAATCCTAGGTATAAATATGCCCAATCATTTGTTATGGATGATGAGATTCGTATTGGATTAAAGAACGTGATAAAGAGATTAAAGCCTGACTTAGATATACAAATAAAGGCTTTGAATGAATTGGATATATTTGGAACTCGCCAGGGTAGCTTTGGAGATACTCTTACACAACATGCAGTACTTAGGTTGCACCCCGCCGACTGGTGGATAAATTTCGGAGAGGACACACCGGCTCTCCAAAAAATTGCAGTAAGGATTTTGAGCCAAACAACGTCTTCCTCTAGTTGCGAAAGAAATTGGAGTTGTTTTGCACTTATTCATACGAAGAATAGAAATAGAATTCAGACTAGGACGTTAGATAGACTTGTCTTTATGCATTACAACATGAGGCTAAGAATGCACATGCATTCAAGGAGGCCTACCACCAATAATGCCGGTGATGTGGATTATTGTCCAATAAACTTGGACAATATTTATGATGAGGATGACCCACTTCTACCTTGGTTGGAAGTAAGGGAAAAAGAAATAGAAGATGATAATGAAGAAATAGAAGTTGAAGACCCAGAAATACGCAAGGCACAGCAAGAGAGTCGTGCATTTGTGTTGGACCTAGAAAGGGGGGCGGATTTCATGCAAACTCAGCAGAAGAGTGCGAGCTCTAGCGATACTGAAACAGATGATGATGATGATGATGATGATGATGCACCTAATGCTGGTCCCACTTCTGGCATTGCTCAACCCACCGGGGCTACTGATACCATACAGCCGTCTACGGATCGCGAGGCTGATGAACTTCGACGAAGCAAGCGGGGCCGAGGGGGTTGAACTTATGAGTGTACTGAGTCACGATACAGCCAGCAAGAGCCCGGCTCCAGTAGTGCACCTGCAGGTCCTGCACCTGCACCGCAATCTACACCGACAGATCTGGAACATCAGCATGCGTATGGCTATGATCCGAGGAATTATGGGTATTCTTACAGCCAATGGGATTATAGGGAACCTGTTCCGTCACTTTCATGTTGGGGTAGTCCTCCTAACGCTGTTCCACATCTACCATATGAACCAAATCCAAGTTATTCATCTCAATCTCAACAGCCTGGCCCTGAATACGAGTACCAGTATGGGCACGGCTATTCGACGGGCACTAGTAGATATCCTCACTCAGGGTCAGAATCTTTGCCTAGTCAGGATCAGTCATCATCAAGTTTCCTTGACCTGGTCTTTCCCTCTGACACTGAATATTATGGATATGCAACAACAAGACCGCAACAACCGATGATGATGACGATGACGACGACGACGACGACGTGGAGGTTGAGCAACCACAACAAAGCAGGTTTTCATTTTGGTGGTGAGTTCCGGTTTGGTGAGTCTTTTCCATTACCCACATGGTCATACATTCACCAAAAAAACACACACTTTACATTGTTGAACTTGTGTTTAAAATAACTCTCCTGACAAGTGACAACCAGTCAAGTAATCTTTAATCAACATGCTTGCAGGGGAGTATATCAGGTATTACTAATTTTTTTTTCTACTTTAGAATGTTCAATTGGCAGGACAAGAGTCGGTCATAGATTCAAGAAAAGAGAAGTTTTAATACATTATTTTTTGCAAGTCCTCACTCCTCACTCCTTAGGTATGTAAATAAATTGTAAATAATATAAAGTAAATTATAAAAAATAATAGTACATGTGAAAATTGAAATACTTTGATGTTACATTTATTCTAATATACATATTATTGGTATTAGACAGTTAGAAATTTGAATTTATAAGTTCTACAGTTAATTCCAGGTTATTAGCTTCATAAATTCACCAGACAGCCCGATACAGCTTTTTCACCAAAGAGTAAACCGCTTCACCACCATAAACATGTTCAAAATTATAAATGAATGCATATTTGGGATGTTTGGAATTTTCTGGATTTAATCCATATTTTTTTAAAATTTTTTGGCAAAAAAAAAAAATGGACCGTTACGGGGGGTGTATCGGCCGATACGGGGCCATATCGGCCGATACGGCCCGTATCCGTATCGGAAAAGGTGGGCACCGTTACGCCCACCGAAACCGATACGGGACACCTTGGTGGTATCGATACATTGGCGATACTTGGCAATACATCGCTGATACCTGGAATTTTTTATACTACAAGTGTTATCGGTATCACTACCTGTGTTATCGGTATCGTCGAGCTAGAGAGATGGATAGTATCGGGGAAACTTCGAACAATGATCACAATGATAGATAATGTATAACAGATTAGTTAAGGTGCATGTGGAAAGTAAGCACAACGATGGTATTGGCAGTGAGTGAAGGAGCATCAAATTGTCAGAGAGAGGTAACACGAACAGTAGATAAAGCATTTTCTAGAATGGGAAGAGCATATTAATTATGAATTTCCAACTATTACCAATCCATTCAAGTCTTTTGAGTCAATAACACTCTCAATGTTCCATGGAAGCTATATTGCATGATTGAGCCTACTCAAGAGTAAATAATTGGCAAGAAGTAACGTAGTTTTTACTGAATAGAGAGACAAGATCAAATACAATATGAACTGGGCAGTTTTGTGAAAAACACGTTATATTGCAAGTTCTGTGAATACTTTCTGTCATTGACATGCATATTTCAAGACAACCAACAAGAAAACAGTTGAAATTCAGACAATATTAATTAGTATGCTAAAAAGCATATATAGAAAAAGAAACATCTTTCCACCACCCGTACTAAACACAGATCCCAACAATCAGATTATTACATTACTACATAATTACTGCAAATGTATGCAGAAAAAACATACGGTGTGTAACGAGGACACTATTTTTTAAAAGATTTTCTAAGTTCAAAATCAATGTCATACACAAATCCAACTCATGTTGACACGGCTATTAGGGAATAAAACTTAGGGGGCATTTGATTTTTCAAATCCTTAGTAAATACCCATAAATGAGTCATTATTATTTCTAACATATGTTTGCGAAGAGATGGAAATCTTCCACCTCGAAAACCTGTCTGGAAAGGGCTGACTTAAATTTGTGGCCCCACCATGACGTATGTGACTTATCCTCACTGCCCATCCGTTTTGCCAGAAGATTTTAGCGCCTGAGCCAAAAAATGAAGCAGATCCAAAGCTCAAGTGGACTGCACCACAGGAAACAGTGGTCCATGTAATGTCCATCGTTGAAAGCAATTTCATTCCTTGGGCCCACATTGATGTTTATTTGTCATCTAACCCATTCATAAGCTCACGCAGACATGGATAAAGGGAAAACAAGGGAAAACAAAATATCAACTCGATCAAAACTTCATGCGGCCCCTAAGAAGTTTTCAATGGTAGGCGTTCAATTCCCACTATTTCCTGTGGTGTGGTCCACTTGAGCTTTGGATCTCCCTCATTTTTTGGCTCGTGCCTATAATGAGCTGGCGGAAGGGATGGACGGCGCAGATAAGTCACATACATCACACTAGGCCCCACAGTTTTCAATATAAATGAGGGGCTATACAGACGTACATTTCAATATCATTTATCATTGACTACAGACTTGTCATTGTGTCGCACTTTCCAGGATCTCCCATGTCTAACCCCTCATATCTGTGTACAACACCAACACATGTTTCAATGTCAACATTACATAGATAACAAGTATAAAGATTCCTGCCAAATCCAATTTGTGCACATTCATCCTCTTTTTCTGTGTGTCATATCATATACACATTCAGTCCCAGGGAACAATTTAATTTTTCTGAATTGTTTGCTAAAAGTATATGATAAATATTCCAATATAAAGAGAGAATGAGAACATAAAAACAGCAATGACTAAGATATGCTAAAAGTCTTCTATGATGTGGAAAGGATAAAGAAAAATTCCTTGCTGCCAAATTTTGTGAGAACTTTTCGCTACAGCATTGGTAGTGAGTTAAATATTGGTACCAATGCACGTGTCACACCCTTGGGATACCGAAACATATCGGTATTGCACATATCAGGGAATGTATCACTGTTTGAGGGAAATATTGGGAAATGATGGAATTTTTCAATAAAACTTCAGTATATGTTGAAAGAGACGTGATTATACACTTAGAACTCAAAAGGTCACAATAAACAGATCTGCAAAAGAAGTTTCCTCTGTATAGGGTCCTAAACCATCCGTTGTCTGACAGACGTGATGCAATTATATCCAAAATGAGTTCATATAATTCACAAATCATAAAAAACAAGTATGAAAACAAATTCCCCTAAACAAATTTGGGAGAAAAAATGGATTTTGTAAGGTTTTTTACAATTTTTTTTTCAAATTTCCAGTTGGGGAATGTATCGCTGATACATATCACCATGTGTTGCCAATTCAAATTGCAATGTATTGCAATGTATCGCATGTATCAACAATACAGGGGAATTTATAAAGGATTTTTTGCAAAATATCACAATGTATCGATATATCACTAAATATTGGCGATACATTGCGATAACAGGGGAATTTAATAACTAGCCCTGTATATCTTATTGGCCACATGTGATACCTATCTCTCCCTGTATATCATATCGGCCACATGCGATATCAATTGTATCGGCCGATTCTATCAATATTTAAATCACGAAGTGTTGCAGTGATATGGCCAGTGAACAAAGAATAGACATATCCTGAAAGGTAAGAATCAAAATTCATGCACAGCAGTTTTTCTCCCAAGAGGAAACACTAGGCAGAAGTGAGCAGATATCTTCTAGGACTTTCTTTCACCTCCAAGTAAAAGGCAGACTGTATGCAATCTAACGTCGGTATGTTGGCATCAGAATGATTTCCTAAACAGTAAGTAGAAGATTTCCTTGGAAATAATACTAAAACACTGGTATTTAGATGATGAAAGAAACCAACAGGATAGACAAAATCTTTGTTACCCATGAAATTTGTAACTTTGTAACTTTGCTAATTCCCTTTTCCACATTATCAGAATTATATGCCAAGTATGATACCTTGTTTCAAGGTTTTTAGCCCTTTTGATGAGTAATGACTAATTCATTAAAGAAAAGAGGTTAGAGCTTCAGGACAAGTTTAGAGGTCAATGAGTGACTCCCTCAACACACCTTTTTCAAGGTTGCACATGACATTTTTTTAACATTTGATTCAATTTGGTTACTAGAGAATAAACAGTAATGCCTACAGTATGCCAGTGCATCAATACCTCTCATGTGTGTTTTAAGTTTCGCTAATAGACAGGAACAGAATTAAATAGACTAGTTTAAAGCATTCGGCTATTTTAAAGCATTCAAGAAGCAGCAAATAAGTTGCAAGATACATACCGGACGCAGAGGGAGGCCCATGGGGCTGAGGGCCCAAGTTGTTTTTGGCATACTCCTTTCCGACGGATGATGGTATCTACATGAGGAACCGTATTTACAATCTCCCGTTTTCATGTAGAATTGGCATTCAGGTTGGCCGGGTCTTTGTGGAAATGTGTGTTCCTTCTGAGTACTGCTTGAAGGTCCGGCAGTGAAAGATGAGGGTGAAAACGGTCCAACATATGCAGGTGCCGAAGGAGATAACTGATGCGTTGATCCATACAACGAACTCGTTCCAACAGCATGTTGTGTACCAGGAGATGCTACTGGACTTACAAGTGGCTGCACATGAAATAATCACATAAAATGAAAACCAATAATTTGAATGCTTCCCTCTTTTCTTTTTTTGTAAAGGTGAATGCTTCCCACATTACATAAATAATAAAGGAAAGCTCTTTTATCAGAAGATTCCACCCACCGGATAAGGGCTCCAACCCGGTACTTGAAGCACCCCTGGAGAAAGCAACATAGGACCATAAGGCCCTTGCACATATGAACTGGGTACCAGCTGCGGCCTTGCAACTTGCCAGCTGGCCATACCATATTGAGGAGAAGGAACTGAAGGAGACTGCACCGTGGGATAAAATGTGGGTGCAGGTGCTGGCACCGAAATGCCAGCTGGTTGTGGATGATGGAATTTACAGGTTACACCGAACTTGCACTGCCCCGTTTTCACGTAGTAGGAGCACTCTTTCTCGCCCTGGGTGATAAAACCACCACTTAAATTTCATCAGAAACTAATCATAGTCTTCATCTCAAGATTTTATTTCAGCAGTCTACCTCCTTATGAGAACTTATCGGAGGAACTAAATGTTCAATAGCATATGATCCTAGACCATAGGATAACGTATTGTATCCATGCCCCTCAGTTTGTACAAAAAGGCCCATGATTCAGTGACTCGGACTGTTGATCTGATTGGGCCCCAGAGCTAATTGACCCTACCTAAATAATCTACCTGATTGGACATTTTCTAAACCTTTGGTTGGTGACAAGCAAATAGACATTTAAGAAAGCAATACAGCACAGTCCACATTCAACTGTCAGACTTCAATCTGGGAGATTTTTGGGTCAAGGTCCGTCCACTAGGGACCATAAGCACAATGGTCTGTATCAGTAAACAATGGGCCCCACTTGAACAAACTGACGACCCAAGAATATTGTGCATACCCTCAGGTCAAGGATTTCCTCACCTTAGCAACCTTATTGTGTATTTGATACTTGCAAGCTGCTACTGATAAGAGTTTTAAGCATATTCAGAATGACAAAGCATAAAAAATGGTAAGATAAATGGAAAGAATTTCAACCGGTCGCAGTGGGTATCCATAATAATTTAGTGACACCAGGTTCTCTACTCCACCTCCATATCTCGGGTGGTGGTACTTGCATGTAGCACCATATTTGCAAGTCCCAGTCTTCAAAAAATACTGCATATTTAGAAATGGACATCATAGTTAACAGGGAACAACATATTGGGAATGTGAATGCATATGTAAATGTGTGCACGTGTAGGGAATGTGAATGTATATGTAAATGTATGTGAATGTGTATTTTATTGTTGTATTTCTGTGGAGATCTAAATGTTTTTCTCATGTTAATATGTGTGTGTGTTTTGAAATATGTGTGTGTGTGTTAGTCAAGAGAGAGACTAACAAAAGTGCTTGCATCTCTCTCTCTCTCTCTCTCTCTCTCTCTCTCTCTCTCTCTCTCTCTCTCTCTCTCTCTCTCTCTCCACCTGGAATCTGTTGGGAGAAAGATCCCTTTTCAACCACATAGACAGCAATATCGCAATAAAAAGACAATGCAAATCACAACACAAAAATTTACATGGTTCCCTTTTGGTATGTCCATGAATGCACACTGATCCACTATGCTTAAAGGCAAAAAAAAAAAAAAAATGAATAGCTCTCAATACAATGACGGCTATCTCTCTCCCTCTCTCACGATAGAATGTATATTACCCCAAACGAACTAGGGTTTAAGTGCTTGCTGGATGAATAGTACATCTTTGATGATCAAGCTCCACAGAGACTAACAGTATTAAAGTGAGATTCCTGCGCTGATTGACGGTCTTTTTGATGAGGCCCATTGCTGACATCATCATCCGTAAGAGTGACGTAAGTGGTGTCCGGTCATATGAAAAGTACAAGATCAGGAAGATCACGATTTTAAAAGATTTATGGTAATCTTTATGAGATTAGTTTTGTAAGTTTTTGAAGGAGTTTCAGTCAAAAAAAAAATTTTGGGAGTTTGGTCAATTCTCTTTTTTTTCTCTCTATAATTGTTTTACGATTTCTTGCACTATTTTTTCATAGGAGTTTGGTGCAGTTTGGAGTTTTCCATCTATTAAAACAAGTATCATGCTAATTGGATGAGATTTAAGGAAGTTATGATGTGTTTTGTGAGGAAAAACGGTTGTACAACCTTGTTCTTGGGCATTTTCTTGTTGCTTCCAATGCGATCTCCTCAAATGGTGCGTTTGTGTGTCGAGATAGTTGCCACACTTGTATATGTATAGTTGTGGTCAACCTTGTGTTGTTCCAACTTGTTTGGAATGGTGGGGACTAGTGTGTGTGTGTGTGTGTGTGTGTGAGTTGAGAGCGTGCTTCGGTGGTCTCTACTCTCTAGCAGCTTGGAGTGATTTTGGGTAGGTACATCTTCACATTCAGGTGATACTTCTAGTTCCTCAGAATATCTGAGGGGGAATTAGTGTACCTGGAATAAGTGATAATCCAAGTTGGCAAATTACCAATGTTAAACTTGAATGTACAAATTATTTCCATGGTCCCAATCAGCCCGTATGTGGGTTGAAAAAAATTGGGATACATAGATGGGAGTACTCCAACACTTCAGAAGTCAAATCCTTATTTTGTGGATTGGGAAGCTGATAATATGATGATTATGGAATGGTCGTTGCTCTCAATAAAGGCTGAAATCGTGATACTTTTGGGTACTGTGAAACTGTTAATGAGATGTGATATTCTATCGACAACCTATTCTCGGAAGAAAAATGTAGCTCAGGTTTTTTAGTTAACCCAAGAGATCAGTAACTTTCATCAGGGGGAGAGATTTTTGGGAGATTATTATATATCACTTAAAGGTTTGTGATTGGAGTTAAGTCATCATAGACTAATCCATTCATGTTGTGCTCAGGAGCAACAAGTTGAGACTTAAGGAATAATAATTTTTTTATCTTCTTATAGGGCTTAATTCAAAATATGAAACCATTTGAGCACAGAGTCTCAGTCAAGAACCTCTACCTTCACTTGGACTTTGTCTTCTCTTTACTTCAGCAAGAAGAAAGTCACAAAAAAGTTATGATGGATACTGCCCCCAGTTCTCATGATTGATCTTCCTTGCTCAATTCAACTATTGGCAACTGTCAAGGATAGAATAGAGGTGATGGTGCCAAAGGACGCTCAGATCCAAGTGATCGTTTTGGATCTGCTGGATAGGGTTTGGGGCAAGGTGATTCTGGCCATGTTTTAAGCCATGGTACTCTAGTTTGTAGCTATAGAGTTACTGATCTTAGAAGGGGCCAAAAAAATTTGTCGAGTAATAAGCGTAACAAGTTAGCATGGACTCATTGTGGACGTCTCGACCACACTCGAGATATATGTTGGAATCAAGTTGATAGACCACCAAGGAAGGCACTTGTGGCTACAACGAACTCATTTGACAGTATTCATTATCAATCCCAAAGTTTGAGGTCTCCTAGTGGTCGTTTGCCTGCTGACGAAATTGCTGACTTGCATAGTCATTTGGCTATTCTTGGAGAAGCCTCTTCCTCCTATCAACAACGTCATTCTACTCCATCAACATAGCTTTCGCGCACTTAGTCTCTACCTCAATTGTCAGCCCATCCTGGATCATTGACACTGGAAATTCAAATCATATATAACTTTACTATTTCACTCTTACTTGTCATTATCTACATCTGACATTCATGTAGAAGTCACGGATAGCTCCTAATGCTCACATTAAAGCGGTTGGAACCATCAATGTCTCACCACCCCTTCACTTGCCTTCTGTTCTCCATGTCCCCAAATTATCTTACAACTTATTATCTATTAATCGTCTTATTCAATCCCTTCATTGGAAATGGGCATTCTTGTGATTTTCAACGATGTGGGAGCGCCGTATAACGTTTCAGAAGAAGAACTGGACGAGATGAGAGCTTCTATGCTGGAGGCCAGTTACGTCCTGTCGTCGTTGAGGCTTAATTATAGTATAACATTTTTTTTCCTTCTCATCATGTTTTTCAGGACCTAACAACTGGACAAGGGAGTGGGGCTAGACGTGAGCAGGATGGACTTTATCTTTTTCAACCTTCAGATGATGTTGGATTGGCTCTCCAAACCTCAAGTTCACCTCAGTCAGCTATTGATTAACTTTTATATTGGCGTCATCATCTGGCCATATACTGATTTGTATTCTCAAATGACTACTACCTTTTGTATTAAAGTTTAGAAACACTAATAATTATTTTGTGAGATATGTCAATTGGCTAAAAATTGCTGACCATCCTATCCAACTAGTCCTAATATGAAGTGTGATATCACTTTTGCTCTTATACACTCTAACGTCTAGGGCCCTTCTCCATTGCCTTTTGTCTTTGGGTAACAATACTATGTTTCTTTCATAGATGCTTGTACTCAAGCTACTTGGGTCTTATCCTGTGAAATCCAAATATGAAATTTTCTCCATCTTTCTAACATTTCATAAGATGGTTACCTACCAATTCATGGCTACAACAAAAATGTTGTATTTTGACAATGATGGTGAATATATCTCACGGCCTGTCAAAACTGCTTGCTTGAAAATGGTATAAAATCTCATACCACATGCCCTTATAACAAAATAGAGTGGCTAAGAGAAAGAACAAATATCTTCTTAAAGTAGCTTGTACCCTTCTCCTTGAAATGAATGTTTCAAAATTTTGTGGGTCGATGCCATGTTAAGCAACATATACCTAGTTAATAAAATGCCCACTAGAATTTTAGGCTAAAGGCTCCCATTCAAATTTTGCAACCAAAGCAACCCTTGTTTCCTATTCCCACTAAAGTGTTTGTTCTGTGTGTTTTCTTCACGTTCCTAGCATCCATCGAGACAAATTAAATGCCAAGGCTACCAAATGTATCCTTTTAGGTTATTCTTGTAACAAAAAAGGATACAAATGTTATGCCGCTTGCATCACTAAAAAACAAGTTGTCTCAATGGATTAACCTTCTTTAAAGAGATTCCATATTATTCCTCTCCAGGAAAAACTCATAATTCCCCTTATCAGGAGTCGTCTCCAATGCCTTATTGCTTGCCTCTTTTTATATTTGATGGTTTCTCTCCATCATCTAGTCTTGAGGCATCTACTATCTCCACATCTTATCAGTCCCTTCCAACTCAACAGACTGGTGACCTTAAAAGACATGTTCGAAGAAAGAAACAGGGTAACGGCTTTCCCACCAACAGGGTATGACTCTTTACCTAATCCTCTTGATCTTCCTCATTGCTTTGCACAAAGAACAACATTCGTATACGGTTCATCCCCTTGCCGACTTCATTTCATATAGTTCTCTTTCACCCTCATACTATGCATTCCTTCCCAATACCTCTTCTGTCACAGTTCATTTGGGTGTTCGTCAAGCTTTTCAACTTCCTCAGTGGAAACAAGCCATGTTGGAGAAGATGCATGCCTTGGGCAAAAAAAAAAAAAAAATTCAAACCTAGGAATATATTGTTAAGTTGCCTCATGGAAAAAAGGTGGTTAGATATACATGGGTCTTCACTATTACATAAACCAAATGGGGAGGTTGAGAGCTACAAGACTCATTTTGTGGCTGAAGGTTTTAATCGAATGAGCGAAACCCAATTTTGTGTGCGTGCTACTCTCCCTGGTTGCCAATTTATCATAGCTTCTCCATCAACTTGATGTCAAGAATGTTTTTTCTCCATGGGGACTTGCATGAATAAGTGTATATGGCACCTTCTCTGGGTTTCCTACCAATTGCAAAAAGTGATTCTATTTGTAAGCTCCTCAAAGCCATTTATGGTCTCAAGCAATTCCACGGGCCTGATTCAAATGCTTTCAACATGCACCAGTAAAGTTTGGATATTTGCAGAGTTATGCTGACCATACTCTATTCTTCAAACATGAGTTGGTCTCTCTATTGTTATTATATATGTTGATTATATCATTGCCAACCATGATGACAGTGAAGTTAATTAAGTCATTAAAGGCGTTCCTCAATAGAGAATTTGATAATAAAGATCTTTGGTCTCTGTGATATTTTTTGGGGGATTGAAATTCAAGATCTCGATATGGTGTGTGTGTGTGTGTGTGTGTGTGTGTGTGTGTGTGTGTGTATTGCTTATGTCGGTGCCTTGTTGGTAAACTCACCTATTTGACTATTGCTCATCCTAACATTACATATGCAATTAATTTATGCATGTTCCTCACAAAAATCACTTGGATGCAATTTATCATATTTTGAACTTTCTCAAAAGTTCACCTGAACGAGGACTTGTTTATTACCCACATGGTCATCTTCATGTTAAGGCCTATACTGATGCAAACTAGGTTGACCCTCCTTCTAATCGCTGATCAACTTCCAATTATTGCACCTTAGTTGGCGAGAATCTAGTAACATGGAAAAGTAAAAAGTAGTCTTTTGTGGCCCGCTCCACTACTAAAGAGAAGTATCGGGTGATAGTTCATAGTGTATGTGAGCTACTTCGGTTGAAGACCTTTTGGACTTAGTAAGGTTTACCAATTTCTCCTCCCATGACGCTACATGGTGATAATTTTGCAGCTATTCACATCTCCCCTAATCTAATTTATCATGAGCGCACCAAACATATCAAAGTTGATTGTCATTTTATCCAGGAGAAAGTGGCTTCTAAGGATGTTTTGCATATCATATCAAAAAACGGATATAAAAGTGTGCCCATGTGTATACCATGTTGTATTCTTGCAGACAACTATATGTTTTTCTCAAGTGTGTGTGTGTGTGTGTGTGTGTTAAGAGGGACCAAGAGGGACCTCTCTCTCTCTCTCTCTCTCTCTCTCTCTCTCTCTCTCTCTCTCTCTCTCTCTCAACTTATCATCATACAACCAAGTACATGACCCAAGTGGATCATCGAGCCAAAAGTTCACAATGTTCAACCATCAGGAGGCCGCACATGTACAAAAATAAGTCTGTCTAGAAACTCAACTGTCCATTGTTTTTGAACATGTGTGGCCTACCTGATAATTGAACATCCTGAGTTTGTGGCCACATGATCTAAACAGAGGCTGCCACCTGATGCATGGATAAGATGTCCACCACACATGCCAGTTTGCCACATCTGTTGTACATATAGGTTTGCAAAGGGTGCACGTGGGGCAAGAAACCTCCAATGAGGAAATGGTGGGATTGTTATAACGTTTCCCAATATCCTTAGTGAGGAAGTAGCCCTCAAACTGCACTAAAGATCATTTCAAGGCCACTTTGAAAGTAAACTTGATTGCAGTTTGGAGCCTAGTCCTTCAGTATATACATAAGGTAGATAATTAAAGTTTATCAATGTTTATCCATTTACACCTTATTAAATAAATAATTGCAATTCAATACAATACGGCATCCAAATGTAGCCTACAGTATCAGTCCATACCCATGTTCAAAGTACTTCAATATTAATTGTAGAAGTTGTACTAGAACTAGAATCAGCATCAGCATCATCCTAGCCTTTCTCCCAGTAACTTGGGTTGAGTTCTAACAGATAGATTGGCAAAAGTTGTATGATAGGCTGCCCACCAAACATCAACCTTCCTCTTTCACCCGGTCTCTTTGAAGTTTGAACTGACCTTTGCAGAGGCTTACATTAACACCACTGAAATGCCAATGCAGTCCCACCCGGTATTAACCCTCGGTCCAAGTATTAAATTGAAAGTACACCCCATAGGGCGAACAAGCGAAATAGGGTCACAGAGGCGAACTGCTAAGGCAAACTGCTAAGCACAAAGCACCCACAAACATGAAAGGTCAGGTCATGCTCAAGCAGTTGGTTTCACAAGATAGAGAGGAACCCACCACTAGATGATTACCAACATGACTCACATGTCAATGCAGCCAAGCCCCACATTACACCTCAGTAAACCTATTTCCCACTGCCGACTGAGGGGAATTTGCAGCCAGTTGATGTTGAAAGCATGCAATGCGAGAGAAACCCATTAAACAGATCAGATTTTGAAGCTCTCATTTGAATATTTGGTAATGACCACCAAAATCCACAGAACCACATTGTGTCATTATTGGGATTTAATCAGAAAGCCCTGACGAGAAAATACCTGGCATACAGGTTGGCCGACTCGTTCTGGAAACTCACCTCCTCCTGTTCTAACAACTCCAGCAACCTAACAAGGACACCCACGTTCAAATGTTAAAGGAAACAATAAAAAATTAAACAAAAAGCAAAAAAACAAAAAAACAAAAAAAAAAAAAAAAAAAAAAACAAAAACAAATCCCTCTTTGTATGTTTAGAGAGACTGGTAACACAACATCAAAGGCCAAAATTAGATAATGGAAGAAATGGCAGTCTCATTAGCTTTTCTCATTGCTAAGGTTCCAATTCTGGTTTTTCCGTCTTTAAGAGTAGACGGGATGTCCTCCATCCAGTCCACCATCCGGATAACATCAAGTCCAACTTAATGTTATTCAAATGTCAGTTTGGCAGAAATCCGCCCTTGCATTTGGGAAAAAATTGGTCACCCAAACAGGCTCCAAACAAATGTTAACCTTTTCACCACATGTATCCAATCCAATGATGATAGGTGATGCATCCAAACAGGCCCATAGCCGAATTTCAAATTGACAGGAAAAGATTAAATCTTCACGACTCAGATTCTTCCAACAGAGCCAGCTTCACTACATTTTACTCAAATTCCCATCACAGGCAATCACAACCGACAAAAGACAAAAACCACAATCATTCCAAGATCAAACGATTGGATCGGACGGGAGCCGTCTGATCACTCCAACAAACAGAAGGAGGGAGAATTACCGTGCTACGATCACGTGGATGATTGAAACGGCACCTGGCACCGTATCCACAGAACCCAGTACGCATATAGTAGACACAGTCCGCCTCGCCGGGCCGCTCCGGGTATGGGTCCCCTCCGCTGCTGCCGCCGCCGCCGCCACCCAATCCCAACTGCCACATGGATTCTACAATGCAATCAAGTCTCTCTTTTAAAACCCTAGATTCGATGGGAATGAAATTCGAGCGAAATGGACGGGAAATGAAGCGGAAATGCAAATGCAAACCTTCAAGGCCCGTTTCAGGGCCGGGAGAGTTCCAGTCCGACTGGGACCCTTCTATTGAATGAGGATGAATCTGACCGTAGATGTTCATGGCGAGACGTTGAAGAGGAGGGGTAGAATGGGAAGAGAGAATTTACAGGGCGAGGAAGGTTTCTTCTAGAAGTTTCTGGAGGATTCGATCTGAGGAGGATTCTCCTTCGAGAGAGAAGGAAAGGGCGTGAGGAGAAAATGGGGATTTTTTGGGTTGTTTTGGTCTGCCGCTGCCCTTTTCCTCTTCTTCGTCTTCTCTCTCTGCTCTGTTTGGTGGTTCTGTCTCTGTTTTCTCGAAGCATTGCAGTGATGTTTCTAGGGGCATTTTCGTCCTTTCGATTTTATACCCGCCAAAGAAAGGAAAAGGTGGAATTAAATAAGGGGGAGTTGTACGATACGTGGGTGCATCTTTCGAATTATACGCACGTTTTGCAAGTGAGGCCCATTCTTCTGTAATCCAGACCGTTGGTCTGTTGAACCCCACATTGATGGAGGATTTCAGAGACCAATATAAGAACCCTCTTCATTTTAGTGTGAAACGTTTCTTTTTTTTCTATTATTGACCGTCTATATGTGTTCCATAAAATGAACGGTTGAGATTTTTCTATGGATGAATTTTTTTAGTAATGATTCATCCAGGTTGACATTCAACGTACCAACGGTCTAGATTGATGAAAATGAGGTCCACTTTCAAAAATTGAGAAGACGTGTACGTATGCAAAGGTGTGGGCCACGTATCATATGATTCCGCTTAAACAAGTGCTTGGAATGGTAACATCGCCGAAGAAAATCGAATGCGAATTGAAGCGAAGGAACCCTGCTTTTGTGCGAAATCACCGGACTGTCCCTGCAGGTTGAGTTAGGGTTTTGATACAACGCAGTAGATTTTGCTGTAGCTAGGATACATATAAGACTTCCTACCGTACACGTGGCATTTGGATGAAATCGGAACGGACCAAATAGTGGGAACCACTGTAGATGGATTATAAGAAAAAATTTAAACTGAAAGAATGATCTTTACTGGTCCATTCATAGACATGAAATGGACTGTAGAACCGAAAGCAGTGAACGGTCCGAATTCACTAAATGAGTTTCAGTTAATCAAGGTTAAAATTGTCTAATTTATATGATTTTGACAAAGCAACCAACTAAACTGGTTTCCACTATTTTAACGGTTCAGATGTAGAGTGAAATGCTACGTGTACGGTGGAAACCCTCGTATGCATACCAGCTACAATACACACAGTTGCGCTTTATCAGAACACTGTTGAATACGAGACCGAAGGATCTGTAGATGACGGAAGTGCCCTTCCAAAATTACAGTATACGTAGAACGTACTAGCTGTCTCGCGTGGGATGGACAACGTGCTTCGCAGCACGTGTGCCAATTTGGCACGTGCATGACAGGTACAGGACATTCATCAGGTGGGGCCCACCTTGACCCGCATGGCCAACCAGATAATTGGACTGGGCTAATTTATTGTGTGAGGACGTATTCACAGCAGTACCGCATGATGAACCGTCCAGATTTCTTACATGCGTGTACCACATCTGCACATGTGCATCTGGCCCCTTCTCCATCTCAGCCCGCAAGCGTCTTTTGCATGAGCGGTGCACTTGTTTAGCAATCCAGACCGTTGATTTGATGAACCCTGATGTTGATGGACGATGCCCCAAAAATCTAGCCAACACCCTTTCTCATTAAATGTGGACCTTTTGATATTTCACAGCCCACAGATCAAAGGGTTCGGATCTCCATGCCGGTTAAATTCTAGGGGCATGGACCATCACAGAGAGGTAAACAATCAACGGTTTGGATCAACAAACGACAGCCCCATTTGTACAAACTCAAGGCGATGTGCATTTTACATATGGTGAGAGACAGACTATGCGAGCGCTATGGTCCATTTACGGATATTTATGATGAATTAACGGTTCAGATCATACACACGCTTCATAGAAGATTAACTTGGGAGTACAAAATGTTGCCTCCTCCCCATTGTACCGGATCTCTTCTTATAAATCACGAGGCTTGTGCGGCAATATTACAATAGTCACGAGAATAACGAATCAAATTCGGCAATGCACTTGAAAGGGTATTTTGGTAATTAGTATAGCCATAGAATGCGTGCTAGTTTTGTACCATTTAAAAAATAGTATAGATTCTTCAAAAGTATACGTGGTTTAAGGAAATCCGGCCCACACAAACCGTAATCTAAAATTGCATTGAGAAGAAAATAGGTACCATCTGTTTTTTTTTTTTTTCGAATTTGGTCCACTGATTTGTTATATTTATAACCATCATTTAATTAAATGGTTAGGATTGCTTCATTGGTGTGATTTTATGTATACGATACATGGGACCACAATTTGGATGGTATGGATGGAGGTACATCAGTGCCACGTGTGAGGAGGATCAGTCACCACCCCTTTCGAAAAATGTACATGACTCACATACGAGTAGGCCGGGGCTGACGGGATCGATTCGGTATTTGCAGAAAAGGTAGGGTTACTTTTGTAATTGACCTGTCAAAGGAGAGACATGGAAAAGCCGGAGGTTTGAAGGATGCGGACACGCGAAGCTTGACATTTTGTGGTGGACCAATAGTCTGTCGACACGTGGACAACTGCGAGTGGGGCCCGGGCGGCACTCTCGTGGAGGCGGTTTTAATGCACCAGGAAACGGGGAACAGCTCGTGGGGATTGTTTCGAGTGCCTCGGTTGTCCCTGTGCTCGGAATGGACGCCTGCGATCAGATCCCGAAGACCAACGGTTGAGATGGTATCATTGTCAGCATGTGGAGGTGGAAAAGAGACGCGGATTGCCTCTTGCCCCGGCGCACATCGGTGGAGGGGCCCACCGTCATGTATCATTCTTATCCACTCCCTCCATCACTTTTCTAAGATCACTTTAAGGGAAGCGGTTTGGATGGATTCCTAACTGTGGGGCTCCCTGTGATGTGGAATCGGATTGCGTGCGGCGCAACTCAGCACACTCTTATCGTGCAGAGTCAACTCAGTTGGGCCCACCTAGAATGTATGTGCTTTATCTGTTCCGTACATATGTTTTTTTAAGCTCATTTTAGTGGTTGAGCCCAAAATTTAAGCATATCCAAATCTCAAGTGTACCATGCCACGGGAAGCAGTGAGAATAATGATCTCCGCCTGTTGAAACCTTTCCGGGCCCTACCGTGATGTTTATTTGTCATCAACCTGTTCATAAGACCACATGGATATGGATGAAGGGAAAACACAAATATCAGCTTGATCCAAAACTTCCGTGTACTCTGAGAATTTTTCAATGGTAGACATTCAGTTCATACTTTTCTTATGGTGTGGTCCACTTTAGATTTTGATATGCTTCATTTTTTGGTGCCATACCTAAAATTTTCTGTTAAGATGGATGGACAGAGTGGATAAAATACGTAACTCACTATGGGCCCCACAAAGTTTACTCCGCACGCATGCGGAGTTACTCATTACGCAGTTCGCTTACCCTGTGATGTATGTTCCTTACATCCACACCATCCATCCCATTTTGACAGCTTATTTTAGGACCAATCCCAAAATGAAAGCACATCCAATAATTGACTAGTCATCATTAAAAATTCCTCAAGTGTCACTGGAATGTTTATTTTTCATCCAACTTGCTGATAAGGCCACAAAGACATGAACGAAGAGACCACACAAAATATGAGGTTGATCCAAAGGTTTTTGTGTACCATGAGAAGTTTTTAATAATTGATTACCACTCTTTCCTATATTATGATCCATCTGATATTTCTTATATTTAGATCTGCTCCATTTTTTATTATTATTATTATTATTTGTTTCTTTTTCTTCTTCTTTTTTTTTTTTTTTTTTTGTATAAAACCCTAAAATGAGTTTTGAAAACAGATAAATGGGTAAGGTGGACTCCACATTCAGTGATTCACCTAGCACAGTAGATCTGAAACTGCGATACACCTTAAGACGTGAGAACAAGAATGTGGCATATATAACGCTCAAATGGATATTACCAAATAGTAAGGCTGGGTTACACTACTTGCACAAAGCATTAGATGCGAGAGTCTAATCAACTCCCAGCGTTGGATCTGACTCATTCTTAGGTTCATGTCTCAGAAAAAGAGGATAGACAAAGTCCATAAGCAGATACATCACGGTGGGCCCTTCCATATATCTGCCCGGCAGGATGCACACGGCACTGATCGCGTCCAAAATAAAACTTTCTTCGCGGCATATATGACAAAGTGCTGCACATGTGCGAAATCGCGTCCGTTCATCCAGATCTCACAATTTCACGTCTTCTCATGAGAGGTATCCTACCTAACACTTTTCTGGCCATATTTTGGACACATTGTCTTTCCCGTTCGAACCCACGTGATGGATGGATGGATGTTATACACTTGCGCCCAAGTTGGCACGTGTAAGAATGAGCCCTGATAGCAGACCCCTCACGTTGGGTGATGCCCTCTGTCTCATTCCCGTGCGTAGCATTACCTCTCAATAATAGTCCGATGGTGCGGGCCCCATCATGATGTATGTGTTTAATCCACTCGGTCCATCCATTTTATCATATCATTTGAGGGCATGAGAACGAAAACTAAGCAGATATAAATCTCAGATGGACCACACCATAGGAAACAAGGGCTATTAAATGCCCAATCTTAAAAACTTCACAGGCTTGTATGTTTATTTGCCATCCAACCTATTGATTAAGTCACACAGACCTTGATGAAGGGAAAAAAGAACAAATATCTGATAGTGGGCGTTCAATCACCACTTGTGCCCCCAAGAAGTTTTTAATGGTGGGGCGTTCAATCACCACTTTTTCTTGTCGTGTGGTCCACCATAGATTTTTATCTGATTCATTTTTGGTCTCATACCATAAAATGTATTGTAAAAAACGAATGGACGGCGTAGATATACAACACATACATCAGGGTACCACCCACATCGCTGTTTCGAGGTACCAGCACAGTCGCGCCCTTACCAACAGGAAACAGCCAGTACGCATCCAGTACGGACTTGTAGCCGAAAGTACGGCTCTGCATTGATGCGCGGGCTGGTCACCGGCAATAACCGGTAATGCAACATGGGGCACCGGGTGGCACTTTTTGTAGAGATTCCGCCTGCTCCCGTCTTCCTCTACCGGTAGCATAATCTGGTACAAGTCCTGTGTACTGTATTATGGTACACATCACATCCATTATAATATGGACGATGGAGATGCGGACAAGGAAACATATCAATCTGTACCGTCAATTGTCGATCGGGTCCATACAACTCTCGCTGTAGTGGCTAATTGACTGATCCAACGATCTTAACCGTTATATTATGGTAATCCAATCTGTGAACTCTACTGACAGCCGTCCATCCTCGATCTGATTATCCTAGTCCAGAGAAATTGATTTCATAAAACTATTTGCAATTGAAGGTGGGCCACCCAAATGGAAGGTCCAGATAAATGATTATTTTGTCCTTTTTTCCTTACATGAATATTCGAGAGTATCTTTTCTTGTAGACCAGCAGTTCGAGGTTCATTAACATCATATCTTTGAGATTTCGGCGTGGGCCATGAAAAGTCTACTTGACATGATTGGCGATCAAAATCAGCCATTGGACTGTCCACCGTTTTAAAACACATGACTTGAAGCATGAGATGTTGAAGAGAAATGATCCAGTGGTCTCCAAACACTACAAGTTATAATGCTCTTCCTTGCATGGGACACTTCGTATAGTCCAATCAATCAATCTGGACCGTTCAATGGGTTTAGGATGTATTTCATAGTATCTAGTTGTGAAAATTACGTTGATCAGGTTATATTATTCATCCGTGGGCTAGATTTCTTTTACATAGGCATGAATGGATGGTTAGGATTTTTTTATTAAAGTGTTTTTTTTATAATCATAAGTTATCCATGATGGTCCACAGCACATGGATGGATTCGATTGTTGATTAGGCCTACTTTTCTACAACCGTGCTGGACCACTAGGTGTATAAGCCCTTGCTCTTATGGTCAGAACTGTCCTAAATGGTAGAACATGGCACGTGACATGTGTGATCGGGGAGTGGATTAGGTGAGACCCCCGATCCGCCGAGCTGGATGGGACCGTTACTGTGAGGCTCACAGTGATGTATGTCCGTTAAATCCACACGTCCAACATTTTGAAAGCTCATTCTAAGGTATGATTCTAAGGACTTGTTTAGATACTACCAAATAAGTTACCTTTGGTCTAAACTTAAGACGTTAAGTTACTTTTGACACTTAAGTCCGTTTGGTAAGTATAATTGAAGAGTAACTTATCTTTTAAAAATTACTCATCTTGATAAGTAAAATTTTTAAGATTTTTTACTTTTAACTTTTCTACTTATCTCTCTCATGTCATGCTTTTACTCCCTTTTATTTTTTTTGGTTAGTACACACCCACATTGTTAGTCACTCTCCAATTTTAATTAACCACCCTCCAATTTGGCTTTTCTACTTATCTCTCTCAGGTCACACTACATATCAAAGTTCTCTCTCATGGTTCACTCAATTAGTGCCCTCTCATACCATCCATATCAAAGGAGGCCCCACATGATGGACGGTCCCATCAAAGGTGGGGCTCACACAGTGGACGGCCCACATCAAAGATGGGCCCTACATTAATTGGTGCAATATCCAATACACCAATCAAGTTGATGTAATCTTCTACATCTTTCTCAAAAATGGTTCTAGTCCACTCACCATGTGGACCGACTATTGGAAACAAGTGAATGGGTTAGAAAACTTCAGCCAAGTCTTCTATTTGCAGACTTTGGCCTACCTAACCGGTGGATCAACCTAATTCTTGTGCTAGGGCATCCATATAGTGGTCCCATTCTGATGGATGGAAGTTTCTCGAACCAATCATGCTATGCTAGCACATGCATGGCATGTACATGAGCTTTATTGCACACACATGGGATTAGAAAAGCTCATTCCATTAGGAAAACTGCCTCAACACTTGGCATTTTCTTTTCATGTCAATATGTTGCTTATTATATATGGATTTGAAATTTTCTTTCGAAATATTACTTATCAATGTGTTATTACCAAACATACTTATTTACCTATTGGCTAATAAGTGTGTTATTTATCAAACATACTTATCTGCTTAATAAGTAAAAACTAAGATAAGTAACTTATCTGATAAGTAACTTATCTTAAGTAACTTACAATCCAAACGGGCTCTAAAAATGAAGTTGACTCAAATCTTAGGTGGACCCACCATAGGAAACAGTCGTGATTAAATTCTCCACCATAATGTTTATTTGTCATCAAACCGGTTGATAAGGTCACAAACACCTAGATGAAGAGACCATATCATATTGATCCGAAGCTTTTGTGGTCTATGAGAAGTTTTTAATGGTCAATTACCATTGTTTAGTGTACTATGGTCTATATCATATTTGAAATTGCTTCATTTTTTAGATCATGCCCTAAAATGAACTTTCAATATGGAAGATGTTAGTGCACTTTTCTGTGGCATACTAGTGCACCTTGTTTGTCAATTACTTAGGTCAGTGGGTCTAGTGTCGGTTGAGCTTAATGAAGACGAAGACCGAAGACTCAAGACGGACCGGCTGCATCAAGGATGAAGAAACAGGTAAAAGAGATGCCTTGGTGTGCCTTACCTTGACCAAAACCTAACCCATAACCTCTTTGATGACTTGCACCACCTAGGTATACCTTTAGTCATCATCATTAGTCTTAGAACTCCATGAAAAACATGATAAATTAGACTAATTAAAGAGGTGGAAGCTGCTGTAAACAAAACAGCTCAAATAGCAGTTTTCGATTGATCTCCGATCAATCGGACGTTGGCTCCGATAGGACTCCGATCAATCGGAGCGAAGTTCCGATCAATCGGAAATTATTCCAGCAAACATTGAAAACCCACTGGACATATTTCCGATCAATCGGACAGGCTTCCGATTCATCGGAAGGGGCCGTCCGATCAATCGGACAGTGATCCGATCAATCGAAAAATCCTCCAGAGACTTCACTGGATGGATTTCCGATCAATCGGACTTGTCTCCGATCCATCGGACTGGTTTCCGATCCATCGGACCTTCTTCCGATCAATCGGAGATGCGCGGAAGCTGCCCGTTTTTTGACCGTTGGAGAAAGAAAATCTATTTAAGATGGGGGATTCGTTTTAAGCGTAGAGAGGGAATTTTGAGGAGATAGAAGCCACCATTGCTAGAGATTCATTAGAGGCTCTATCCCAACCTATAGCAAGGCCATTCCGCCTTGTGTTTTCATCACAGCCTTGGGCCATTCAATGGCATCTTGAGAATAGGACTTGTATCCCTCTTGATTCCTAGGGTTTAGACACCTTGATGATAGTTAAATCCTTTGTCTAAACACTACCTAGGAGTCCCATTTAGGTGCATTCCTCTAGGAAAACCCATTTCCCTACATTTGTAGAAGTTTCACCATTCCCTAGCACCTTGGGCATCTCCAAGGAGCATCACATGCAGAGGGTAGCTGATCTTGGAGCTGAAGCCTTGACAAAGCGGCGGCGTCAAAGATCGGGGGAGCACAAGGGGAGCTGATTCAAGCACGGGGAGAGCGAGAAGAAGCAACCCGAAGCGGCGCTGACAAGGGGCTCAATCCGACAAGTAGGTTGTCTTGTTACGAGTCCACCCACTCAATTCCCTGTGGGAGTTGAGTGTAGAGTTTGTTTGACAAACTCGCCCCGGGGTCGTTAGCCGATCCTTAGCCTATTAGTTGGGCCTAAACTCTAGGGACGTCAGCCGTTCCTTGGCACGTTAGTCGGGCCTAAAACAAAGTCTCCAAGGGGGAGCCACCAACACGGGTGCAAACGTGTAGATTGGGAGGAACCTGTAAACTCCCCGGTTGGGTGGATCCGAGTTAAAACACCTTGGTTGGGAGGAACCAGATTTAAACTCCCCAGTGAATGCCGGTGTGCTCAAAGGGGTTGAGTACTTGAACCGGGAGTGGAGTAGACAAGTAGTCGAACCACTATACATCGTTGTGTTTGTGATTGATTCTTGAGCACATTTCTCCTTATGCATTAGCGTTTAACTTGATTAATTATGAATGCTTAGTTAGGAATGTATGCTAGGCACTTGATAAGCATCCACACTCACAAAATGTACTTTCACTACCTCATGTTGACTTGAGCATTTCTTGATCCATCCTCTCTAGTCCACATGAGTTGATTAGACTAGGTTGTTAATTGCTTTATCTTATGCTAGTCTTTTAATTGGACCCACTTAGGCTTGGAAGCCGAAGTGTTTATCGCTTATGTAGTTTAATTTGTTAAATCTGATAAGTAGGCGAAAAGAATTTGAAAAGGTCCTAATCACCCCCCTCCTATAGGTTTAGCCATAATTCTAATTGCTCCTCAAGCTTCCGCACGCGTATGAGTAGGGTGTCGTGTTAGGCTACCCGATGCAATTTCAGAAGAATGGCGTGGATGTAGTCACATACATTACAATGGGCCCACAATCAAGGGTCCCACCCATCTCAGTGGATCCAGCCCGGGTCTCACCTTATCCATTCCCATGTTATGGGGATGTATGTGGGGTCACTGTGATATATGTGTTTTTTACACGTTTCCATCTATTTTTGCCAACTTATTTTAGGGCCTGAGCCCAAAATTGAAGCATCTACAGAGCTCAAGTGGACCACACCATAGGAGCTAGTGGGGACAATGACATCCACCGTTGAAACCTTTCTTAGGCCCACAGTGATGTTTATCTGCCATCTAACCTCTTAATAAGGTCACATAGGCTTGGATGATGGAAAACACAAATATCAGCTTTGTGCGAAACATTTATAGCCCTAAGAAATTTCATAGGCTTCTACCATTTCTTATAGTGTGGTCCACTTAACCTTTAGACATGCTTCAATTTTAGGCTCATACTTGGAAAAATGGATGGACCAGGGAGGACCACCAATCTCATAGTTAGGGGACTGAATGTTTTATATCCATGCTGTCCATCTATTTTGCCAACTAACATGGACTCAAAAATGAAGCAGATCCAAATCTCAGTGGACCACACCATAAGAAACAGTGGTGATGGAACGCCCACCATTAACGCACCATAGGGCCTAATGTTTATTTTCCATCCAACCTGTTGATAAGGTCACACAAACATTGATGAAGGTAAAACAAAAATATCAGGTTGATCCAAGATTTGTGTGGCCCCAAAGAAATTTTTAATGGTAGGTGTTCAATCACCTCTAGTTCTTGCGGTGTGGTCCACTTGAGATTTGGATCTGCTTGCATTTTTGGCTCATGCCATAAAATGAGCTGAAAAAACAGATGGTCCAGCATGGATATAATACACATACATCAAGGTGGGCGCCACAGTCCTGGGACCACCTAGCTCGGGTTTTCTCCCGAGCGACCGAAGCCGCGTCCGTCCCAGACAGGTAGAATGGACCGTCCTAGTGTCCAAATGCAACTGGGAGCACCGTAACTTACCTACAGTACTGGAAGAGTACTCAATATCGCTCCGTACCATTTCAGAGAAATGCTCTGGTGATCCTATTCAATCAATTGGTCTGAGCTGTTCATTAATTCCAGAATGCATTTCATGGTCCACCATGCGAAAATCGCACTGATCATATTGTTTATCCATTCTTGATTTGAACTCATTTTCTTAGCCGTCCATTTTTTTTCCAAGACATGGATGGGATGGCTACAATAGCGTTGTCGTGACTATGAAATTATATTTTTTATTCCCCCAGTGTCATTACTTTTTCTAGAAAAACCATGTTTTATTATGTTGTTGCTAGAAAAAGTAATGGAAAGATATTTTTAGAAAAGAAAAATATTATTAAAAAAGTTTCATATTTGTCATGTGTGTACTATTCTATTTGTGTCGGTCTAGGTTTGAGATCTAGCAACGAGAGCCTCACGAGGGTGCTGCAAATTTCCCACCGTACACTCGTACACTTGGCATTATATTGGCATGTTCCAACCATCCACAGTGGCCCCATTTGCTGATGTAGCATACCTGGTCCACGCTAAGGAACTCTATTTAGTGTGGCGCCAGGCCTTAGCATGATGAGATTTAATTGATGAGATTTAATTGGGTCATGTACCGTTGTCAAAGATAGAGCTATGTAAAGGGGATGGCTTCTACATATCCCTAAATTCATCAATGGATCTTTGACTATGGAGCCCATAATGATTTATGTTCCTTATAGTCGATGTTGTCCATCTGTTTTGACAGCTCATTTTAGAGCATTATACCAAAAATTAAGTAGATCTGAACCTCAAGTGGATCACACCACATGATTGAATACCCACCATTAAAAGCTTCTTAGGGTCCACCAGAATGTTTATTTTCCATCTAATTTGTTAATAAGGTCACAAAGACTTAGATGAAGGGACTACACAAATATAAGCTTGATCCAAAACTTTTATGGCCTGACAAAAAGATTTTAATGGTCGATCACCACTTTTTCCTGTAGTGTGGTCCACCTTAAATTTGGATGTGCTTGATTTTTAGAATCATGCCCTAAAATGAGCTGTCAAAACAGATGGACAGCATGGATGTAAGGCACATATATCATAGTGGGCCCTATAGTCATGAATCCACCCACCTCGATGGATTCGAGGATCCACTTGAAGTCGCGCCCATGCAATGCATGTTTGAAAGTGGTTGGATGTCACATGTGGGGCTTGATCAATCAAATCTTACCGCATCACGGCCTCATCGAAATGGGTGTTTCCCAACCTTTAGGCTTATAGATTAGATTAATATTTCTCTCCTTAAAAAGTAATCGAGAGACTAGGGCACAACACATACATCTATAGAGAGAAGGAAGAGAAATTTCAGCAAGAGGTTTTTGAGTCTTGACACATATCTAAGCTAGTTGTTCAGTTTTTGCATGTGAAATCAGAACCAAATGCTGGCTAAAGTCATATATTTCTATTCCTAGAAGTATCATTGATTTCTCTAAAAATGTCTTCTCATGTGCTTTCAATATTCAAATCTTTCCACACTTTGCAAAATTATGCAATGCTAGTTGTATTTGTCTAAACACATTTATTTGGAATCAAAGAAATAAAAAGAGATAAAACTATGAATTTGATAAATACGATGAATTCATGAATTTTCATTGGATTTGAATTTGGCAAATTCCAAAGTCCTGGGCTCAAGCTACAAACTTTATATTCAAGAGCATTTATGACATTGATGGCAATGTCCAAGTATTTACTACAATGAAACAACTTTTATTACTTTTAAAGTATTTTAATTTTACAAATTTGATGGTTTTTTTTTTGTTTGTTTATTTATTTTTTTTTATTTTTTTTAGGGGGGGTGTTGGTTCTTGGAAATTTGGATTTGCCTGGTATCCATGAATTTACCTCATCATAGATATGCAACATGCCAAAAAGATCATGTAATTTAGATTATCGTTGACCCAATGGATCATTGGGCCGAACCCACAAATTCAACGGTAAGGGTCCAAAATTTAGACCTATAGAAAAGTTCAACTTTAACAATGCAATAGGTTGGGCATGGACCTCTCAAAATCAACTCAACCTGGCTTGACCAGCCACATTTTTAAATCCGTTTAATTGGGACATCCTTAGTGGACCCGACTCAAACCTGACCCACTAACACACCCATCCAACCATAGGAAAGTGGGTAGTTTGTAGCTACAATATTTATAGGGAAAGGCAAGAGTTAGAAAGTCGTTTATAATCACTAGACTTAGGAAAAAGTAGATTATTGGAAAGTATAATTATTTAATTAGTGAATGGATGTGAAAGTTGGTAGGATGGAATGTCATCACCATAGTTCTAAAACCCAGTGATTTGACTCAAAACTTGGTCTAGTCAACTCGACTAGAATCATCAAGTCAGCTTGAAAACTCATGCAACTCGGCATGACTCAATTGAGTCACTTACCTTAGTTGATCCCATCACTAGTGCAACAAATTTATTTTTTTCCTACCACAAAAGTTTTGTATCAAGTTGATCTCTATATTTTCCCTTCATCTAGAACTTCTTGACATTATCAACAGGTTGGATTGCAGATAAACATTACTAAAACCTTATGATGGGTTCTTTAGAATTTTTAATGGTGGGGCACTCGATCACCACTGTTTCCAGTGGTATGGTCCACCTGAGATTTGAATCTGCTTCAATTTTGGAACCCCATATTCAAATGGGCCAGAGAAACAAATGGACTGCATGGATATACAAAATATCACACATGTGGGCCACACGGTAAGGGTAACACCCACTAAATTGTTCCCCAGAAACACCTAATTCACTTCCGCTTCGATAGATCCCTAGATTCACCGGTTATCCTTAACTATGGAGCCGACAGTGATGTGTATTCCTCATGTCCACGCCATCCATCTGTTTTGACAACTCGTTTTAGAGTATTATACAAAAAATTAAGCAGATCCAAATTTCAAGTGGACCACACCACAAGAAACAATGGTGATTGAATACCCACCATTAAAAACTTCTTCAGGCCACCAGAATGTTTGTTTTCCATCTAATTTGTTGATAAGGTCACAAAGACCTAGATGAAGGGACCACACAAATATCAGCTTGATCCAAAACTTTTGTGGCCGACAAAAAGTTTTTAATGGTTGATCACCACTTTTTCTTATGGTGTGGTCCACCTTAGATATGGATGTGCTTAATTTTTAGAATCATGCCCTAGAATGAACTGTCAAAATGGATGGACAGTGTGGATGTAAGGCACATACATCACAGTGAACCCTATAGTCATGGATCCACTCACCTCAATTGACCTAAGGATCCACTGAAGCCATGCCCATGCAATGCATGTTTGAAAGTTGTTGGATGTAACATGTGGGTTGGATCAATCAAATCTTACTGCATCGGGGCCTCATCGAAATGGGTGTTTCCCAACCTTAGGCATGCAGATTAGATTGATATTTCTCTCCTTAAAAAGTAACCAAGAGAGTAGGGAACGACACATACACCCATGGAAAGAAGGGGTGAAATTTCAGCAAGATGCTTTTCACACAGAGATCTAAGCCAGTTGTTCAGTTTTTGCATGTGAAATCAGAACCAAACAATGAGAAAAAGTCATATATTTCTATTCCTAAAGTATCATTGAGCTCTCTAAAAATGTCTTTGTTAATGCACTTTTCTGTGGCATACTAGTGCACTTTGTTTGTCAATTACTTAGGTCAGTGAAGTCTAGTGTCAGTTGAGCTTAATGAAGACGAAGACTGAAGACTCAAGTGGCCCTGCTACATCAAGAAAGAAGTAATAGGTAAAAGTGATGCCTTGGTGTGCCTTAACCTTGACCAAAACCAAACCCTTAACCTCTTGATGACTTTGACCTTATTAGGAAAACCTTTAGTCATCATAGAGTGGCCTTAGGTGTCCCAAAAGATCACCCACACTATGGCCTAAGAGATCGGGTTGTGAAAGAGTGGGTCAGCATTTCAATTTTGCTGAACTCAGGCTTGTTCGACCGATCAAGACTAGTCAGACTAGTTTCCAGACTAAACAGCATGCTGCTATAGTGTGCAAGTAATTGGGCCGACTGGTCGGACAGACCCCCCCCCCCCCCCCCCCCCCCCCCCCTCTAGACAGCGTGTTCACCGTCTTGCCCGACCGTTGGTCGACCAGTCGAGACTAGCCATCTTTTGCCTGTTTTCTGTCCGTTTGGACTTCTTTTATAAAGGGGCTTAGCTCATTTTGAGGGGGATATAAGAGGGATTTTGAGAGGAGTGAAGTCACCATAGTTGGAGACCATTTGAGGCTCATTCTCAACCTATGCAGGGCATCTTCATTGTGCTTTAACACAAGATTGGAGCATTTCAAGCTCATGAGAAGATGACCTTCATCCCCTCTTGATCTCTAGAGTTTGGATCTTCCTTAATAGGCATATCCTTATCCAAATCTCTAAGATGAGATCGTTGTAGGTGAGAAATACTAGGCAACCCATTCCTATTAGTTATGGAGTTCTCAAACCTACCCTCCCATCACCTTGGACATCTCAAAGGCATCACAAGTAAGGTGATTGATCAAGTGTAACTGAGGCATTGACGACGCACCGGCAACACGATCGGGGGAGCAAGGGAAGCTGATTGGAGCAAGGGAAGCTGATTGAAGCACGGGAGAGCGGAGATCAAATCGGCGCTGAACAAGGGGCTTATCCGACAAGTAAGGTTGTCTTTATTGATAGTCTATCCACTCGATTCCCTGTGAGAGTTGAGTGTAGAGTTTGTTTGTCAAACTCGAACTAGAGACGTTGGCCATTCCTTAGCCCGTTTGTTGGCCTAAAGACTAGAGGTTGTTTGGCACTTCTTGGCTCGTTTGCCCGGCCTAAACGAAGTCTCCAAGGGGAAGCCTCCGACACAGGAGTGAACATGCCTCGGGTTGAGAGTTAGCCTATGTCCAAAACTCCATTTAGGTTGAGAGTTAGCCCTTTGTCCAAAACTCCTGGTTATGGTTAAGAGGTGAACCTCATTTAAAACCTCTAATAGTGAATGCCGATGTGCTTAAAGGAGTTGAGTACTTGAACCGGGAGTGGAGTAAACCCAAAGTCAAACCACTATACATGATTGTGTTTGTGATTGAATTGAGCACATTGTTATCTCAGCATTGAATGCTTAATTGTTAATTATGTATGCTTGATAGGAATGTATGCTAGACACTAGATAGGCACAACCACATATAAGATGTACTTTCACTAGTAGTTTATACACTGAGCTCATTGATCCATTCTCATAGGTCTACATAGGTTGTATAGATTAGAAACTCGATTAGTTATATCATTTGATTATCTATGCATGCTTAAGACTAAGTTAGTTTATTGCTTAAACCATATGCTAGTCTTGTGATTGGACCCACTTAGGCTTGGAAGCCGAAGTGCTTTTGCTTACTAAGTTTAATTTGTTAGATTATGTAAGTAGGTGAAAAGAATTTCAAAAGGTCCTAATCACCCCCCCTATAGGACTTAGCCATAATTCTAGTTGCTCTTTAAGCTTCCGCACATACGAAGGTGTCGTGTTAGACTACTAACATAATTTCAGTCTTCTCATATCCTTTCAATATTTAAATCTTTCTACGCCTTTAAGATTAAAGGCCTTATTTGGAATCAAATAAACAAAACTATGAATTTGAAAAATTCATAAACTTGTTAAATTCATGAATTTTCATTGGATTTGAATTTAGAAAATTCAAAAGTCCACGACTCTAGCTACAAATCCTTATATTCGAGAGCATTAATGACATTTATGGCAATGTCGAAGTATTTATTACAATGAAATGACTTTTAATGCTTTTAAAGTATTTTAATTTTGCAAATTTTTTGTTCTTTTTTTTTTCATAGAAATTTGGATTTGCCCCCATATCCATGAATATACCTCATCATAGATATGCCATACCCCAAAAAATCATGCAATTTAGATTATTGTTGACCCAATGGGTCATTGAGCCATACCCACAAACTCAACGGTAAGGGTCCAAAATTTAAACCTACAGAAAAGTTCAACTTTAATAGTGCAATATGTTGGGCATGGACCTCTCAAAATCAACTCAACCCGGATTGACTGGGCTCGGTTTTTAAATTTGTTTAATTGGGACATCCTTAGTGGACCCGACTCAAACTTGACCCACCAACACACCCATCCAACCATAGGAAATTGGGTAGGTATTTATAGGGAAAGGCAAGAGTTAGAAAGTCGTTTGTAATCACTAGACTTAGGAAAAAGTAAACTATTGGAAAGTATAATTATTTAATTAGTGAATAGATGTGGGATGGAATGTCATCACCATAGATCTAAAACTCAGTGATTTGACTCAAAACTTGGTCGAGTCAACTCGACTAGACTCGTCAAGTCGGTTTGAAAACTCATGCAACTCTGCATGACTCAATTTAGTCACTCACCTTAGTTGACCCGATCGCTAGTGCAAGCAAATTTATTTTTTTCCTACCATGTCCAAATACTCTGGGATCAGATTACCTCGGGGCCCACCTTAATGGTGTTTTGTATATCCATGCCGTCTATCCATTTTAGGATGTTTTCCCAAAAATTAAGCAGATCAAAATCTCAGGTGGACCACACCAAAGGAAACAGTGGTGACTAAACGCCCACCATTAAAAACTTCATATATAGGGCCTACATTAATGCCCACCGTAATGTTTCATTTTCATCTAACCTATTGATAAGGTCAACCAGACCTGGATGAAGGGAAAATATAAAGATCAGCTTGATTCAAAACTTTTGTGGCACACAAAAAACTTTTAATGGTTATTCACCTACTATTTCTAGTGTGTGGTCCACCTAAGATTTGGACTGACAAGGTGAGTTGACTGGGTGCAAGGGATGGACTGACCCGGTAATTTGACTCAGCAAGTTGACTCACCAAGTTTGACTTTTTAGAATTTTTGGACTGGTTTTTCTTATGGAAGGTTTTTCGAGCTGATGTTTAAGAGTGATTTGACCAGGTTCAGGCTTAAGTTGGGCTATGGATTGAGGCTTATAAGGGTGAGTTTGGCTGATTTTAGATATAGGGTTTAGGGACATGAACCTCAATTCATTTAGCTATCTCAACCAGCCTTATAGCCGAAGGTAGGGTGTCTACAATGTGTTTTTTGCACGTTTCCATATATTTTTGCCAACTCATTTTAAGGCATGAGCCCAAAATTGAAGTATCTACAGAGCTTAAGTGGACCACACCACAGGAACTAGTGGAGACAATGACATCTACCATTGAACCTTCCCTAGGTCCACACTGATGTTTATTTGCCATCTAACCTCTTAATAAGGTCACACATGCTTGGATGATGGAAAACATAAATATCAGCTTGATGCAAAACTCTTGTGGCCCCAAGAAATTTCATAGGCCTCTACCATTTCTTATAGTGTGGCCTCCACCATTTCTTATAGTGTGGTCCACTTAAACTATGGATATGATTCAATTTTAGGCTCATACCTTAAAATGACCTGGAAAAATGAATGGATCGTGGAGCTCAGTAGTTAGGAGGACCACCAATCTCAGTAGTTAGGGGACTGAATGTTTTATATCCATGTTGTCCCTCTATTTTGCCAACTAACATGGACCCAAAAATGAAGCAGATCCAAATCTCAGTGGACCACACCATAAGAAACAGTGGTAATCGAACGCCCACCATTAAATAGACCATAGGGCCTAATGTTTATTTTCCATCCAACCTGTTGATAAGGTCACGCAAACATTGATGAAGGGAAAACAAAAATATCAGGTTGATCCAAGACTTGTGTGGCCCCAAAGAAATTTTTAATGGTAGGTGTTCAATCACCTCTAGTTCCTACAGTGTGATCCACCTGAGATTTGGATCTGCTTGCATTTTTGGCTCGTGCCATAAAATGAGCTGAAAAAACAGATGATCGGTGTGGATATAATACACATACATCAAGGTGGGCGCCACAGTCCTGGGACCACCTAGCTTGAGTTTTCTCCCGATCTACCGAAGCCGCGTCCGTCCCAGACCGGTCGAATGGACCGTCCCAGTGCCCAAATGCAACTGGGAGCACCGTAACTTACCTACAGTACTGGAAGAGTACTCAATATCGCTCCGTACCATTTCAGAGAAATGTTCCGGTGATCCTATTCAATCAATTGGTCTGAGCTGTTCATTAATTCCAGAATGCATTTCATGGTCCACCATGCGAAAATCGCACTGATCATATTGTTTATCCATTCTTGATTTGAACTCATTTTCTTAGCCGTCCATTTTTTTCCAAGACATGGATGGGATGGCTACAATAGCGTTGTCGTGACTATGAAATTATATTTTTTATTCCCCCAGTGTCATTACTTTTTATAGAAAAGAAAAATATTATTAGAAAAGGTTCATATTTGTCATGTGTGTACTATTTTATTTGTGTCGGTCTAGGTTTGAGATCTGGCAACGAGAGCCTCACAAGGGTGCTGCAAATTTCTCACCGTACACTCATACACGTGGCATTATACCGGCATGTTCCAACTATCCATAGTGGCCCCATTTGCTGATGCAGCATACCTGGTCCACGCTAAGGAACTCTATTTAGTGTGGCGTCAGGCCTTAGCATGACGACATTTAATTGCGTCATGTGCCGTTGTCAAACATAGAGCTATGTAAAGGGATGGCTTCTACAGATTCCCAAATTCATCAATGGATCTTTGACTATGGAGCTCACAATGATTTATGTTTCTTATATCGATGTTGTCCATCTGTTTTGACAGCTCATTTTAGAGCATTATACCAAATATTAAGTAGATCTGAATCTCAAGTGGACCACACCACATGATTTAATACCCACCATTAAAAGCTTCTTAGGCTCCACCAGAATGTTTATTTTCCATCTAATTTGCTGATAAGGTCACAAAGACTTGGATGAAGGGACTACACAAATATGAGTTTTATCCAAAACTTTTATGGCCGACAAAAAGATTTTAATGGTCGATCACCACTTTTTCCTGTAGTGTGGTCCACCATAAATTTGGATGTGCTTGATTTTTAGAATCATGCCCTAAATTGAGCTGTCAAAACAGATGGACAGCATGGATGTAAGGCACATATATCACAGTGGGCCCTATAGTCATGGATCCACCCACCATCGATAGATCCAAGGATCCATTGAAGTCGCGCCCATGCAATGTATGCTTGAAAGTGGTTGGATGTCACATGTGGGGCTTGATCAATTAAATCTTACCGCATCCGGGCCTCATCGAAATGGGTGTTTCCCAACCTTTAGGCTTGTAGATTGGATTAATATTTCTCTCCTTAAAAAGTAATCGAGACACTAGGGCACAACACATACACCCATAGAGAGAAGGAAGAGAAATTTCAGCAAGAGGCTTTTGAGCCTTGACACAGATCTAAGCTAGTTGTTCAGTTTTTGCATGTGAAATCAGAACCAAATGTTTGCTAAAGTCATATATTTCCTATTCCTAAAGTATCATTGATTTCTCTAAAAATGTCTTCTCATTTGCTTTCAATATTCAAATCTTTCCACACTTAATTATCCACTGCTAGTTGTATTTCTCTAAACACATTTATTTGGAATCAAAGAAATAAAACTTGAATTTGATAAATTTGATGAATTCATGAATTTTCATTGGATTTGAATTTGGCAAATTCCAAAGTCCGGGGCTCAAGCTACAAATCCTTATATTCAAGAGCATTTTGACATTTATGGCAATGTCGAAGTATTGACTACAATGAAACAACTCTTATTGCTTTTAAAGTATTTTAATTTTGCAAATTTGCTGTTCTTTTTTTTTTATTCTTTTTGGTTCTTGGAAATTTGGATTTGCCCATATCCATGAATTTACCTCATCATAGATATGCCACATGCCACAAAGATCAAGCAATAAAGATTATCGTTGACCAAATAGGTCATTGGGCCAGACCTACAAATTCAACCGTAAGGGTCTAAAATTTAGACCTATAGAAAAGTTCAACTTTAACAGTGCAATAGGTTAAGCATGGAGCTCTCAAAATCAACTCAACCTGGCTTGACCAGCCTAGTTTTTAAATTTGTTTAACTGGGACATCCTTAGTGGACCCGACTCAAACCTGACCCACCAACACACCATCCAACCATAGGAAGGTGGGTAGTTTGTAGCTACAGAATTTATAGAGAAAGGCAAGAGTTAGAAAGTTGTTTATAATCACTAAACTTAGAAAAAAGTAGACCATTGGAAAGTATAATTATTTAATTAGTGAATGGATGTGAAAGTTGGTGGGATGGAATGTCATCACCATAGTTCTAAAACTCAATGGTTTGACTCGAAACTTGGTCAAGTCAACTTGACTAGAATCGCCAAGTCAGCTTGAAAACTCATGCAACTCGGCATGGCTCAATTGAGTCACACGCCTTAGTTGACCCGATCACTAGTGCAACAAATTTATTTTCCTACCACAAAAGTTTTGTATCAAGCTGATCTCTATATTTTCCCTTCATCTAGATCTTCTTGACATTATCAAGTAGATAAACATTACTAAAACCTGACGATGGGTTCTTTAGAATTTTTAATGGTGGGGCACTCGATCACCACTGTTTCCAGTGGTATGGTCAACCTGAGATTTGGATCTGCTTCAATTTTGGAACCCCATTTTCAAATGGGCCAGAGAAACAAATGGACTGCGTGGATATACAAAATATCACCCATGTGGGCCACACGGTAGGGGTAACACCCACTAAGTTGTTCCCGGGCAACACCTAATTCACTTCCTGCTTCGATGGATCCCTAGATTCACCGGTTATCCTTGACTATGGAGCCTACAGTGATGTGTGCTCCTCATGTCCACGCCGTCCATCTATTTTGACAACTCGTTTTAGTGTATTATACAAAAAATTAAGCTGATCCAAATTTCAAGTGGACCACACCACAAGAAACAGTGGTGATTGAATACCCACCATTAAAAACTTCTTCAGGGCCACCAGAATGTTTGTTTTCCATCTAATTTGTTGATAAGGTCACAAAGACCTAGATGAAGGGACCACACAAATATCAGCTTGATCCAAAACTTTTGTGGCCGACAAAAAGTTTTTAATGGTTGATCACCACTTTTTCTTATGGTGTGGTCCACCTTAGATATGGATGTGCTTAATTTTTAGAATCATGCCCTAGAATGAGCTGTCAAAATGGATGGACAGTATGGATGTAAGGCACATACATCACAGTGAACCCTATAGTCATGGATCCACCCACCTCAATTGACCTAAGGATCCACTGAAGCCATGCCCATGCAATGCATGTTTGAAAGTTGTTGGATGTAACATGTGGGTTGGATCAATCAAATCTTACTGCATCGGGGCCTCGTCGAAATGGGTGTTTCCCAACCTTAGGCATGCAGATTAGATTGATATTTCTCTCCTTAAAAAGTAACCAAGAGAGTAGGGAACGACACATACACCCATGGAAAGAAGGGGGTGAAATTTCAGCAAGATGCTTTTCACACAGAGATCTAAGCCAGTTGTTCAGTTTTTGCATGTGAAATCAGAACCAAACAATGAGAAAAATCATATATTTCTATTCCTAAAATATTCTTAACTTCTCTAAAAATGTCTTCTCATGTCCTTTAAATATTCAAATCATTCTACGCCTTTCATATTAAAGGCCTTATTTGGAATCAAATAAATAAAACTATGAATTTGAAAAATTCATAAACTTGTTAAATTCAAGAATTTTCATTGGATTTGGATTTAACAAATTCAAAAGTCCAGTACTCAAGCTACAAATCCTTATATTCGAGAGCATTTATGACATTTATGGCAATGTCGAAATATTTATTATAATGAAACGACTTTTAATGCTTTTAAAGTATTTTAATTTTGTGAATTTTTTGTTCTTTTTTTTTTTCTTGGAAATTTGGATTTGCCCCATATCCATGAATTTACCTCATCATAGATATAATGTACCCCTAAAAATCATGCAATTTAGATTATTGTTGACCTAATGGGTCGCCATACCCACAAACTCAACAGTAAGAGTCCAAAATTTAGACCTATAGAAAAGTTCAACTTTAATAGTACAATATGTTGGGCATGGACCTCTCAAAATTAACTCAACCTGGATTGATGGGTCCAGGTTTTTAAATTTGTTTAATCGGGACATCCTTAGTGGACTAGACTCAAATCCTGACCCACCAACACACCCATCCAACCATAGGAAAGTGGGTAGGTATTTATAGGGAAAGGCAAGAGCTTAAAAGTCACTTGTAATCACTAGACTTAGGAAAAAGTAGACTATTGGAAAGTGTAATTATTTAATTAGTGAATGGATGTGGGATGGAATGTCATCACGGTAGTTCTAAAACTCAGTGATTTGACTCAAAACTTGGTCGAGTCAACTCGACTAGACTCGTCAAGTCGGTTTGAAAACTCATGCAACTCCGCATGACTCAATTGAGTCACTCGCCTTAGTTGACCCAATCACTAGTGCAACAAATTTATTTTTTTCCTACCACGCCAAATACTCTGGGATCAGATTACCTCAGGGCCCACCTTAATGGTATTTTGTATATCCATGCCGGCTATCCGTTTTTCCAGCCCAATTTAGTATGTTTTCCAAAAAATTAATAGATCAAGATCTCAGGTGGACCACTCCAAAGGAAACAGTGGTGACTAAATGGCCACCATTAAAAACTTCATATATAGGGCCTACATTAATGCCCACCAGTAATGTTTCATTTTCATCTAACCTGTTGATGAGGTCAACTAGACTTGGATGAAGGGATAATATAAAGATCAACTTGATCCAAAACTTTTGTGGCACACAAAAAACTTTTAATGGTTATTCACCACTATTTCTAGTGTGCGGTCAACCTAATATTTGGACTAACAAGGTGAGTTGACTGGGTGCAAGGGCTGAACTGACCCGGTGATTTAACTCAGCGAGTTGACTGCACCAAGTTTGAAAGTGGTTGGATGTCTCTTGTCCTTTCTTATGTCCTTTCAATATTCTTGACTCACTAAGTCTGAAAGTATTCTTTACTTTTCTAAAAATGTCTTCTCATGTCCTTTCAATATTCAAATCTATCTATACCTTTAAGAATAAAGGCCTTATTTGGAATTAAATAAATAAAATTATGAATTTAAAAAATTCATAAACTTGTTAAATTCAAGAATTTTCATTGGATTTGGATTTGGCAAATTCAAAAGTCCACTACTCAAGCTACAAATCCTTATATTCAAGAGCACTTATGACATTTATGGCAATGTCGAAGTATTTATTACAATGAAATGACTTTTAATGTTTTTAAAGTAATTTAATTTTCAGATTTTTTGTTCTTGTTTTTTCTTGGAAATTTAGATTTGCCCCGTATCCATGAATTTACCTCATCATAGATATGCCGTTCCCCAAAAAATCATGCAATTTAGATTATTGTTGACCCAATGGGTCATTGGGCCATACCCACAAGCTCAACGGAAAAGGTCCAAAATTTAGAAGTTCAACTTTAATAGTGCAATATGTTGGGCATGGACCTCTCAAAATCAACTCAACCTAGATTGACGGCCCGGTTTTTAAATTTGGTTAATTGAGACATCCTTAGTGGGCCAGACTCAAACCTGACCCACCAACAGTAGTTCTAAAACTCAGTTATTTGACTCAAAACTTGGTTGAGTCAACTTGACTAGACTCGTTAAGTCAGTTTGAAAACTCATGCAACTCTGCATGACTCAATTGAGTCACTCGCTTTAGTTGACCCGATCACTAGTGCAACAAGTTTATTTTTTTCCTACCACACCAAATACTTTGGGATCGATTTACCTCGGTCCCCACCTTAGTGATGTTTTGTATATCCATGCAGTCTATCCGTTTTTCCAGCCCAGTTTAGGATGTTTTCCCAAAAATTAAGCAGATCAAAATCTCAGGTGGACCACACCAAAGGGAACAGTGGTGACTAAACGCCCACCATTAAAAACTTCATAGGGCCTACATTAATGCCCACCATAATGTTTCATTTTCAACTAGACCTGAATGAAGGAAAAATATAATGTTTTTGAAATATGATTATTCTCACATGTGACAAATTGTGGGGAAAGAAGCGGATAGTCTCGGTAGACGAATTCAATCGTCAAGAAATAAAATATTTCAAACCCAAGCATCAACAAGTCTAACGAACAAATGGGTTTGGATCTGCGGGATTCAATGGTGAGGATGAAGTAGAATGATTTCATAAATAGACCTTTAGATGGGCCATGTGTTGAAACCTTTAAATGATTTGAAAATTTATCTGAGTTTGACATTTAAATAATGCCTTATTTTTCTCATACGCCTAATCAAAGCTTGGAATATTAGTCATTGCCTTCTATGGTCGTTCGATGAATGATTCCATTCCCTGGAAAATAATATTATTTAGTGGCCAATGCAAACAACGTGAACATTATGTTCTACTACGATTTTTTCATACATTATTATGATGCGGATTTGCATGTTGGGCTACGTGACTGTAGTTATGCACCTATGATCCGACCCCTAGCTAGGAATGCATGGGGGCTATGAGGGGCCACCATAACGTGTGAATTTTATCCACACCGTCCATCCATTTTACCATATCATATTAGGATACATGCCCAAAAATGAGGCAGATCCAAGGTTCAAGTGGACCACACCAGAGGAAGCAGTGTGACCTTCCTAGGGCCCATCGTGATGGTTAATTGCCATCCAACCTGTTCATAAGGTCAAATAAACCTGGATGAAGGGAAAATATAAATATCAGCTTGATCCAAGACTTGTGGCCCCTAAAAATCTTTCAATGGTAGGTGTTTAATACCCATTGTGTGGTTCATTTGAGCCTGGGAACTGCGTCAGTTTTGGACTTGTACCCTAAATGATAAGGCAAAATGGATGGACCGTGTGGATAAAATCCATATACATCATGGTGGCCCTTGAGAGCCCCTGTCCGTTCCTAGCTAGAGACGGCAGGGGGAGTAACCAATCCGCATCCCCTGTGATCATGTTGGGTCATTGGATGGGAGGTTGTCCAATATCACTCTTAATTGCATGGGACATGCATTGTGGTTAGCATGGACTTTTCCAAGCTAAGTGTCAAAGAAACAACAATTAAAAACTTTCCAGGTTAAACAAAGTGCTGACCAAACAACTTAACAAGTAAGCTAGATTAACAATGATCCAAGGCTATCTTAACATCTTAAGATAACCTAATTGAGATCAACTAACCTTATTACCAGGGGCGGAGCCAGGATTTTCATCCAGGGGCCATCAAACGATCTCTTCAAATGGTTGGACAGTGTGGATACAACACATACATCATGGTGGGGCCCATAGATCTTGGTGATGTTACTTCAGTGGCCATCTCCGGCGCAACTAATCCTCATCCAAGATTTTCTGAGTATGGACAGGGATTTCCTGCTAAAGCCAGTCACATTCCTGCGTTGGGAAGTTGTGTGGGGGCCACCGTGATATTTATGATAAATCTATACCGTCCATCTGTTTTGCCTACTTGTCTTAGGATGGGAAAAAATGAGGCAGTTCCAAAACTCACACTAGTGGAAAAGTGAGAAAAGAAATGCCCATCATTAAAACCTTCCAGGCTCTACTTTCATATTTATATGCCATCCAAACTGTTTATAAGGTCATTTCTACTATAATTAACTGAAAAAATAAAAACTTAGCCTAATACTAAACTTATGTAGCCATCGAATGTTTGAATGGTGGTCGCTCAATTCCCATTGTTTCCTCTCATCTGGACCACTTCAGTTTTGGATCTGCTTCATTTTTTGTCTCATATCCGAAAATAAGCAGTCAAAATGGATGGACGGGGTGGATTGATAAAAATCATCACAGTGGGCCCCATGTAACTCCCTTACGCATAAACTTCCTTGAAACCCTTTCCTAGAAAATCCGCTCCCACACCAGGACCTAGCTAGAGACAGAGGGTCCTATCAGGGGGTCTACGGGGCCCACCCTGATCTATATGTTTTATCCATGCTGTACATCTATTTTGACAGCCCATTTTTGGGCTTGATCCAAAAAAAAGGCACATCAAAGGCTCAATTGGACCAGACTACATGAACCAGTCAAGGTTGAACTAAACTCGGGGGGGGGGGGGGGGGGGGGGGGGGGGGAACCTCGCCCCTACGTGGCTCCGCCCCTACTTATTACCATTGTAAAAGGTAGCGTGGTTTCCTCTAACCCTATTTATTTCACCAATTATTCTAATAATGTGAACGAAATATGTTATCATTATGATTTTACCACTAGCAAATCAAACATTGGAATCTGTGGTTAAATGGCTATGTATTTAGGAGATAGATAAAGGAATTTATAATGGCTGCACGTTTTCATACATTACAAAAAAATTAATCTAGGCAATAATTTCAGTTTCTTTTGACAATTATTTAACATTGAAATAAAGTTAAAATATCGTCTTTACTATTGATAAATCAAACATAAGAATCAACTGGTCAAATGCAACAAAGTAATTTGTAATCATTGTCCATTTTCCTTTTTTAACATCAAAAGTGTCGTTATATGGGTGTGAGTTTATAAAGAGAAAGTAAGTCTAACAAGTTGAACCATAAGTTATCATCCACCCAACCTTTAACTTCAAACATGTCATGTGTGTGAGACATTCCACCCTTTCAAATAGTTTGGATGCACCATATGTGGATCAACTTGTGCAAAAATCAAAACAATTAGCCCATTCACTCAGTAGGCTAAATGAAAAATGTTAGTGCACTTTTCCATGGCATACTAGTGCACCTTATTTGTCAATCACGTGCATCCTATGTGTTGTAATGTCGGTTGAGCCTTGGCAAGCTCAAGACCAAAGATTTAAGTGGATAAGCATCATCAAAGAAGAAGAAATAAGTAAATGAGATGCATTGGTGACCCTAACCCTTATAACCAAAACAACCATAACCTCTAGATAACTTGCATCATATAGTAAAACCCTTAATTATATTCATTAGCCTTAGAATACTTAGAAAAACATGATAAGTTAGGCTAGTAAAAGAGGTGCAAGTTGTTGTAAACAAACCAACCCAAACGGTAGTTTTCGATTAGACTTCATTTCCAGCGAAGTTCAGTTTGATTGTACTTCTATGCCATCGAAGACCAGTTCGATGGCACTTCGATATCATCGAAGACCAGTTCGATCCCATCGGACATATGTTCAACAACATTTGTATACTTTTTGGACAGTTCTTCAATGCCATCGAACAACCTTTTCGATCCTATCAAAGTGGCTTATTCGATGCCATCGAATTGGATGTCTAGCAACTGAAGGAACTCTCTAGGACAGATCTTCGATTACATCGAAATGATACTTTAATCTTATCGAAGCAACCATTTTTTACCCGTTTTATAGTCATTACAACTTTGTGGATATTTAAAGGGGACTCGGTGTTTGCGCATTTTGATAGGTTTTTAGTGTATTCGAACCACCACAACTAAATATCATTACGGGCTCTAATCCTAGGAGTTTCAAGCTCACTTCTATGTGATTCACACTCTAATGAGCATTCCATGCTCCCTTTGAGGATGAGCTTGATCTCCAACTTTCCTATAGTTTAGATATTGAACTTAATAGTTATAACATTGTCTAAATCCTCTAGAAGTCCCATTTAAGGTGATTTCACAGCCTTCAACCAAAGCCTAACCTTAGATTGTAGAGAATTCACTACTCCCATCACGTTGGTCATCTCAAAAAAATCATATGCAAGGCGATTGATCGTTGGAGTTGAAGCATTAGCAATGCATTGACATCATTAACGGGGGTAGAAAATGGGAAGCTGATTGAAGTATGAGAGAGCGGAGATCAAACAACTTAAGTGGCGCGTCAAAAGTGGCTCAAATCCAACAAGTAAGGTTGTCAATCTGTAAGAGTCTATTGCACTCTTTCCATTTGTTAGTTAGAGTGTAAGAGTTTGGTTTCAAACTTGAACCAGATTCCTTAATGAATCCTTGACTCATTAGTTGAGCCTAAAAGTTCAGGTTCATTAGTTGATTCTTGACTCATTTGTTGAGTCTAAAATTCAGGTTCCTAGAGGGATCTTTAGCACATTTGTTGGGCTTAAAATACAAGTTCATGAGTTGAACCTTAAGCTCATTTAGTTGGGTCTAAAAAAAGTCTCCAAGAGGAGTCACCGACACGGGCGTGTACGTGGTTCACCAACACGGATGCATACGTGTAGGTCCTTAAGTAAGTCCCGGTCCTTAAGTATGATTGTAAGGTAGGAATGATCTTATTTAAAACTCCTAGGTTATGAGGTGAAGTTGATTTAAAACATCCATAGTGAAATTCGGTGTCCTCAAGGGGTGAGTACGGACAATCGAGAGTGGAGTAGACAAGTAGTCGAATCACTATACATGCTTGTATCTGTGATGTATTTAAGTACTATTTCTACTTATGCATTGTTGTTTAATTGTTTAATTATGAATGCTTAATTGGCATGTTAGGCATTATATATGCACATTCACACACAAGATGTGTTTTCACTAGGTGTAGAATTGAGCTTATATGATTCATTCTCATACAGTTTACATAGGGTGCATAGATTAGTTGCTTAATTAGTTAAATCATTTGATAATCTATGTGCTTAGACTAGATTGTTTAATTACGTATTCAATTGCTAGTCTATGTGATTAGACCCACTAAGATTTGGAAGCCGAAGTATTCTTGCTTAGTTTGAATTACTAGATTAATTCAAGTAGGCGAAAAGAATTTCAAAAAGTCATAATTACTCTTCTTTAGGAGTTAGTCATTATTCTACTAGCTCCGCCAAGCTTCCGCATATAGCGTAGGGTGTCGTGTTAGATGATTCAACGCAATTTCAAAAAACAGTGAATATGTTGTGGTGGTGGAGAGTAAATGTCTTCCGTTGAGAGATAGTCTCTCCCTCTCTTCGTGTGTCCTTTTCTCTATCTATCTCTTATCTATATGTATGGCCACATACATGAGGTGAAAGCCTGTTTCTCTAGGTTTTAGAGATTGCTCTCTCAACTAGTGTAGTCTATATAAGTAGGGCCATAGGTAGAGAGAAGTAAACAATTCTATTCCATTCATCCGTTGGGGTATTTCTTGGTGTGAGATATCTCGTATATGGGCGAAAGAGAGGTAAGCCTTGTATTTCCGTTATCGTTGTTTCTAATAAAGAAAAAAGCTATGTGTTATTGCCCAGAGCGTAAGCATATTATTGAACTACATAAATTCTTATGCCTCTTCCCTTGTTTTGATTTGGTCTCTTTTTTTTTGTTTTTTTTTTGTTTTTGTTTTTAGCTTCGCTTACATTGATTACATTCATATGTTTTTTCACAACGGAATAACTATTGGCAGATAATAAATTACAAGTGTAGTTCACCTAATGATTGAATGGAGCTGGTTTTTACACAAGGTGAATCTTATGATGGGGCCAATCTATTACATGGATTAGATGCCATAAGCACGTAACAAAGTGTGAATCATTATTTGGGGGAATGCCAACTTAACGCTTAATGAGTTGGACAAAAGAAATTTTCATTCACAAATCCTCGAGGGTCTATTTCATATAAAAGATTCTTGGTCAAACCGTTAAAAAAAAGTGATGATGATTTCCACCCACGCTTGAGGAAAATATTCAATATAAAAAAAATGAGTTACAATTGATATGGTCATTTCTATTGTATGAAATGTGCCACAACTCAAATGGGCGTCAGTTTTTTGTGTTTATTAAATTGGCGTTGGTTTTATAAACAGTTATATATATATATATATATATATATATATATATATATATATATATATATATATATATATATATATATAAGGAGGTTTTGTCGAATGGAAAAAAAAAAAAACAAATGGGGAAAAACCTAAATCTAAAGTCTTCTCTCTACAAATCATCGTTCTGTGTTTTTTGGGCAATCGAAGGTTCGAGGTGATGGATCGTGGTGTTGGGATCTCTTTGGCTCGTGCATGCCGGATAGACCGATTGTTGGGCGTTGTATTTTGGAGATAACGTGTCGGGAGCCTCTACATCAGTTGAAATTGTTTGAAGGGCGCGAACTATCTCAAAGAGAGCGATGTCATCCGCGCCTCGTCCCAGCGCCAGATTACTAAGCAACAATTGAATGTTGATCAGGTGTAAGGTTCCAATTCATTTATTTTCTCTTCTGTTTTTAACAATTACTTCACCCATTGGAAGATTTTCTCTTGTTATCCAAACAAAACTCGAAAATTTTAATCCTATATTCTAATAATTTTCAAAAAAAATAATTATGAATTTTTTTTTCTTTTTGTTTTGATTTCGCATATCCAAACATTAAGTTCTTATGAATAGTAATTGAAATCCCATGTTTTTTTATAAAACATAACTGATTTCCCCTGTTAAGAATTCAAAATATAAAAATGAGTAATGATTGTTTGGTAGAAGTTATCATTTTCTTTAAAATCTAAATAACACACAAAATGTACATATTAAAAGGAAACCCATTCCTTTATACTATTGTTTGGCATGGAATCCATGGTGTAAGGGAAATTGTCTCTCAATAGAATCCTCTTTATCAAGGAGGCTAACCATTGTCTGGTGGATGCAATTCTCTACCTGTTGGGACCATACAGTTTGGAAGAGTTGGTGTATGATATACGGCTAATTTATCCTTGATCCTCAATTTTGTACCGATCTTTTTAGGTGATCCAGAGCGTTGATGCGGTGGGCCCACTGTGATCCTTGGTCCAGATATTGGATGGCAAAGATCTTCCCATCCTTTTTTTTTGGGGGGAGGGGGGCTGAAATCTTCCTAACCTTTGATTTGTGAACCCAGCATCGTGGGGGTTGAAGTGCGGTGTTTGCCAGAGGCCTCGGATTCGGTAGTGACCCCTCCAGCACTCAGGTCGGTACTGGGCGGTGCTCTGGGCCCCACAATGATGTAAGTGTTTTATCAATGCAGTCTATCCACTTTGCCAGCTCATTTGAGGACATTAGCACAAAAATGAGGCAGATCCAAATCTCAGGTGGACCACACGGCGGGAAGCAGTGGTGATTGAATGCCCACCGTTAAAAACTTTTTGGGGCCTCAAAGTCTTGGATCAAGATGATATTTGTGTTTTTAATTCATCCAGGTCTGTGTGATCTCATCAACAGGTTGGATGGAAAATAAACATTACAGTGGGCACAGGAAGCTTTTAACGCTAGGTGTTCAATCACCACTTTTTCCGGTAGTGTGGTCCACTTGATATTTGGATCTGCCTCGTTATTGGGCTCAACCCCTAAAATGAGTTGGAAAAATGGATGGACTGTATGGATAAAACACTTACATTATGGTGGGCCCCACATCACTAAGTAGTACCGTGACATCGTACTGGAGGGGGTCACTATCGAATCTGAGTCCGTGGTCCCACCAGAGTAAGGCCATGAGACTAAAAAAAATCGTAACCGTTGATAAGTTGTTAGTTTCAACTCCAACGGTTCCCGGAAAAAGAAAAAAGAAGCTCTGCTGGATAAAGGGTTCATTTTTTGCCACGTGGCACATCCATGTCCAGGCTCATCTCTTAAACCATTGTGGGTCACGGGCCGGGAATCGTCTACAGCCGTTCATCAGATGTGCCATCACCGTTTTTTTTATGTGCATCAGAGCCGTTCATCAGATGTGACCACCATGATGAAAAGACATCCCAAAACTCTAGCCTGACCCAAAACTCAGGCGAGCTACACCGACTGAATTTAGTGTTTCTAATAGCAGTTTTACACTACTCCGGCAGTGGGCCACCTCAGCTGGAATTTTGGACCAAGCTAGTTTTCTTATGTACGGTAAAAATTTGGTGGCTCAGCTTATGAACGGATTGGATGGCACATGTACATTACTGTGGGCTGCACAGAGCTGGCGTTGCACGCCCTTCCTACAAGGGGTCATGGTACACGTGGCATAGGATCCCAGGGAGAGGATTAGGTGTGGCCCTTACCATGGGCCCACCTTGATGCATGTATTCTATATCCACGCGGTTCATCATTTTTTTCTACATCATTTTACAGCATGAACCCTAAAATGAAGCAGATCCAATTCTCAGATTGACCATACCATAAGAAAAACAGTTGTGATTGACCAGTGATGGGCCACAAATTTTTTGAATAAGCTGATATTTGTTTTTCCTTGCATCAGGGTTGGATGGTAAATAAACATCAAGAAAGTTTTGAATGGATCTTCTTAATTTTTGGGCTCATGGGCTAAAACGATCTTGCAAAGCGGATATATGCTGCGGATATAAAATAGATACATCAAGGTGGGCCCCACAGTAAGGGCTGCAACATCTTGGGTGTGGCACCACTGCATAAGATTGGGTGCTTGTGGTGTGTATGTTCATATTCCTGTAACATAATAGTTGTTCAAAATGCCAGCTTTCGGTATCATTTGGTTCGACCGGGATAACACTGGACCTATCACGCCCTGATGTGGCCCAATTTAATTGGGGCATCAGAAGCTTATCAGAGAGGGCTGGCAACTTCTCAAAAGGTTGACAGAAAGACTGTCGGTCCAGCACATAATTAATCGTGTGGCCCTACTCTGACAAACGCATGGCAGGCCAAATGAAATTGGACCACGTCATAGCTTCGATAGGTATGGTTCCGCTCTCATATCGTTTGGATCCTAATTGATTGAGAGCAGGAAACAGCAAGTTGGCTGACGCCCTGACATGGTGAAATTTGATTCGGCCACATGCCCCTCTGAAAGGTAGGCACACTAAGCATGTTCACAAGGAGCATGTGTAAGTGTATGTCTTGCCAGCTAGCCCAACTGGAAGATACTTAAGCGTTTCAACAGCAGGTCTCAAGTTCAAAATGCTAAGGAGACATTGATCCTACCATGTGCTTAACCGTGTGAGTGCGTAGCCTAGCTAATAGGGTGGGTGTGTCGCATGACTAATAAAAAAAAAAAAAAAAAAGAAGAAGCAAGAAGCATGTGGAGTAGTTCAAACCAATCAGATCTTATCACGTTAGAGTAATTCAAAAAAAGAAGCAAGAAGCATGTGGAGTAGGTCAAACCAATCAGATCTTATCACGTTAGAGTAATTCATCGTTCTTGGTGTTTTCACGGCTTGACCAAATTTGGATTCATTTCTTTCCTATCAACGAGTCATAAGTTTGGATGCTGCGGATTATTGGGAGAACTCATTGTTGAGGTGGTAGTAAAGTAGTTTCTCTCTCTTCTCTGCATAGTATGTTTGGTGAATCTTAGTTTTCCATGACTTTGGCATGTGCACTTACATATGGTATATTAAGAACTATGTTGTATTTTAAATGAATTTTAAAATAAAAAATGTGTTTCAAATTTGAATTTCCTCCATATTTTTGTTTTTGGAAAAGTTTTGTCTTTTAGTGCTACTCTTTAGTCCCACATCGGAAATGAACAAAAGAAATATTAAAATTATAAGATGGAGTTTTGGCATTGGGCTTGAGCCTCTTGAGACCCTTCTCAGGGGCATGTGAATTTGGTCCGATGGGGGGGGGGGGGGGGGGGGCAATTCCATTAGCTCAAATCTATGCCATTGACCACACGCGCGCGCGCATGCCCGCCTGCCGGCCGGCCCGGGCTCGGTCTGGGTCTGGGTCTATTTTATATGGTGTGGGATTGAGAGTACACTCGCGCTAAACGGTTTTACGTGAGTATACTCGCACCTGTCTTCGAGCCCGTGTACAGCAAGTGCACCATTGGGATCGAGCAATAGTCAGTTGTATCCTGGAGGCCAACTGTCCAAGAAATCCTGTTGCATTTGGGACGCGGCCCAAGGATGACAGATTTGGTTTCAAGCCGAGTGACTCAGTCACGCCTCAACTCAAACACATAAGTTCCTTTTCTCGTTAATTTATTATTTGAATTCTGTTCTAGATTTTTTAATCTACTATTTTCAGCAATTATATCCAATAGTCTTGAAACCAAAATTCATTATTGTTGGAAACGGTAGATATCTGTTTCAATACTTGTTCGAAAACAGAATTATTTTCTTCTTCTTTTGACCTTTCTGAAATCAATGTTTAACTGATTTATTGATTCTATAACTGGTTGAAAACAGAGTCACAACCAGTTTCTTTTGTAATCAATAGGCCACCATCACAGTAAACACTACGACTGAACTGTCCAAAATCGAACCGTTCGCTGGACAGAATTTCAAACGGTGGAAACAAAAGATCAGTTTTGCATTGCAAACTCTAAAGGTCTTCTACATTCTTTCGGATTCATTTACAGTTGATCCAGCCAATGAAACTGAATTTAGAGATGCCAATAACTGTAAACACTATATTCTAAACACCTTGTCTAATGAACTATATGATATATATGTTTCTTATGAATTTGCTAAAAACATCTGGACTGCACTAGAAAAGAAATACGTGCTTGAAGATGCAGGTTCTAAGAAACATGCTATTGCTAATTTCCTTCATTATGAAATGACAGACGATAAGCCTGTCACGAATCAGATTTACGATTATCAAAATCTAGGTACATGAACTGACGATTGAAGGAATGAAAATAGATGAGGTATTCTCGTCAGGAGCTTTAATTGAAAAATTACCTCCTTCCTGCAAAGAATATAAAAACATGATGAAACACAAGAAAAATGGTATCTCTTTAGAAAATATAATCGTATATATAAGAATAGAAGAAGCCAACAGAAACAGAGATCAGATTGAGAAAGTAAATAGGGTTAATATCTAAGGTCAACCTGGTCGAAACAAGTCAGGCACAAAATAACAAAAAGAAAGGAAATTGTTATAACTGTGGAAAGCCTGGTCATCATTCTAAAGAGTGCAGGCTCAAAAAGAAAACAAACGGACAATTCAAGAAGAAAGGGTCCTGTAGCTATTGTAAAAAGCCTGGACATTATGAAAATCAATGTAGGCTCAAGAAAAAGAATACGAAGTCACAAGTCAATCTCACCGAAGCTGAAGAAAATCCGGACATGATCGTCGCTGTAGTATTCGAAGTATTCCTTGTAAACAATATGAAATGGATATTAGATACCTGGGGTAACTCGGCATGTATGTAAGGATCGAAGTATGTTTACCTCCTATCAGGCGACAGGGGATGAAGAACAAGTGTTCATGGAAAATGCTCGATCATCTCCAGTTGTTGGAAAAGGAAATGTTCTTCTGAAGCTCACATCATGAAAGACTTTGTTGCTAAAGAATGTACTACATGTACATGATATTCGTCGCAATCTGATCTCTGGTTCGCTGCTCAATAAGGCTGGAGTTAAACTAGTAATAGATTCTGATAAGCTTGTAGTGACAAAAAATGAAACTTTCCTTGGAAAGGGTTACTGTAATGATGGTCTGTTTGTTGTAAACGTTTCATATGATAATAATAAGATGTCATCTAGTTCTACTTATATTGTTGAATCTCTTTCATTATGGCATAGTAGACTAGGCCACGTGAACGTAGAATCATTGAAAAGAATGAAACGAATAGGATTACTACCTGATATTACAATCGATAACATTGGAAAATGTGAAACTTGTATAGAATCCAAGTTCACTAAGAAATCATTTAAACTTGTTAACAGAAGTTCTGAATTATTAGAATTAATACATAGTGACTTAGGTGATTTTAGGAATCATATGTCTAGAGGAGGCAAAAGATACTATGTGACTTTCATAGATGACTATTCTAGATACACTAGAGTATATCTTCTAAGGAACAAAGATGAAGCCTTAGAATCATTCATTAAGTATAAAACAGAAGTTGAAAATCAACTTAGTAGGACTATTAGAAGACTTAGGTCAGATAGAGGAAGTAAGTATGAATCTTCACAATTCCGAGAACGTTGTGAAAAGAGTGGAATAATACATGAAACTACTGCTCCGTACACATCAGAACAAAATGGAATAGCTGAACGCAAAAATAGAACATTGAAAGATATGATGAACACTATGTTAAATAGTTCTGGTTTGCCCCTAAATATGTGGGAATAAGCCATACTATCTGCTTGTTATATTCAAAATAGAATACCACATAAAAAGACTGGTAAGACACCATATAAACTGTGAAAAAATTATACCCCTAGTTACAAACACCTTAAAGTGTGGGGGTCTCTAGCTAAAGTAGGGTTACTTGAAACCAAGAAAAGAAAACTAGGTTATAAAACATCTGATTGTATGTTTATAGGATATGTAGAAAACAGTGCAGCATATAAGTTTCTAGTCTTGAAATTTAAATATAACATTCTAGATCCAAACACCATTATAGAAGTTAGAGATGCGGAATTTCTAGAAAATTTCTTTCCTATGAAGTCTAGATCCGTAGAAATAAAAGACATTAATGGATCAAATGTTGCTTCAACAAGTAAAAGTATGGATATTAGTTATGAAATAGAACTATAACTTAGAAGGAGTACGAGAGCTCGTAAGGAAACTAACCTAGGAGATTGGTTCTTTACCTTCTTATTAGAAGATGATCCTAAGACCTATTCAGAAGCCGTTAACTTTTTTGATGCATCATTCTGGAGAGAAGCTATAAAAGATGAATTAGAGTCGATTATATCTAATAATACTTGGGAACTTGTAGATTTTTCCCCTGGAAACAAACCTATAGGGTGTAAATGGGTGTTTAAGAAGAAGTTTAAACCATATGGATCTATAGATAAGTTTAAGGCTAGATTAGTCGCAAAATGTTTTAAACAAAAAGAAGGATACAATTACTTTGATACCTATTCACCTGTAACTAGAATTACAACGATTAGGGTATTAGTAGCAATTGCATCTATATACAAGCTAGTAGTACATCAAATGCATGTTAAAACAGCTTTTTTAAATGGAGAATTAGAAGAGGAAATCTATATGAAACAACCTGAGGGTTATATAACTCCTGGAAAAGAACACAAAGTTTGTAGACTAATTAAATCTTTATACGGCTTGAAAGAAGCTCCTAAACAATGGAATGAAAAATTTGACAACGTCTTAAAGTCAAATGGATATCTTGTTAATGATGTGGATAGATGTATATATAGCAAATTCACTGATAATGATGGTGTGATAATATATTTATATGTTGATGATATGCTTATATTTTGGAACTAATGTTGATCTAGTTAATTCAACTAAACATCTCTGTCTTCTAACTTTGATATGAAAGACTCAGGAGAAGCAAGTATGATATTAGGTATTTAGGTAATCAGAAAAGATGATAATATTATTTTGTCTCAATCTCACTACGTTGAGAAAATACTAAAACAGTTTAATCACTTTAACTGTTTATCTGTTAGTACACCATATGATCATACTGTGCATCTAAAAAAGAATACACGAAGTAGTGTATCTCAACTTGAGTATTCTCAATTAATTGGTAGCGTAATGTATTTGATGAACTGTACTAGACCTGATATTGCATATGCAATAGGTAGGCTAAGTAGATATACACATAATCCTGAATATGATCATTGGAATACATTGAATAGAGTACTGAAATATCTAAAAGGTACTATTGCATATGGCATTTGTTATACAGGTTATCCTCATGTACTAGAAGGATACAGTGATACCAATTGGATCACTGATTCAGATGAAACAAAATCCACAAGTGGATATGTTTTTACTTTTGGTGGAGGTGCAATATCCTAGAAGTCTACTAAACATACTTGTATTGCTCGGTCTACTATGGAGTCCGAGTTTGTCGCTTTAGAAAAAGTAGGCTCAGAAGCTGAATGGCTTAGAAATTTGTTAACAGATATACCGTTGTGGCCAAAACCTGTGTCTGTTATTTCTATACATTGTGATTGTCAAGCAGCTATTGCCACGGCTAAGAGCAAGATATATAATGGCAAAAGTAGACATATTAGACTGCGACATAACATTATAAGACACTTGTTGAATGATGGAGTCATAGTTATTGACTTCGTAAGATCAGAAAAGAATTTGGCAGATCCTCTGACCAAATGACTATCTAAATGATTAGTCATGAAAATATCGAAGGGAATGGGGCTGAGCCTGACCGAATGAGCTACCAGTGTCGGCAACCCAACCTATACAAGTGGAGATCCCATGCGATAGGTTCAATGGGTAAACAACAAGACACTAGGAGACTGGGAAGCACTGCAGAGAACTTGCCCCTTCCTATGGTTCATGCAGTGCAAACAACAACGTGTGAGAGGATGAGTTTTTAAACTCTTAATGAATCCATGACCATTAGTGGTGTGTATCTAGTTGTTGTGTACATTGAATGGAATTCACCTATATGAGTGTGGAAGTGGGGTCGCTTCCTATGAGAATATATAGACTGTTTCTCTAGAGCACTCATGAAAATTCAGGTAACATGCATGGCCAAAATGGCACCTAAACCGCAGAACCAGTTGTAGCCGAAAAGTTGTGTGAGTGACATGTATGGCTGTTTACGCTTAAAGGGTCAGGTTAAAGACCGATAGTTACTTGATTCCTGTAAACATGTTTTGCTTACTCTAAATGTCGATTAAAGTCGGATAGACATCGACACTACTACACAACTTTTTTAACTGATACCGAAGTGTTTTGAATTTAAAACATGCGGGGGATTGTTGTATTTTAAATGAATTTTAAAATAAAAAATGTATTTCAAATTTGAATTTCCTCCATGTTTCTGTTTTTGGAAAAGTTTTGTCTTTTAGTGCTACTCTTTAGTCCTACATCGAAAATGAACAAAAGAAATATTAAAATTATAAGATGGAGTTTTGGCATTAGGCTTGAGCCCCTTGAGACCCTTCTCATGGGGCATGTGAATTTGGTCCGATGGGGGGGTTATGCATGTGAATTTGGTCCGATGGCCGGCTGGTCGAGCCGAGCTGCGCCGCGTCGTCGTCGTCGCTGTGCCCATGCTGGGCTCGGGCTCGGGCCCGGATCTGGGTCTGGGTCTGGGTCTATGTGGGATTGAGAGTACACTCGCGCTAAACGATTTTCCGTGAGTATACTCGTGCCTGTCTTTTTGCGCAAATTTTCAAACCAGAGAGATGCATCTGTTCAGATGGTCACTCCTGTTGGGTTTAAACCCAACGGACCTAACCCATTTGAAACAGTGCTTAGGCACCTAATCTCGGTCTATATATAGACCTGTCATCTCATCCGTTTTAACACTTTGAAAATCCGTTTTCCTTCTGGTTCTTCAAAATACTCTCTGGTTCATTGCTGTTTGTCAACTAAGTTTGCAAGTGAGTCAATCACTTCGGGTTTAAGTTCTGCACGCTGGTCCGAGCCCGTGTACAGTGAGTGCACTGTTGGGACCGGGCAATAGTCGTTATATCCTGGAGGCCAACTGTCCAAGAAATCCTGTTGCATTTGGGACGTGGCCCAAAGAGGGCAGATTTGGTTTCAAGCCGAGTGACTGAGTCAAGCCTCGACTCAAATACATAAGTTCCTTTTCTCTTTAATTTATTATTTGAATTCTGTTCTCGATTTTTTAATCTACTGTTTTCAGCAATTATATCCAACAAACTATAGGTAGAGAGGGATATTCTATATTCATCTTTTAAGCTATTGCTCAATAAAAAGTTCTTATACAATGGAAGAGAGATAAGTTTAATATTTTCTCTCTCTTATTTTTACTAAAGAAGGAAGTTCTATATTGCTACTTGTGAAGTACTCACATTGTTGGACTATATAATGTTTGTGCATTGTCTTTTGTTTTGATTCATCCATTTGAGTTTTGTTTGACCTTTTTCTTTTGTGGTTATAATTTAGCTTACATTTATCGTGGTTGTAATTTAGCTTACATTTATCGCATGTAGGTGTTTTTCAGTGGCTCCCATCATGAGCAGTATCCCCAGTGATCCAAATTTATGAGGCCCACTATGATGTATGTGTTTTATGCAAACCATGTCATTGGAAACAATGAGGATTGATGGCCTACCATTGAAAACTTACCATGGGTATAAAAGTTTTGTATGAGTTGATATTTGTGTTTTCCCTTGGTCTAAGTTTGCATGATCTTTAAATGAGTTGGACGGCAAATAAACATCATGTCCAGACTCCACTGGTGTTGTCGACTTGAGCTTTGGATTTGCTTCATTTCTTGGACTATTGATTCAGATGAGCCAGCAAAATGGATTGGCTGCATGAATAAAACACATTAAGTGGGCCCAATAAGGCCAGGTCACCAGGGATATCATTGGTGACCGGTTCTCTAGGCAATCTTCCTCCAAGTGCAGAATATCCAACCGGTGAAAAGGTGCATCACACTATGATGATCATCTGATGGAAAAATCAGGATAATCAATGATGGTATGACTATGTACTGGTGCGGCCCACCCAATAAGTTAATCCCCCTTAGATATATCCTAAGTGATCATCACAGTGTAACCCACCATTTGCACGGTTCAGATATTCTACATATATGAGAGTCTGAGACGGTGGCGGGATAAAAATGGCTGTATGTGAAAATTTACATACAGGTGGATGCGATCATTTCTCATTTCTCCCTGCGCCTATATCCTCGCCATTTTTTTGGCACTGTTTGATACTCTAGCTGTATATGACATTGGATTAGCAGGCGTTTAGCACTTATAAATGGTCCAATCGAAAACTACTCTTAAATATCATTCATTGGAATTTCTTGTATTCAATGCATGTAATTTCTAATTACCTACGTATGATCATTCATCAAATTCATCAAACTCTCCCAAAGTATCAAAGATGGGATCAAGGTCAGTGATCCCTGACTGTGGAACTCACAGTGATGCATATGACTTACATCCACACTGTCCATCCATTTTGACAGCTCATTTTATAAATGGTCTACTCGAAAATTACTCTTTAAGTATCATTCATTGGAAGACTGATTGGAGATAACCTCGTTTCAACACTTGAGGTCTTGGTATCGATTCCCAAAGGGGGTGGCTAACATTGCCGCGTGACTAGCAGGGATGAGTGGGTGTACTAGCACTCTAACAGTGGGGTGTGTGTACTAACCCCAAAAATAAAAAGTATCATTCATTGAAATTTCTTGTATTCAATGCATGTAATTTCTAATTACCCACGTGTCATTCATCAAACTCTCCCAAAGTTGCAAAGATCGGATTAAGGTCAATGATCCTTGATTGTGGAGCCCACACTGATGTATATGACTTACATCTAAAGGTGGCAATGGGTCGGGTCAGGTTCAAGTAGGGTCGTTTCCACCTCAACCCTAACCCGACTTAAATTGAATTGGGGTTGGATTTTCCTAACTCTTACCTAACCCAAACTAAACTGGCTCAGGTCAATCGAGTTGACCTATATTTTAATAATCAACTAACTAATTTGTGGATTAAATTAGATGCATATAACACTAGCATTCAATTGAAAACCAAACAATCTATATGCTTAATTGGTACGTAAGTGCATATAACCTAGGCTTTTTTATAAAATATTTTATTATGCAAATATTGAAAGAGAAATGGACATTTAATATTTCATCTAAACCATCCAATTAATGTCCAACAATTCTATTTTTATTTTTTACCATTGGATCAAATCAACAAGACCATTTGATGTTTACTTTTTTAAATAGTTAAATTGTGGACACAATTATTGAAATCGAGCCATTTGATCCTTTCATTTTATTCGTCCAATAAATTTCTATCAATAATAAAATAAATATAACTATTAAGATAATTTTATTAATTTATTTTATTGACGATTAGTTATCATTTCTGTTCTCCAATAAATGAACACTAGAAATATAAAAAAAAAATCTCATGATATTTTAGTTCTATATGTCATAAAATGTAGTTATTGGTGTGCACATGTTTATTAAATTGACAACATGTGGATGGTTCTCAACAGAGTGTGTGAGAAAAAAAAAAACTATGTATTATTTAACCAATAAGAAAATTAATGTATAATAGTATACTTAACTCTTAAATGATTCGGTCGGGTTGGGTCACCTTTAACCCTAACTCAACTCATAAAAATTCGAGTAGAGTTGGGTCAACCCAAAAATTGAATTCCGGTAAAATTTTCCAACCCTAAACTAAGAAAAACCAAGCTGGGTTAAATTTTGCTACAATTTTCTTTTTTTCAAATTAGAAAAAGCCACAAGTCGGAGTTAGTGTGTCTCATTAGCACTGAAACATGAGACCTGCTGTTGAAACACCTAGGTATCTTTCAGCTGATCTAGTAGGCGAGACCCACTATGAGATTTGTATCTGCTTTATATTTTGAGATCATATCTCACACTGAGCTGTCAAAATGGATGGACAGCGTGGATGTAAGGCACATACATTAAGGTGGGCTTCACAGTGAGGGATCAACCGAAGCCGCATCCTCCCTGGCCTGTACGCTTGCTAATCAAACGGGGGATTTTTACTGCAATAGCCCTGAGGTGTGGCTATTTTTACTAAAAGTAAACGGTCAGTACAACTGTACGAGTTAGTTAGTTAGACGCCAACAAAACTACCAAAAAGCACACCTATGAGAGATCCAGCCGCACATAAGTTGAGCCTCACTTGTGGGATGCTGTGGTCTGAAAGTCACATGAATCCATTCATCAGATGAACCACAACGGTAGAGATTTTTCTAACCGTCCAATCATTTAATTGAAAACTTCTACTTGATCAGTTATACAGACATAACTTTTTCAACCAGGACATCATCTCCACAGAGTGATCCATCAAACGGACGCCTTGGATTTTGTAACCGTGTGCCATATCGGCACATGTGTCGTCGTGTACACGACGGCTGCCTTACATACGCGTGTAGAATTACCACACCTTCAGTCCCCAAGATGAAGGCCGCGCGAACAGAAACCAGCGCCACATCAGTGATTCAGTATGGATTAAGTTCCTCTCTCTCTCTCTCCGTCTCTCTCACACACAACGACGATGGAAACGCTCTTTGCAATCTCGGCCGCTCGCATTCCCACCACAAACGTGTTGCAAAAGCAATGGCGATTTCCATCCGTTCTCTCCAACAACACAAGGAGCAGAAAACCCTTCCTCTCTCTCCCTCACCCCTCCTTCAAACCTCCCACCATCGTTTGTATGGCTGTAAGTCTTCCATCCCCTCCTAAATCTCCCAAATGCCAAACGCAATCGGACGCACTTCCAAAACAAACAATATCTATGCAGAAATTCGCTTCAGAATTTAAAAAATATTCTCTCCTCTCTCTCTCTCTCTCTCTCCCCCCCCCCCCCCTCTCTCTACTTTTGGTAACAAAGCAGTACGAGTTTGTGCTATTTGTATTCCCAAAAGTAGAGAGTAAGTGCTTATCTATCAAGAAGTGCGGGTTGTTTGATACTCTGGCACTGTATGATGCTTGATATGCGGGCACTCAGAAATTGTACACGTGGCATGCATGAACTCAAATTATGCTCATCAAATTGTGGAACCTGTTGTCCGTGAATCAAGAGTCCCGAATTCAGATTGGTTGAACAATCCCAACCACTGATTCTTGGGCACCTGTTTGTTGAAATGTCTGCAAATCCGATAGTCAGATAATTGAATAAACATAATATTTGGTCCATGATACAACTAAACTGGAACCCATAGTTTGTACAATTTAATTTGAAATACCTGTATGCCATGGATACTGCATATCATCTCTCGCACTCTTGCAGAGTATGAAAGTTCTTCTCTTAGGGTGCGTTTGCATGCACCACATATAATGAATTATGAAATATCATGATTAACCAGTCTAGTTTGGTGCAAAATATTGGGAAATTTCATGATATTTGGTGCAACCAAACCCACCTTAAGAGTGGATAAGATTCATCATGCTACTTTTAAGTGGGTAGGGCTCTGGATGGGCCCAGTTTTTCTGAAGCTTGGCCCATTTATTTAATGGTCCTTGGGTTTAGCCTAGGAAATTAAGCGCGTGGGCCTCAATATGAAATTGACAATATAGGATCAAGTCTGGCCTGTGGGCTTGAAAACAATGTCATTTTTAGATAGGCCCACAAGCCCGATGGACCATTGGCCTTGGAGTAGTTCTGTACACTTAATTGGGTTATCGTAATTCATGTGCATGAGCAACCTGACAGCATAGGATTTTCTACATTGTCCATGGTTTGGTGATCTGGAGTGTTCATCCAATTGGCCCCACTAGTGAGTAGTGACTGGGATGCCCCAGAGATCTCCCAGGTAGGAAGATCCTTATCTTTCAATTGCTAGCTTTTAAATAGATAATTAAGAGAATACAACAGCAATCCACATTCAATATAGAAAGGACTAATACATTGAATCTGGGAGTTTTTTCGTAGCATCCACCATTTACCTCACGCCTACCATCCGATCAATGGTATAGATCACCGAACCATGGGCCTCACATGTATGGAGTCTCAAGTATTTGCAAACGATATATTCGCTAATGAACATGGCCTTGTGAATAGTCTGCCATAACTTGGATTTTACTTGGACATTTAAGCAAGCGATAGGTATGCATAATCATCTTTCGGGCTTTGAGAATTTGACATTTCTCATATTTTCATTGATATTGTTGCTTTGTTGAACATTAGTTTTCTCAAGGTTTAATTTGCTTGTTTAATGTAGGAACCTTATCTGATATCAAAGTTGGATTCCGCTGAGAGAACATGGAAAGAATTATCGGTATGGATTAGAATATACTCCGCCATGGATTGCTGATTCCTATTTTTACACTTCTTGAGAATGATAAAGAGCCTTTTAACTTGGCAAAATAAAAGGAAAAAACCCAAAGAAAATGGGAGAAAAAAAGAAAAAGAAAAGATCAAGAGCTTGTCAAGTAGAAAGGTTATATAATGAAAATAAATGGGATTTCTTCTGCTTCCAAATATATTGGTAGAGGTTTGTTAGCCCAACTTGTACCCAAGACACATTTACATGCATCACACATGTCAGCCTTGGATATCTGAGCTGTTCATAAGGTGGACTCCACGATGCAGATAACCTAGCATAGAAATAGTGACGGTCCACTCTAGCTGGCCACACATGTCCGTTGAATGTTTGACTGTTGGTTTGCTCTTTTCAAACCATCCATTGTTTCCAAAACCACCATACTCCATCTAAAATCCATGATCAGCAAGATGATTTACCATGGCATTCTGTTCATGGTGGGTGTGCAAGTGGGGACTTCAGTTAGTAAGCCATTGATCTCAAGGGTATTTACTTTATGACGAAGACAGTTATCTGCATTTAGCCTGTCCTATGATTAACAAGAGACAAAGCTAAGGGTCAGGTATAACCATCTAACTAGAAAAGGTAATGTGTTTGCTTCTTGTGTAATACAGTTGGTTAATTGGGGGGAGAGGGGATATTGCAAAATTCTGGATGATGTTGCCCTCTAAATTCTTTAGCACCTTTGTTGTACTGGCATGACAACAGTTTCATATATTGCACTCTGTCAAATTCAGATTCTTTTTGGTATGTTGGAGGAGGGAATTCATTGCTTACAATTCTGTGTTCTCACCTCCATTTCACACTTTGGTCTGATCGATGATAAATGTGCTAGGAGACAGCCCCGAAGGTGGGGAGAAGCATGCAAGCTCATGTGTTTTCCACATGTATATGATTTAGGGAGGGGCTTGGTTTTAAAAGATTTTGCTAATTTCATGCTTTCGATGTTTGCTAAAGGGTACAAAAAGTCATGAAACTTGAAGAAGATTGTTGGAGGGAATGTGTTCTCTATTCATCTGTAATATTGATGCAGGGGCATGCAATGACCTAACCTTAGATGCATGTATATTTAGTTGGAAGATATTCAAATAATAAAATTACGAAACTAACTACTTTCAATCAGAGGAAACTAACAAATCTCAACACAAAGATGAGATCCGTCCGTCCGGATCATGCCCCTTAGCATAAAACCATGTAAAATCGTAAAACAGGGAGGATCTAGGGATATGAGGATATCCCAGATCTAGCATAAACCAGTCCACAATCAAGTTTGGATCCGGTTCTTATAGCTAGGAAAACCTCTTTTTGATCTTACCAAGGGGGGGGGGGTCCAGAAAAGGACGAAGGATGTCGAAAAACAATGTGTTCTCATGAAGTACGAATTAGGAATCAAAAGAAGCTTACCTTTCCTCGCACCTTAAAGAAATAGAGAAGAGAAAACGGGAACTCCGGGGTGGAATCCTCAACACCCGAGGGCTAATCCTGAAACCTTAATCTCTCAAACAAAGAGGAAGAAACACACGAATTTTCTATTCATTCAATGATTTCGAAATAGGGTTTCTCACAGTATATATAAGCTACGAAAATAGAAAGTGCACTAAAGTGCCTGAAAACCAAAGAAATAATATAAAAATGCTTAAAGTAAATAACGACACTAAAGCGCATAGAAACAAGGAAATAAACAGAAAATCGCCTAAACGTAAATCCGCTCTATGGTCCAGCAGTCATGATGCTCTCGCGCGATCCTGTAGCTCGCGTACTTATAAAGCGTCAGAAAATGGGCCCAATGGGCCCGGCGTCCATCCACATAAACTCGTCTGCTTTAACACTTGATCTGCGACGTCACCTCCTCTGATACACTCTAAAGGCTGCACCACTGATGTCCGCATCAAATATCCCTAAAGGACATCCCACACACGCATGCATTACAAAATATTGAAATCTCTTTTTCATGTAAGAATCCATGAGGCTGTTGCTTTGAGCATTGATTCATGAAGATGCTTGATCCTGGGAGGATGGTCTCTTGACCAGTCAATGGTCAAAAAGGGGTGGGGAATAATAGCAAGAACAAGTTTATATGATTTTATTTTATTTTTCTTAAAGAACCATTCAACATGGAATTCACAGAGAAACTTGTCTCCGATCCTTGAGATTGCGATATGATTTGATGGTAGTGATAACCCCAAAAGTTCGGATCATTTGGTGTTAATGCTAACGGAGAAAGGGGATGAAGATAAGGGGCTGTTTGGATGGGAGTAAATGGAGGGAATTGGGAGTAAATGGAGGTAAATGGTGTTTGAGGTGTGTTTGGATGGAAGTAAATGCATGAAAATGAGAGTAAATTGGCATGAAAATGAGAGTAAATTGGCATGTAAATGAAATCCTCTCTACGAGAGAGGATTTGGAAGTAAATGGGGTGAAATGCCTTTTTGAGCTCCCTTGGAGAGTTGCACGAGTAAACAAAGGTGGCACCACGCACATGTCCTCCATACACATGGCATGCTAGTGATACTCCAAAACAATTCAATTACCAGCTACATCAGTAAAATCACACCAATAGAACGATCCAAATCATCCAAAGGTTGATCATCTAAATGGATGGTTAAAAGGCATTGGCGAGTTGCTTGTTTGTGATCCTTACGTTTGTGGCCCACCCGAGACTCAAAATTTTCTGATTTTTGGCTAAAGTATATATTTCAATAGGCTTATTTCAATCAATCTATTAAATACCACATATGTACACTAATTTGGGATATTAAAGCTAATTTGGGATATCACTTGTTTTCTTGTGAATATATTAAAAATTTCCAATGCCTTCCAATTCCTCCCATTTACTCACATCCAAACAGAATATTTGGATTTCAAATGCGTTTTATTTACTCCTATACAAACACAACTACGTAAGCCATTTACTAATAATTCATTTACGTCCAATTCCATTTCCCATTTACCTCCATTTACAAGCTCCCAATCGAGTCGGGTTCGAGTCCTTGCCTCGTTGGTAGACTCTTTGGAGTTTCAACAAGAGGTCTTGGGTTCGAAACCCATAGGTGGGGAAAAACCAGTTAGGTAGTGAGTGGGGTGTGGGTGAGTGTGTGCGTGTCTAAAAAAAAGAAGAAGCTCCCAATCGATTCCTAACTGTACACAGTTATTTCAGATCATTGACTAGGATGTAATGATGGCAATCAGAGAGTTTGAACATTCCTTAAGTGTATATTGCACTGGTGTGAAGGACCACATCCATTATCTGACCTAAACACACACACACCAATCAGAAACCTGTACTTTCTTTTTTAAAGTTAGGTTAATTTCTGGAAGAATTCATAAAAAAGTAGGATGAAGTAGGATGAAGAGGAGAACTCAAGGTAACCCTAGACGTCCCACTCTATGAGCTTGTGTTGAAGTTATGGCTTTGGGGAATGTCAATTACTTTGGCATGACATTTCCTATGTTAGGAATTGAGTATGAGTGTGATGAATCACACAAAATAAAATGCAAGACATGCAATTATAAAGTACCGTTACAATTTTCTTGCAGCTCTAACATTTTCTTTTGTCATGGAATGTTATATTGTTAACTGTAGGTCAAGCTGGCAGATCCTGATGTTGTCTCAAATCCCTTTGAATACCAAAAGCTTGCACAATCTATGGCAGAGCTTGATGAGGTAGTGGAGACTGAAAGTAATCAATCTTCTGAATAGAGATTAGAGAAACACTAAAAAGATGCATGCATTTTCAAAGTTCTACAAGATGTTGTCTGCACCATGCATGTGGCAATCGTGTGTGGTGGTCGGGACCATTGATCTGGTGGGAAAACATGCAGCAAGCATGTGTTTGACAACTCTGACATCTATTACATGTGGGAAACATGGATGGGTCCAAACACCATAGTGATCGAACAACTCTGACTTCAAATTGTCGTGAGTTTGACTGTTGAAGGTTTACAGTTGCTCGGCTTGAGCTAACCACTCTCTTTTCAGATCAATGAACAGATGGCTACCATAGTCTGATCCTCCTGCCTTTGAATATGGCCCATCTGTTGTGGCGCACACCGCGCACCAGATCAACAGTTGCGATCACCTCACACGAGGGCCACGTGTTAAGTAGATGCATCCTTCAAGGAATTCGACTATGCTTGCATGTCTCACAGTAGCAATTCTTCTCATTTTGTTGCTGAATATCCAAATATCTCTTAGTGAGGTGCTCATGAAGCATTATATTGACACTTTGTATGCTAACTCACACTGTTATCCCTTGAAATAACAGGTCGTGTCAACCTACAAGAAATTCAAGGATTGTGAGAGACAGCTAGAGGAAACAAAAGGTTGAAGCCCTTTGCTCCTTTTGCTTTTAATTGTCCCAGAAAGACTGAACAGCCTGTTGACGGTTGGTTGCATATTTATGACAGCTTTAGCTAAAGAGGATAGCAGTGACCAAGATATGGTAGAGATGATTGCTTATGAAGTTGAAACTTTATCTAATCAACTCAAAGAGCTCGAGGAGAAGCTCAAGGTTTTTATCTCAGTTTTCATGTCTTTACTCCAGAAACTATGTTCAGTTTTGACTAGATATGTGTTGGATTAATTGTCTGCAACATGGAGTTATTGTTCAGTCAGCCATTCTCATATAATATTGTTAGAACAAATGGGATAGAATAGCTCGTTTAGTCTGTGTGTGTGTGTGTTGTGTGTGTGTGTGTGTGTGTGTGTGTCACATGTTGAGCTTTGCCAAGCCCACATGCCTGTGCAATAAAGCTCATGTACGCCCAACACGTGCTAGCATGGCACAATAGGTCCGTGATCCAATCCATCCATCAAGAACCACGCGTGCGTGCGTGCGTGCGTGCGTGCGTGCGTGCGTGCGTGCGTGTGAGTGTGTGTGGCCACAGCTCTGAAAAACTTGGCTGAACTTTCTAACTCATTAGAACGGCACAACTATATTGGATCTAAGATCCGATCCATCCATCAGAATGACACCACTATATTGATGCCCTAGCCCAAGAATCAAGTTGATACACTAGCAGGTGGGCCATAGTTTGCAAAACAAATGTACAGCTCTGAAAAACTTGGCGGAACTTTCTAACTCAACCACTGGTTTCCATTGTTGGGGCCCACATGCTGATTGGACCAGATATTATTTTTGGAAAACTTGAACAAGGTTGGATCAACCTGATGGGTAGCTTAGATCTTGCACATATGTGCCATTCTGGCACATGTAGTGTGTACACGATCTTTATTGCACATGGATATGTGCTTAGTGAAGCTCTCATATGTTAATTGCTACAATCTGTATTTATGCCATGCTGCTTGTAGGCTAGTATCCTAAAGAGGAATTGACGTAGGATGCCCTAATTATGAATTTATGATGCATGCTCATGAACACAATTAAATCAGCGGAAAATAAAAGACAATAATAATCTAAAATTCAGAGATAACCATCATAAACTAAGAACATCATAAAGAGACATGCAATGGAGCGGGCCATTCATCACAACCATGAAGTATGAAATTCAATTATTGCTATGGTTGGATCCGGCGAGGGATGGAACCTCCTGATCTTGCATGGTCTTAACCCAATCGATCAATGGGGATCACAAGTCGGAGGAATCAAAAAGGTTTCTCGGGTTAGGGATTTGAACATTTGAGGAATTAAGGTTTGGATCAATTCTCAGATTTAGATCATAGGGAATAAACAAAACAAAGGTTTAGAAGGATAAGAATAGAAGATGAAATACCTGGAAGAAGTTGGAGGGGCACAAGAAGAAAAGAGAAGAATGAGATCAAGGAAGAGGAAGAAGCATCATGGGAGAGAAGAGAGGAAGGAGGCAACTAAAGGGTTTGCTTTTCATTAATCAATCAACTAATGAAAAAAGGTTTAGGTCAACACCCTTATAAAATTCGGAATTAGCATAATTACCAAAATATCCCTATTAACAAGATTTCAAAAGAAAAAGACATTTGCATGAAAAAAACATGCGCACGCTAACCCAAAACTCAATTAAGTAAAAACACATAAAATAAATTCAAATCTAAGATGTTCGATGGGCTCCGATGATGGTGTGATGAAAGTGGGCCACGGCGAACCAACGGTCCGATCGCATCATCATCGCGATCTAACGGTCCGATCATCTCCTCCAAGCAACTTACACATATCTTCCCAAGGTGGGGTCTTCTCAAATGTCTCAGACTACATGTGTAAGGTCTTCGATGCTCCTCAAGTTGTCACAAACGATCTAGGCCAGTCATGATCAAGCCATAAAGATATAGGTGTCACTCGCCTCCTACGTTGATAAACCTTAAAGGGCCTAATGTCCGCATCATTGAGGAATGCCAAGTGAACTTTAACAAGTACAATTTTTTTTTGGAACTTGCCCGTGACTTATGGAAAATGCAGAGCATGCCTCTAACTGTTCACGACCTTCTTGAGGATTGGGTTTTGGTTGTCAAACTGGCTTAGGCTGGTCTGTGTGGGTTGTATTGGGTTTGTATTCTTTCCTCGCTTTTTGTGAGTTTCTTAATAAATTGACTGTTATCTCTCTCTCTCGCTAAAAAAAAAAAAGGCTATTCACCAAACAAGCCCATTACATTAGATGACTTGTCTGAAAAATTAGTCTGCTCCAGCCAGCAGTTGGATAACATGGACAAAAGAAATGGATAGTTAGGAGAACTTGGCAATCTATCCAAATTCAATATACACTTTTGCCCATCTGATAATTAATCAGCTTGATTTTTGAGAAAAAAGGCATCTACTAGTGAGATGTATTGTACATGATGAGCAATTTGGATATTGCATGTGTGATAGGGGAGTGCCAAGAAAATGTGCTCGCTTGAGTTCGCTTTGTATTTGCCTATAGGAGCGAGCATCTAAGGCCTAATATCTGTAGATTTCTGCCAATGTAGCCTACAATCTTGAAAGAACCAACATACATGAAGTTCAATTTGTCTTTAATTGATGAAAACATGACCTTGGAAGCAATTTCGAAACCTTTTATGTCATCAAAGGTCTGACAGCTGTCAAGGATGGGTCATCGTCATTATCATCCCAAGCATTATCCCAACTAATCGGGGATGGCTACATGAATCTTGTTCCGCCATTCCACTCTATCAATGGCCATGACTTTAGTTACACCATAGGTCATCCTGTCTTTTCGTAGTACCTCCACCCATGCCCTTCAACTTGCACCAACTCACTCCTAACTGATGCAAATCTTGGTCTCCATTGCACATGGTCAAACCATCTAAGTTAGGGTGCACGAATACAATAATGTTTCGGCCATGATGGTTGATTTGTACCGGTAACGGCCAACGTTGTTCCTTGATATGGGTTCGAAGCAGGTTGGGGGAGAGAAAAGGGCCCATAACGGCTGTTAGGGGATATAATGGCTGTTACAACCTCGTGATGGAGAAGCGAGAACGAAAAAAAAGAAGTACAAAAACTTACTTACCTCTTCTTCTTCTTCTTCTGCTGCTGTTGTTGTTGTTGCACAGGCCGGTAGCTCCTCCTCCTGTTCTTGCTGTGGTTGTTGCAATAGACGCATCCCCCCCCCCCCCCCCCCCCCCCCCCCCAACTAAACGAGAATGGCTACGTAGTCATCTCACAACCACATTTAATTTTTTAATACTCTGAAGGTGCATGACATTAAGGGCATTTGCACTATTTCGTGGGGCCCACTTTGATGCTTGTTATATATCCACTTCATCCATCAGTTTTTCCAGCTCATTTTAGGGCATGGTCCATGGTCCCTAAAATGAAGTAGAACCAAATCTCAAGTGGACCACACAGTAGGGATTGAACTTCCACCATTAAAAACTTAATGGGGGCAACGAAGTTTTATATGAAGCCACTATTTGTGTTTTCCCTTTCACGAGGGACTCGAATTCAGGAGTGACACCGCTAGTACCCACCTCAGTATTGGTCGGTGATGGAAAAACTTTGTGGGCCCCACCATGATGTATGTGTTTTATCCAATTTGTCCATCCATTTTGTGAGCTCATATTAGGGCATGAGCCCAAAACTAATGTAGATTCAAATCTTAGGTGGACCACACCACAGGAAACAATGGTGATTGAACGCCCACCATTAAAAACTTCTTGAGGGCCACAAAAGTTTTGGATCAAACTACTATTTGTGTTTTCCCTTCACCCTATCTGTGTGACCCAATCAATAGTTTGGATGGCAAATAAACATTACGGTGGGCCCTAAGGGTGTTTTTAATGGTGGGCGTTCAATCACCACTATTTCCTGTGGTGTGGTCCACTTGAGATTTGGATCTGCTTCATTTTTTGGATCATGCACTAAAATGGGGTGGCAAAATGGATGACAACATGGAAATGGAACACATACATTGAGGTGGGGCGCATGTTTAAGGCCTCATTTACTAAGCTGTTACCCATATCTTGTTGTATGGAGTGTTAAATCTGGACAAGTCAGGGGATTGTCGGGCGACTGAAACTGCCCCGAATATTGCAGTTTGGACACCTGACGATTTCGGATGGGTTTGGGTGATCGAACTTGGAGGCTCGGGCGACCGAAAGCCTTCGATATTTTTGGCGGAATTCTCTGGACAGTTTTGGTGGACTTCAGGCGCCCGACAGGGTTGGTTGCTGTTTTTCCGTTTTGTGTGGTTGCGTTGTTTTGTTTCTATTTTCGGTTATATGCTATATAAATGGGTGTAATTGGGAATTAGGGTAATCTAACATGTTTCTAAATGTGATTCGGGTTTGGAGAGAGAGTTTTGTTGAGAGAGAGAGAGAGCTTGGGTTTTCTCTTTGGGGGGTTTTTTTGAAGTTTGATCATCTCTTGTAACTTCTGGTCTTCATAGTGATCGCTTTGTACCGCGGTTTTTTCCCGCAAGGGTTTTTCCACGTAAAATCGGATTGTCTCTGCGTGGTTTTGCTTCGTGTGATTGTGTTTGCTTCGCTTGATTCTACTTTGTGCTTTCCCAACATATCTCACCTAATCTGCCCCCTAAGACAATTGTACACTTTACATTTATTAATTCAAAATTAAGCAATTATGGGACCCATTATTGCCGAGTCATAGCTTAAAATCAAGATTTTTGAAATTTTAACCGTTGATTTGTGGACACTTGTTTTTTAAAATAGGACTATTGAATATTTTTCATTCGTCTCCATCCAATAAGTATCCGTTTATTTGGGGCCAATTACATTAGTGGATGAGTGCCAACAAATTGTATGAATTTAAGGTTGATTTGGGGCATCGAGTGGTCCTCCAAACAGCGACACTATTCATCTAAATTTAATTTCAATTTGTCTTAAAATTTATTGGGGGAAATGATGTCGAATGATTAGGAATATGCATTAGTAGAATCGACGCCATAGCTTGTAGGAATTTGGGGCCTAGTTGGGGGCATTTGAATGGCCCCCCAAATTGGTGACACTATTCATCCGAATTTAATTTTATTTTTTTCTTATAATTTCTCAGGAAGAGGGATGCAAATGCTTAGGGATACGCATCAGTGGGATTAATGCCATACGTTACATGAATTTTGGGATTGTTTGGGGTATTCAAATGACCCCCCTAAATTAGCGACATTATTCATTTGAATTTAATTTCAATTTTTTCTTAAATTTTTTCAATGTGAGATATTTTGATATTACATTCATTCTAATATATTTATCATTGATATTAGATATTTCGAAAATTAAATTTAGGAGTTTTATGGTCAATTCCAGGTTGTCAGATTCATAAATTCTTTAGACAGCCCGATACAACATTTTCACCAAAGAATGGACTGTCACTCTACCATATTTGGAATATTTACCTTATTTTTTATTTTTTTGAATATTTTCCCAATTTTTGAGCAAAATAACAACAACAATATATAATAATTCAATTGATCTGGGGGCGTAACGGCCGTTACCCTGATACATCGTATTGGTAATGGTGGTGACCATTACAGCCACTGTTACAAATATGGAACACCTTGATCTAAGTTCTACTTTCCCTCATCTTATTACCTATTGGTGCCACTACTTAGTTTGCTTGAATGCATTCATTTCTAATTCTATCCTTCCTCATTTGGCCACTCATCCATCTCAACATCTTTATTTTAGCTACACTCATCCAATGAACATGTTCCTTAACTGCCCAACATTTTGTCCCATAAAGCATGGTCTTATAGCTATCCTATAAAATTTCCTTTTCTCTTTGATTGGTACATGACAATCACATGAAACTGTAGAGGTACATCCTACAGCAGTCAAGGATGGCTAAAGGCTGGAAAAGGGTGTTAGTCCCTCCAGCAAAACCATAAGAGAAATGAGATTTACTCACATAGCTTGGTTTTTGGTAGAAGGATGACTATGTTTTAATGATCTTCATCTGACCTATCTTTTAGATTGAACAAAGGCTTTGGATTTCTCTTCTCTTTTAGTTGTGCAGTTTGTTTCTTATTTATTTAGAATAGTCCTTCAACAGATTAATCTTGTAACACGTTATTAATAGTTAATGTGTAGCTGGTTTTATAGAAGTTCTCTGTTCTATACGTCTGCAAGCATTGCATAATTTTGTAGGCTCTTTTACATATCTAAATGTATATGTTAATGGATATTCTACTTATTTCTTTATATTTGGATGGTAGGTTCTACTGCTTCCAAGTGATCCTTTAGATTCGCGGAATATCTTGCTTGAAGGTATGTATCCTTTTCTTTTTGCATTCTGGTTATCCTCGTGGTGGTGTTCTTTCTTACTGCTTGGTGGCTTTTGATCAGAGAAGTACTCAGTCCTCTTTTTCCTATCAAATTGCATTTTGGTTTTTACTTGGCCTTGAAGAAAAATAATTTATGCTTATTTCAAATCCTTGCAAAATGAATAGGATTTGTAAAGCAGAAACCAAATAGTTGCGACTTTGGACAGATTGTGATGACGATGACAACCAGGAATATGTGTGTGAGGTCCAAGCGATGCGAGGTGGGACTTACCATGTTGATGACCTAGCCTAAATATCAGGCCTGTCAGGTGGGCTACGTACATTCATAAATAATGAAACATTCACTGTACATGTATGGCCTGCCTTATGAGTTGACTGGCTTGATTTTTGTCAAAGTTATCTACATGGATGGGCCCACCTGGTGCATTGCATGTATGGATGCATGCAGAGGCACATGGCCTTGGCAAGTTCTATGCACCCTATTTTTCTTGTTTGCTTTTATTGAAAAGTGATGCGTCTTGTTGTTTCCTACTACAGCATCTTCTTAAAACTCCCTCACTCTAGTTGATCATCATATAGCCTTGTGGTTCCTTTTTCCTTCTTGAAAGACAACGAAAAAGTTTTTTAGTAGAAAGCACCGAGGTGGCGCAAAAGTTGACCCAATTTTACAGCCTCAAAAGAAAAGAAAAATTGCAATCCTTGAACTTAACAAGGTGGCCCATCACTAATCACTTTGCTTTAATAGTGATATCCCTTTCTGAACCTCAAATATTCTGAAAACGTTAATCGTTCGTTTCCCCTTATATCGCCCATAAACTGGCAAGCAAGGCCAATCTCCATGAGACTTGCCTCTCCTTACCAAGGTCAACTCCATGCAAAGCCAACAACAGGCGACCTGTTGAATTTGGTAGCACCCAAGGAACCTCAAATGAACCAAGGAAGCTTTCCCAATTTTTCTGGGTGAAAGGGCACACGGTAAAGCGATGATCAACCGTCTCTGCATTAGCCATACACATGAAACAAATGTTTGGGATTGGCATTGATCTTTTCTGTGGATTGTCCATGGTATAGATTCTCTTCTTTTCGCGAAGCATGCAAATGCCACTACTTTTGGGGGTGCCCCATAAGACCAGAGCATTGTTGTATGAACTCATCTTTCACCTGACAGAGAAGGTAGAAGCATTTTGTAGAAAAGACCTGACTGAAAATTGACTAGACTTGTCCTTTTTCCACATCATCCTATCACCAACCTCCTCCGACGGTGAGCACTTTAAAAGATATCTTTGTAGTTTTATAAACTCCTCCATTTCCTCATCAAGCATGTTCCTACAACATGAAGGAGATGCCACCACCACACTTCGTGAATAGCATTCGGCAACCAAAATATTCTGATTCGTGGTTAAGTTAGCCACCTGATGGAATTCAACTTTCAAAGGATTTTCCTCGATCCAAACATCAAACAAAATCGGACTCTTTTCCCACTACCTACATCATAGTATATTCCTTTACTGAATTTTGTTTCAAGCTAGAGATCGTTTTCCAAATACCCCAGGCTCTATAAAGTGACGCCTCTCTAACCCACCAACCGCTATCCTGGCACACATTTATTTGCTATGACCTCCCTCCATTAGGTTCCTTCCTCTGACCCAAACCTCCATAACCACTTTCCCATTAGTGCAAGGTTCATTTTTTTTTTTTTTCTAGATCCTTTATTCCAGCTCCTCCCTCTCCATAGCCTTGTGGCTTTATGAATCCTATTTCACCAAGAAGCAAACGTGGATTGGTTCTTCCCAATATATGCCTTCTATGCTACAGTCAAGTGGAGTCGATCAATCACTTGTTCGTTTACAACTGAAGTTTGGGCAGGGGTCCTTGGTATGGCAGTGGTGTCTTGGGTCATACCTTGCTCCGTCGAAGAACTTCTCTGTGCTTGGCATGCGGAGGATGGCGGGAACCTAGGCAAGAGAATGGAGAGATGCTCTTTTAGCTGTTTTGTGGTCGGTCTGGGGAGAAAGGAATGATAGATGCTTTCCTAATAAAAAGCATTGCGAGTGCCGGCAGACATTTTCAGCTACTTTATGCGCTCACTTTCTGAAAAAGAGCTTATTTGGCTTAGGTGGGTAGACATTTTCGGCTACTTTTTAGACAAGTTTGTCCTTAAACTTTTCAAGTAATTCCCATCTTGCCCTCTTCTCCTTTTCACAATCTCTCCAAGCTAGGCCTACATGATGAACGACCATATTGAAGGTGGGGCCCCACATGATGAATTGTCCACATCAAGAGTGGGCCCACATAATGCACGGTCACATCAAAGGTGAGCCCCACATGATGGATGGCCCGCATCAAAGTGTGGCCCCACATGATGGATGGCCCGCATCAAAGTGTGGCCCCACATGATGGACGATCCACATTAAGAAGGCCCGACCTAATGAATGTCCACATCAAAGGTGGGACCCACATGATGGATGGTGGACATTGAATGTTGGACCACATGGTGGAAGGTTGACATTAAAGGTGGGCCCACATGATGAATGACCCATATTGAAGGTTGGGCCCCACATGATGGATGGTCCATAACAAAGGTGGGACCTGCATGATGGATGGTGGGCATCAAAGGTGGGTCCCACATGATGGATGGCTCAGATTAAAATGTGGCCCGCATGATGGATTATCTACATCAAATGGGCCCCACATGATAGATGGTCAACAACAAAGGTGGGATCCACATGAAGGATGGTGGACATCAAGGTGGGTCCCACATGATGGATGACTCGGATCAAAATGTGGCCTTGTATGATTGACTATCTACATTAAGTGGGCCCCACATGATAGATGGTCCACAACAAAGGTGGGACCCACATGATGGATGGTGGACATAAAAGGTTGGCCCCTTATGATGAACAATCGATATTGAACGTGGGGCCCCACATGATGTATGGTCCACATCAAGGTGGGCCCACATAATGAACGGCTCACATCAACGGTGGGCCCCACATGATGGATGACCCACATCAAAGTGTGGCCCAACATGATGGAACATCCACATCAAGTGGGCCCGATTTGATGGGCGGTCCACATCAAAGGTGGGACCCACATGATGGATTATGGTCATTGAAGGTGGATCCACATGATGGTCAATTGACATCAAAGGTGGGCCCACATGGTGAACGACCTATATTGAACGTGGGGCCAATGTTGTCGAATCGCATTTTATTTTTTGAAAAATTAAAAAAAGAGAAAAATATTGAAAAAATGGAAAAAAATATAAGAAAATAGGGGGAACTTTTCTAACTCCTAAGTTAATACATAATAGTACAAAATATAAATAACTAATTATACTATACATGTTTAATTAATAATTATACACTTAATAAGTACTACACTATTAGTCTACTACTAAGCAACTAAGAACTATAAGTCTAAGAAGTAAGAAGTAACAAAACTATGACAAAATGAAGAAGCTATTTATTTATTATTGATTGTAGAGCTAACAAAATAATAGATTTATATTTAATAATAATTACTAAATAGTAAATGCTATATACACTGATCTATTTGTCATTGTAGCCATTGATTACCACCACCATCGCAATCATCGTCGTCATCCGAGTTATCTCTTTCTTCCACATACACTTCTTCATCTTCTTCTGTTCTTCATCTTCTTCTGTTTCTTCATCATCTGTACGTACTAATACTTCATCAACATCTAACAGTGGTTCTTCTTCAACTTGATCATCCTCCTTCTTCTATCTCCTCAATCTCTTCCACCACGGGCTGACTGCTACTGCTCACCCCCCCTCTCCTTCGTCTTTGACCGGTAGTTTCTCCAGTTGTCTATTCGTATGCGGCATCTTCAACTTGCGCCCATGTCAGGTCCTCGTTAGCAAAGACCGGGTCCTTCGTCTCTACGAGCTACTCGTTTTCTCCCTCCAGCTCATCCAAGCAGATAGGGACATAGAAACCAGGCTTTTCTTTCCTAGTCCGGAATCTTTCTCGCGATTTCTGATTGTATTGGACAAAGACCAAGTCGTTGAGCTTCTTTTGCTCAAGGCGATATCTTTTCTTAGTGTGAATCTGCATGAAAGAAAGTGCATTTGGCAATAGCTTTACAATTATCCCAAAATGAAACTGTAAGTCTAAGTTACTACTTACTAACATTAACACATTAACATTTTCATTTTTTCCAAACTTACCGCCTCGAACGTGCTCCAATTGCGTTTGCAACCCCTGGCAGAACACGTGAGTCCAAGAATCCTCATGGCCAACTTCTTTAAAGCTGGATCCTTCCTATTCGGGTTCACTTCATAGGAAGCCCACCAGTCGGTTGAGAAAAACAGTTTAAGTATGTTAGACTTTACTTTATAGATTACTAGATTGTAAAAAAACTATTTGTAAGAGACATTTTCATACTACTTACTGGGCATTTTAATTGTCCGATGCCTGATGACGATCTCCCTTGAGAATATACCATCACTCTTTATATAAAAGTCCAATTGAGCTGGGATCTTGTCCTGTTCTTTTCTATCTGGAATTATTCTTTCCAACACATCAATAAATCCAGCCACATGTACTTCAAGTGATGCAATTGGATTGAGAGGAGAATAAATAGGCCGGGTTAAGGATGTAGGCAGTGTTGTCAAAATCGTTATCGTATTGCGGATCGTAGTATGATTTGAATCGTATAGAATCGCAAATCGTAAGATTTTTTACAATTTTCTTACAAATTTGAAAAAAATATGAAAATATAAATAAATGAGAATTTATTTTAAAACTCCTCAATCTTCCTTTTGCCATTAATGTGCACCTAGTAATACCATGTCATGATAGTGTTAAAGGATTCTTATTCCATTATTTTTTTGCCTTTTAAGAAATTTTCCTTAAAAAAACATACAAAGATCCTTTAATAATTTATGTTCTTGTTACCTTTTCTTGAATGTAGAATAATGGTAGAAAAGCGGCCTTTAATACTATAGATTTTGATTTCTAAACATCATTTCATAATACATATAAGTTAACATGATCGTAACCATCCATAAAAACATTATAGGTCACTCATACATCAAAGTGGGGTTTTGCCAATTAAGAAGTAAGAAATCACAAAAAAAAAAAGATACACGATTTAACGTTGAAGAGAATATGTCATCATTTAATCTCTTATGAACAAATAAATAATTTACCTTTTCTAAACGATTCTTAAAGCCCCAACAATTTAAAAGCATAAAATGAAAGCTAAGTGAAGCTTAAAATAACAAGTATAATTTGAATCCTAAATCTTAGGATTCAAATCATAGAATCGTAGGATTCATATAAAAAGTGATTCAAGGTTGGGATTCAAATCGTTTTGCTTAAGATTCGATTAAAATCGTATATCGTAAATCGTAAATCGTAAATCGTAGGATTTTGACAACATTGGATGTAGGCAGCCGAATACAATGGAGATGACATTTGGCTCCCCCATCTTTTATCTATAGTATATATAATGGGCTTGTAATCACACTCTCTATAATTAAAATGGTCCATGATCTTAACTTTCGCCATCTCTATCACATCATAAATATAACCCATTGCAGGTTTCTCATCCTTGTCCACCAGTCGCAACATAGTGACCAAGGGCTCAGATGCTTTTAGCGCCTTTACAACTTGTGTTCAAAAATTTTGTGAAAGGATTGTTTGTTAAACCTATTTCCATTCAGCCTTCTTTGACTAAGGCCTACTTGTAAAATCGACCAACACAACAAAGCTTATAAGTTCCGTTTTTTTTGCATTTAATCTTTGTAGTGTTAAGAAGGCTGTAGAGAAACGAGTGACTGCTGGACGTAGCAAGTTGCCCCCAATGTGTTTTCTCATTCGACTGAGAAGAAGGGTGTGTTTGTACATAAAGACCGTGATTGTTCTTGCCCTTGCAATCACTTGTAAAAATAACCCACCTATATCTTCTAACGTCAGATCAATACAATAAGCTCCTCAAGGGGTCCAAAATAAATGGCACATCTTTTTCCTAAGTTGACGATCGACGGCTACATATGAGGTTGTGTTGTCTGTAATTACCTGGACAACCTATTCCTCACCTATTTCCTCAACTACACTATCCAGTAATTCAAATAAATAGTTTTCAGTATGAGAATGACCCGATGCATCCACAGACTTTAAGAACATTGTCCCAGTTGGACAATTCACTAGAAAGTTAATGAGAGACCCATTGGATCTATGGGTCCATCCATCGGACATGAGTGAACACCCATACGTTTTCCACGATTCCCTATATTCGGTTATAAATGATCGTGTAAGCTCAACTTCGGCTTTGAGGAACGTCTCCCTCATTTTATGATATGAAGGAAGTTTAAGCCTAGGCCCAAATTGACCTATTGTCTCAACCATAACTTTGAAGCTTCTTGATTTTACCGAGTTGAAAGCAACATTGGTTTGATAAAACTACTTAGCAATATATTAAATAGTGATTTTCCTATTTTTTTGTTTATACCGGTCTTCTAGAGTTGTTTGAGCCGGCCCTTTGCTCTTACTCCTTTGGTCGACCACATCCTCGGGGTGTGGTCTACACCATCTATCCATGGGTCTATGCCAACGAGTTATATTCGAGGCTGGTGGTAGTCTAGACCGGCCTGTTAGGGGGGGTAGGGCTAGCTTCATCTATGTTTATATCTTTATATGCATCTTGTTTCATATATTCTTCTTGACGTAGGGCACTATCGCATGTCTTTCTCGATTGTTTATCTATATACTCCATGATCTCCCTTTGGATTTCTGGGGTAATTTTGTCTCATGCTCTTGCATTTGACCTCGGTGTATGTGCAAGGTGTTGCATGTGCCAAGTATTACCATCGGAATCCACATACCCACATAACTCACATACTATGTGAGTCTTATCCGTAGCACTACGATAGTGCCCATACTTCAGTTCCAACCTGCGTCATTCGACTTGGGTTTCAAAGAAGAAGATTGAGAAGAAGACATGGTGTATGTAACTTGTAAATGTAATTTGTGAATTTGTAATTAAAAACTAAAAACTAAAATTGGGGGGGAGGGGGGGGAGGGGGGGACGAGAGAGAGAGAGAGCGAAAGAGAGCTTACACCAGTTACACTTGTAAGAGAGGAGAACAAAATAAAAGAAAGAAGAAAAGAGAGAGAGAGGGACTTGAGACTTGTAGTTGTACTTGAGACTTGAGAGTCTTCACTCTTCTTGAATCTTGATTCTTGAGTCTTGAGTCTTGGTAGGTAGGTAGGCTTGGCTCTTTAGTCTTGTAAGTTGTAACTTGTAGTAGTAGCCGACTAGCCGTAGGTAACTAGGTACTAGGTAGGCTTGTAGCTTGTGGCCTACACTTGAAACAAAATGTAAGAGAAAGATGGGAAAAAATGTAGAATATTTATTATGTAAATGTAGAACTAGAGTCTAGAAGTATACTAGTAAAGTAGTAATATATATGTGTATGTAAGTATGTAAGTGTAAGTAACTATGTAAGAGAGAGCTGATGAAATGTAAGATTAGAAACTTCAAACTTGAGCAATTGATTGATCTTGAATCTTCCTTGGAAAGAAAGATTAGAAAGCTAAAGAAATGAAGAATGTATGAGAGAGAGTGCTTGAATGTTCAACACTTGAACTTGAATGAATCTTGAAAGTTGGAACTTGAAACTTGAAACTTGGAAGTGCTTTAATAATTGAATCTTGAATTCTTGATTTTTGAAGTCTTGATCTTCAACTTCCAAGGGAAGTAGGAAACTAGGAATAATGTAAGTAATAATAATGAGAGAGAGAGAGAGAGAGAGAGAGAGAGAGAGAGAGAGAGAGAGAGAGATTAGTAATTTAGGACCACTTGGAAATTGGAAACTTGAAATTAAGAGATGTAAGAGAAGAAGAGAGTAAGAGAGTTTGGGGTGAGAATGTTGCAAATGGGTGAGTGTGGAGCCCTTTTTATAAGTAAAAAGTGTGTTTTTTTTTTGGTGCAAAAAGGGTAAAAAAATGGCCAGATTTCTGACCGTTGGCCAATATGCGATCGCATATTATTGCATATTAGCATATGCGATCGCATACTAGCCAGAATCGCATATGCCATGGTCGCATATGCGATTTCTGTGCATATATTCGATTGCACATGACAACATTGCATGGGGTCCCACACAATGAATGGTCCACATCAAGGTGGGCCCACATAATGGACGGAGTGGGCTTCACATGATAGATGGCCCACATCAAAGTGTGGCCTCTCGTAATGGCCTGTCCACATCAAGTGGGCCCTACCTAATGGATGGTGCACATCCAAGGTCTCACATGATGGATAACGTCGTGCCCGACACAATGAATGGTGGATATCAAAAGTGGGCCCCAGATGAAGATTGTATGTAGCCATCCAGTCTTTTGGCATTTGGGGCATGATCCATCTATGGTGAGATCCACCAAAACAACCGTTGGATTGCTCTTATAATGGAGCTTTTGTAATCTTTAAAAATGACATCAACTACCCCTAAAATAAGCTCTTATTTAAATCTTTTGCCAAACTAGCTTATTTCAAATAATAGCTTTTTCGGTTTTGAAAAAGTGATTTTACCAAACGAGCTTATTTAAAACAAAAGCTAGAACAAATAGAGCTTATTAGAGTAGTTCTTATTGAAAAAGCTCTTATTGAATTAGAGTAGAGATGCCAAACGAGCCCTCGATATATTCTTCCAAGTTTAAAAGCCTTTGTTCTATCTTGTGACACTCTAATGGGAACCATTTCATCTGTTTGCAGTGAGGGCTGGTACTGGGGGTGATGAGGCAGGAATGTGGGCTGGTGATCTTGTAGGTACATGTTACTTTTATCCTTCCTAGTTAGTGTAGAAGTATGCTATAACATGCGTGCACACCACACACACACATTATGAATATGACCTTTTTAAACTACAAGAAGTTTCCATGGATTAGGACACTACCCCATGGATCTTTATTTAGGAATGAAGAAGGAAAAAAAGGAAAAAAAAAAAAAAATTGAATCCAAATTCCAAAGAGAGTTTCCTTGGCAAAGGTTGGAAGGAAATCACTAGTTTAACCTTGTCGAAATGTGGAAATATGGGGCTAAGGCCATTTAGAGCTGTGTTAGAAAGTAATGACTATAGGGGTTGAGGAGAGTAGCTTTGTTGAAGCAAGTGATTGGGAATGGGGTTTACACCAGCTACTTCCCAAAGTATTTGTTTTAATGGAAGACGGTGTTTAAGGTGGAAGATGACTTCTCCAAAGTGATTGCCAAATAGCATGACGTCTCCTGGATGCAGTTCTGGAGGATGTGTGGTGTGGCACAAAGCCTTTGCCACACCCATCCTTGGTTGTATCTGGTGGTGCCTGTGAGAGACAATGGTGTCCCAATGTTACATTATAGTTGGGGAACAGATGGGGTGGTCTCCACTTTTTTGGAGGAAACTTAATAATGAGAAGAGATTCGTATATCTTACAGGACGTCTGAATATGTGGGAACTGATTAGGCAGAAGAAAAACTATTTGGCACCAGGTTTTGCTTGCTAGCAAGTGGTCAATCTGGAAGAGGTGCTTTTTGATGTTGTTTGCACATTGAGTTGATGCACTGTTGGTTAATGAGAATAGAGAAGCGCAAATAGTAGATTAAAAGTTTCAAGGGAGGCTCTAGAGTCTAGAGACTTAAAATTTTCAGAGCTGTGTAGTGTTTGGAATGCAACATGACTAAGAGGGGAGGCTTTTGTTAAAATCAATGGTCAATATCCCTGAAAGTAGGAGGGACAATGGATGGTGAGATTGATGTGGATGATTCTTCCAATGGTATTAGAGCTGGAAAGATGAAGTGGAAATGTATGCCCAAGGTGTTGGTGAGTGCAGCATATAAGACAAATATTTGACCTATGATGCTATATGGGGCAGAGTGTTGGGCAGTTAGAAAGCAACATGAGCAAGATTGAGTGTTTTAGAGATTAGAATGTACTAGAGATTGATGTTTGGGAAGATTAGAGAGGATATAATTAAGAATGAGGTCATTTGAAGAAGCTTAGGAGTAGTCACAATGAGAGAAAATGATGGAGAGTAGATTGTGATGGTTTGCTCATGTGCAACAAAGGCCAAAAATGGCTCCGTTAATGAGGGAAAAAAGACCTCTAAGTACTTGATTAGGTGGTGAGAAGGGATATGACAGCTGGTTCACTTTTTTTTGAAAGGTAATGATGGCTTGTTCACTTGTTGAGGATAGGGCCTTAGATAGGGTTGGGGTAAAGCATTGTTTTGGTGTGGTCTGCAAGAGTGGTACCAAATTGAGGATACTCGAAGAAGGCCACGATTATGTTGACAATGACATACGCAAAAGAGAAAATAAGAAAAAACTTCTTCTGGCAGCCCTCAAGAATGCTGCAGGAAAAAGATGAATAATAATGTTCATTGCAACATTTGATTATGTTCTGAAATAATTTTTCAGGTAGATTCATAATTTCAGTAAACAAATGATTAGTCCATTAATAAAAGAAGAAGAAGAAGAAGAACATTAATGCTGGTCAACAGCATCCTGAATGGTCTTGTGTTTCTTCTCTCTCTTTAAATACCTTTAACAAAAACGGATTTGAAAAATATCAGTACAAAATATTTGCAAGAACTAAACATCCAGACATTCCTAGGTCGAAAACATAATTAAGATAATGCATCTACCCAACCACCATGGGCTTCTTGTTGTACTTTTTTTGTTTTTTCCTTTTTTATCTAGCATTTACGTGATCTAGATTAATGAGAATGATTAGTATTTCATACTTCGAGAGTAACTTCTTTTGTAATTGCTTCAGGTACGCATGTACCAGAGGTATAGCGAGCGTAATTCCTGGAAGTTCACCACAATTTCTAGTTCAGAGGTACTTGTGCTACTTGCATGTTGCACTCTAGCATATTGTATTTTATTTGATGTTTCTCATGGAAGTGATCTTCACTTTTCAGGCTGAAAAAGGTGGATTCAAGACATTCGTGATGGAAATTAAAGGTAGCCATGTTTACAGTAAATTGAAGTATGAGTCTGGTGTTCATCGTGTTCAACGTGTACCTCAGACAGAAGCACAAGGTCGTGTTCATACATCAACCGCAACTGTAGCTATCATGCCAGAGGTGATTATCTTTTCATGCACAAATCATGTGCACCTTTTGTTTACTTGGTATCTAAATTCTGATAGGAAGCTTAGTTTGATTTTCTCTATCTTTGAAGGTAAAGTTTGATTAATAGCTTTCACAATTGTATTTTGGTGTCACTGCCAGCTTGTAGCTCTAACGATGGTTTCAGGTCATTGACAGCATCCCTTTCCAGGCTTAGCTAATGAGAAATTATCTGGTCCTCATGCACCAGGACATGAATAGTGTACCGATGCACTCGTTCCATGCAAATGGGGTCCATGGTTTGGTGATTCATATCATCAATCTAATGATCCCTACAGTGGATGGCAGTTGCCCTGATACTCTTCCACATTAGAAGATCCTAGCCTTTAGGTCTCTAGCCTTTTTTCTGGATATTTCTGTTGTTCCTTGGCTATCGATTTGTAGGTCACTGATTGGGGGGTTGGGATCTTTCAATTTTGGTGCTTCTTGGCACATCATTCATGTTGGTGCCTGTAAGATCGATAGTCTGGATTCCCAGTGATGCAAGACGTATGGTCTAACCTAGAATGATTCAATGAGATCATAAATGGATTAACTAGAGTTTAAAGCACGAAATAATGCTAATCTATCACAAACTTAAAGAAGTCAAGTATTTATTTATACTCAGATTCAAGACTGAATCACAATCCCACAGTTAGATCTTATAAAACATGATTAAATAGAACCTATGGAAGGTAAGACTTCCATCTAACATAGGGATTGATCTAATTCAAAAGGAAATCTCTTGGTTTTGTTAAAGGGTTTAAGAACTAGGGTTTTGGGATTTGGGGATTTAGGAAGTAGGGTTTGGAATTAGGGCTATGGGGAATTAGAGTTTTGAGAGTTAGGGTTTTGGGGAATTAGGTTTGTTGGAAATAGGGTTTGGGACTTAGGGTTTTGGGAAATTAGGGTTGGGATGTGGGGTTTTAGGGTTTAGGATTGGGGTTTTGGGGAATCTAGGTTCTAGGATTGGAATTGAGGGTTTTAGGCTCAGAGTTATGGATTTTAGAGAGGAGGGAACAAGGAACAAAGAGGGAAAAAGAGAGGAGATGGGTTGGCCGTACGATCTTATTCATACGATCATACGGTCATGTGTAAAGATCCGTACGGTGGTACAGTGTAGGGAAGTCTAGGTTTAGATGGTTTTTGGAGGAGTTTGGGGATGGGTTTTAGGGAAAACAAAGAAAATAAAGGAGCAGAGAGATTGAGAAAAGCGAAGAAATTCCTTTTGATTGTAGAGAATGAGAGAGAAGGATAACTTGGATTCACTCCATGGCTTCACGCCAAATCACTCCAATCACAAGAGCTTTTACTTCATCATAAAGCAAAGAGAAAGAAGACCATTTTATTATATATTCAATAATGGGCTAGGGTGTGAACGTCCAAGCCTTATCTAGTCTCAAAAAAGACTTTTTACAAAAAGAAGCTCTCAAATAAAAAGTTTCACATAAAGACACTCAATAAAATAAAATTTGTTCATAACTCCTTAAACCCATAAAAAGTATAAGCTAAAAAAAATAACAAAACATATAAATAACTAAATAAACTAAACTATTTCATGGCCCACGATCAAGATATCCAATGACAATGATCCAACGGTCAGAATGGTCCAACTAAGTAGCCCACATGCATCTTCCCAGTATGGGGGCCTTTAAAGATGCATAATCATGCATGTGGGGTCTTCAATGGGCTAGGCACTCGAATTGGGCCCACGAGGCCCCATGTATATATCACCTAGCCATAAAGAAACGGGAGCTCTCCTCTAATATACTCTAGCTGGTGCTTGGATGTTCTCATCAACTACCCTCAGCCGAGAAGAGTTCGCCAAGCTGTGGTAATGCTTAAGGAGTTCCGGGTCTAACATCTGAAGCTCTGCCTCTGTAATCCACGTACAGTCTGACTCTGGCCTATTATTTCACTTGACGAGATACTTTTGGAAACCTCCGTGTCTGGTGGAAACCACTTGCTCATCCAAAATATCTTCAATCTTTTCTTTTTTATTAGGTATGGGTGGTAGAGAAGGTAAAGGCTGGAAAGAAGGGTTAGGCTAGGACCGTGGGTTGTGGGACAAGTCGGGAAAGCTATCTGGGTCGATGTGAGGGTTGGAATAAGGGTTAGAGGGTGAAGCCGTTGGACCCTTAAATGACACAAGATCCTCCACATTGAATGTATACCTAATACCCATATTAGATGGAAGATCTACAATATACGCAATGGGACCTAATCGTTTCAATATCTTATTTGGTCCAGTACTGCAGGCTTGTAATTTCTTTACGACTCCTTGTGGAAACCGTACTGGCCTTATCCTTATCATCACTTTATCGCCTACTTGAAATTCTTTCAACCTGCGGTGAGAGTCAACAAATGTCTTATACTTTTCATTGCTCACATTAATCCGTTTTCTAATTTCATTATGCAAATCATGGATATGTCATGCAAATGCATCCGCATACTCGGATAGTCTATGGGAGACTGACATGGGAATGAAATCTATAGGTTTCCTAGGGACCTCAAAAGGACTCATGCCTATTGACCCATTGATTGAACTATTATATGCAAATTCTGCGACCAGGTAAAACTGAATCACAAGTCCTAACATTGCTAAACACTGGAATCACTTCAGGTGACAACTCTACGCTAACCTCGGGTGTGACCTCTCTTGCCACGAGGCCATACATGATCGATTCACCTTTAGTCTTCCTTTCAAACTCTTTTGCATTTATTATGTGGAGAGACTTAGCCTGGGACTTCTTCACATATTTCAGATCACCTTTCTTGACGTCCTCTTTCTTCTCAGGGGTGCTTTTGGGCAGAAGAGTATTTAACTTTATTTTCTTACCTTCATATATAAATGAACACGTATTCGAGGGGCCGAATAGTGTTACATTACGATCAAATAGCCAAGGTCTGCTGAAAATTATGTGGACTACATCCATAGGCAAAACATCACACCATAGCGTGTCTTTGTCTACCCTTCGTGGATTAGAAGTACACCATCAGAGAGGATTGCCAAAACCTGTTTCTGATCATAGTCTCATTCTTTTGGAGGTTGATGAGGTTGATTGGTGTCCCAAACCCTTTCGTTTCGAGTTAGCTTGGCTCGAAGTAGAAGGGTTTTAATCCTTAGTCTCTGATTTGTGGCCGTCTTTTCATGTTGTAGGTCATGCGAGCTTTGTTCTGTTTAAGAAAATGAATTTGTTGAAGGCCAAATTAACCCCCTGGAAGTGTGAAGTCTTCGACTCTCAGGAGTAGGAGATGGATGCTATTCTTGGGGAGATTCAGGCCTTAGATATTAAGGAAGAAGATGGCATCCTTTTGGAAAATGAACGCCTAACCAGAGCTAAGTCATCTGATGATTACTCTTCTATAGTTAAGGAATTAGAGATCAAATGGCGCCAACACTCGAGAGCTCTCTAGCTCAAGGAAGGTGATAAGAATACCAGATATTTTCATGGTATATCGAGTGCTCGAGCAAGGTCCAATTGCATCTTCTCTCTTCTTATCAATGATAAGAGAGTTTCTAATAAAGATTCTATTTTTAAGGCTATTGTCGATTATTACTTTAACTTGCTATCTGATGAAGGTAAAGTTAAGCCATCTATCGACAATCTAGAATTTGATCCCCCCCCTCGAGGAGGCTTCTAGGCCTTGAAATTCCTGTCTACTTAGAGGAAGTCAAAGAGGCTACTTGGGAATTAGGGCGGGACAAAGCCTCGGGTCTGGATGGGTTCCCATTGGCTTTCTTTTAATCTTTTTGGGACCTGGTTCATAATGACTCATTTAATTTCATGGTTGAATTCTTCAATTTGGCTTGTTTATCATTTGAATTAGGCTGCAACTTTCTCGCTTTAATTCCCAAATGATTGGGTGCTAATTCTCTAAGAATTTTAGGCCTATTAGCTTGATGGGGATTGTGTCTAAAATCTTAAGTCAAGGGATAAGGTTGGCCTTGCCTAAGATGATTTTGGCCTTCTAGAATGCCTTTATCTTAGGTCGGTAGATTCTTGACAGTGCCATAATAGCTCATGAGTGTCTAGACTCTTGCCACATGTTGAAACATTTTTCTCATTATGTAGTGGTTTATCTATAAATATGCAAAGTAGGGTCTTATGTGTAATTTTGTGTTTATTAGGATGTTATTTGTAAATAGGGGAAGCCCTACATATAAAAGGATAATAAGATAGAATATTGGGCTCACGTTTTTTAGCTCCTTAATTTCCCATCTCTCTCTCTCTCTCTCTCTCTCTCTCTCTCTACAACTCTCTACATGCTCTACAAAAACTAATGGTATCAGAGTCAAGTCGCAATCAAGGTTAAAAGAGGATCTTAAGGATCTGAAGAGGAGAAGGTTTCCCATTCCAGACCCCTTGCTGGCGTCAGTTGTGTGGCCACTGATGTCAGCCAGTACGGCAACAGTATGGTCGGGTTGGGTCAAATCGCATACCCCCTACTGCGGCTGAATGAGAGGAATTTAATGGTGATTTTCCCTCAATTTTTTGAGATCGTTTGATATTTTTCTTGCATTTTTCAAGTTTTTCTGGAAACCGGCCACCTATCATCCATTCTTCAGATTTCTTCTTACTCAAGGGTTTTTGATGTGTAAAACCTATATTGTTTGGACCTTTTTGGATGATCTACACATCGGAAGTGGTTTTGGGCAAATTCGACGTATATACATGATGGTTTGGTAAAAAATAAGGGTTGGTTGGACTGTTTTCCCCCTTTTTTTGGGTGCTGCATATACATCATATGTTTGGTGTATATTCTTGCGACCCTCTTATGATTTGTACCTCTTGTTAGTGTTGTTTTATCCGTGATTTCATATATCTATGGATCCCAAGGCTGTTGGACATCATTCCGAGGGAACTTGGTGACTTGGAGAAGCAAAAAAGTAGTCCGTTGTGTCTAGATTAAGTGCAGAAGCAGAATATTGGGCTATGGCCCATTGGGCATGTGAAATTTTTTGGTTGAGATCCATAATGGTAGAACTTAGATTCTCCATTTCCTCTGCCAGCCCACTTTATTATGACAATCAAGTTGCTATACATATTGCCTCTGATTTAGTTCTCCGTGAGAGGACCAAGCATATTGAGGTCGATATTCACTTCATTTAGGAGAAGATTTCTTCGGGCGTGTTGAGTACACCATTTGTGACATCAACATAACAACTAGCAGATATTTTTACAAAGGCTCTCAATTCTCCTATGCTACAAGATGTGTCTGGCAAGTTGGGTAACAGTTATTCATACACCAACTTGAGGGTAAGTGTTGAAACATTTTTCTCATTATGTAGGGGTTGATTTATAAATATGCAAAGTAGGGTCTTATGTATAATTTTGTGTTTATTAGGATGTTATTTGTAAATAGAAGAAACCCTACATATAAAAAGATAATAAGATAGAACGGGGATCTCACGTTTTTGAGCTCCTTAATTTCCCATCTCTCTCTCTCTCTCTACAATCTCTATAAAAACTACACCACAAATTGGGAACCAAAGGTGTGGTCTGTAAATTGGATATGGAAAAGGCTTATGACCATGTCAATTGGGATTTCCTTGAAGTAGAATGTGTTTTGGAACAAATGGAGAAGTTGGATCCACTGTTGCATTTCCTCAGCCTCCTCGGTGCTCATTAACAAATAGGGGTGTCAATGGGCAGGATTTGGGCATGAAAACTCAGAGTTTTGAATAGAGCTGGCCCTATGGCCCAGCCTGAAACAATTTAAAATCCTGGCCAAGAAGGACCCTAGGCCTGATTCGTTGACAACCGTATTAATAGATGTTTTTTTTTTTTTTTTTTTTTTTTTTTTTTTTTTTAGTAATAAGAAAAAGATTTATTGAAGAAGGCCGAAGCCAGAATATACAAAAAAGAGAAAAACTATACAAAAACCCCACTGACTTTACACTTCTGCCCAATTATCTGGGACCGACGCAACACCTTTCGAAACCATAGCCCAATCTCTCACATGTCTCTTTACAAGCTGAAAAACCTCCACAATTCCCTCCCGATTCCTGAAGCATTGATTATTCCTTTCCTTCCATAGGAACCAAAGACTAGCCAACATCACAAGACGCCAAAGCCCAAGACCCGCTTTCGGATGCACTCCTTTGTGCCGTTGGACGAAAAACTGCTCAATAGATGTTGGCAAAACCCACGATACATGAAAAAGTTTGAAAACCTTAATCCAAAGTAGCCAAGCAAAACCGCAATGGATGAAAAGGTGGTCCACCGATTCTCCATCTTGAAAGCACATCAAACACACATTTGGAAGAATCATGCCTCTTTTCTTAAGATTATACATTGTCATAACTTTACTACTCTCTACTAGCCAAGCAAAAGCCGTCACCTTTGATGGTGCTCTGCATCCCCAAACGGCCGCGGTCGGGCTAATCACAGCGATACTGACATCTCCTCCTAACATTGTATAAAACAATCTAACCGAAAATTTACTCGACCTCTCCTTCCACCACACCAACGAGTCTGAATTAGATATCATCGGCCTCACTTGCTCAAGGTGGGACAATAGCCTAACCAAATCTTCAAACTCTTCATTAACTAAATTTCTTCTGCAAGGCGGGGCCTAAACTACCTTGTCTCAAGGCTCAACAAACCTCATAACATCTTGCCATCGACATCCCCTCCCCTGATGCCGCCCTTGCTACCAACGGGAATGCCTCCCCCAAAGGAAGATCCCCCACCCAAATATCCTCCCAGAATTTAATCTTTGAGCCGTTTCCTAACACAAAACGGATGCCTTTCCACACTTTACTCCTCATCCTGTCTACCCCTTTCCACACCGAAGATGCCCTATAAAGTAAGGAGGAACCAGTCTACCATCCCCTTTCATCTACCCCATGCTTCCTAGCCACTGCCTCTCTCCATAAGGATTCTTCCTCCATTGCAAACCTCCACACCCATTTACCTCTCAAAGCATCATTTATTTGCTCCAACCTTCTCAAACCGGCACCCCCTTGTTCCCGTGGCTTACACACCTCATCCCACTTCATAAGGTGAAATTTCTTCTTGCCATCCGCATCTTTCCATAGAAATTCTCTTCTCAATCTCTCTAGTCGCTCCACTATCGACTTCGGGCATTTGAAGATGGACATATAGTAAACTGGCAAATTTGACATTGAGGCCTTAATTAGCGTGATTCTTCCCCCTAACGGTAGTGTTTTATTCCGCCATTAGGAAAGCTTCTGCTAGAAAAGCTTGATAACCTTATCCCATACACATTTTGGAGGCTTGCCTAGACACAATGGGAGCCTGAGATAAGTAGACGGAAATGAACCCGCTTTGCATCCAAACAACGAGGCAAACACGTCTACCTCTTCCTTAGATAATCCCACTCCCAAGAGTTCGCTTTTGAAGATATTTCTTCGAAGCCCCGATACTACTTCAAACCAAAGAATAATCAAACAAAAATTTTCCACCAAGTCCTCATTCGCCTCGCATAACAATAATGTATTATTTGCATACTGAAGGTGCGTCAGCTGGAAATCAGAATCATCTACTGTAAAACCCCTCACTAGATTTGCCTCTGCCCCTTCATCTATCATTCTACCAAGCGCTTCCATCACTACCACAAACAAAAATGGGGATAAAGGGTCTCCTTGCCTTAACCCTCTGGAAGAAGAGAAGAAACCGTTCGGCGATCCATTCACCAGAATCGAAAACTTCGCTGATTTGACACACTCTCAGATCCAAGCACGCCATTTGTCACCACATCCCAATCGACCTAGCATGTAATCCAAGAAATCCCAGTCGACATGGTCGTATGCCTTTTCAATATCCAGTTTGCACACCACCCCGCTATCCCTCCTCCTATGGCATGCCTCTATGATTTCATGGGCCACCAAAACACTATCCGCAATCTGTCTCCCTGCTACAAAAGCCCCCTGAGACTTGGAAATAATGTCGTCAATTACTGCTTTGAATCTCGATGCCAACAATTTGGCCAGAATTTTGTACGCCCCCCCCTAAGAGACTTATAGACCTGTAATCCTTTATACTTTCCGCTCCTTCCTTCTTTGGGATCAACGCTAAGAACGTCGCTCCTAGCTCCGGCGGAATTTTACCTGTCATAAAAAATTCGTTAGCAAAACCGAGCACGTCCTTTTTAACTACCTCCCAAAAATTTTGGTAGAACAAAATCGGGAAGCCGTCCGGTCCAGGCGCTTTTTCACTTCCCAGATCTGAAATTGCACGCTTAATTTCTTCTTTCGAGAAAGCTTGTTCCAAGCTCTCCGCTGCTTCCCTTGAAATCATGTTGAAATGGAGATTATCTAGCTTCGGCCGTGACCAGTCCTCCCTTGATAGTAATTTTTTTTATAGAAATTAACTATTCCAGCACACACATTGGGCTTCCCTTCCAATCTTTCCCCCTCCAGCACTATTGACTTAATTTTGTTAATCCTCGCCCTTGCACTCGCCATATTGTGGAAAAACTTGGTGTTCTTATCTCCCTCTTTGAGCTAGAGGGCCCTAGACCACTGCCTCCATTTAATCTCCTCCTCCCTCAATCTTGCATAGAGTTTTGCCGCATGAATTTCCTTCCAGGCTCTATCTTCCTCTGTCAGCTCCCCTCTTTCTTCTTTTAAGTCTAGCAACTGAATTTCTGCTAGAATGGCCGAAGATTCCTCTTTCTGGGCACGAAGCACTTCTTTCTTCCACTTGATAATCTTACCTTTTAGCAGCTTCAGTTTATGAAATAGGTTATTCCCTGCTCCCGTTTTGTCCGGGAAAGACGTCCACCACTCCTTGATAAGATCCGTGAAACCTTCGACTTGAAGCCACGAGATCTCAAATCTAAATGGTCTTGGGACCCAATCTTCCTCACCCGTTTCCAATAAAATTCGACAGTGATCGGAAACCGGCTTCGGCAATCCCCTTTGGAGCACTAACGGGAACCTATCGAGCAAGTCTGGCGACAACAGAATTCTGTCAATCTTCGATTGGACCGGATTAGATTGCTTGTTTGACCATGTGAACTTTACCACTCCCATCGGTAGATCAACCAATTCATTCTTAGAAATCCACTCTGAGAATTCTTGCATGCTTCTATTAATTCTGCCTCCATTAGATTATTGAAAGGGAATCTAACAACATTGAAATCACCTCCCATGCACCGGGATGTGGCCACTTACTCTGACAGATATCTAGCTCTTCCTAGAAAGGCTGTCTCAGCCTTGGTCTATGTGGCCCATAAACCACCATCAACGACCATGTGAATCTCGAAGAGTCCCTAAGCAACAAAGATAGGGAGAATCGCCCCTTGAGGCAGTCAACCATACTCCAAACCTGAGTATTCCAAATTATCAATATTCCCCCTGATAAGCCATCAACATCTAGCGACTCCTTGGCTTTATTTTTCCCTCCCCACAACGAATCTACAACCACCTTCTCAATCCCCTATAATTTTGTTTCCTGTAGTGCCATCAGTTGCACTTGTATTTCTTACATAACTACCTGATTTATAGCCTTTTTTGGGGGCATCCAAGCCCACGAATATTCCAACTTACTATCTTCATTTGCTAACAGAGAGAAACCCTCATCCCCCAAGCCTGGCCTTAACATGAAGGAGCCACGTCCTGCTCATACCCCTGTGGCAGGTTCCCTTTTGCCGTTTCTGACTACATTTGCATCACATTCTGTCTGCCTGTCTTCTACCCACTCAAAGAGGGCCACATAGTCTTCTGGACTGTCCCCAAAGGACATCCCCACCAGACGAGCGATCTCTTTAGCCACCTTCTTCACTCTTCTCATTCCTTGAGCCATCGACATTTTTGTTCTCTTACCTCACTTCGCGTCTCTGCCTTTGCCTGATCTTACCTTTGTTGATTTTGAAGTAGAGTAATCTTTAGCTGGCCCACTGTTGTTCCTGATCACCACTATCGGGGTCACTACCTAAGCATCTCCAAGATCTTCCTTCTGGTACAAGTTCATATTAGAGCTGCACTCCTCGTCCTCTACTTGTGGTCGGGTTGTCCCCGCTTCTACTATCGCGAATCTGTCTGACGAGCGGCCCTGTTCATCAGCCTGAACTGTAGCAACATCGATATAATCATTGCAGGTGAACTGTTGTTGTCGACCCATGACGCCGAATTGTGCCGTTGACTCTCCGTTCTCTGTATTCTGTTTGTGAAAAGTTTTTGCAGTTACATCGTCCACTATGGGTGTATGCCCTTCAGCCAACTTCAAAGGATTAAAAAACTTCTGTCTGCATGTGCTTTGACTTAAAAAAGTGACACGTGAAAAGTGAGAAACACTTGAGCCACATGAACCACACGGGCCTCAGAAATAGCGCAGGCCACGTGCGACAGCGTGTGAGCTATTGGGGGCCTTTCAACAGTCGATTCTCCCTCTAAATACATGACACGCGCCAGCTCCCCTTAAGACTTCTCCCTCTATCTCATAAAATGCTTCGCCACGTGTCGACAAGGTGGCACATACCGCCTCTCTACCGTTGAAAAACTCCTCTCCCGTGTTAAACTCGCCAACGTCACATACGTCCGAAAGACGCACCTCCTCGCCTTCAAAATTTGTACAACTGTCCCCCTTTTTGTCTTTTGCATTTAATGAACCGCCACCTGTCGAGCGCAGAGACTTTCCCTCCTCTCTCTCTCTCCTTGCTATCTCTTGAAACCTCCTTGCCTCGCACACTTCTGTCCTCTAGCAAAACATCATCCAGCCCTTCATCCCGTAGTCCATCGTCCTTCTCCAGTTCCTGCGTACATGTGTCCTCTGTACGCTTTAGTGTTCCTCCGGAAGACTGTTGCTGTACTCCCGCATCGTCTTCGCCCCTGCCCACCATTGCCATTTGCTCCGCCACTTGCATCGTCCATGTTGAGGCAACATCTTCTTGACTTATACGCACTGCGAATACATTGTGGCCTACTTCGATGATCACCTTCTTTGGGATTTCGGAAATTTTCCTCTTCTTGACCCCGATTCTTGCAAACCGAAGCCTTTCACAGTTCAAGGTCTGTTCATTGATCTCCATCACCAATCCTGCACATGCCCCTATTTCCTAAAAGACCTCTTCTATCCACAATTCCAACTGCAGGTCCCAGATGTTCAACCAGCACTCCCCCCAACCTAGATTCGACTAGTCCTCCCATCGTTGGATCCTCTTTACAACTCCTTTTAGAGCGATGTGTAAGTTTGGAACCGTCTCCACCTCCCGCCTAGAGTGAAGAGATATATAAGCAGCCATCTTCGATAAAGTCTTCACCGCCATATGTTCTTGATCTAACCCACCCTCCGCAGACATCCACTCTACACTATCTTCTATTGAAGCACCTGGAGTTGTCACCGCCACACAATAGGACTAAAAGGATTTTAGGGATTCGTCCATTGCTATTTGACTCATGCCCACCACTGGTACGTCCTCTAGAGACTTCCTCCAAATTGCTTTCTGCGAGAGAGCCATCGACACTTCCTTTCCTGTATCATTTCCATAGGAGATCAACACCTCTTTGAAAGATTCATACACGCCCCCCCCACAACTAATCTTTCCTTTCCCATGTCCTCATTAGATGGTCTTCGCAATTCCTCCCTTTGACCTATCCCGGGGTCAGTCTTCTCAATGCAACCTCCTTGCTCTCTGTTTTTCCCATCTAGACCATATTTTGCCTTTTTTACACCCAAGCTTTTCCCCCTGAACTTTTCTCCGTGAAACATCTTTACTGCCTCCTCCACTATAGCCTTAGAGCTCATACGCACAAATGCAAAACCACGTATCTTCATGGAATTCTTTTCTATCGGGATCACCACTTCCATCACCACTCCCGCCTTGGCAAATAGTCTTTCAAAGTTAACAGATAACCATCCCGTCACGAATAGTGTAGGATATTCCGAGAGATGGCTCTTCACAGTTTTTTATTTTGACCTTCCAGTTGAACGCCTATTGCGCACCTCTGTCCATCCTCCATGCTCCGCGCTCTCGGACGCCTCGTCTGTCTTTGAGCCGGGAGCTATCGGGTTTGATGCAACTACCGTTAGGGTACCTTCTTCCACGGTCTTTTCTATGTGTCTCCACAAGCTCTCCATCTCCTTCCAAACTTTCTTAACCTGATATCTTTGGTTGCTCACTCGGGGTCTTTCCTTCGTCTTATCTTGGTCTGCCTTTGTGTCTGGGTAAATTGGCGGGTAGAGCTGTACACGAGTCGAGCCGAACCGAGCTTTGCACAATTCGGCTTGGTTTGGTCAGTAGGTGACCTGGGCTCGGGCTCGACTCGGCTTGGTCCTCGAGCCCAACTGGCAAGCTTGGCTTGGTTTGGTTGAGCTTTCGAGTTGAATTCGAGCTTCAAGCTTTCGAGCTCTATCGAGCTTGGGCGTTACCTAGGGCTGGAGGGAGGTCCACTGTCGGACAGGGGCAGTCGACTGTCGGACAAGGTTGGGGACTGCCGAAATGGCCGGGCGACGAGCGGAGAGAGGAAATGAAGAGAGGGAGAGAGAGAGAGAGAGAGAGAGAGAGAGAGGGTCGTGGTCCTCATGGAGGCCGGAATGCGGTCAAGCAGCAGCGGGCGAGGGTGCGACTTTTAGGGTTTTTTTTAATATATATTATATAATAATATTAATATATAATATATTTTAAATATCGAGCCTGTACAAAAGCCGAGTCGAATCGAGCCCGGTTCAAGCCAAACCGAGCCTTGGTTCGAGCCGAGCCGAGCCGAGCCGAGCTCAGGCTAGGCTCGAGCTTGGTTTGAATTTTCAACGAGCCCATAAAATAGGCTTGGCTTGGCTTGTTCAACCCTATGAGCCGAGCTGAGCGAGCTTGGTTTGTGTACAGCTCTAGCTGTTGGACAGGGGTAGTCGGATAAGGTTGGGGACTTGCCGGAATGGTTGGGCGATGAGCGGAGAGAGAGAGAGAGAGAGAGAGAGAGAGAGAGATCAGAGGGTCGTGGTCCTCGTGTAGGCCGAAATGCGGTCAGGCAGCCGCGGGCGAGGGCGCGACTTTTAGGGTTTTGTTTTTTATTTTTATTTTTATTTTAAATCTTTTTTATATATTATATAATAATATTAATATATAATGTATATTAAATACCGAGCCTGTACATAAGCCGAGTCGAATCGAGCCTGGTTCGAGCCAAACTGAGCCTGGTTCGAGCCGAGCCGAATCGAGCTTGGTTTGAATTTTCAACAAGCCCATAAAATAGGCTCGGCTTGGCTTGTTCAACCCTATGAGCTGAGCCAAACTGAGCTTTTTCGAGCCGAAGCCGAGCGAGCTTTTCTAGCTGGCTTGGTTTGTGTACAGCTCTACCGGCGGGCCATCTTTGGGATAAAGTGGTAAAGAGAATGGAGCTTTAAGCTTAGAAACCTGGAAGAGTAAGCTTCTCTCTTTAACGGGCAGGCCCACTCTAATTAAATCATGCTTATCAAGTATGACTCTCTATTTCATGTCCCTTTTTAGATGTCCCAAGGCTGTACTCCAACGAAATGATAGACTTAAAAGAGATTTTCTTTGGCAAGGTGGAGCCCTCAATGGTAAATTTCACATCCTCAACTAGAAAGATGTTTGTCATCCGTTTAAGTTAGGGGGTGCTGGGATTAGAAGGCTTGACCTGGTTAAATTTGCCCTGCTGGGTAAATGGGTGTGGAGATTTGGTACTGAAAAGTCTAGTCTTTGGCGTTCCATTATTGCGGCCAAATATGGTCTGTCCCCAATGGGATGGTGGGTTAAAGACTCCTCGTCTTATCATGCTTCTTTCGTCTGGAAAGCTATTTATCGAATTGCCCCTGAAGTTTTTAATGGGATCGAGTTTGCTACATGGGATGGTTCTAAGGTCAGGTTTTTGGGTAGATATATGGTACAGGGGCTCTTCACTTTGTTTGATTTTCCCGGACTCGGTAGCCCTCTCCCCCTTGGCTAATATATCCGTTGTTGATTGTTTTTTCTTTTGTTAATGGCGTTGGTGTGTGGGCTCATTGTCGAAGGAACCTCGTCGACTCTAAATTCGATAGCCCGCTTATCCTCCTTTCTCAATTGCAGGGCCTTTCTACTCAGCCAGACGTTAAGGATTCAATGGCTTGGAAGTTCGGAAATCTGGAAGATTTTCGGTCCGCTCCCTTTACCTAGCCCTGTCCCCTCCTGATTCCAGTGGAGAATTGTTCAGCTCTTCCCTTTTTTGGTCCCTGGGTGCCCCGCCAAAGGTGGTTGCGTTCTCCTGGTTTTAGAGGTGTACACGAGCCGAATCGAATCGAGCTTTGCCAAGCTCTTCTCGGCTCAACCAGCAAAGTGGTTGAGCTTGAGCTTGGCTCAGCTTGGTCATCGAGCCCAACTAGGCAGCTCGGCTTGGTTTGTTCAAGCTTCCGAGCCTAAATTCGAGCTTTTAGACATGGAGGGTTGAGGGGGCGGCTCTGTCGGTATGGTCATCTGGGGACTAGGAGTTTGCTGGCCGGACGAAGAGAGAGAGAGAGAGAGAGAGAGAGAGAGAGAGAGTAGGGGAGAGATGAGAGAGAGCCGAGTAAGTTAGGTCGAGCATTGGCTGGTCGGGCGACGAGGGGAGAGATCAGAGATGAGAGAGAGAGAGAGAGAGAGAGAGAGAGAGAGAGAGATTGGAAGCTGGACGGCCTGAGGGGGTCACTGGTCAGGTCAGGCAAGGGCGAATCGGTGACTAGGGTTTGAGGGAGGGCGCTCGAATGAAAAAAGGGATTAGGTTTAGGGCGAGGGCGCTCAATTCTGTAAATTTTTTCATTATATATAGTATATAATATATATTTAAAAAAAAAAACAAACCGAGCCTATCCGAGCCCGATTTGAGCCGAACCGAGCCTGATTTCAAGTCGAGCCGAATCGAGCTCAGGCCAAGCTTGAGCTTGGCTCAAATTTTCAACGAGCCCATAAAATAGGCTCGGCTCGGCTCGGCTTGATCCACCCTATGAATCAAGCCGAACTGATCTTTTTCGAGCTAGCTCGGTTTGTGTACAACTCTACTTGGTTTGTAGGAAGAAAGAAGATCCTCATGATTGATAATCTTTAGAGGAGGGGCATGGTGATCCCCAATGCTTGTATCTTGTGCCTCGATGTGGAGGAGTTTGTGGATCATTTCTTTATTCACTGCTGCTTCTCTAGGATTGTATGGTGTGACATCTTTTGATCGGCAGGAATCTCTTGGGTCATGCTTGGCTTCGATTGAGTCCTCCTTTTGTGCTAGGCATGGCGACTTGGGTGGTGGCTTCGCTCCTCGGAAGTGGAGGCTGGTGCTGTTGCCTTTGCGTTGGTCTCTTTGGTTAGAAAGGAACAACCACGTCTTCCGAAATCTCCACAGCAGGCTAGAAGGGGTCATCAATAGGGTGTTGGAGTCTTTGTACGAGTGGGCTTCTAGGATGTTGGGTTTGGGGCTTAGTTTTCCAGCCCCCTTTTATTTTATAGGTTTTTCTTTTTCCCTTTTTGTATAGTCTCTCTCTCTCTCTCTCTCTCTCTCTCTCTCTCTCTCTCTCTCTCTCTGTTTTGGTTTTTGTTTTTGTGGTTTTCTTTTATTGTTGTTCTCTCTTGGCCTTTGGCCCTTAATAAAGCACATCATCTTTCAAAATAATATAAGCAGCATGACCTACTGTGAATATGGCTGCATTGGCCCGTGGCTCCCAGCCATTTGCCCCCTTTAACTGCTTCGCCATACCAGCGGTCACAGTAAACTTTTGTATGAATGGTCTTAACAATCACTAGTGACCAAATTTCTGTCATGGGTGGAAATATCATTTCCTGTATTTTTATTTCTTTATATTGGGGATATGATGCAGGGGCATGTGATGATCTAACCCTAGATGCATGTATATCAAGTTGGAAGATATTCAAATAATAAAATTACGAAACTAACTACTTTCAATCAGAGGAAACTAACAAATCTCAACACGAAGATGAAATCCGTCCGTCCGGATCATGCCCCTTTGCATAAAACCATGTAAAATCGTAAAACAGGGAGGATCTAAGGATATGAGGATATCCCAGATCTAACATAGACCAGTCCACAGTCAAGTTTGGATCCGGTTATCTTGGCTAGGCATCCCTCTTTTCGATCGTACCAAAAAGGGGGGGGGGGGGTTTCAGAAAAGGACGAGCGATGTCGAAAAACAATGGGTTATCATGAAGTACGAATTAGGAACCAAAAGAAGCTTACCTTTCCTCGCACCTTGAAGAAAGAGAGAAGAGAAAACGAAAACTCCGGGGTGGAATCCTCAACACCCGAGGGCCAATCCTGAAACCCTAATCTCTCAACAAAGAGGAAGAAACTCACGAATTTTCTATTCATTCAATAATTTCGAAATAGGGTTCTCACAGTATATATAAGCTGTGAAAATAAAAAAAAGTGCACTAAAGTGCCTGAAAACCAAATAAATAACATAAAAACGTCTAAAGTAAATAACGACACTAAAGCGCCTAGAAACAAGGAAATAAATAGAAAAGCGCCTAAATGTAAATCCGCTCCATGGTCCAGCGGTCATGATGCTCCTGCGCGATCCTGCATCTCGCGTACTCGTAACGCGTCAGAAAATGGGCCCAATGGGCCCGGCGTCCATCCACATCAACTCGTCTGCTCCAACACTCGATCTGCGACGTCGCCTCCTCTGGTACACTCTAAAGGGTGCACCACTGATGTCCGCATCAATTCTCCCCGGGTGGGAAGAATTTGCCACTGGCGAAGGTGAACTCCTGTACCTCTCAAGCATGTCTGGATCGATACGCTGTAACTCTGTCTCGGTAATCCAGGAGTTATCTGCAATAGGCCTGTTCCTCTACTTGACTAGGAATTTCTGGTAACCCCCTGAGCGAGTAGAAACCAACTCGGAGTCCAAAATTCCCTCTATCTCGTCTCTTCTCGGTGCAGAAGGAAGAGAAGGTAAGATGGGTATAGGGAGGCCAGGCTGTGGCCAAGGTCCATATATAGGGGAGGTCTGGGAAGAAACAGGGGAATCACTGGATAGAGGTAATGGCTCGTGATAGGGAACTAGATCTTCCACATTAAATGTGGAACTGATGCCCATGGTAGGAGGGATATCGACAACATAAGCGTTAGACCCCAACCTTTTCACAATTTTATGTGGGCCTATGCTACGGGCATGAAGCTTCTTCACGGATCCAGGTGGAAACCGATCAGACCTAATACGAACCATGACGTCATCTCCAGGTTGAAATTCCCTAAATCTCCTGTGAGTGTCAGCAGAAAGTTTATAATATTCATTACTTGAATTAATCTTCCTTCTGATCTCACTATGCAATGCATGTATATGATGGGCAAATGACTCTCCTAACTCTGAAGGACGCTATGGGGTAGCCATGGGGATCAAATCTATGGGGGCTCGGGGTCTAAGACCTGAAACAATTTCAAATGGGCTCATTCCTGTGGACCTGTTCACTGAAGAGTTATAAGCGAACTCTGCTGTGGGAAGAACAGTGTCCCAGGTCCTGTGGTGGTCTCCAACTAGACATCTCAACAAATTCCCTAGGCTACGGTTCACTACCTCTGTTTGACCATCCGACTGAGGATGATATGCTGAAGAAAATTGAAGCCTCGTACCCAAAAGATGCCAGAGAGTCTTCCAAAAATAACTAGTGAACCTAGTATCTCTGTCAGACACGATCGATCTAGGTACCCCATGAAGTCGCACAACCTCCTGAAAGAATATCTTAGCAATGTGGGAGGCATCTGAGGTCTTATAACAGGGTAGGAAATGGGCCATCTTAGAAAACCGATCAACGACCATGAGTATGGAATCGTGCTTACGAATAGTCTTGGGAAGCCCAAGCACGAAATCCATACTGACATCTTGCCACGGGGCATGTGGAACTGGCAAAGGAGTGTATAAGCCTGTATTTTGTTTCCTCTGCTTTGCCAGTTGACATGTCCGACACTGCCCTACAATCTTGGCCATATCTCACTGGAGATTAGGCCAATGGAAACGATCAGAAACCAGGACAACTGTTTTATCTCTACCAAAGTGACCTGCCATCCCTCCAGCATGAAGCTCCCATACTAGAAAATCACGGAGGGATGTGCGTGGGATGCAGAGCTTGTCCCCTCTAAAAAGATATCCGTCTGTAAGGACAAACTCAGCACTCCTTGAGGGTGGGTCACTAGACAACGACGCATAGATGGTCCCAAAGTCAGGACAAGTTGAGTACTCACCCTTGAGTTGCTCAAAGCCTGTAACTTCAACGCTCATGGACCGCAGCGTCATGACACGACGGCTAAGCGCGTCAGCAACCTTATTCTCTTTACCGGCCTTGTGCTTAAGTAGAAACGTATACTCCTGAAGAAATTGAGCCCACTTGTCATGCCTAGGGCTCAACTTCTTTTGAGAGCTCAAATATTTCAAGGCCTCATGATCAGAGAACAGGACAAATTCTTGCGGTAATAAATAATGCCGCCAATGGCGCAATGATTGCACAACCGCATAGAACTCTTTGTCGTAGGTGGAGTAGCGTTGTTTAGCCTCATTCAGTTTCTCACTGAAAAAGGCCACAGGATGTCCCTCTTGGCTTAACACTCCCCCTATGGCAAGTCCTGACGCGTCACACGCCACCTCAAAGACTTTAGAGAAGTCAGGTAGACGAATGACGGGCGCTTCCGTCATCTTATTCTTAATTTCAGAGAAAGCCCATGTCGCGGCTTTAGTCCATTGGAACTCCCCTTTTCTTATACAATCTGTGATGGGAGCCATAATAGAGCTAAATCCACGGAAGAACCGCCGATAGAACGTAGCTAGGCCGTGAAAGCTTCGCACGTCGTGTATATTACGCGGCTCAGGCCAATTGACAATGGCCTTGACTTTCTCAGGGTCTGCAGACATACCCTCTGACGAAACAACGAACCCCAGGAAGATAACTCTAGAAGTCAAGGAGGAACACTTCTTGAGGTTCGCATAAAGCTTTTCTGCTCGCAAGGCGTTGCAGACCTGCCTCAAGTGTTCAAGGTGCTGGGTAGGAGACGTACTATAGATGAGGATATAATCGAAGTACACAACTAAGAACTTACCCATAAAGGGTCGCAGCACCTGGGTCATCACCCTCATAAATGTACTTAGAGCATTGGTTAACTCGAAGGGCATAACCAACCACTCATACAGCCCATCCTTCGTCTTGAAGGCAGTCTTCCACTCATCTCCTGGGCGAACACGAATTTGGTGATAACCACTCTTGAGGTCAATTTTCGAAAAGATAGTAGAGGTGGCCATCATGTCAAGCATGTCATCAAGCCTCGGGATGGGAAACCGATACTTGACAGTAATCTTGTTTATGGCTCTACTATCGACACACATGCGCCACGTGCCATCTTTCTTTGGCGTAAGAAGCGCAGGCACGGCGCTCGGGCTCATACTCTCACGAATAAATCCCTTTTTAAGCTATTCATCCACTTGCCTCTTCAACTCGGCATGTTCGGTGGGATTCATTCTGTAGTGAGGGAGGTTTTGTAGGGTCGCCCCTGGGACAAGATCTATCGCATGCTGAATGTCCCGCATTGGTGGGAGCTCATTTGGAAGGTCCTCAGGGAAGACATCCCGAAACTCCTCTAGGACTGAACGAACCTCCTGGGGTAACCCTATAGCAACCTCGGGTGTGCTCTCTCTAGCCAGTGAAACGTACACCATAGTCCCAGTTTTGGCCTCTCTCTCAAACTCCTTAGCATCTATGATGTGGAGAGACTTCGACTGAGGTGCCCTTTAACTCTTAGAACTGCCTCGAGATGCAACATCTTTCGCTCCTGTGGACGATTTGGGAGGGAGCGGGCTCAAGACAAGCTTCTTTCCTTCATGCTTAAACACACAATTATTCGTACGCCCGAATATTGTGACATCTTTGTCAAAGAGCCATGGCCTTCCCAAGATGATATGGCCAATGTCCATCGTGACCACATCACACCACAACTTGTCCTTGTATGGCCCGAATTCAATTGGCATAAGGCATCGCTGAGTCACAGGAAGGGATGTCGCATCAACCCAAGAAACTCGGTATGGGTTGGGGTGAGGGACTGGCTTCAACCCCAGGCGACTCAAAGTACTTGGAGAAACTACATTCTCACAGCTCCCGCTATCTATGATCATTTTGTAGCTCTTATCTCCACACTTGGCGTAAGTGTGGAAGATAGTGGTTCTGCGCCAATCCTCACTTTCCTTCACCTGGGCCAAAGCGCATCTCACCACAGCAAGCGGGGTAGTCTCCACAGCATCATCCTCGGCATCACTGGCCGGCTCAAGGGATTGGACGATGATTTCCTCATCATTCTGGTCACCTTCAACTTCATATGTCACTTCTTCTTCTGTAGAGTGTTCAGAAACAAAGGCAATACGCCCACCCCTATTTGAACACTCTGCGGCAATGTGACCCATGCCACCACAGCGGTAGCACTGCCCTAGCATCGCAGTCCTAGTACTTGGTCCAGCCACATTGTTACCTCGATTTCTATTGACTGGTTGGGTACCAGGTTGAGCTCTGGGTTGATTTCCGACCTGAGGTCTCGCTCCCTGCGGAGCTACTCTAGGCACAGTAGGTCGAATCTCAAACCCTCTAGCAGGAGATTGGCGCACATAGTGCTCCAGTTCCTGCACCATCTGGTAAGCGTGCTCTAAGCTGGTGACCATATGAGGCATGAGCTCACGCTGGAGGTCAAACTTGAGGCCCATACGAAAACGGGAGAGAACCACAGCAGGGTCCTCATCTACATCGCACCTCATCATGTATTCATCGAACTTGGCAATGTATTCCGTTACCGTCATGGATCCTTGGCGCAAAGTGTGCCATTGATCCAACAACCTCTGCTTATAAGAAAGGGGAACATACTTCTCTCGCAACAGTTCTTTCATTTCAATCCAAAAGAGAACTAGCCCCTCTCTAGATCGCTCACGGTGACGCTCCACATTTCCCCAATGTAGTTTTGCCTGGCCCACCAACTTCATCTTGGCGAATCCAACCCGCTGTGGGTCAGGCAGACCGTGCCACTGAAAGAAGTGATCCATGTCTGCTAGCCAATCATAAAAAACTTTGGGGTCCAGTCTCCCATCAAAACTAGGAGCGTCAACCTTGATGCCCTTCATGACCCTAATAACAGGGTCCTGCTCATGGTATCTTTGAGGTTGCGGATATCGCACCGCACCATAGCCCTCCCGCTGGGCGGGAAAAACAGGATCACGAATCTGTGGGGGTGGCTGATGATGAGCCCCATCGTGTCCATTGCCAGGCCCACGGGCCTGACCTGCGCCCAAATCATCCCTAGGCGGATCAGGGCCTACAACTTGGGACTGATCGACTGCCCCAGTGTCGGGGGTTGCTTGGGGACCATCTAAAGTGGTGGTCTGGATGCCATCCTCTAAGCGCGTGACCCTCTCCTCTAAACGTGTGAACCTATCATCCTGATGCGCAAACTGCTGCGCGATCTCACCTCTCAAGGTTTGAAATTGCTGATCCATTCTCTTAATTAGACCCTCCAGAGCTTTGGTAATTTGATTAGATTCCATAGTATTATGAAGACCAAACCTACGACCAGTGCGCGTAGGCATACACCAGGAGTGATATGTGAAAGGCCCTAGATCTAGGTGCGCAAAAGTGTAAAAAGGTAAAATCTAAATGCAATTTTGACTATCCTAGTTCACAGCAATGCAAGCTATCCTATGTGACCTAGATCTATATGAGGACTCAACAAAATCTAGAAAAAAAAGGCTAACTAAACTCAACGAACTATGACCCCTACGCAGAGTTGGACGCGGGCCTACGATTTTTTCGATTTGGGATATCCGGTTCCTTTGAAAAAAAATCACCGACAAGGAAAATTTTGAGTAAACTGATCTACGCTAGGAACCTTTTCTCTGATACCAAAATTGATGCAGGGGCATGTGATGATCTAACCCTAGATGCACGTATATCAAGTTGGAAGATATTCAAATAATAAAATTACGAAACTAACTACTTTCAATCAGAGGAAACTAACAAATCTCAACACGAAGATGAAATCCGTCCGTCCGGATCATGCTCCTTTGCATAAAACCATGTAAAATCGTAAAACAGGGAGGATCTAAGGATATGAGGATATCCCAGATCTAACATAGACCAGTCCACAGTCAAGTTTGGATCCGGTTATCGTGGCTAGGCATCCCTCTTTTCGATCGTACCAAAAAAGGGGAGGGGGGGTTTCAGAAAAGGACGAGCGATGTCGAAAAACAATGGGTTATCATGAAGTACGAATTAGGAACCAAAAGAAGCTTACCTTTCCTCGCACCTTGAAGAAAGAGAGAAGAGAAAACGAAAACTCCGGGGTGGAATCCTCAACACCCGAGGGCCAATCCTGAAACCCTAATCTCTCAACAAAGAGGAAGAAACTCACGAATTTTCTATTCATTCAATAATTTCGAAATAGGGTTCTCACAGTATATATAAGCTGCGAAAATAAAAAAAGTGCACTAAAGTGCCTGAAAACCAAATAAATAACATAAAAACGTCTAAAGTAAATAACGACACTAAAGCGCCTAGAAACAAGGAAATAAATAGAAAAGCGCCTAAATGTAAATCCGCTCCATGGTCCAGCGGTCATGATGCTCCTACGCGATCTTGCATCTCGCGTACTCATAACGCGTCAGAAAATGGGCCCAATGGGCCCGGCGTCCATCCACATCAACTCGTCTGCTCCAACACTCGATCTGTGACGTCGCCTCCTCTGGTACACTCTAAAGGGTGCACCACTGATGTCCGCATCAGGATAGTGTTTCTCTACTTCCAAATTTGATTAAGATTTCTTGGCTTCAGGTTGATGAAGTGGAGGTGGAAATTGATCCGAAAGACATTGAGCTTACAACAGCGAGATCTGGGGGTGCTGGAGGTATGGGTCACAAAAATATTTCATTTTTTTTTTCCTAAATTTTGTCCCACTTTTGCCACACTCTGTAACAATTTCAATTTGTTTTACTGTGAATTTCCTTGAGAAAAATGATTTCACATGCATGGGCTTGTGATGCAGGGCAGAATGTCAACAAGGTGGAGACGGCTGTCGATCTATTTCATAAACCGACAGGGATCCGTATTTTTTGTACTGAAGAAAGGACTCAGCTTAAAAATAAGACTCGGGCACTACAATTGCTGAGAGCAAAACTGTGAGTTATTACTAAGAAGCTGTTTATATTAGTTAATGTTGTCTATCATCTAAACTGCTGTTCTGTGCTCATTTCTGTTCTGTTTGCTTACCACGTCAGTTCCATAAAAAAGTAGAAACTCCATCTTCAACACCTCTACGCTCTACCTACATTTTTCCTGTTTTTTGGGGGCAAGTAAAAAGCTCACTGTGGCTGCTACCAGCAAGACCATTTTCTCTGCCAATCAGTTTCCTAGCTCTTCTGTTTTTGCTTGAACAATGGGATCAGGACTCCCTGTTATTTATATTTTGTGCCCAAGGCCTCCATCTTTTGCCAATGAGGTGAAAGGTGGAACTACAGTGCTTCTAGCTGATGGCCAACTCCCTTCTTTAAGGTGCTTATGGATGGAACTGTTGAGGCAGTTCACATTTCTATGGGGGTCTGCTTTTTGGTCTGACATTCAGACCAAACCGATCTGAATTGTCAAGGCACTCCCATGTGTTGATATTTATATCACCAAGATCAAATGGAGCTGCAGGAAGCTGATTCAGGTCACGCTTGTGAAAAAGGTATTGATGCAATTCCTTTCCCGTTGAGAAGGAACCTGGGCTGTTGAAGCAAGCACCCGTGGTTGGACTGGAAATTCTTCTCCACAGAGCTGATCAAGACAATTTGTGTTGTTTTTTTGGGCAAATAACATAAACTAGTGTCTGATACCCCCCACCCCCCCCAAAAAAAAAAAAAAAAAAAAAAAAAAAAAAAAGAAAAAAAAAAGGACATGTTGATTCAGTGTGAACTTTTTTGTTGAAAATCATCAAACTTGGAAATATTAAGAAGTTTGAGGAAATAGAAATAAATGATCAATTGTATGTTTATAACATAAATATGGAGAGCTGAAGGGTTGGAGATCCTCAAAGTTGAAAAGTTATCTCTACTGTTGTAAGGGTTGTCCATTGATGAGATATAAGAAACCGTCACAGCCTAGCATGCATGGTTCTCGAACCATCTTCACAAGTTGGATTTAGTGGGTCCCTTGGAAGTTCCTTTTCTGCCTTTCTTTTTTGGCATGGTATGTATTGGTCATCTACTGTGGTGAAATAAGTTTACAGTTCTACGTAAATAAGATGGGAATCATAGCTGATTTTCATTGAAGGATGTCATCCTTAAGAAAATTTTGGTCATGAACTATGTTTATATAGTAAAAGTCCTAATTGCAGGACCTACATTTTTAACACTTATCCCACTGGTTGATTCACACTCCTTGGTTTGTAATCATCTGATTTTTTTACATGGCTTGCACCTCTGATTTCATTGTTTCTACGTGAGAAAAAATTGGTCCTGATATATCCTCAACACTTTGTCACAGGTATGAAATCAAACTAAGGGAGCAGCAAGAATCATTAAGAAATCAGCGGAAGTTACAGGTTTGAATCTTGGCCTAAAAGAGATTCACATGTATTAGGGATTGAGTTCCACATTATTAGGGTCTTTTTAATCAAGGTTTGAAGATTCAGTATCGGTCTGATTTGGCCATGACTGAAACTGATATCACTTGTTAAGATTGAACTCAGCCTGGTGTGTTGAGTCCCTTCACCATTTGCACACCCTTGCATGTAGTTTAACTCTCTCTTCATTTTAAGTGCTAGGTACCTTTTTTCTATTACTGTAAGTTAATTGATGTGGTCAAGTTTGAAGCATTAGATGGGAGTATATTTATTGTCTTTTCTGAATTGGGCAGGTTGGTACTGGTGCTCGTTCAGAAAAGATTCGGACCTACAATTATAAGGTGCTCTCTTATACTGGAGACAAATTTTCATGCTGGTTTAAGGATGACACTTACCTTCCTACTGAAAATTTTGGAAACCTTTTCATAAACCATTAGAATCTTTCATGGACATGGAATTTTGGTCATCATAAATTGCCAAAAAAACCTTCTGAGTGCTATGCCACTGTAGCTGCTCGCAAGCAATGTCCTATAGTGCCCTGGTAGGACTGACTCTAGGAAACAGATGGTGTGACCTAGTGTCCTGCCAAGATCCTGTGAAATGCCAAAATCAGTAAATAAAGAAAAAAGAAAACTGGAAAAAGAAAAAGATTCTGTGAAATGAATGGAATTTTTGTTATATTTTTAGAGTACCTCGCTTTCTAGGCAATAAACTCAAAGTTGGTCCTAGTTAAGTTGTGATCAATGCGGTTAGGATACCTATTGTCAGAAATGCCAGAGGGGAGGCACTATGAAGGGTATTTTGACTGTTTTATAGAAACATGGACTCCAGTTTTTCTTTGAATACGGAGATCTTTCAAATTCATAATTTGCCTCTGATCTTAATACATTTTCTATTTTGATAGGATAATAGGGTGACGGATCACAGACTGAAGATGAACTTTGAGCTCACATCCTTCCTCTCAGGGGACATTGAAACCGCTGTTGAGGTATGTCTTTGGAGGATATATTATAGAGTTCACTCATTGGATTGATCAAACATTCAAAGTTCTACGGCATGACTACAAATGTCACAACATGCTGCAAATAGATTGCGAATGCCTTTGGAGGTCTCGCGTACTTGTGACAACAATTTCACTTGACAGTTTTTTGTGCCAACTCCACTGAGTTCCTACGACAAACCCAAAGGCCACATTGAAGTGTGAGAATAACCACTCGTATGTGTGTGAAAGCAAGATCACAACAACACATGAGATGAGAATCTCACATAGGATCATGATGCACAATAACTAGCCCCAAGGATGAAGGAGAAGGGGCAAAGAAAGAATACACTCTTTATTAAAAGAATTCTTATCCAATAATAATAATAATTTTTACATTAGACCAGAGCCCTTTATATAATAGGAGTACAACTCACTTTTCCATAAAAATATGATGTGGGCCTAATAAAAAGACAACCCCCCCCCCCCCCCCCCCCCCCCACACACACACACATTATTAATCTTGTACATCTCATCCACTATAAAGATTCCTTTTTGAGACAAGCACAACACCCTTCTTTTTTGTGGTTTTGTTTAATTTAAAGATCTCATTGTCTCGTCCACTATAAAGATTCCTTCTTGAGACAGGCACAACACCCTTCTTTTTTGTGGTTTTGTTTAATTTAAAGATCTCATTGCCACAGTAGTCACCACATCCATGGAAACCACCACCTCATGCAGGCTTAATCTTTATGGCATGGGTTAGAATATGAGATGACTCTAGCACTCCCTCTCAATGTCGATTCTTGAACAATCATGCCAAGATGACCTTGAAACTTTGAGAATTTTAGAAAAGGTACCCCGAAACTACTTTGCCCGCCGTCCCCTGCCACTTGCAGCTTTCTTCCCACACATCAAGAGTTCCTTTTCCCTCTCACTATCTATCCCCATCTGACTGACAATCATGTTACACGTAGCCAAGCTCTGGTCCCCTGCTTCGCCGGACCACCCATTTGGTGTTCTATCTTCCTCATTCGGCGCTCCACTCGCACCGTCCATCAGAGACTCTCTTCTACTGTATCTTCCCTACCTCTTCCCAGCATTCCTCCAGGACTCACTCTTAACACCCAAGCCGAGACCTCCCTCATTACAATCAATACCTGCTCCGGTAAATCGATTCATTTTCGTCCTGATCTGAAGCCTCACAACCCTAATAATCTCTAACATATATGAAAGCATTACATGTCAGGTATATAAATCGCTCTGGTTTCTTTTTCTCTTTCGTCTTTCTAAGGAAGAAATTAATCTAGTATTTCATAATACTTGGAAAAGTGCCTTTTTAACTTGACAACTTTCTGCTTTCCTAAAGAAGAAAGAATCGCATAGACTTCATAAGGATCACAAAGATTTTAAAATTTCAAAAATATCGAAAGTTTGAGATTTCGTGTTTTTTATTGTTTCCATCATTTTGGGGCAAGCTAAGAAAAAATACAATTTGAACACCCAATATGAAAAGCTTAAGAGGCTGTTTGGAAGGAGAAATACCATGGTAATCCTTGAGGTTCTCCTGACTTCCACATGGATCCACACGGTGGGGCAGAGTATTATTTGCATTTTTTGATGGAAGGATCCACACAGTACTTCAATGCAGCAATATTCATCCTCGGGCTGATTATTGTTATATTGGAATATTTTGTGGGGGTGGGAATAGCATGGTATTAACTGCTACCCTGAAAGGACCCTTAACACATTTTATTATAAAAGGGAAAGGAAAGAATGGAAAGAAAACATGTTTAATTTCTGTATCAACAAAAGAATAGTATTGTTTTTGTGAGGATACCCATATATCATAGGTGGAGCTTTGCCTGCATTCACCAAGAACTTCTGTTATTTAAGCATGCATCAGTTGAGCAGGAGAACTTTCTATCTTAAGAAAATGTCAATTGCCCTATGCGCACAAGATTGGAAGTTTCAATAGTCAAGATTCTTAGGGATGTGCCCCAATGCAAGGTCAGGCTAGTCCATTCATCAGGTAGGCCACACATGTACAAGAAAAGAAATGGACCCTTTATCAGGGATAACCAACAGTGCACATTGAATGCCTATGTACCCCACTTAATGTGGTCCGCCAAGTTCTTCGATTGGGGCATGCTCACCTTCAGGCTTCCTGATGAATGCCCGGATCATGTTCGCATATGTTACCTAGGCAATGCAAGCTTAACAGTCATTCCTCAATTTTAAGTTTTTTCTGCCAGCTAATGCATGTTAATTTTGCAGTCTTGTTCTGCCATGGAGCAGAAGGAACTCTTGGAGGAACTTGCCGAATCCGTTGGTGCAGCCACTGCCTAATGATATACCAGTTTAACTCTGTCACCAAATTTTCGAAGGGAATTCATTAATTGGGGATGATGGTCAGATCTCATGAGTCACTCTGTAACAATATATGACAATGATGGTGAGCTGGCACACCCCACACTTGTACTGCTTTCTTGATGGACCTTTTGATCTCCTAGATAAAATTTACATTTACAACTGAAAAAAAGAACCATACATGAAATCAAATCTCTATCTTGGTAAGATATCAGATTTGTCTAGAATGTAATATGTTTCTCCATGTGGAAATCTAGGCATGGGATTGCTGAAATCAAAGTCGATTCGCACTCTTGTCACTTTGACTGTGTGGCATTTCATTACATTCAATCACTTGTGTGATTATTCTTTATCGTGCAAAATAGGTGCACATTGTGTACATTCCCAGTGCCACACCATTGGTATTTAGGTTCTGCAAGTCTTTGACAATGTATCTTAGGTTGTTAAGACTTTCGGCGATAGTTGGACATGTAAGGTATTGCCTTTTAGTGGTTGGGGAGATTTCTGCAAAGTATTGGCTTTGAGATGGTCGGAGCCAAATCAGATTTTGGGAAGAAGTGTAGATTGGGAGTTCCTCTCTATTTGGACTAACCCAAGGCGAGGGCCAAAATCGTCCCTAGACTCTCTACTGTACACTTCCTCCCAGGCAATCTGCTATAGGAAGAAGATAAAAATGCTAAATTTTTTCATGGTAGAGCTAGTGCCTGGATGAGGGCCAACTCTATCTCTTCCATTTTAATAGATGGCGAGAGGATTACTGATAAAGATTGCATCTACGAGTTGTAGTTAGTTTGTATTCTTTCTTTCTCGTGGATGAGGGTTGTGATAAGCCAAGGTTGGATGATCTCTCCTTTGATGAAATTTCCCTAGAGGAGGTAGGCTCCCTTGAGAGTCGGGTTTTCCTGGACAAGATCAAGGTTGTTGTGTTTTTTTTTAATCTATTCAGGGATAAGTCCCTGGGCCCAGATGGTTTACCTCTGGCCTGTTTTCAATCTATCTGGTGTCTGGTTAATCCGGGCCCCTAATCATTTGTGGAGGACTTCTTCTAGTCTGGTTATATCCCTTTGGAAATGGAGTGTTCTTTCATTACCCTTATCTCGAAGTTGGAGGGAACTAAAAACTTGAAAGACTTTCTTCGTATTAGTCTTATTGGTAGTCCGAATAAGATTGGGGCCAAAATTCTTAGTAAGAGGTTGAGGCATATCATCTCGAAGATTATCCCCCCCTTACAAAGTGCATTCATTCTAGGGAGGTAGATCCTCGACAATGCCCTTATTGTGCATGAATACCTTGACTCTTGTCACAAGGCATTCTTTGCAAGCTTGATCTGATAAAAGCTTACAACCATGTTGATTAGGCCTTCCTAGATTACATGCTTGGTTGGACAGGGTTGGGGGAGAAGTGGAAGCTTTGGATTCAATACTACGTGTCCTTGGCTAGATTTCCAGTAATTATTAACGGTTCCCCTTTTGGGTTCTTTAAGGCCTCTCATAGGTTTTGTCACGGGGATCCCTTGTCCCATTTTTTCCTTTTCTTTGGCATTGTAAGCTCCAAGAAGAAGGCTTTCTAGGGGTCAAGATCGAAAATTTCTACCATTATATTAGTCACCTGCAAATAGTAGATGATACCCTCATCTTTTGTGAGCCTAATGACTCTATGGGGGAATCTTTGGCTATGACTGTGCGTCGGTTTGAAGTGGTTTTGAGACTCAAGGTCCACTGGTCCAAGAGTGACTTTTTTGGTATCCACATGTCTATGGAGGAAGTGTCTTGGTTGGTTGCTTCCTTTGGCTGTCAGGTTGGCATCCTTCCATCCACCTAGGCCCGCCTCTCTGTGTTGGGAAGCCAGCTTTGCACCTCTAGGATAGAGTCATAGAGAGAATGGAGAGGAAACTCTCTCTTGGGAAACTTCCACTGCTTAATGAGAAAGAGGTTTCTAGACCATACTCAGATGGGGGCAGGTATTAAACGCCTAGACCTAGTGAATTTTGCCCTCTTAGGCAAACGGGCTTGGCGTTTGAGTTCTAAGAATTCCAGTTTGTGGAGAGCAGTCATTTCTACTAAATATGGGTTGACCCCGATGAGTTAGTGGACAAGGAATCTTCTCTGAACTGTTCCTCTGCCCTGTGGAAGAATGTTGCCTGCATGGCTATTTCGGTGTTCAAAGGTCTGGGATTCTCAGTTGGCAATGGAGTGAGAATTAGGTTTTGAAGGATAATTGGTGTGGAGGCTCCTCCCTCAGATCTTCATTTCCTTCCCTGGGTAACCTCTACCCTGCCAGGGACGTCTCCGTTGCCTATTGCCTCTTGGTTCTAGCGGGACTTGGATTCCCCCGTTTAAGAGGAATCTGTTGGATTATGAAATCAATGAATTAACAAGTCTCCTTCCCCGTCTGCAGGGATTTGCGCTAGACCTAGGGGTGCAAGATTTGCTACATTGGAGCCATGATAGATTAGGAGCGTTCTCGGTTCAATCATTTTACGGAGTTCTATCGAATTCCGACACTTCTGGGTTTTCCTGCCATACTGGACCGGTCTGGTCTTAGGGAGCTCCTCCGAAGATGGCAGCGTTCCCTTAGTTGGCAAGGAGGAATCGAGTGCTTACAATCGACAACCTTCATAAAAGGGGACTCATGCTTCCCAACGCTTGCCTGCTGTGTCTTGATGATGCAGTCTGTTGAATAATGATTCCTCCACTACTCATCGATTTGGTCTTATCTTTTGGCCCGGGCGGAGGTTTCATGGGTGGTTCCTTATTCTATTGAGGGTCATCTTTGGTCTTGGCACATCAGATGTGGGGGAAAACTAGGAAGAAAAAGAGATGGAGGCTTGCTCTGTTGTCAGCCCTTTGGGCCATTCGTGGTGAAAGAAACAATAGATGCTTTTGTAATTAGAGTGGTTCCTCATAATGAGTTTTATTTAATGTTTATTGCTTTCTCAATAAATGGGTTCCTTGATGCTTTTGTCTGGTGGGGTCTTACACAGCCATGGGGCTGTTTTGTGCCTTTTCCTCTTTGTTTGTTGTTCCTCCGTTTTTGGTTGTTTGTTTTTTTTCCTTTTTTTCCTTCTTTTTTCCTTTGTTTCTCTGGTCGGTTGTTTGTTTTGTTTTTTCCTTTTCTGTTTTTTCTGCTTTTTTCCTGTCTCTGGTTGTTTTTTTCTCTTTTTCTGTCCTTGGCCTAATAAAGTTCATCATCTCTATAATAATAATAATAAAAAGAACTTGTGAGGGAAGTTGAGGTGTGGGAATTTTATGCCACAGACGACCAAATTGGAAGATTTCCCCCTTCTATGGAGTAGAAATGAAGTTTTCCCCTTCCACTACAAGTATTTGAGGCATATAATGCAAACATTCATGCATCGTCTTCCTTTTTCTCAAGTTATTGATAATCAGGACTTCATTTTTCACCAGAAGCTATCCAAAGGCCAACAACCTGGAAGGTCCTGGATAGCACCCAATGGAACTCTCCAAAAGGCGATGACGACTGATAGTAGCTGGAAGGATCGATACTTCTACTGCCATGGATCGAACTATAATAGGAATCGACAGAGAATATCCCCAACGAAGAGAATTCCGACATCAACTATCTCTCAGGGAGACATAAATCTCTTCAATAGGTCATGGGTGATGCCTGATTCGATAAGATATTTTATTTACATTCGGCACCTCTCATCACTCTCATCGTCAGCCAGCCAGGTCACGGTTATCACCGAGTGAGCCGAATAGTCGCACCTTCGTTCATAGTCTGGAGTCTAGTAAAACAATTTCTTGCACTGAGGCTCTATTTATGCATCAAGGAAGTTATAACGGGACACCGCTTTGTTGATGTAATTGGTTTTGGTGGGTCGGAGGATGGTTTCTCACCATCTTGATTAGGTGAATTTTGATAGTAAATACTAATGAAATCTTTCGGTCTGTTTGGATGTTCAGTTTAACTAAATTGCAATTGATTCAATTTGCTAAAGAATCATGGCCTAAAAACAGGGTCATGGGTGCTTGTCTACAGGGTGGCAGCATTTTAATTCCGATTTGCGATTTGGCGTGCTTCAAGCTGAACAAGGTTTGTCTAGATTAGAATCAACTGTATAAAACTGTACATCAGGTCTGAAATATAACAGGTTAGGTCACTTTGGAGAAGGATGTATTCAAGCAGGATTGGGAATTTCCAATGTAATTTGCAGGTGCCATTTGGATAATCAATGCCCTAAGTGCTTGGGGGGCGTTTGTATGCTCAATTGAACTGAATTGCAATTTTCATTGAATTCATTGCCCTGGGGCTTTTGTATGCTCAATTGAACTTTGTTGCAATTTTCATCGAACTCTATAGGGTCTTTCTGTCTAGGAGCAGGTAGTCTGCATTTTCATGTACATGTCTATTTCATCGAGCTTCTCTCAAGTCATTGTAGAGGACCAAAGTGGGTTGACTTGCGGGTGGCTGTGTTTTAATTCATGACTACGGGCAGACATCAAAATTGCAATATTGAGTGTTTGTAACTGAAATTTGGGGTACATTCCTCACTAAGAATGAAGTGTTTTAACTCTTCCTTGGTCATTTTCCTCTTTATTGATTGAGTTTTCACATTCAATTTAAAATGAACATCAGAATGCAACCCCAAACGGGTCCAAAAATTTCAATCTAAATCGGCTGAGGTGTTTTGCTAAGAGAGGTGGTAGATACTTGAACCGAGGGCTGCAACTTTGAGTACAGTTGCATTCCGAATTGGAAATGTGTTGCTTTGGGCGCATCTTTAATTAGAGGTGCCTTAGATTTTTAGGGATTTGGAATTCAAGAATAATGACTGCGTTTGGATGTACAATTGAACTGAATTGCGAAAATTCAGTTTAATCGAGAGGTAACAAATATATAATAATAATAATAATAATAATAACAATAATAATAATAAAAGAACTGATCATTTACAGGCAATGGTACAATCACTAGTACACTACCTTATTTCCCAACAACATGCCACATTGTTCAGGAAATCAGTGCCACGCCTGACCACGATGATCGACTCACGAGGTGGGCCGCACCTGTATGTTGAATCAAACAGTTGGCTGTCCATTGATTCTAACATTGTGGCCCACCTGATGAACAGACGAGCCTGATTTTTATGCTAGGTGATCTTCATGGTGGGGCGTACTGATTTATACAAAAGTGGCATGTTGGCAGGAAAGATATGTGTTGACTTGCCTGTAGGTATCTGTTCTCAATTCAAATTAGTGATATTCCCAGTCTCAATAAAGATTTGAAGTACTGCCGAGACATGGAGGGCATGTGGCCCACTTAAAAGTCTTTTGCTTTCAGTCCATATCATTGATCTTTTGGGCCACACTATGAATAGACCATGCCTATAAAATCTGTGGCTTGTAACAGGCAATCACCCGCCCTTCGATGACAATCCTAGCCTTTGAAAATGAAAAGGCGAAAGAAATCGAAAATGAAAAGGCGAAAGAAATTGGTGGCCGGGCTAACAATTTTGGTGGCACTGCACATCTACGTAAGGTCCCTACTCTAGGCAATAACCATGGGCCCCACTTACACAAACCTGAAATATCCTGCTGAACAAGTGCAAGACGTAGGACTTCCATAAGGTGTGGCCACCAGGGAAGATATTCTGACCGAAAATTGAAGGTGCAACCATCCATCATAGAGTACATATTATTGCACAATAATAAGTATTAACAGAGAGAGAGAGAGAGAGAGAGAGAGAGAGAGAGAGAGATGGGGGTCCCACTGAGTCCAGTCGTGGGGTGAGTTGGGGCCCAGTCAACCAAACTCTTACAGAAACTTCTCCTGAACATGGGCCCAACCATCGCAATCGTTGATCACTTGAATAGTGGGTCCCACTTATGAAGACTAAAATCTTCTGATACGTGTGCACAAGATAAGGTGCATACATACAGTGGGCCACCAGGAAGATGCTCTCACTAAAAAATCAAAGTGCAATCTTCAGTGGGCCATCATCTGTTTTCTGTTCTGGTGGTGATCAGTCCTGGAGATTGTGGGGCCCGGCATTAAAAAAAAGTAAAAGAGATGGTGGTCCGGCTGAGCCAAGACCTGTGGGCTAGTTGGGTCGGAGCCAGCACTGGCCCGTTATCCTTCCACTGTCAAGAGCGGGAGGTTGTCGCTGCTCTGTGAAGCCAGCCTCACGCGGTGCCCTCCACTCTAAGAGCCATGTGGCCCAGGCTTTCGCCCAAGTCACCTGACTCAGCTACCCAACTTGGAATGGGCGGGCCAACAACGCTGGCTAGGACCCGACCCGGCAAACCTGAGCCAAACATCCTCACCACCTCAATGCCCCCGCTTGGGTCACAAGCTCTTGCTAATGAGCTCAGCGACTGATGTGTTTAAATAGAAATATATAAGGGAGTAGGAGTTCTTTTATCTTTCCGATGTGGGACTAAAAAATTGTATTCTATTGTGTATTTTTCTCTTTGCCTCTTTCCACATGTAGGAAGCATGTTGAAGATCCTAGATGTTCATCAGAAGGTGGGCCGGTGTGTAGATTAAACACCCTGGGTGGATTTTCAAGATGGACTGTTCCTTTGGTGGGCCGTCCGTGGACAAAAACAGTGGATAGCTTGAAACAATCGCCAACAGACCGCTTTCAACATACTTGTGATGGGCATTTCGTAAGTTGGCCAGCTTGATTTTTGCATCAGGTATTTATGTGGTAGGGTGTGCTTGATGAGTGGCTAGGATCTCTCACTTGTGAAACTTGTGGACGTGGCACATGTGCATGCAATCTGAACCATTCAGGCAGGCTCATCACCATATGGTCAGTCTAAGACCTTGGAAGATAATTTCTGCCACTAACTGAAATGCTCCATAGTGGGACCATCAAATCAACTGCCTGGATCACCTGACTGTGGGGCCCTCTTGTGGGAACCCAGAGCAGACGTTGCTATTCGTACCAAAAATCATATAAATAATTCCTTGGAATTCATACCTTTTCTGTATCACCCGCCATGGAATTCTTTTTAAGCAATTAAGAGCATTAGGGGTGGCAATGGACAGATGTCCCACCCAACCCGGTCTATATATTTTATTTATGGATTGGCTCACCTTATGACTGGATCCGTCATATTTTTGGTTGGCCTAATAGTCACATTGGTGTGCATCTATTGGACAGGTTGGATGTCAAACACATACCACATGGGTCCCACAATTCTAAATTATCCACTTTGCAAAGAAAAAAAAATATAAGGTAATTTTATAAATACTGCCATTTTTAGCTTAATAAGATAAACTACCTAAAAGAATTTTGTTTGGATATTATTTTTCACTTTTCTCCTAATGATTTTATTTCACCACCTTTCATCATATTCATTTTCAATTGCTAATCATTTTCTAACATTACGAAAATACCCAAGAAAAACATTAACCATCAATTATTTTTTCCAATAACATCGGGCCACTTTAATAGTCAAATATCGGATATGGATATTGAACCTATATCCAACTTGTCTAGAGTCCTACTTCCTATTGGAGGCTGAACCGGTTTTCTAAAACCACTATGAATAAGTGGGACAAGGCCTCGATGCCGAAATGACATGATCCGGAGGGGGAGTCCAAATCTATAGACTGGGCCACCTCCTGATGAACATCTAGGATCTTGAACATGCTTCCTACATGTGGAAAGAGGTGAAGAGAAAGAACGCAATAGAATACAATTTTTTAAAGTCCTGTGCAAATGATAGAGAGTAAAGATAGTCCCACATCGGGAAGATAAAAGAGCTCGTATTCCCTTATATATTTCTATTAAAGTACTTTTATCGCCGATCTCAGTAACGAGAGCTTGTGACCCAAGTGGGGGCATTGAGGTGGTGAGGTTGGTTGGCCAAGGTTTGCCGGGTCGGGTACAAGCGAGTGCTGTTGGCTCGCCCATTCCAAGTTGTGTAGCTGAGTCATGTGACCCAGGCAAAAGCCTGGGTTGAATTCATTGCCCTTCGTAACTGAAATTTGGGGTACATTCCTCACTAAGAATGAAGTGTTTTAACTCTCCTTTGGTCATTTTCCTCTTTATTGTATTGGGTTTTCACATTTCAAATTTCATTCTAAATCGGCAGAGGGGTTATGCTAAGAGAGGTGGTAGATACTTGAACCGAGGGTTGCAACTTTTAAGTACAGTTGCATTCCGAATTGGAAATGTGTTGCTTTGGGCGCATCTATAACTAGAGGTGCCCTAGATTTTTAGGGATTTGGAATTCAGGAATAATGACTGCGTTTGGATGCACAATTGAACTGAATTGCGAAAATTCAGTTTAATTGAGGGGGTAACAAATATATAATAATAATAACAATAATAATAATAAAAGAACTGATCATTTACTGGCAATGGTACGATTACTAGTACACTACCTTCTTTCCCAACAACATGCCACATTGTTCAGGAAATCAGTGCCATGCCCGACCACGATGATCGACTCACAAGGTGGGCCGCACCTGTATGTTGAATCATACAGGTGGCTGTCCATTGATTCTGACATTGTGGCCCACCTGATGAACAGACGAGCCTGATTTTTATCCTAGGTGATCTCCATGGCATGGTGTACTAATTTATACAAAAGTGGCATGTTGGCAGAAAAGGAAAGATGTGTTGACTTGGCTGTAGGTATCTGTTCTCAATTCAAATTGGTGATATTCCCAGTCTCAATAAAGATTTCAAGTACTGCCGAGACATGGAGTGCATGTGGCCCACTTAAAAGTCTTTTGCTTTCAGTTCATATCATTGATCTTTTGGGCCACACTATGAATGGACCATGCCTATAAAATCTGTGGCTTGTAACAGGCAATCGCCCGCAGTTCGATGACAATCCTAGCCTTTGAATATGAAAAGGCGAAAGAAATTGGTGGCCGGTATAACAATTTTGGTGGCACTGCTCATGTACGTAAGGTCCCTACTCTACGCAACAACCGTCTTGACTATCCCTCACTGGAACCATGGGCCCACTTGTACAAAATGTTATCTCCTCAACCATGGGCCCCCATCTGTCCCAACCATCTATTACTGGAACCATGGGCCCCACTTACACAAACTGAAATATCCTGAACAAGTGCAAGACGTAGGACATCCAAGAGGTGTGGCCACTGGAAAGATATTCTGACCGAAAATTGAAGGTGCAACCATCCATCATAGAGTACAGATTCTTGCACAATAATAAGCATTAACACACACAGAGAGAGAGAGAGAGAGGGGTCCCACTGAGTCCAGTCGTGGGGTGAGTTGGGGCCCAGTCAACCCAACTCGTTACAGAAACTTCTCCTGAACATTGGCCCAACCATCACAATCGTTGATCACTGGAATAGTGGGTCCCGCTTATGAAGACTAAAATCTTCTGATACGTGTGCACAAGATTAGGTGCATACATACAGTGGGCCAACAGGAAGATGCTCTCACTGAAAAATCAAAGTGCAATCTTCAGGTGGGGCATCATCCGTTTTCTGATCTACTGGTGATCCAGTCCTGGAGATAGTGGGGGCAGGACATAAAAGAAGAAAAGAAAAGAAAAAAAAAAAAAAGTAAAAGAGATGGTGGTCCGGCTGAGCCGAGACCTGTGGGCGAGTTGAGTCTGAGCCAGCACTGACCCGTTATCCTTCCACTGTCAAGAGCGGGAGGTTGTCGCTGCTCTGTGAAGCCAGCCTCACGCGGTGCCCTCCACTCTAGGAGCCATGTGACCCAGGCTTCCGCCTAAGTAACCTGACTCAACTACCCAACTTGGAATGGGCGAGCCAATAACGCTGGCTAAGACCCGACCCAGCAGACCTTGGCCAACCGTCCTCACCACCTCAATGCCCCCGCTTGGGTCACAAGCTCTTGCTAATGAGCTCGGCAGCTGATGTGTTTTAATAGAAATATATAAGGGAGTAGGAGTTCTTTTATCTTTCCGATGTGGGACTATCTTTAGTCTCTTATTGTTTGCACGACTAAAAAACTGTATTCTATTGTGTTTTTTCTCTTTTCCTCTTTCCACATGTAGGAAGCATGTTGAAGATCCTAGATGTTCATCAGAAGGTGGGCCCAGTGTGTAGATTAAACATCCTGGCTGGATTTTCAAGATGGACCGGTCTTTTGGTGGGCCATCCTCGGACAAGAACAGTGGATGGCTTGAAACAATCTCCGACAGACCGCTTTCAACATACCTGTGGTGGGCATTTGGTAAGTTGGCCAGCTTGATTTTTGCATCGGGTATTTATGTGGTAGGGTATGCTTGATGAGTGCTTGTGAAACTTGTTGACGTGGCACATGCGCATGCAATTGAACCATTCAGGCAGGCTCATCACAGTATGGTCAGTCTAATACCTTGGAAGATAATTTCTGCCACTAACTGAAATGTTCCATAATGGGTCCATCAAATTAACTGCCTGGATAACCTGACTGTTGGGCCCACTCGTGGGAACCCAGAGCAGATGATGCTATTCATACTGAAAATCACATAAATAATTCTTGGGAATTCATACCTTTGGCGTGCATCTATTGGACAGGTTAGATGTCAAACACATACCACATAGGTCCCACAATTATAAATTATCCACTTTGCAAATGAAAAAAAAAAAAGGTACTTGTATAAATACTACCATTTTTTGGTAGTAAAAAGATAAACTACCTAAACGAATTTTGTTTGGATATTATTTTTCACTTTTCTGCAAGTGTTTGGATATTATTCATTTTCAAGCGCTAATCATTTTCTAATATTACAAGAATACCCAAGAAAAATAGTAACAATCGAATTTTTTTTCCAAAAACATCAGGCCACTTTATTAGTCAAATATCAGATACGGATATTGAAACCTATATCCAACTTGTCTAGAGTCCTACTTCCTATTGGGGCCGAACAAGTTTTCTAAAACCACTCGGAATAAGTAGGACAAGGCCTCGATGCCAAAACAACATGATCCAAAGAGGGGAGTCCAATCTATAGACTGGGCCACCCCCTGATGAACATGTAGGATCTTGAACATGCTTCCTACTTGTGGAAAGAGGTGAAGATAAAAACGCAATACAATACAATTTTTTCAAGTCCTGTGCAAATGATAGACTAAAGATAGTCCCACATCAGAAGATAAAATAGCCAGTATTCCCTTACATATTTCTACTTTTGTCGCCGAGCTCAGTAACGAGAGCTTGTGACCCGAGTGGGGGCATTGAGGTGGTGAGGACGGCTGGATGGGGTCTGCTGGGTAGGTACTGTTAGCGTTGTTTGCTTGCCCATTCCAAGTTGGGTAGCTGAGTCATGTGACTCGGGTGAAAGCCTGGGTTGCTTGGCTCCTAAAGTGGAGGGCACCGCATTAGGCTGGCTTCACAGAGACGTGACAACCTCCCGCTCTCAACAGTGGAAGGATAACAGGTCAGCACTGACTCGGGCCCAACTCACCCATATGCCTTGACTCAGCCGAACCACCATCTCTTTTTCTTTTCTTTTTTTCAGACATAATTAGCCGAGTCAGTGCTGACTCTGTCCTGCCCATTCTAGGACTGGTGAACCAGCCGAAAAGGAAACTCAGCCTCATTTTTTTCTTACCTTTTGCCCATCCATCTCTTTTATTTTTTATTTTTTCCTAAGCAATTGTACCCAATGATGGATGACCTACCTCTTTTTTAAATTTATTTTACTAAAAGCTGTACTCCATGATAGATTATGTGCATTGTTGGATGCACATAATAAACTAAGATAAAATTTTGCTAATTTATACAAATCGAGCTTTTTATTTATTTATTGCGTTTCTGTTGCGATAACTAAGATAAAATTTTGCCATTCATATGCACATGTGCTCTATCCTACAAACATGCTGTTCCAATCCGCGAGAAACACATGCATGTTGACATTGGTTTCATTTTTCTAAATTTATATTGTTTGTGGATGTGTGGCCCACTTAATCAACAGATGGATTAGGAACATTCATGCTAGAAATGGGCTCTGATCATTTTTGGGCGGATTTCATGTCCACTGATTTTTCAGTCAAGCTTCGGCTTCAGCCTTGGGCCTCATATTTAGGACCAGGCCTTGCATGATGGCCCAACCATTGTGATCAAAACCTGAAGGGCATGCTAAAACGTGATAGTTTGTGGTCCCATGATTTGGGTGCATTTCAGAAAACCTTAGGATCTCACCCTCCAAACAATTGGAATTATGGGATATAATAAAGTAACGAATTAAATCAAATCATAAACCATATGACATAAGAGATTTTATGTGGAAAACCTTTGAAGAGGTAAAAACCATGGGACCTAATCTAGACCAACAATTCACTATGAAAGAGAACTGTTACAACCACGATCACAAGCACAACCTGCTTGGATCAAACCTTCTTCACTCATGTAAGAGTAGATAAACAATAAGGGAACTAGAAACTGACAGATCTCACCGAGCACGAGGACGTTGAAGAGCCGAGACGTCGATTGCACCGTGAATCACCTTCACAAACAAAACCTCCTCTTCCAACAAGCTTCATCTCTCTCTCTCTCTTTCTCTTCTTCTCTCTCTCTCTCACCTTGGACATGTAAACAACCTATTGGGTCTCAATTTGGAACCTCTTAAATAGAGAACCAGAGGAGCAGCTAAAACAAGAAACTACGGAATAGCAGTCTACGCACGGTTGAGCGCCCGGTTAGTGGACCATTGGGCGTCCGGTCAACCATAAAGCTGTCCAGTGAGTTTTGAGATAAACTTGACGAATTTCGGACGCCTGCCCCAACATGGTCGGGCGCCCAACCTGGGCACCGTGCGCCCTGGTCATCAGACCATTGGGTGCCCGACTATTACTAAAACATTCCAATGACAAACTGTTTATCTGGGTGAATTTCGGTCACCCGACCAGAACTGACCGTGCGCCCGACCACACTCAGGCTGCACCATCTTCTCCTCTACACCTGAGGAGGAAAACCCCATTAAGATAGAGCGTGTCCAAAATCAAAATTATTGGATAATCCTAACCATTTACTAATAATAAAATGGATGGTAAAAAATAAAGTGATTTCTACGGCAAAATCCCTAAGGAATCAATATTTTACCAAATAACTCTTGAACGATTAGACATTACATGGAGGTGCTTTATGAGGGAGGAAATTATGAAAATACCTTCATCTAAGTTTTTCTTTAAAAATTAGTGAAAATCTTGACTTGTGGCGTTCACATGGTATTTGTACAACATCCAAGTCATCCAACATATGAAACCCACCATTGTCATTGCAGAAAATAAAAAAATCAAAAAAAATCATGCCAATCAAATCATCAGATGTGCTACACTTGAATTAGGATGTTTAAGGTGGTGTATATTATTTTTTTATGGATTAACCCCCTTATGATTGGATCCGCCATTTTTTTGTTTGCTTTATAATCATGTTGGTGTTCATTTTGTTGGACGTGTTGGATGTCAAACACATACCATGTGGGCCCCACAATTCTAGATTCTCCACTTTACTAAGAAAAGAAAAATAAACATGGGTAATAAGGTAATTTCTCTTCTGAAAGAGTCCTCTCTTCGGGAATATTGGTTCTTGGACTTGGAGGCACTATTTGGTAAAATCACAATCCTAGAGGCATTTTCCAGTAAAAATCTCAAAAATTATAAAGTATTTCTATAAAATATTATTATTTTTTGCTTAATCAAATAAAATCACCTAAAAGAATTTTGTTTATATGTTACTATCCACTTTCTTGCTATTGGCTTTATTTTACTATTTTTCATTATATGGACAAGCAATCAATGCCGAAAACGTCATGATCCAAACAAGGAATCTAATCTATATACTGGGCCACCCCTGATGAACATATAGGATCTTGAACATGCTTCCTACATGTGCAAAGAGGTGAAGAGAAAAACACAAATAGAATACAATTTTTGCCAGACATTCATCACGGGGTGAGCCTGGTGTACAGATTAGGTTCCTTGCCAGATTCTTAGCATGGAGCGGTCTTTTAGTGGGCCATCTGGGGACAAGAACTGTGGATGGCTTTAAACAAGTTTTGCCGACAGTCTGCTTTCAACATGCAGGGTGCGGATTGCGTCCTTCTTCAGTATGGACGCAAAGCGTCCTTCCTGATAGAGATGAGCACGAGCCGAGCTGAGCCCTGTTCGAGCTCAATGACCACCCTTCGAGTTGGACTGAAATGTTCGAGCTAGCTCAACCAAGCTTTCAAGCGAGTTCAAGCCCAATTCGAGCCTAGTGGACCCAGCCCAAAAGTCGGGTTTAAAACAGTTTAAAATTGGGCCCAAAGGCAGCCCAAAGCCCATTAACACCCTACCTTACTTTTATAGAGAGTTTTATCTCTCTTTTCTTTGTTCACTTCAGATGTGGGACTAAAAAATATATTTTTTTAGTTTTTTATAAGTGAGTCGGCTTAGTCAAGCCGAGCCAAGCTGAGCCGAGCCAAGCCGAACTTCGAGCTGAGCCGATTCGAGCTTGGGTAAGCTCGAGCTCGAACTTGAAACTCATTTCTAGCTAGTAAAAATAGCTCAGCTTGGTTTGAATCTAGCCTTCGAAATGAGCTGGTTCGAGCTGAGTCAAGCGAGCTAACCGAGCTGGCTTGGCTCATGCTCAACTATACTTCCTGAGCTGTGGAGGGGCCCACTGTGATGTATCTGTTTATACACACCGTCCATCTCTTTTCTATGATCATTTTAAGCCATGAGACCCCGAATGAAGTAGATCCAAATCTCAGGTTGGCCACACCAAAGATGACTATTACATTTAATGTTTTTGAGCATTTAATGCAATCAAGCTCATTATTTGGTGTGGTCGACCTGAGTGTTGGATCTTTCTCATTCTGGGTATCATGGCTTCAAATGATCTTAGAAAAGGTATGGACGACAGTGGGTAAACAGATACACCAAGGTGGCCCCTCTACAGCTCAGGAAGTACCCTTTGCATCCATACCGATGAAGGACGCAATCCGTGTCCCAACATGCATGCGGTGGGCATTTGGTGAGTTGGCCAGCTTGATTTTTCTGTCTGGTATTTATGTGGTAGGACGTTCTTGATGAGTGGCTTGGATCTCCTACTTGTGAAACGTGTGGATGTGATACATGCGCATGCAATCGGAACCATTCAGGCAGACCCATCAAAATTAGTAGCTGTTTATCCACTGTCTTTGCTCAAAATTAGTAGCTAGGATCATCTGAGAAGTCCCTTGATGATGTGGGGCAAAACATGGACCCCAAGCTGCAATAACTATGGACATCGGTCCACAAACATAGGTAAGATGATGGAGCGGTCCAGTAATCTACCATCCAACCAATGCATGAACCCCGTCTATCCAAATGCCTAAATGGTAATCAGAGAGAGATGGTCCCTGATCTACATAGGTAAGATATTCTGACCGAAAATTGAAGGTGCAACCATCCATCATAGAGCACATATTCTTGCACAATAATAAGCATTAACAGAGAGAGAGAGAGAGAGAGAGAGAGAGAGAGATGGGGTCCCACTGAGTCCAGTCGTGGGGTGAGTTGGGGCCCAGTCAACCCAACTCGCTACAGAAACTTCTCCTGAGCATGGGCCCAACCATCGCAATTGTTGATCACTTGAATAGTGGGTCCCACTTTGAAGACTAAAATCTTCTGATAGGTGTGCACAAGATAAGGTGCATACATACAGTGGGCCACCAGGAAGATGCTCTCACTGAAAAATCAAAGTGCAATCTTCAGGTGGGCCATCATCCGTTTTCTGTTCTACTGGTGATCCAGTCGTGGAGATAGAGGGGCCCGGCATAAAAAGAAAGAAAAAAAAACTCTGTGAAGCCAGCCTCACGCGGTGCCCTCCACTCTAGGAGCCATGTAGCCCAGGCTTTCGCCCAAGTCACCTGACTCAGCTACCCAACTTGGAATGGGCGGGCCAACAACGCTAGCTAGGACCCGACCCGGCAAACCTCAGCCAACCGTCCTCACCACCTCAATGCCCCCACTTGGGTCACAAGCTCTTGCTAATGAGCTCGGCAGTTGATGTGTTTTAATAGAAATATATAAGCGAGTAGGAGTTCTTTTATCTTTCCGGTGTGGGACTATCTATAGTCTCTTATTGTTTGCACGACTAAACAATTGTATTCTGTTGTGTTTTTTCTCTTCGCCTCTTTCCACATGTAGGAAGCATGTTGAAGATCCTAGATGTTCATCAGAAGGTAGGCCATCCTCAAGATGGACCAGTCTTTTGGTGGGCCATCCTCGGACAAGAACAGTGGATGGCTTGAAACAATCTCCGACAGACCGCTTTCAACATACCTGTGGTGGGCATTTGGTAAGTTGGCCAGCTTGATTTTTGCATCGGGTATTTATGTGGTAGGGTGTGCTTGATGAGTGGCTTGAATCTCCCACTTGTGAAACTTGTGGACGTGGCACATGCGCATGCAATCTGAACCATTCAGGCAGGCTCATCACCATATGGTCAGTCTAAGACCTTAGAAGATAATTTCTGCCACTAACTGAAATGTTAGGATTGCCTCATTGGAGAGACTTTTGAGGCATGAGCCCATCCATAGTAGGTCCATCAAATCAACTGCCTGGATCACCTGACTGTTGGGCCCACTCGTGGGAACCCAGACCCTATGATGCTATTCATACCCAAGATCATATAAATAATTCCTTGGAGTTCATACCTTTTCTGTATCACCCGCCATGGAATTCTTTTTAAGCAATTAAGAGCATTGAAGCTTAGGGGTGGCAATGGACCGGTGTCCCACCCAACCCAGTCTATGTTTTTTATTTATGGATTGGCTCACCATATGACTTGATCAGCCATATTTTTGGTTCGCCTAATAATCACATTGGTGTGCATCTATTGGACAAGTTAGATGTCAAACACATACCACATGGGTCCACAATTCTAAATTCTCCACTTTGCAAAGAAAAAAAAATAAAACGTAATTTTATAAATACTACCATTTTTTGCTTAATAAGATAAACTACGTAAAAGAATTTTGTTTGGATATTATTTTTCACTTTTCTCCTGGTGATTTTATTTCACCACCTTTAATCATATTCATTTTCAATTGCTAATGTATTTCTAACATTACCAAAATACCCAAGAAAAATAGTAACCATCAAATTTTTTTTTCTCCAAAAAACATCGGGCCCACTTTAATAGTCAAATATCGGATACGGATATTGAAACCTATATCCAACTTGTCTAGAGTCCTACTTCCTATTGGGGCGAACAGGTTTTCTAAAACCACTCTCAATAAATGGGACAAGGCCTCGATGCCGAAACGACATGATCCAAAGAGGGGAGTCCAATCTATAGACTGGGCCACCCCCTGATAAACATCTAGGATCTTGAACATGCTTCCTACCTGTGAAAAGAGGTGAAGAGAAAAACGCAATAGAATACAATTTTTTCAAGTCCTGTGCAAATGATAGAGACTTTAGGGCCTGTTTGGTTGGCATCTAAAAACCCATTTTTAGCTTAAAATCTGAATTCTAGCAGAATCCGATTTTAATTGGGGTGTTTGGTGGCAAGTTCCAGGCAAACAGGATTCTGTCTAGAAACCCAAATTGAGTGGAACCGGTATTAGTGGAAACGGTGTGGGCGACCGTTTCTACCGAAGGGAAAAGAGGTGGAAGTGAGGGTCACCACCTCCATGTATGCGTTGTACATCTATGTTGTATATGTTTTATATCTCCACGGTCCATTAGTTTTGAAATCTCAATTAAGGGCATTGGACAAAAAATGAGGCTGATATATATCTCAAGTGGGCCACACCATAGGAAACAGTGTTAATTGAACGTCCACCATTAAAAACTTCCTAAGGTACACTATAATGTTTATTTGCCATCCAACCTAGCCATCTGTCTTGCGGGACTATAATAGGCCAGGGGTAAGGTTCTCAGGTGGATCTAAAGCCCAAGTGGGCCATGCCACAACCAACGGTTGGAACACAATCTGGATTGCACAGTTTTCAACCAAACAGCAAGTTACCGATGAAACCTGGGTTCCACTCTAGTTTCTGCAATTTTGGATTCCAACCGTCCAATCTAGATTTTCTCTAGAATCTGGGTTATGCAACCAAACAGGCCCTAAAGAGAGTCCCACATTGGAAAGATAAAAGAGCTCGTATTCCCTTACATATTTCTATTAAAGTACCTTTGTAGCCGAGCTCAGCAACGAGAGCTTGTGACCCAAGTGGGGGCATTGAGGTGGTGAGGATGGTTGGCTGGGGTCTGCTGGGTAGGGTCCTATCTAGGGCTCTCAATGGGTCTGATCTGGATCGGATCCAACTCAGGTCCAAAGGTGATATCCATGTTCGATCCATTTAGAAATTGTAAGATCCATTTTTTGATCCGTAGAAAAATTATACGATTCCCACTATTTACTATGGTATGGTCGACCTAAGAGTGGCATGTCTCAATTTTGAGACACGGCCTAAAATAATCTGTAAAACAGATGGCCAGCATGAATATAACATATATAGTGAGGTGATCACAATGAGTTGGATCTTAATCGGATTCGGATCGGATATGTTCCTATGAATCCAAATGCGGTCCATTTAACTAATCGGACTTATTTTAAGATCCAAATCCGGTCCATTTAACTAATCGGACCTATTTTAAGATCCAAATCCGCATTATACAGATTCGGAGCGAATCGGATCTCGGATCTGACCTGCTCCATTGAGAGCCCTAGTCCTATCAACGTTGTTGGCTGGCCCGTTCAAGTTGGGTAACTGAGTCATGTGACTTGGGCAAAAGCCTGGGTTGCTTGTCTCCTAAAGTGGAGGGCACCGCGTTAGGCTGGCTTCACAGAGCAGTGACAACCTCCCACTCTCAACAGTGGAAGGATAACAGGTCAGTGCTGAGTCGGGCCCAACTCACCCACAGGCATTGACTTAGCCGAACCATCGGATCTCTCTTCTTCTTCTTCTTCTTCTTCTTCTTTTTCTTCTTTTTTTTTTTTTTTTTCTTTTTTTCCTTTCAGACAAAATTAGCAGAGTCAGTGCTGGCTCAGTCCCACCCATTACAGGACTGGTTAACCAGTCGAACAGAAAACTCTGCCTCATTGTTTTTTTTTTCTTACCTTTTGCCTAACCATCTCTTTTATTTTTTATTTTTTTCCTACGAAATTTTACTCAATGATGGATGACCCACCTTTTTTTTAATTTATTTTACTAAAAGCTGTACTCCATGATGGATTATGTGCATTGTTGGATGCAAACAATAAACTAAGATAAAATTTTGCTAATTTATACAAATCAAGTTTCTTATTTATTTGTTCTGTTTCTTTTGCGGTAGCTAAGATAAAATTTTGCCATTGTACATGTGTTCTATCCTACAAACAAGTTGTTCCAATCCTCGAGAAACACATGCATGTCGATAGTTGGTTTCATTTTTCTAAATTTCTATGCATGTTGACAGTTGGTTTCATTTTTCTAAATTTTTATTGTTTGTGGTGATGGGGTTTTCCTCCTCGGACACAGAGGAGAGAGAGTGCATCTGGGTAAGGTCGGGCGCCCGGGCCAAATTTTGGCTGGGGCGACCGAAAACCACCTGGATGGAGGCTTTGGCATTGGACTTTTTTTCACAACAGCTGGGCGCCTGGCGGTCTAGTGATCGGGCGCCCGACCATGTTGGTCCAGGCGCCCGAAATTGGTATTTTTTCTCAAGTTGCTGCCAGACGTTTTTTGGGTTTGCTGGGCGCCCAAAGGTCTAGTGACCGGGCGCCCGACCCGGCACGAACTGCTTATACGCAGTTTTCTTATTGGGTTGTAACTCTTCTAGTTTCTTACTTAAGGAGTTCCAAAACGGGATTAAGGTATCCCTTTAGAGTGTTTGCACGTCCAAGGTGAGAAAGAGAGAAAAAGAGGAAGAGAGAAAGAGAAAAGAGAGAAAGAGGAAGCTTGTAGAAGGGAAAAGTTGGTTAAAGAGGAGTTGTTCTGCGCAACCATCGTCTCAGCGCTTCTACATCCTCGGGATCGGTGAGATTGCTTTACTTTTGCTATTCTCTTATTGTTTATTCACTCCTACGTGCGTGACGAAGGCTTGATCCAAGCGGTGTATGGTTGAGATTGGTAGTTACAGTTCCCTGAGATAGTGGATTGTTGATCTGGACTAGGTCCCGTGGTTTTTACCTCTTTAGAGGGTTTTCCATGTAAAAACTCCTTGTGTCGTGTGGTTGATGTTTATTCTTGATTATTGTATTATCATAGTCCATAATTCTAATGTATTGAGGGGCGAGATCAGAAGGTTTGTGTGAAACGCACCTAACAAAGTGGTATCAGAGAGTTTAGGTTGTTTGAACGGAGTGGGATCAGTTCTGAATTATGGAAGGTGGCTCATCAAGGATGATCAGCCTCAATGGTTCTAACTGGACCATATGGAAGGCTAAGATGGAGGACTTGCTTTATTGTAAGGACTTGTATGCTCCAATTCTAGGCGTATTGGCGAAGACGAAGAATATGTCAGATGATGATTGGAAGAAAATGGACTGGAAGGCGGTGGGGTTCATTAGACAATGGTTGGATGATTCGGTTTTCCACCATGTGTCTACAGAGACCTCAGCCGCTAGCCTATGATAGAAATTGCAAGGGTTGTGTGAGAGAAAGACAGCCGGCAATAAGATATTCCTAATAAGACGACTTGTGAAACTCAAGTTCAAAAATGATGGTTCTGTGGCTGAACACATGAATGAAGTCAACAACATACTAAACCAGCTCTCTGCCATGAAGATGGTCCTGGATGATGAACTTCAGCCTTTGTTACTGCTTAGCTCATTGCCTAACAGTTAGGAGACATTGGTGGTGTTTCTAAGTAACTCCGCGCCAAACGGAAAGGTATCCATGGAACAGGTAACCAGTTGTCTCTTCAATGAGGAGACAAGGAGGAAGTCTCTAGGGCCTGCTCAACAAAAGGCCCTTGTGACACAAGATCAGGGGAGAGGTAAAAACAAAATGTGCGGAAAGGCTCGAGATAAATCAAGAGGCAAGTCAGTTGCCAAGAAAGATGTTGAATGCTGAAATTGTGGCAAGAAGGGCCACTATAAGCATGAATGTCACAAGAAGAAGAGTGACAAGAAGGGTAAAGAAAATGAGAAGGAAGATGAATCGGATTCTACTGCGGTCGCCTCAGATGGTGACGCTGTTGTTATTCTTTCGGCAGATCACGATATTTGTCTCACGGCTTTGAGTCAAGACACAGACCGGGTGATAGACTCGGGAGCCTCGTTTCATGCGACTCCACGTAAGAGATTTCTTCACAAGCTACAAGTCAGGTGACTATGGGACAGTGAAGATGAGAAATTCTGGTGTTTCGAAGATCGTAGGGGTCGGTGATATTTGTTTGAAGACTGATGTAGGCTGCACATTGGTTCTCAGGGATGTGAGACACATTCCAGACCTTCACCTCAACTTGATGTCGACGGGAAGGCTGGATGATGATGGTTATGAAAATCAGTTTGTTGGTGGGCGCTGGAAGCTCATCAAGGGTTCGTTGATTGCTGCCAGATGAAAGAAATGTTGCACTCTTTACAAGGCAAGTGTCAATGTATGTAAGGGTGAATTGAACGCAGCAGAAGACTCAGCTACTGACGTGTGGCACAGGCGTCTAGGCCACATGAGTGAAAAAGGGCTCTAGCTACTAGCGAAGAAGCGGCTCCTTCTAGACGTAACAGGTATATATCTCAAAACCTGTATTGACTGTTTATCTGGGAAATAGTATAGAGTTTCTTTTATTAAAACTGCTTCTCATAATAATAAAGTACATGTATTAGATTTGGTTTACTCTAATGTTTGTGGTCCTATGATGACAAAAACTTTGGGTGGGGCATTGTAGTTTGTCACTTTTATAGATGATGTATCTAGGAGGGTTTGGGTGTATGCGTTGAAATCCAAGGACAAGGTCTTTGGTGTGTTTAAATTGTTTCATGTTATGATTGAGAGAGAGATAGGCAGATCATTGAAGTGCATCCGCACTGACAATGGTGGTGAATACATAGGTGACTTCCACAAGTATTGCAAGTACTAGGTATATGACATGAACAGTCGGTTCCCAAGACCCCCCAGCATAATGGTGTGGCTGAGCGAATGAATCGCACCATTGTAGAGAGAATCAAATGTATGTTATCCCATGCAAAGTTGCCCAAGATGTTCTGGGGAGAAGCAATGCACACAGCGGTGTCTTAATAAATAGGTCTCCATCAGCCCTGTTGAATGGAGAAGTACCTGAGAAGGTGTGGACTGGACGTGATCCATCGTACAATCATCTCAGGGTGTTTGGATGCAGAGCATCTGTTCATGTACCAAAGGACGAGAGGTCCAAACTTGATGTGAAGATCAGGCAGTGTGTATTCTTAGGGTACGGTGATGAAAAGTTCGGTTACAGCTTGTGGGATCCGACCGAGAAGAAGCTCGTCAAGAGCAGAGATGTGGTTTTCATTGAAGATCAGTGTATAGAAGACATTAAAAAGCCAGAGAAGACCCAACCCAGTTCAGGTGAACTAGAGGACATAAAGATCCGGTTACTCCTCCCGTGGTGCCTGATGACGGGGGAGTACAGCAAGGTGCAGAGGATGAGGGAGTCCCTACAGAAGATGGACAGGGGGAGAAGCCCCAGCTTGATCCACCTGTTGAGCCACAGGTGAGGAGGACATCAAGGGACAGACATCCATCCAAGAAGTACTCGCCGTATGAGTACATTATGCTCACAGATGGGGGAGAGCCAGAAGACTATTCTGAAGCCCTAGCCGATGAGCATAAGGAGAAGTGGATGAAAGCTATACAAGAAGAGATGGAATCCTTGCATAAGAACCATACCTATGACATGGTGAAATTGCCTAAGGGCAAGAAAGCTCTGAGCAACAAGTGGATATTTAGAAAGAAGAATGAGTAGAAGAATTCACAAATAAGGTACAAGGCCAGACTTGTGGTGAAAGGGTTTGGTCAGAGGAAAGGAATAGACTTCGAGGAGATATTCTCACCAGTGGTGAAGATGACATCCATACAAGTGTTGCTTGGATTGGCAGCTAGCATGGATCTGGAGATAAAGCAGTTAGATGTCAAAACTGCCTTTCTCCATGGTGACCTGAAAGAAGAGATCTACATGCTCCAACCAGAAGGGTTCGAAGTCAAGGGCAAAGAGCATATGGTGTATAGGCTTAAGAAGAGCTTGTATGGGCTAAAACAAGCTCCTACGCAATGGTACAAAAAGTTTGACTCGTTCATGTTGAAGCATGAATATGACAGAACGGAGTCGGACCACTATGTGTTCACTCGCAGGTTCTCAGATGGTGATTTCTTAGTTCTGCTATTGTACGTTGATGACATGCTCATCATGGAAAAAATATGAAGAAGATTGACAGGCTGAAACAGGAGTTGGGCAAGTCGTTTGCAATGAAAGACTTGGGCCCGGCAAAACAGATCCTAGGAATGGAGATAATCCGTGACAGAAGCAGCAAGAAGATTTGGTTATCACAAGAGCGGTATATTGAGAAAGTCTTAGAGCGGTTCAACATGAATGCAGCGAAGCCGGTCAGTACTCCACTGGATGGTCACTTCAAATTGAGTGACAAGCAGTGTCCTAAGACGAAGGCGAAAGTGGAAGAGATGCGGAAGATACCCTACGCGTCAGCGGTAGGAATTTTGATGTATGCTATGGTGTGTACGCGCCTAAACATAGCATATGTGGTTGGGCCTAAACATAGCATATGTGGTTGGGGTTGTCAGCCGATATCTTGTCAATCCTGGCAAGGAACATTGGGTAGTAGTGAAGTGGATACTACGGTATCTGAGAGGCTCATCCAGGTTGAGCATATGCTATGGTGATGGAAAACTGGTGTTAGAAGGCTACACAGATGCAGATATGATAGGTGACATAGACTCCAGGAAGTCTACATCGGGGTTCATGTTCATGTTTGCATGGGGAGCGGTCTCTTGGCAGAGCAAGCTATAGAAGGTCGTAGCATTGTCGACGATAAAGGCCGAGTACATTGCAGTCACAGAAGCATGCAAAGAGATGCTTTGGATGAAAAGGTTCCTACAGGAACTTAGCCTGAAGCAGGAGGAGCACGTGGTCTATTGCGATAGCCAAAGTGTTATACACTTGAGTAAGAATCCAAGTTAGCATTCCAAGTCAAAGCACATAAAGATTCGGTATCACTGAATCAGGGATACTTTGGAACAGAAGGTGTTACAGCTTGAGAAGGTCCATACAGACGATAATAGGTCAGACATGATGATCAAGGCTTTGCTCAAGGGCAAGTTTGAGGTTTGTAGAAACCTAGCTGGCTTGAAGAATGTGAATTTCTCCTAAGTCGGAAAGGGGGAGATTTGATGGAATTTTTCTCCTCGGACACAGAGGAGAGAGAGTGCATCTGGGTATGGTCAGGCGCCCAGGCCAAATTGTGGCCGGGCGACCGAAAATCACCCGGATGGAGGCTTTGGCGCTGGATTGTTTTCACAACAGCTGGGCGCCCAAAATTGGTATTTTTTCTCAAGTTGCTGCTGGACGCTTTTTGGGTTTGTCTGGCGCCCGGTCACTAGCCCGGAGGTCTAGTGACCGAGCGCCCGACCCGGCGCGAACTGCTTATATGCAATTTCCTTATTAGGTTGTAACTCCTCCAGTTTCTTGCTTAAGGAGTTCCAAAACGGGATTAGGATATCCCATTAGAGTGTTTACACGTCCAAGGTGAGAAAGAGAGAAAAAGAGGAAGCAAGAAAGAGAAAAGAGAGAAAGATGAAGCTTGTAAAAGGGAGAAGTTGTTTGAAGAGGAGTTCTTTTGTGCAACCGTCGTCTTAGCGTTTCTACGTTCTCGGGATCGGTGAGATCGCTCTACTTTTGCTATTCTCTTATTGTTTATCCACTCTTACGTGAATGAAGAAGGTTTGATCCAAGCGGTGTATGCTTGAGATTGGTTGTAACAGTTCCCTAAGATAGTGGATTGTTGATCTGGACTAGGTCCCGTGGTTTTTACCTCTTTAGAGGGTTTTCCACGTAAAAACTCCTTATGTCGTGTGGTTGATGTTTATTCTTGATTATTGCATTATCATAGTCCATAATTCTAGTGTATTGGGGGGCGAGATCCGAAGGTTTGAGTGAAACGCACCCAACATGTGGATGTATGGCCCACTTAATAAACAGATGGATTAGGAACATTCATGCTAGAAATGGGCTTTGATCATTTTAGGGTGGAGTTCAGGTCCATCGATTTCTCAATCAAACTTGGGCTTCAGCCATGGACCTCAAATATAGGACCAGGCCTTGCATGATGACCCAACCATTGTGATCAAAACCTGGAGGGCTTCTTAAACGTGATAGTTTGTGATCCCATGATGGATGGAGCATATGTCCAAAGTCAAAATTATTGGACGATACTAACCATATACTAATAATAAAATGGATGGTAAAAAATAAAGGGATTTTTACGTCAAAATTCCTCAGCAATCAACATTTTACCAGAAAGTGCTTGAACTATTAGTAATTACTGAAAGATGCTTTATGAGGGAGAAAATTACAAAAATACCCTCATCTAAGTTTTTCTTTAAAAATTAGTGAAAGTCTTGATTTGTGGCATCCACATGGTATCCGTACAACATCCAAGCCATCCAACATATGAAACCCACCATTGTCATTGCACAAAAAAAAAAAAAAAAAAAAAAAAAAAAAAAAAAAAAAAAAATTAGGCCAATCAAATCATCAGATGTGCTACACTTGAATTAGGATGTTTAAGTTGGTGTATATTATTTTTTTATGGATTAACTCCCTTATGATTGGATCTGCCATTATTTTGTTTGCTTTATAATCATGTTGGTGTTCATTCGGTTGGACAGGTTGGATGTCAAACACCTACCATGTGGGCCCCACAATTCTAGATTCTCCACTTTACGAAGAGAAGAAAAGAAAAATAAACGCAGGTAATAAGGTAATTTCTCTTCTGAAAAAGTCCTCTCTTAGGGAATACTAGTTCATGGACTTGGAGGCACTAATTTAGTAAAATCACAATCCTAGAGGCATTTTCAGTAAAAATCCCAAAAATTATAAATATGTCTATAAAATACTATTATTTTTTTGCTTAATCAAATAAAATCACCTAAACGAATTTTGTTTAGATGTTACTATCCACTTTCTTGCTATTGGCTTTATTTCACTATTTTTTGTTATGTGGACAAGCCTTCAATGCTGAAAACGTCATGATCCAGACAAGGAATCTAATCTATATACTGGGCCACCCCTGATGAACATATAAGATGTTGAACATGCTTCCTAAATGTGGAAAGAGGTGAAGATAAAAACACAAAACGAATACAATTTTTGCCAGATATTCATCAGGGTTGAGCCTAGTGTACAGCTTAGATTCCTTAGCCAGATTCTTAGCATGGACCCGTCTCTTAGGGCCTCGTTTGGATATCACCAAATAAGTTGCTTTTCTTGCTGATGACAGCAGTTAAGTAATTTATTTGAGATAAGTTAGTTTGGTTAATAAATAATGAACATTACTTATTTGCTGAAAACCATTAAAGTATTTTAGCATTTTTATTTTGCTTTTCTACTTTTTCACCACAGACCAAAACAAGAGCTGCTCCTCCATAGCTGTAAGCCCAGGTTGACCATCTAGCTTGTTGGGCCCACTGTGATGTATTTGATCCGCGCCGTCCATCAGGTTTGGATGTGAGTGGGGCTAGCATGTGACGCAAATCTAAACCTCAGGTTGACCCCACATCAGGAAGCAACAATGATACTGATGACAGTGGGCCCAACATCTGTTTTACTCAACCCATTTATCTGTTTTTCCAACTAGTTTTGAGTGGCCCACTCGGTAGTAGGGCCACATGCTGTGCACATGAAATCCATACCGTCCACCCTTGTTGGTACATCCCAAAAATAAAACAGAATCCAATCTCAAATAGACCGCAGCTCAGGAAACAATGGTCATTGACGCCCACCATTGGTTGGCCCTAATGATGAGTGGCCCATATACAAGGCGAGCCCTGTATGATGGACGGCCCACATTAGAGGTGGGCCCCACATTTGGGACGATCCACATTAAAGGTGGATCCACATGATGGGCAGTGGTTATTGATGGTAGGCCCACTTGATGGATGACCAACATCAAAGGTGGGCCTATATAAAGAACGGTGCAAATGGCCCACATCCAAGGTGGGCCCACATGATGTACTGTCCACATCAAAGGCGGGGCCACACAATGAACAACCCACACCAAAGATTGGTCCCAAATGATGAATGGTGGATGTGCATGTACCAAACGGACTTGAGGAATGATGTTGGAAACAAACATGCTTTTCTACCTTTTGGTTGATAAGCATGTTGTTAACCAAACATACTTATTTGCTAATTAAGTAAAAACCAAGATAAGTTACTTACCTGATGAGTAACTTACAATCCAAACAGGGCCCTTAGTGGGCCATCTGGGACAAGAACTGTGGATGGCTTGAAATAATTTTTGCCCACAGTCTGCTTTCAACAAGCAGCGCACGGATTGCGTCCTTCTTTAGTCTGGACGCAAAGCGTCCTTCCTGATCTATGAAGGGGCCCACCATGATGTATCTGTATATGCACACCGTCCATCCCTTTTCTATGATCATTTTAAGCCATGAGACTCCGAATGAAGCAGATCCAAAGCTCAGGGTGGCCACACCAAAGATGACTCTTGCATTTAATGCATTTGAGCATTTAATCCAATCAAGCTCATTATTTGGTGTGGTCGACCTGAGTGTTGGATCTGTCATATTCTGGGTCTCATGGCTTCAAATGATCTTAGAAAAGGTATGGACGACGTGGATAAACAGATACACCAAGGTGGCCCCTCCACAGCTCAGGAAGTACGCTTTGTGTCCATAATGATGAAGGACGCAATCCGTGTCCCAACATGCATGCGGTGGGCATTTGGTGAGTTGGCCAGCTTGATTTTTCTGTCTGGTATTTATGTGGCAGGACGTGCTTGATGAGTGGCTTGGATCTCCTACTTGTGAAACGTGTGGACGTTATAGATGCGCATGCAATCCAAACCATTCAGGCAGACCCATCAAAATTAGTAGCTGTTTATCCACTGTCTTTGCTCAAAATTAGTAGCTAGGATCATCTGAGAAGTCCCTTGATGATGTGGGGCAAAACATGAACCCCAAGCTGCAATAACCATGGAAATCGGTCCACAAACATAGGTGAGATGATGGAGCGGTCCAGTAATCTACCATCCAATCAATGCAAGAACCCCGTCTATCCAAATGCCTAAATGGTAATCAGAGAGAGATGGGCCCTGATCTACATAGGTAAGATATTCTGACCGAAGATTGAAGGTGCAACCATCCATCATAGAGTACATATTCTTGCACAATAATAAGCATTAACAGAGAGAGAGAGAGAGTGAGAGAGAGAGAGAGAGAGACATGGGGTCCCACTGAGTCCAGTAGTGGGGTGAGTTCGGGCCCAGTCAACCCAACTCGCTACAGAAACTTCTCCTGAGCATGGGCCCAACCATCGCAATCGTTGATCACTTGAATAGTGGGTCCCACTTATGAAGACTAAAATCTTCTGATAGGTGTGCACAAGATAAGGTGCATACATACAGTGGGCCACCAGGAAGATGCTCTCACTGAAAAATCAAAGTGCAATCTTCAGGTGGGCCATCATCCGTTTTCTGTTCTACTGGTGATCCAGTCGTGGAGATAGTGGGGCCCAGCATAAAAAGGAACAAAAAAAAAAAAAGGTAAAAGAGATGGTGGTCCAGCTGAGCCAAGGCCTGTGGGCTAGATGGGTCCGAGCCAGCACTGACCCGTTATCCTTCCACTGTCAAGAGCGGGAGGTTGTCGCTGCTCTGTGAAGCCAGCCTCACGCGGTGCCCTCCACTCTAGGAGCCATGTAACCCAGGCTTTCGCCCAAGTCACCTGACTCAGCTACCCAACTTGGAATGGGCGAGCCAACAACGCTGGCTAGGACCCGACCCGACAAACCTCGGCCAACTGTCCTCACCACCTCAATGCCCCCGCTTGGGTCACAAGCTCTTGCTAATGAGCTCGGCAGGCTGATGAGTTTTAATAGAAATATATAGGCGAGAAGGAGTTATTTTATCTTTCCGATGTGGGACAATCTTTAGTCTCTTATTGTTCGGACGACTAAAAAATTGTATTCTGTTGTGTTTTTTCTCTTCGCCACTTTCCACATGTAGGAAGCATGTTGAAGATCTTAGATGTTCATCAGAAGGTAGGCCTGGTGTGTAGATTAAACACCTTGGCTGGATTTTCAAGATGGACCAGTCTTTTGGTGGGCCATCCTCGGACAAGAACAGTGGATGGCTTGAAACAATCTCCGACAGACCGCTTTCAACATACCTGTGCTGGGCATTTGGTAAGTTGGCCAGCTTGATTTTTGCATCAGGTATTTATGTGGTAGGGTGTGCTTGATGAGTGGCTTGGATCTCCCACTTGTGAAACTTGTGGACGTGGCACATGCGCATGCAATCTGAACCATTCAGGCAGGCTCATCACCATATGGTCAGTCTAAGATCCTTGGAAGATAATTTCTGCCACCAACTGAAATGTTAGGATTGCCTCATTGGAGAGACTTTTGAGGCATGAGCCCATCCATAGTAGGTCCATCAAATCAACTGCCTGGATCACCTGACTGTTGAGCCCACTCGTGGGAACCCAGAGCCTATGATGCTATTCATACCCAAAATCATATAAATAATTCCTTGGAATTCATACCTTTTCTGTATCACCCGCCATGGAATTCTTTTTAAGCAATTAAGAGCACGGTGATACATGGAATTCTTTTTAAGCAATTAAGAGCATTGAAGCTAGGGGTGGCAATGGACCGGTGTCCCACCCAACCCAATCTATGTTTTTTATTTATGGATTGGCTCACCTTATGACTGGATCAGCCATATTTTTGGTTCGCCTAATAATCACAAACACATACCACATGGGTCTCACAATTCTAAATTCTCCGCTTTGCAAAGAAAAAAAAAAATAAAAGGTAATTTTATAAATACTACCATTTCTTGCTTAATAAGATAAACTACCTAAAAGAATTTTGTTTGGATATTATTTTTCACTTTTCTCCTAGTGATTTTATTTCACCACCTTTAATCATATTCATTTTCAATTGCTATTGTTTTTCTAACATTACGAAAACACCCAAGAAAAATAGAAACCATCAAAAAAAAATTTCTCCAAAAACATCGGCCCACTTTAATAGTCAAACATCGGATACGGATATTGAAACCTATATCCAACTAGTCTAGAGTCCTACTTCCCATCGGGGTCAATAAATGGGACAAGGCCTTGATGCTGAAACGACACGATCCAAAGAGGGGAGTCCAATCTATTGACTAGGCCACCCCCTGATGGACATCTAGGATCTTGAACATGCTTCCTACATGTGAAAAGAGGTGAAGAGAAAAACGCAATAAAATACAATTTTTTCAAGTCCTGTGCAAATGATAGAGACTAAGGGCCCATTTGGTTGGCATCTGAAAACCTGTTTTCAGCTTAAAATCTGATTTCCAGCAGAATTAGATTTTAACTGGGGTGTTTGGTGGCAAGTTCCAGCCAAACAGGATTCTGTCTAGAAACCCAACTTGAGTAGAATCGGGATTAGTGGAAACGGTATGGGCGACCATTTCTACCGGAGGGAAAAGAGGCGGAATTGAGGGTCACCACCTCCATGTATGCGTTGTACATCTATGTTGTATATGTTTTATATCTCCACGGTCCATTAATTTTGAAATTTCAATTAAGGGCATTGGACAAAAAATGAGGCAGATATATATATCTCAAGTGGGCCACACCACAGGAAACAGTGTTAATTGAACGTCCACCATTAAAAACTTCCTAGGGTACACTACAATGTTTATTTGCCATCCAACCTGACCATCTGTCTTGCGGGACTATAATAGGCCAGGGGTAAGGTTCTCAGGTGGATCTAAAGCCCAAGTGGGCCATGCCACAACCAATGGTTGGAGCACAATCTGGATTGCACCGTTTTCAACCAAACAACAAGTTACGGATGAAACCTGGGTTCCACTCTAGTTTATGCAATTTTGGATTCCAACAGTCCAAATCTAGATTTTCTCTGGAATCTGGGTTCTGCAACTAAACAGGCCCTAAAGAAGTCCCACATCGGAAAGATAAAAGAGCCCGTATTCCCTTATATATTTCTATTGAAGTACCTTTGTCGCCGAGCTCAGCAACGAGAGCTTGTGACCCAAGTGGGGGCATTGAGGTAGTGAGGACGGTTGGCTGGGGTCTGCTGGGTAGGGTCCTGTCTAGGGCTCTCCATGGGTCGGATCTGGATCAGATCCAAAAGGTGATATCCATATCCGATCCATTTCTGATCCGTAGAAAAATTATACAAATCCCACTATTTACTGTGGTATGGTCGACCTAAGAGTGGCATGTCTCAATTTTGAGACACGGCCTAAAATAATCTGTAAAACAGATGGCCAGCATGAATATAACATATACAGTGAGGTGATCACAATGAGTTGGATCTTAATCGGATTCGGATCGAACTCGGTTATGTTCCTGTGAATCCAAATCCGGTCCATTTAACTAATCGGACCTATTTTAAGATCCAAATCCGCATTATACAAATTCAGAGCGAATTGGATCTCGGATCTGACCCGCTCCATTGAGAGGCCTAGTCCCTATCAGCATTGATGGCTTGCCCGTTCCAAGTTGGGTAGCTGAGTCATGTGACTCGGGCAAAAGCTTGAGTTGCTTGGCTCCTAAAGTGGAGGGCACCGCGTTAGGCTGGCCTCACAGAGCAGCGACAACCTCCCGCTCTCAACAGTGGAAGGATAACAGGTCAGTGCTGACTAGGCCCAACTCCCCCACAGGCCTTGACTCAGCCGAACCATCGTCTCTCTCTTCTTCTTCTTCTTCTTCTTTTTCTTTTTTTCCTGTCAGACATAATTAGCCGAGTCAGTGCTGGTTCAGTCCCACCCATTTCAGGACTGCTTAACCAGTCGAACAGAAAACGCTGCCTCATTGTTTTTTTTTTTTTTTCTTACCTTTTGCCTAACTATCTCTTTTATTTTTTACTTTTTCCTAAGAAATTTTACTCAATGATGGATGACCCACCTTTCTTTTAAAATTTATTTTACTAAAAGCTGTACTCCATGATGGATTATGTGCATTGTTGGATGCAAACAATAAACTAAGATAAAATTGTGCTAATTTATACAAATCAAGCTTCTTATTTATTTATTTTGTTTCCTTTGCGGTAGCTATGATAAAATTTTGCCATTCATATGTACGTGTGTTCTATCCTACAAACATGTTGTTCCAATCCTCGAGAAACACATACATGTCGACAGTTGGTTTCATTTTTCTAAATTTCTATGCAAGTTGACAGTTGGTTTCATTTTTCTAAATTTCTATTGTTTGAGGATGTGTGGCCCACTTAATCAACAAATGGATTAGGAACATTCTTGCTAGAAATGGGCTTTGATCATCTTAGGGTGGAGTTCAGGTCCATCGATTTTTCAGTCAAGCTTGGGCTTCAGCCTTGGACATCAAATATAGGACCAGGCCTTGCATGATGACCCAACCATTGTGATCAAAACCTGGAGGGCTTCTAAAACGTGATAGTTTGTGGTCCCATGATGGATGGAGCATATATCCAAAGTCAAAATTATTGGACAATCCTAACCGTATACTAATAATAAAATGGATGATAAAAAATAAAGGGATTTTTGGGTCAAAATTCCTCAGCAATCAACATTTTACCAGAAAATGCTTGAAAGATTGGTAATTACTGAAAGATGCTTTATGAGGAAGAAAATTACAAAAAAAAAAAAAAAAAAAACCCTCATCTAAGCTTTTCTTTAAAAATTAGTGAAAGTCTTGACTTGTGGCATCCACATTGTATCCGTACAACATCCAAGCCATCCAACATATGAAACCCACCATTGTCATTGCACAAAATAAAAGAAAATAAAAAAAATTAGGCCAATCAAATCATCAGATGTGCTACACTTGAATTAGGATGTTTAAGGTGGTGTATATTATTTTTTTTATGGATTAACTCCCTTATGATTGGATCTGCCATTTTTTTTGTTTGCTTTATAATCATGTTGGTGTTCATTCTATTGGACGGGTTGGATGTCAAACACATACCATGTGGGCCCCACAATTCTAGACTCTCCACTTTACAAAGAAAAGAAAAATTAACGTGGGTAATAAGGTAATTTCTCTACTGAAAAAGTTCTCTCTTCGGGAATATTGGTTCATGGACTTGGAGGCACTATTTAGTAAAATCACAATCCTAGAGGCATTTTCCTAGTAAAAATCTCAAAAATTATAAGTATTTCTATAAAATACTATTATTTTTTTGCTTAATCACATAAAATCACCAAAAAGAATTTTGTGTAGATGTTACTATCCACTTTCTTGCTATTGGCTTTATTTCACTATTTTTTGTTATATGGACAAGCCTTCAATGCTGTAAACGTCATGATCCAGACAAGGAATCTAATCTATATACTGGGCCACCCCCTGATGAACATATAAGATCTTGAACATGCTTCCTACATGTGGAAAGAGGTGAAGAGAAAAACACAAATTGAATACAATTTTTGCCAGATATTCATCAGGGGTGAGCCTGGTGTATAGATTAGATTCCTTAGCCAGATTCTTTTAGGCCTCGTTTGGATACCACCAAATAAGTTGCTTCTCTTGTTGATGACAGCAGTTAAGTAATTTATTTGAAATAAGTTAATTTTGTTAATAAATAATGAACATTACTTATTTGCTGAAAATCAGTAAAGTATTTTAGCATTTTTATTTTGCTTTTCTACTTTTTCACCGCTGACTAAAACAAGAGCTGCTGGTCCATAGCTGTAAGCTCAGGTTGACCATCTAGCTTGCTGGGCCCACTGTGATGTATTTGATCCGCGCCATCCATCAGGTTTGGATGTGAGTGGGGCTAGCATGCAAGGCAAATCTAAACCTCAGGTGGACCCCACATCAAGAAGCAACAATGATACTGATGACACCATTGAAACCTCCCTGGCCTAGCATGATGTGTTTTACTCATCCCATTTGTCTGTTTACTAGTTTTGAGTAGCTCACTCGGTAGTAGGGCCACATGCTGTGCACATGAAATCCATACCATCCATCCTTGTTGGTACATCCCAAAAATGAAACAGAATACAATCTCAAATAGACCGCACCTCAGCAAACAGTGGTCATTGACGCCCACCATTGGTTGGCCCTAATGATGAGTGGCCCATATACAAGGTGAGCCCTGCATGATGGACGGCCCACATTAGAGGTGGGCCCCACATTTGGGATGATCCACATTAAAGGTGGATCCACATGATGGGTAGTGGTTATTGATGGTGGACCCACTTGATGGATGACCAACATCAAAGGTGGGCCTATATGGAGAACAGTGCAAATTGCCCACATCCAAGGTGGGCCCCACGTGATGTACTGTCCACATCAAAGGCGGGGCCACACAATGAACAACCCACACCAAAGATTGGCCCCAAATGATGAATGGTGGATGTGCATGTACCAAACGGACTTAAGGAATGATGTTGGAAACAAACATGCTATTCTACTTTTTGGTTGATAAGCATGTTGTTAACCAAACATACTTATTTGCTAATTAAGTAGAAACCAAGATAAGTTACGTATCTGATAAGTAAATTATCTTAAGTAACTTACAATCCAAACGGGCCCTTAGTGGGCCATCTGGGGACAAGAACTGTGGATGGCTTGAAACAATTTTTGCCCACAGTCAACATGCAGGGTGTGGACGCAAAACGTGGTTCCTGATCTGTGAAGGGGCCCACCGTGATGTATCTGTTTATGCACACTGTCCATACCTTTTCTATGATCATTTTAAGCCATGAGACCCCGAATGAAGCAGATCCAAAGCTAAGGTTGGCCACACTAAAGATGACTCTTGCATTTAATGCTTTTGAGCATTTAATCCAATCAAGCTCACGATTTGGTGTGGTCGACCTGAGTGTTGGATCCGTCTCACTCTAGGTCTCATGGCTTAAAATGATCTTAGAAAAGGTATGGACTACGTGGATAAACAGATACACCAAGGCGGCCCCTCCACAGCTCAGGAAGTACGCTTTGCATCCATACCGAGGAAAGACGCAAGCCGCATCCCAACATGCATGCGGTGGGCATTTGGTGAATTTGCCAGCTTGATTTTTCTGTCTGGTATTTATGTGGTTGGACGTGCTTGATGAGTGGCTTGGATCTCCTACTTGTGAAACGTGTGGACGTGATACATGCGCATGCAATCCGAATCATTCAGGCAGACCCTTTACCATGTGGGCAGTCCACAACCTTGGCAGGCCAATGGCCAACAGTCCACTGTCTTTGCTCAAAATTAGTAGCTAAGATCATCTGAGAAGTCCCTTGATGATGTGGGGCAAAACATGGACCCCAAGCTGCCATAACTATGGAAATCGGTCCACAAACATAGGTAAGATGATGGAGCGGTCCAGTAATATACCATCCAACCAATGCAGGAACCCCGTCTATCCAACCGCCTAAATGGTAATCAGAGAGAGATGGCCCTGATCTACATAGGTAAGATATTCTGATCGAAAATTGAAGGTGCAACCATCCATCATAGAGTACATATTCTTGCACAATAATAAGCATTAACAGAGAGACAGAGAGATAGAGAGAGAGAGAGAGAGAGAGAGAGAGAGATGGGGTCCCACTGGGTCCAGTCGTGGGGTGAGTTGGGGCCCAGTCAACCCAACTCGCTACAGAAACTTCTCCTGAACATGGACCCAACCATTGACTAAAATCTTCTGATACGTGTGCACAAGATAAGGTGGATACATACAGTGGGCCACCAGGAAGATGCTTTCACTGAAAAATCAAAGTGCAATCTTCAGGTGGGTCATCATCCGTTTTCTGTTCTACTGGCGATCCAGTCCTGGAGATAGGGGCCCGGCATTAAAAAAAAAAAAAAAAAAAAGTAAAAGAGATGATGGTCCGGCTGAGCCAAGACCTGTGGGCTAGTTGGGTCCGAGCCAGCACTGACCCGTTATCCTTCCACTGTCAAGAGCGGGAGGTTGTCGCTGCTCTGTGAAGCCAGCCTCACGCGGTGCCCTCCACTCTAAGAGCCATGTGGCCCAGGCTTTCGCCCAAGTCACGTGACTCAGCTACCCAACTTGAAATGGGCGGGCCAACAACGCTGGCTAGGACCCGACCCGGCAAACCTGAGCCAAACGTCCTCACCACCTCAATACCCCCGCTTGGGTCACAAGCTCTTGCTAATGAGCTCGGCGACTGATGTGTTTAAATAGAAATATATAAGGGAGTAGGAGTTCTTTTATCTTTCCGATGTGGGACTAAAAAATTGTATTCTATTGTGTATTTTTCTCTTTGCCTCTTTCCACATGTAGGAAGCATGTTGAAGATCCTAGATGTTCATCAGAAGGTGGGCCCGGTGTGTAGATTAAACACCCTGGCCGGATTTTCAAGATGGACTGGTCTTTTGGTGGGCCATCCTCAGACAAGAACAGTGGATGGCTTGAAACAATCTCCAACAGACCGCTTTCAACATACCTGTGGTGGGCATTTGGTAAGTTGGCCAGCTTGATTTTTGCATCAGGTATTTATGTGGTAGGGTGTGCTTGATGAGTGGCTTGGATCTCCCCCTTGTGAAACTTGTGGACGTGGCACATGCGCATGCAATCTGAACCATTCAGGCAGGCTCATCACCATATGGTCAGTCTAAGGCCTTGGAAGATAATTTCTCGCATTGGAAGATAATTTCTGCCACTAACTGAAATGTTAGGATTGCCTCATTGGAGAGACTTTTGGGGCATGAGCCCATCCATAGTGGGTTCCATCAAATCAACTGCCTAGATCACCTGACTGAGCAGATGATGCTATTCATACCCAAAATCATATAAATAATTCCTTGGAATTCATACCTTTTCTGTATCACCCACCATGGAATTCTTTTTAAGCAATTAAGAGCATCGAAGCTAGGGGTGGCGATGGACCAGTGGCCCACCCAACCTGGTCTATATTATTTTTTTATGGATTGGCTCACCTTATGACTAGATCCGCTATATTTTTGGTTCGCCTAATAATCATATTGGTGTGCATCTATCGGACAGGTTAGATGTCAAACACATACCACATGGGTCCCACAATTCTAAATTATCCACTTTGCAAAGAAAAAAAATAAAAGGCAATTTTATAAGTACTACCAGTTTTTGCTTTAATAAGATAAACTACCTAAAAGAATTTTGTTTGGTTATTATTTTTCACTTTTCTGCAAGTGATTTTATTTCACCACCTTTTATCATATTCATTTTCAATTGCTAATCTTTTTCCAACATTACGAAAATACCCAAGAAAAATAGTAACCACATCAAATTTTTTTCCAAAAACATCGGGCCCACTTTAATAGTCAAATATCAGATACTGATATTGAAACCTATATCTAACTTGCCTAGAGTCCTACTTCCTATTGGGGGCCGAACAGGTTTTCTAAAACCACTCTGAATAAGTGGGACAAGGCCTCGATGCCGAAACAACATGATCCGGAGAGGGGAGTCCAATCTATAGACTGGGCCACCTCCTGATGAACATGCTTCCTACATGTGGAAAAAGGTAAAGAGAAAAACGCAATAGAATACAAATTTTTCAAGTCCTGTGCAAATGATAGAGACTAAAGATAGTCCCACATAGGAAAGATAAAAGAGCTCGTATTCCCTTGTACATTTCTATTAAAGTACTTTTGTTGCCGAGCTCAGTAATGAGAGCTTGTGACCCGAGTGGGGGCATTGAGGTGGTGAGGACAGTTGGCTGGGGTCTGCTGGGTAGGGTCCTGTCAGCGTTGTTGGCTTGCCCATCCAAGTTGGGTAGCTGAGTCATGTGACTCGGGTGAAACCTGGGTTGCTTGGCTCCTAAAGTGGAGGGCACCGCGTTAGGCTGGCTTCACAGAGCAGCGACAACCTCCCGCTCTCGACAGTGGAAGGATAACAAGTCAGTGCTGACTTGGGCCCACCTCACCCACAGGCCTTGTATCAACTGAACCACCATCTCTTTTTCTTTTCTTTTTTCAGACATAATAAGCCGATTCAGAGCTGCTTCAGTCCAACCCATTTCAGGACTGGTTAACCAGTCGAACAGGAAACTCAGCCTCATTTGTTTTTTTTCTTACCTTTGGCCTAACCATCTCTTTTATTTTTTTATTTTTTCGTACGAAATTTTACTCAATGGTGGATGACCCACCTTTTTTTTTTTTTTTTTTTTTTTTTTTTTTTTAACTAAAAGCTGTACTCCATGATGGATTATGTGCATTGTTGGATGCACACAATAAACTAAGACAAAATTTTGCTAATTTATACAAATCAAGCTTTTTATTTATTTATTTTGTTTTTGTTGCGATAACTAAGATAAAATTTTGCCATTCATATGTACATGTGTTCTATCCTACAATCATGTTGTTCTAATCCTTGAGAAACACATGCATGTCGACAGTTGGTTTCATTTTTTTAAATTTTTATTTTTTTTTGTTCATGTGTGCCCACTTAATCAATAGATGGATTAAGAACATTCACCCTAGAAATGGGGTTTGATCATTTTTGGGCGGAGTTCAGGTCCATCAATTTTTCAGTCAAGCTTGGGCTTCAACCTTGGACCTTAAATATGGGACCAAGCCTTGCATGATGACCCAACCATTGTGATCAAAATCTGGAGGGCTTCTAAAACGTGATAGTTTGTGGTCCCATGATGTATGGAGCATATGTCCAAAGTCAAAATTATTAGACGATCCTAACCATTTACTAATAACAAAATGGATGGTAAAAAATAAAGGGATTTTTACGTCGAAATTCCTCAGCCATCAACATTTTACCAAATAATTATTGAACCATTAGTAATTACTGGAAGCTGCTTTATGAGGGAGAAAATTACAAAAATACCGTCATCTAAGTTTTTCTTTAAAAATTAGTGAAAGTCTTGACTTGTGGCATCCACATGGTATCTGTACAACATCCAAGCCATCCAACATATACAACCCACTATGATCACAAACAAAAAATCAGGCCAATCAAATCATCGTTATATTCGATTGAATATATTAAATTTTCAATAGTTAATCCTTTTCCAACATTATGAAAATACCCATGAAAAGTGGTAACTATCTAATTTTTCCCTAAAAACATCCGGCATATACAGATATTAGAACCTGTATCTAACTTGTATAGTCCTACTTACAGGGCTTTAAAACAGGCCGATCATGTGAGACTCCCAATTCCTACATGCGTGGGCCATGGTTTAATGGTCCGGATCATTGATCACTCACTGTGAACACTGATCTTGGGCTTTTCTCATACCGAATGTTGACCATTGCTGTATTTTTCCATTAACCATCTACTCGCGGTGCCACAGATTGAAGAGTATGGGGGCATCCTCGATTCTGATCTTCTGATCTTGGGAGATTTTTCAAGCATCCTCCATCAGCAGCGCAGGCCGCAAGATCATCTGTCTACATGAGCAAACCAGGGACCCACACATATAGGTGTTACCTCGAGAACAGCTCAGTGGGTGTTATAACCATGTGGGACCCATCTTGATATATTTTTTATATATCTATGCTGTCCATCTGTTTTTTCATATCATTTTAGGATGTGAACCAAAACCCTAGGAAGATCCAAATCTCAGGTGGACCATACCACTAGAAAAAGTGATGAATAACCATTAATAACGTTTTGTGGGCCACAAAAGTTTTGGATCAATCTGATTTTTATATTTTCCCTTCATCACGACCTTGAGCTTGGATTGCAAATAAACATTACCAAAACCTTACGATGGGCTCTTTGGAATTTTTAATGATAGGGCACTCAATCACACTGTTTCTAGTGGTATGGTCCACTTGAGATTTGGATCTGCATAATTTTTGGAACGTCATCCTAAAATCATCTGTAGAAACGGATGGACGTAGTGGATATACAAAATATCATCCATGTGGGCCAAACGGTAGGGGTAACACCCACTAAGCTGCTCCCAGGGTAACACCTAATTCGCGCCCCAGCAAACTACCCATCTGCGTGACCCATTGCTTTAGATCTCTTCCAAATACAACCATACATAACTTCTACTAACTCGTAGTCCAACTACAAAGACTAGAATATCAATATCATTTCAGCATCCAACAGTGTCACGCTCCTCGTTTTCAAGCAACCAATACAAATTTGTTTAACTATATGATTCACGATGCGAAGATATGCAACACTGTGAATTTCTAGATTGCACAAGTGGGGTCCATGGTTCGATGATACAGATGTTGGTCTGGCATCACCTGCCATGGATGGACCGGGCTCCAAAAATTACAGGATTTTATGATCCTATCCACAAATCTCCACCTTTTCAGTATAGCTGCATTCCTCTCCTCAGCCATCTATTTGCACGCCACACATCTGAAGCAATAGGATCGTCTGATCATAAAGTCTTCTCAGACATGGTCCATCCATGGCCAATGGTAATGGGTTTTTGAACCATGGGCCCCACTGAAAAATCTAGTGTACCCTGCATATACTCTGCTCGAGGATCCTATATTTCCTCCACAACAACGAACCAAACAAAGCAAGAAAAAGACGAAATTTTACCAGAAAAAATAACAAATTGATCTTTCTTCCAAAACAACAACAGTTCTTTTTTTTACCGACGTGGCAGTGACCCAGGCCCACTACAGGGAAATGACTGCAGCACCATCTCTGAAACAAAGAAATATCACTCTCAGGCAGCCGGTGTCAAACAGCTTATAGCATTTTCTTTCTTTTCATGTCGGGTTTTTTTTTTTTTTTTTTTTCCTGTTAGTCGTAGAATGTGAAATATGGGTGGTTTCCATGTCCATGCTCTTCAACCATTACCAGCACAATGAGTTAAAAATGATCAAGGGGGGGTAAAAAAAGCAAAGAAAAAAAGCAAAGAAATACAAACCCTCTCATTTACAGACCTCTTTTGAAGCTTTAATGCCAAAAGATGAGGCCCTGAAAACATAAGAGGTCCATCCAATCAAAGACAACGGGGGGAAATGATCCATTGACCATAAGCACAATAAGCATGGAGGCAGGCGTCAGTTGCGATCAATGATGAGGAATGCATTTGGTGCCTGCCCAATAACCCCACTCAGAGATCAGCTGATGATGCTCGGTAGACTAACGGAGGAAGAACCTGAAGACGTCACTCAATGAAATGATGCCTTCCACACGCTTACTGCCAGCCTCCACGATGACCAGACGCCGCACCCCTGAAACCCATAACATTGCAAGGCAGCGCTTGTGAGGATTACACAAGACATCCACTTTCATTGACAAATGAAAGCACATGCTAGCACCACATGTGCAAATGTGGCATGTAGCAGATCCTGGGCTCTCACTGGCCCATCATTTATACACCATGTCCCAAAAATCTGAAAATTTTGATCATCAGATTGTGCATGTGCATTAACAGAAATGGATGGGTAGAAAACATGGATCAATGGTTGATCTATGACATATGATTTTGGTGCACATGATGGCCAGAGTTGCATCTGACAGCACCTACATAGGCCTACCTGATGAATGGCCAGAAATTGTACACATGCAACCTTGGCACATATGGCAAGCCATCCTACTCTAGCCAGTATCCTTGGCAGGACTAAATCTCTTGCTGACAGATTTACCTGGATTTGCCAACCTTTCCATCACTTTCTGCAGAGAATCAGAAGGCAAGCACATCTGGCATCTCTGCCCGTTCAAAACGCCATAAGGAGAAACAGCATCCTGCCCAAGTTGCAGTGCCTGAATTTCGAGAGAAAAACTTAGGGAAGGTTAATATTGATTCAGTGCACCGCTATAATAATAAAGGTTAAGATCCAGAGAAGATGATCTGAATGTGGAAGTTTGATTCAACATCTAGTGTTGTAAGAATGATTTCTTGGTTGTCAAATGTCAATGGGCCAGGCCAATATTGTATTGCCAATGTCCCTACACTTTCCATTCCAAATTGTTGTGATCTGGGTTTATTATGGGTCTTTTTGCAATCCAGATCACTATTTTTACTAATAAATAATTATGGTTCTCTACTCTTAGTCTTGATTAAGCTCTAATTAAAATTTATATTTGGAATGTAAACATTTATGCTCATTAATGAAATAGCATGCAAATCTGCATAATAATATAATGTTATACATCGGAATCTGTGTACGTGTATCAATGCATACATGCACCTATATCGCACATAATTAGTATAAAAACTAGAGCGCACATCGTCCAAATTGTATCATTCATAAGTCGTACTATTCATCTCATGTCGTATGGGTGTACATTTCAAATTGTACACCCAAATCGCAAATCTTAAATAGTCATACAAATCTTATCGAATCATATGATAATCGTATCAAATCGTATTGAATCGTACGAATAGTATGTTAATAGTAGAATTTAATAGAATGATAATCGTAGAATTGAGTAAATAGGCCCAAAATTACATAAAATTCAAATTTTTTATTTTTATTCATTTTTTTCTTCTTCTTTTTTTCTTTTTTTCTTTTTATCCTTTTTTTTATATGTAAAACATGAAAAAAGCCCTCCTGTGCTTATTCATTTTTTCTTTCGTTTTACCCATTTTTTCTTCCTCTATTTTACCCCTTTTAACATTTTACACATGATATGCATACTGTATACATGTTCTCAATTATAATATCATGATATGAGATTACTTTTCATGGTGTATATTGATGGGAATGGATTGTTGATGAGTTTTTTTTTTTTTGTTTTTTTTTCAAATGTTTTCAAATTTTTTATGAAATCAGGAAAAATCTTATGATTTATGATACCATTTGTGATTCAATATGATTCGACCCCTATTACGATATCCAATATGATAACGATTTTCACAACAATGAGAGTGACCCACATGATAGCATAACATACCTCATACCCGTTCCCATATCACTTGGAGAGACCTGCAATCCAGGTAAATGGGCCGGGGCAAATCCACATTTTGAATAGGGTTGGTTTAACAGGTGCAACCCAACCAGTTTAAAGTCCCAGCCAAGATTTGAATAGGGCTGGTTCGATAAGTGCAGCACAGCTAGTTCAAAATACCAGCCTAAGGCAACCTCGGAATGGTCAGTTTACAGACCTAATTGCAACAACAACTAGAATAGAAGCAGGATGAACTAAAGATGTATTATATATAATGCTCACAAAGGATGTACAGTATGGCTCCAGTTATCAATTGGTACACATGGGGGCAATTGGGGGGCCATGATTCATTGATCCAAACAGTTGATAGCCCTTAAAGTCCATTCTGGTCTTGTAGAAACAAAAATTTCACAATTTTTTTCTTTGTTCTTTTTGTTTCTAGTCTTCTACTGAGGTTCTCTAATTCATTTACGAGTGAATGCGTTCATCGTCGTCTTCGTCATCATTGTCATCGTCATCGTCATCATAATTGTCATCATCGACGTCATCATCATCGACAAGAACAACATCTAAGCCGTATCCCAATTAATTGGGGTCAACTCCATGAATCCTTTTCCACCATTCCACTCAATAAAGGGCCAGACCTTCAGTTAGACCATAGGTCAAGAAGTCTGATCTTACATACCTCCATTCACGTACTTTTGGGCCTTCCCCATGCCCTTTTAGAGCCTTCAACTTGTACCCACTCATTCCTAACCAGCATAGTTCTGGGTCTCCATTGCACATGACCAAACCATCCAAGTCTACTGTTCCTCATCTTATTAACTGTTGGTGCAGCTCCTAATTCCCACAAATGCATTCATTTCTAATCCTTCCTCATCTTGCCACTCATCCATCTCAACATCCTCATTTCAGGCTACAATCATCTTATGAACATGCATTCCATAACTACCCAACATTCTCTCCCATAAAGAGTGAATGCATTCATACAAACTATTACTTCCTAAGATGATTATTGTGTGATTTTCAAAGTTTTGGCAATTGATTGTTTGTTAGTTTAAACTCGAATGTTCTCTTCCAATGTTCCTTTTTTTTTTTTTCTTTTTTTTCTTTTTTTTTTTTACATATTTTCATTGTTTTCTTTTATTTTATTTGTTTATCAATTTACTTATTTGTTTAAATTATTTATCCATGTACAGAACTGTCCCCATGCATAGATTTTTGCAGTTTGGCATTAACACTTTTCCACTTGGCACATGTGCCATGTGTCAGGTAGCACTGCTCCACACACCTGTTCATGGCCAGAAGTACAAACCTAGGATGCATGTGAGACATCTGAGCCATCCATTGGGTGAAGACCATAGTGTAGATGACCTGGCCCAAACATCACGCCAATCAACTCGCTAAGTGGACATGAACAAAAACTGCAAAAGATTTACAAAAAAATTCTGCCTGATGAGTAAACAGGCCTGGTCACCAGATTGATTTCTTGGATGTCACAAACACATGCCACGTTGGCATGTTTGTACATGTGGGGATGTGTGTAGGCCCCACAAAACTCACATTCACCAACATGGGAGTACTGAAGTCACACATCCACCCCACAAAAAACTCTTCCACCTACATAAACCATTTGTCAGTAACAGGTATGAACTATAAAAGTTGTAGCAGTTACCTGATGAATACTCATTTCATCAAGGTGGACCTGTGCATACACTCTGTCTTTTGCCAAAGCTGTGATATCACTACAAAAATAAAAATAGAAAATTGGATAAAAACATTGGCACGCCTTTTTTAATAGCAACAACAAAACATTCTCAATTGTTGAAACAAGGAGTAACCAATGACAAGCTATCAAGATTCAAAACACACACCTACAGCAAAATCAGAAGTAGCTGGAAAGAAAAAGATTACCTTCTAGAATAAATATCCAGTAATGAATCGTTGTCATCGACTATTGGCATTGAACTAACTTGTTCTGCAAATGCAATAAGTGCACTAGCATAAGCATAAAGTGTAATTTGATGGAAAACAAGACAATATGATCTGCCCAGATAAGCAGAGCTTGCAAAATAATGATTCAATTTCAAACTAACGACTTGATCACGTTATCAGTTTATATTTGAACTTAAGGAAAGAAAATATCTTGATTTTTCGCCTTTCAAGAAAAAAATATATATCCTGATCCTTTCCAAGTGAATTATATAAATATCACGTAATGCGATGTTAATGCATCAAAATGGACCTTTTTTTCAAAACAAAATTCATTTTTAAATCATGATTTTCCTGTTCCTCCGAACTATCTTTTTTTTTTTCATTAGAAAATAAAAATTACATCAACTTGCTCAAAGTAAGACATTCTCAGCTAAGTTGGTAACTAATGCTATGTTATCTTTATCCTCGTTTCATGTATCATCATAAAGGTCCATTGAAACAATGATAACTCACATGTTCTCAAGATTCTTAAATTAGCATAAAGATCCTAAATTTAATAAGAAACCAAAAAAGTTACCTTGGACTAACAACGAAAGGGCTGAACTCAGAGAAGCATTTGGTCTCAACATTGCTAATGGTCGTCCATTTGATTCTCCAATCTTTGGAACCCATGTACCCAGAGGAATTGCAGAAATTGGTTGCTGTAGAATGGGCAAAGAGCTAGAAGAATGTCTAAAATGCCTGCAAATACCTGGAAATTAGAAGGTACAGGTGTTAGTGACAGATCATATGGGTTAAATTAGCATACCAAGAATAAAGCTTACATTTGAGTATTCCTGACAGAGATGCAAGATGTAGCAGTTGAGGAAATGACCCATCCTGTGAAGAAGAATGGATAATTGGAACTGTAGAGACCCCATTTTGCAAAAAAATTAAAGCTACATCTTTCAAAGAATCAAAGGGACCCGCCTGTAAAACCCAAAAGGAGAATAAGATTTTGTAAAAGTTTTTGAGCTATTCATCGGGAGAGATTTTGTAAAGATTAAACAATCTATGAATATTACATTGAAAAAATTGAATGGAGATCCAAACATTTTCAATGAAGTTATCTGCAAGAGTGATTGAAGCAATACACATCCATCAAAACAATGGGCCTGTAGTCATGGAGAACAACCCTTTACCCCTCGTTGTGGGGCTTTGCATGGCAAGCTTATCAATGTAGACAACTTTGATCCCCAAAATAGCACATAACCATAAAGTGGTCGTGAAGATCATGGTACAAACCATGAAATAGAGTACTGGATCCAAGCAAGCCTCCAAAATTCAACTGAAAAGCCCATCTAGAGGAAGTTTTAGACCGGTTGGAACTTATGCAGTCCGAATATGAAGCATCAAACCACAATAGGAATCGGTCAATCATATGCCAATCAGCTAATCCGGTACAATCAATGAATACACCATCACCAATGAAGGAAGATACTATTCCTGAAATAGGAAGAGGAACAATTGTCTTTCAATTTGCTACAGGGAGAGAGACAGTTAGAAAGAAATAGCTGTTGTTTTTGAAATCGGGGAAAATCACCCTAAGAGCTATGCAAAATGGCTAAGGAGTTGCTTCTGGAATGGGCGGTTGCAGCAAAATTCATCAGGTTATATCAGTTTTATAGCTGCTGGAAAGAGTTGTAGCTGCGTGTCTCTAGTTCCCGTTTCTTTTTGTTTGTATTCTTTAGGCTTTTGCCTTTTCTCAATAAAATTGTCACTAATTAAAAATAAAAAAAAAAAAAAAACAATTGTCTTTCAATGGATGGGTAAGTGGACGAGTTTAAAATTCTTGGTGCAATGTCTTGTTCCAGCAGGTACAAATGACACGACTTCATCAATGATTCAAGGAAATTGGGGTTGACACTTGTGGGGTTAAAAATTGTTTTATCAGCCTAGGAATAAGGTGAGTGACGTGCACCAGACAGATTTTGAAGATTCCTTGTCAAATTTGATCCTTTCAGTGTGAAGGGGGAAAAACTCAATAGATAAATGTGCTATTAACAAGGTCTTTCTCCATTGGTAAGCTTGAGGTTCTCCTCCATTAATAAACTTTATAGAATGTGTTACTAATGAAATCAAGTCGTGACACAATCATTTTAAACCTATCCACTAAACAGCAATCAAGGTAAAGAAATGGCAAATTTCAGAGACTAATTTACACACTAGGAAGGCCAATCACAGAAAGCACCTACATGTATCAGACGCCTTTGAAATTGTCTAGCATGATCATCAAATTGTCTATTGAATTGTGACTTTCCCTCTTTCCAAGCTAATATTGTGTGTGTCTCCAGCTCTTCCTCTGTCAGATTTGACCCATGATTCCCAAGCTGCAATTTGAAGGGTTGCAGAGCATACCTAAAATGTAATCTTGCTTCTAAAAATATAAACTCCCGTATGAAATTGTGAGTAATAGGAGTTTGTATCAACAAATAGAAGAAAAAGATCCAAAATATATTTTCTATAAACTGAGAACAATACACACTTACATACGAAAAGCAAAATAAAGTAAACAGAAGCAAAATTTCCATATACCTCTCTCAAAATTAATATGAAGTCCAATGCACTCAGAACTCCAACAAACTGTCCCTTGTAGGAGTCCCAAAGAGGAGCCACAGGAATTCCCTGAAACAGCTTGATGTTAGAAAACATAGCTATCAAGAACAACTACATACTCAACATTTTTTTAAAGGATTTCTCAAGGTCTGGTATTCCCCTCTCCCTTTTAATAAAAATTTTGTTGCTATTAGAAAAATAAGAACTTTTGGAAAAATAAGGTGGCATGTTTAACACAAACAACAAAATGGAATGTATAACTATAATATAGAATCCAGCCTTCTCAGTTTAACCAAAAAAAAAAATGATGATCTAATCTAAGACAGCTCAATCAAAAGAAATTATCTGGACATATGGATGTTGATGAAGGATGTAAATAGTTAATCTTTGGGTTGCAGCAGGTAGACCTCAAGACAGGCCAGTTTGAGTGGAGTTGGTTCACACGGTATAGATCAGTTCATCTATTTTATGTTGCGCAAAATGAAATTATAGACTTTTAAGTTAGAGCTTGCCAAGACAGCTCTATTTGATTCAGACATGGATGTCAATTAAAGCAATGAAATGAAGTTGTGACTAATCAGAAATTATGGAGAAAGATGAAAAGTACTAAGAATATAAAGGACTTGGTAGGGTGGGTCAACCCAACCCAGTGACTGATGGAGTCCCAAACTGGGTCTTGGTTTGCAAACTATTCCTAGAAGATGAGAAAGGATGAGAATCTATTCTTCTTTTAGATTTCTTCTGAATACTGACACCCAGATAGTCTTCCCAGCCACCTGTTTGAATGAAACTGGTGTTTCCAAGCCACCTTTGTTAGTGAATAAATTATATAGCTCTTCGAACGAGTTACAAAGAGTGGTAGGGCTGCATCATCGATCCTCCTAGAATCTAACCTTTTTTTTTTTTTTTTTGAAGGGCATAAAGCAACCAGCCATCAACAGTGAGGCAAGGAAAGAATACAAAGAAAAGCAAAAAAAAAAAAAAAAAACACCGTGACACACAAAAGCACGATCGGCCCAGCGTGAAAAAAGAATAATTAACAGCTAGCAGTCCATTCTGAAACATCAATTTGTGCTTCCTCCACCACTGCCTTGAGCAATCTAGAAGTGTTACAGAAGCGTCTTCTGTTTCTCTCCCCAAATTATCCACCATGCAGCTGATAAAGAGAGGTGCCAAGCATCCTGGCCTTTTGACCCCCCTCCTCCCCCATGCCAAGCCCAAAGAAGACTCAAAACACAACCCAGTATAACCCAACTCAACCCAAAATCCGCAAGAAAGAAGTCCCACACTTTAGAAGAAAATGTGCAGGAAATGAATAAATGGTCAATAGACTTGGCATCTTGCTTGCATGAGCAGCACATATTCGGAATGGGCAGAGATCGCCTTGAAGATTATCTATTGTGAGGACTCTCTTCCTTCTGACCAACCAAGTGAACGCAGCAACCTTGGGCAGGGCTCCAAAGAACCAGAAGTGAAAGGCATGATCCCCATGACTTCCATTGTCTTCTTCTCGAAGGAGCTTATAGAAGGACTTGACCAAAAATCTGCCTGAACTATGCATGCACCAACATGATCACATCCTCCCCCACCGGAGGAACAACATGATTCAAGCAGCCCAAAAGGAATTCTAATATATGCCCTAGCAGCAACTCTGGATCTAATGTGTTATGAGGTGTTATATTCTTTAGAGATAGCTTTCCACACCACAGTACCCAGCCTCCCTCCTGCCTTGTTCATATATCTGCCATTGATCACCAAACCATATCTAGACACCACAAGTTGCTTAGCAAAGGAGTCTCACCATTGCCTACGCGCCACCACTAGTTCCCAGGTAGTGCTGACTTGATTTCTCTTATGGGTTTGATATCCAAACCTTCGTACTTGCATGGTTTGCAGACTTCAATCCAGGCCACAAGATGGAATTTATAGCAATCCTCACTGTTATTCCAGATGAATGCTTTCTGAATAGATTCAAGCTTAGAAATCACTCCTGTAGGAAACTGGAATAAGATAGCAGGTAGACAGGCATAATGGCTAATACCGCTTTGATTGGAGTTATCCTACCACCCAGATATAACCTTTCAAATATGTTTGGTCCTATGCAGCCCCTGCCAAAACTTGCTGCTTTTTGTTGGCTGGTAGGGTGTGAAAGGGTTTTTTAACTGTATATAATGTTCAAAAAAGGGATATGTTTTTGCCCAATGTTTGCTTGATGTGTGGTGCCAGCTCAGAATTGGTCAACCACCTCTTTATCCATTGGCCGTTTGCTTCCAAGGTGTGGGTTGAGGTGCCATCCAGATTAAATATTTGTTGGGTGATGCAGAGATTTACAGGTGAGCTGTTTATGGCCTGGCATGGTGTGGCAGTTGGGAAGATAAGAAGGATCTGTGGCAGCTTTGCTTGCTGCCTTCTCCTTGGTCAATGTGTGAGTGTGTGTGTGTGTGTGTGGTATTTTGTTTCTGAGGGGGTTGTTGTAGCTGTGGGCATTTTGTTTTTGGGGTCTTTTTTTGGCTTTTACTCTTGTATTCTTTGTTGCTTGTTGGTGCTTTTTTTATAATTCGTGTAATCCTTTAAAACACACACACACCAGGCTTCCTGGTAGGTTTCCCTGGGGCCACTTGCATCACCAGCAGATTAATTGGGAGGGGAGTTACAACTGATCGCCTCCGCAAGCATGATATTTTCAGAATCTGCCAGATTGATGCCAGATAAACCGCTCTCAGATATTTAGACCTTATGCTAGAGACCCTCCTCAAAGCACCTTAGAATCTCCCTGAAATCCTGGTCGCTGAGATTTCCCCAACTGAAACACCTTTGATAATTCCAGCATCCACAGCCTGCTCCAACATTATGCTCAAAGCTTTCCAAGACGGCGTGAATAGAAAAGGCAAAAGAGGATCTCCTTGACCCCCGAAGCTTATGAAAAAACCCATGGAGTGCCATTGATTATTAGTTATTACCAAGAACCAGGAAAATGACACACAAGGCCTTGTCCAAGCCCTCTGCACATTTGCGACTAAAACCCATCCTGCCTAGCAAGTTGTGCATAAACTGCCAGTTTACACAATTGAAAGCCTTCTCATGGTCTACCTTCAAGAGTCCTTTTCTATCTGAATTCTACAGAGCGTCCACTATCTCGTGAACCAGAAATGGGTTGTTAACAATGTTTCTGCCCAAAACGAATGCACTCTGATTTGGGAAGATGACACAATGTAGCACTTTTTGGATCCTTAAGGTCAGCACCTTCGCAAGGATTTTATATATACTGTTTCAGATTAAAGATTGAATATTAATCCTGTTTGATGCTCCTCGTCCATCGCCACAGGATTGTGCCTTCTGTTTCAGATGTTTGGATATGGAGGGGTGATAGCTTGGGTCAGTTCTCTGTCAAATCTTTCTACAAGATAATTGCGCATTGGCATCCCTCCGTTTCCCTGGATCCCATCTTTGTAGTGTGGAAAATTCATAGGTCCTCCCCATGTTTCTCATGGACAGTGAGCAAAAATAAAGTGCTCAAGATGGATAAATAAAAGGAAGATGTATATCATTGACAAATGCGCTTTGTGCCTAAGGAACACAAAATTAGTTGATCCATTACCCTTTTTCACAAGCCATTTGGTGGAAGTTTCTCTCCCTTCTTGAAGCTTCTTGGGTGATGCGGCGATCCGTGGGGATCTCTTGTAGAGTTGGTTTGAGGCAGAAAGTGGCTATCTTTTCTAGCAGTCCTATAGGCAATTTGGAATGAACACAATAATCGCATTTTCCGTGATAGTTCATGCAACCCAGAGGTGCTGTTCTTCAAAGAGAGACAATCAGTAATTGATTGGGCATTCTCATTCAAGGTCATTGGGTGCAATTCTAGGGCTTTTTGGTGTAATTCTTGGGGGTTTATCTTCGCAGTGTATTTGGGATGATGCCTGGTCATCCTTTCTTTTTTGTCTGAATAAAAGTGCATTATCCTTCAAAACAGAAAAAAGAAAAGAAAAAAGGATTTTATATAGACTGGAATAAATTCTTTTTGTGACTGATCCAAGAAAAAGAAAAACAGCAACCAGAACTAAAGAAGTCACTGAGAGTAAGATATAAAATATCCCAATTTTCTTTCCTTTCTTTTCTTTTTGAACTATTAACAGTTGTCCTTAACATGTGTCTCATGTGCTTGACGAGTGCCAAATTAGTCGATCGTCTTTTTGTTCACTGCCCGTTTGCGCGGTAGTTGTGGTATGGCCTTCAGGAGCTTCAATATGTCTTGGTTGATGCCGGTCTCAGTCAAGGATCTATTTATGACCTAGCATGGAGTGGGGCTTGGGAAGCAAGCAAGGGTTGTCTGGAGGCTGAGCCTGCTATCTGTCCTTTGGGCACTATGGGGGGAAAAGGAATGGAAGTTGCTTTCAGAATGAGAGCACTGCAGTAGATTGGGTTTCTGGTTGGGTGATGTCACATGTTGTGGATTAGGCTTCTTGTATAGATGCTTTGAAGGATTTTAGTTTTTCTTTTCTTGGGTGTAGCTTTTGCACCATCTCTGCGCTTTCTTTTCAGTAAAATTACTGGTTTTTTTAGATAAAGATAATTTTAAAAGAGCACCAAATGCACGCAAAAGTTACAAGGAGCACCCCAAAGGAGGCTAAAAGAATCAATCTACAACGAAATTTAGATTAGAAGCCCAATCTTTTACATCCACCTTGGCCCTCTCAACCATCCTAGACAACATCCCGCTCTTATCCCTGAGGCGCTGGTTGTTTCATTTGCACAAAATGAACCATAGGCACGCTAACAAGGAAAGCCTCTACATTGCCCTCCTCCAATAAAATTACCGCTACATTTCCAAAAAAAAATTGTTCATAGTTGACTACCCATCTTCCTACTTCCACCAGAGACTTCAAGGAGGACAGTAAGAATACATAAGATGAGAAAAGCAATGATTATCATCTGGTGTCAGTAATTAGGTTTATATATACACACAAGCACACACACATGCAAGCACACGCGCACAGACACATGTTTGCACACGCAGAGACAAAAACATATTTGGCGATTGATCTACAGAAAAAGAATAACTCTATCATGACGATAACCATTTGTCAAGAGATAGAACCACCACAATACAAGCAACAATGAATGCTTTCCTCAGTGTTACTATATTTGGTGCTTCCAGCCCATTTTCTGCTATTCTGACCATGGGAATTTATCATAGAAATAGATAGTCAAGATGACCAAACAAGGGAAACAGTACGAAGTAAATAATAGTGAAAGACGTGAAGATTAAACAAAAAAGCTTTTAGTTGATTATGACCATATTATAGTCAAAGAATAGCATTCTTTTATAAGTGAATGGACAAAGATAATACCTGCTCATATAGGATATGGAAAGCTTGTTTTACAGGTAAATTAACATCCAAAGCAATAACCTGAATATTTGAATGCATTTGAATCAGATGGTAGTGGAGCATCACCCTTGGAAAGTGCATATAATCAGATAAATCACAAAATAGGCATCTTGTAAAGGAGGGGGACGCATTTCAAACCTTGCCTGACTCAGGAAGCAACTCATAAGCTGTATGAGACAATAAAAAAACAGATATCCTATGGCGAGAGATCTCTATATCAGCCTCTGAGATTCTTGGCACTGCCTCCTGCAGGGTACCATCTGACAATGTCACCTGTTTCGTATAGCAGGAATAACAATACACAAAATATTAAAAGAATTCTGCAGATAAGATTTAAAGTGCACCTGAACCGCTATTATAGCTCATAAAGGGAAGGAAAAACTTCTTGTTTAATGTGAATGAAGTTCCTATGAAATGCGACGAGACATACCTTGTGAACTTGATAGATTTAGATTCATTTATGCAACATTGCCTATTTGTGTTGGGACACTTTAAATTTTTGGCTGATTAATGATATTCCACCAATTCTGGAACACAAATGAATTTTCACAAATTATGACCCATGGTATCTGGGACAATATTTCAGGTTCATGAGTCGTATTTCGTTCTCAATAAGGTATCGCTGATTTATTTATTTTTATTTTTTTGAAAGAAAGAAATTTCATTAAAGAGAAAAGAAAGCTACAAAAGAAAAAGAAACAACTGAACCGCTGAGATAGCGATCCAGCTAAGCACCTAGAAAAATACAATTACAGCCCTTAAGGTAATCAACATTGGTGGCCCACTCTGTAACTAGAAGCCTCACCCTCTGAGATGTAGCCTCCGCCGAATTACTCACACCACGAAAACATCTATTGTTCCTTTCTTCCCACACTGACCACAAAACAGCTAGCAAGGACATTCTCCATAAGCCGGTCTTTTGCTTTCCCAGATTAGCTCCGTGCCAAGCTTTAAGGAGATCACCCGCTGATGAAGGAGAGGCCCAAACTGTTTCGAACCTCGACAAAATATCTGACCAAATCCGACTAACGAAATTGCAGTGGACGGAAAGACGATCTACTGATTTCTCACATTCCATGAAACAAAGGCATACATTGGGGATAATCATTCCCCTTTTGCGCAAGTTATCTACCATTAAATTCTTCTTGCCTACCAGCCAACCAAAGACTGCGATCTTGGGAGGGGCATTGTACCTCCACACTTTATCAGTCGCTGTCTCTTCTCTTGACCAAGGGTCCTTGCTAAGGAAATCGTAAAATGACTTAACCGAGAATATACTAGACTTGTGGTGCTTCCAGACTAAGATGTCCAAAGAATTTGGATCCGGTTGACAAAGATGAATCCGATTGAAAAGGGCCACAAATTCTTCCACCTCCTCATCCCGAAGATCTCTCCTGCACGGAGGATCCCACACAAACTCTCCCCCCAACAAAGAGAAGCAATTGGCTACGGCAATCGACAGATTTGGAGCGAGACGGTAAATTCGAGGAAATGCATCTTTCAGTGGAGCCTTCTCCCACCCATGTATCTTCCCAAAAATGGGTGCTCCCACCATTTCCAATCGAAAAACCAACTCCTTTCAAAACTTCCGATTTGATGGATAATACGCCTTTCCAAAGAGCGGAGGATCTATAAATGGTAGAATCTCTAGTCCACCATATCGCTGATTTTATTTAGTCATCTTTTTGTGTAATTCTGGATCAATTTAAAATAAGCGTTTATGTGTTTCTATTTTTTAATAAATTCAAAATTACTGCAAATTATGCCAAAAACCATTATTCTGCCTCTATTCCTTGTTTTGATCGTCCTGCGGGTTCTACAACAAGGATGTAAAATAACTTTTTTAATGGGTAACGAGGATATGTAATATCATTTTCCTCCACCAAACAAATTCGAACAAGGGCTGTCAATGAGTACCCAAATCTGCTCCAATTTACCTGACATGCGTCCAGATTTCTGGCCCGATTTGATAATAGGATCCGATTCAGATTCTACTAGAAACCAGAACTGGTTAGGTACCCAGATGTATGATTTTTTTAGTTCTATCTTTCATTTAGTTACTAAGAACCTCACAAAAGGTATCTTCCTGGTAAGGATCCAAATCCAGATCCAGATGTGCACCTGAACCTGATTCTAGGCCCTGATTTTGGATCCAAAACCCTATTTTGAATCCTAATTCATGTTCAAACTGAACCCAACATTGCCTGATGGGGTACCCAAATGGATCCAGTACAATCATGAAATGGCAGTCTACACACCACAGTTACAGATGCGTATTAGTTCGTAACCAAATTATGGTAACGAATCCATCCAACTCAATAGATAAATGGCAGGAAAATCATTCGTCAAGCATCTTCAGCATCAATAACCAAACCATGCTTTGCCTGGGAAGCAAAAGGTAGGCTGTTTTCACATGAGAACAAATATCCCAAAGTACCTATGACACAGTGCAGACAAAAATGGTACACAAGCAAGACAAGGCCTAGGTAACTAACCAGTCAAAGATGCGAAAGTCATAAAACAAATCAAAGCCTTCATCACATTCCATGCGAATACAAGGAACTTACCACACGCTGAAAGGCATAATTGTCGACATCCATGTGTGATCTGGAGCCAGGTGTCTCTGTACTCAAAATTGCAGGAATCGGATCAGTGGCTAGCAGGATGGTGTTCACTATCCCATAGTTCCCAGTCACATAAGGTTGGCGTTCATCATGCCGCCATTCCCCATCAACATAAAATTTGTACTGTACAATGGGAAACACACATGTAAGTTGTGAGAATTACACAAACAAAGTAAGAGAAAGGTAGGAAGCGTGCTTCAACAACCAACCGAAAAAAAAGTTGTTGCTGTATGTAGTTGCCCTTAAACTGGGGGGCCTGAGCACAAGCTACCCAAACATCCAATATCATAAGGTTGGCCCATGTTTACATGGCAAATAAAGTCAGGTTGCAAAATGCCCCCTCTTTTTCAGCAGATCTCTGTACAACTTCCCAGTATGGTAAATAGTCCTCAATTTTAGCACTTACATCAATGCAAATAGAAATTGTTCTCTAATTAAGTATATCATAAGCAATCACCACCAACATATAACATAAAATCAACAACCTTAATCTTTTGAATTACAATAGCTTCAAGAAAGTAGATTTGGAAAAGGAAAAAAGGGCAGTAACTGTGCATCAAATAGGAAAATCACAACAAAAAGCAGAAGAACAAGCTCAATAAGCTCACCTGATGAAACCCAGGTGTTAAGCTGCATATAGCCTGGAATACAGTAGGGCAGCCCTCCACTGGTGACATTGGCAGATGTTCAGTCCACCTAAGTAGGAAAAAAAAAAAAAAAAGATCCAACATAGACATGTACAGTATCATTGCTAGAAAATGGACACTAATAGTCTAACCAAAACATCTTTGTAATATATCCATTTCTATTGAGTGAGAAAAAGAACACCTTGCATAAGCTGCACCACTGCTAAGAATACCTTATGTTTTTCTTGATTCTTCTGTTCTCTTTTGTATATAAGAAAGGATAATAGAAAAATAGGGAAAAATTATAATTGAAGCTTAATTATGTAATCAAGCCTAGAGAACTTAATTGTTTGGAAAATTCCCTTTCCGGGTAAGCAAAATAGTTAGGGCCTGTTTGGTCACCACCAAAGTTATGTTCAAATGGAACTTTTTGAACACATCTATCCACCTAAGACCTGTTTGAATAGGTTTGTATTGGTGAACAATTTTGTTATACTGACTGTCCTTTGTCAAACATCTTGCCTTGACAAGCATGTGTAGCTATCTTACACATTAGGCACATTCGGGACACACTTGTAGATGAATGCTAGCACATGTGGCACATGTGGGTTGCTTGAGAATCCAAGCTGGCACATGCTGGTCTCTTGAACATGTAGGGTGGCATGTGGCATATGTGGCATATGTGGCACATGTGGGGTACTTAAAGGTCAAATGTGGCACATAGAGTGCTTAAAGATTCATGGTCTCACTTGTGGCACATTCACAAGTGTGGCTCGTGTGGCACAAGTAGCATGCATTTATACGAAAGATGGCTACTCGGTCATTTGTGTATTTTATAGAAAATGGGCTAAAACCAATTTTGTGTCCGGATTGCCTTGTTGACATTAAAGGCTAGTTTTTTGAACAACCATGTCTTTGATTTTATTGGAATTAGTGCCACCATCCAAATAATAGTTGCAGACAAACCATGGACATGTGCCCCATCCAAACGAGGTTGTTGAATGCAATTTTTTCAGTAACCAAGCGGCTCCTTAGGCTATAAAGTGCATTGTTGGACATGATTGTGTTAGCAAGTTGTGTTTAATAAATATGTAATAGAGGCTTCACTACTAGTCCTCGTAGACCAGGTTGCCATAAGCCTAGGTCAGGTTGAGCAAATGACAAATGTTGAATAGCAATCTTCAGTTCAAAAATCGAGCATGGCACCTATCCATGCCCAAGATTACCACCCCTACTTCCAGCCAATTACTTGAGTATGTCCTTCCACTTTTCATCCAATGGCGGCATGTGAGCAATATTGTAATCATAAAAATTAAAAAAAAATTAAAAAAAAAATTTAAATGGTGGGTTCCATGCTATTTTGTATAGAAGACTACTAGAGCATGTCTCTTCATGTATATGAGTGACAACTAACCCTCCAGGACCCAACTTTCCTTGCTGGATCTTTGGGGCGAGCATATAATAGTTGGCTTCGGGTTCAATACTATGGGGTTTGTGCTGGCATGTAAGTGGGGACAATGTGAGCCTCTGCATTGCCAATTCCAATAACTGGCAAAAGAGGAAGGTTGATGTCTAGTGGGTAGCAATCGTAAAAACTTCCACCAGGCCATTTAAAACCAGCCCTAAATTAACTATTCTTTACATAAAATTATGTCTTAATTACATGTGTATATTTAATTCGATTCCATGACAAAACATAAAATTTTAATGCATGATACTATTTTAAGGTTAAAAGATGGTAATAAAATGGTGAAAATGGAATTCCTGATACATTGCATTACATTTTCCATACATTGGCAATCTTTTTGTGCTACTCTAATCACAGTGCTTCACTTCTCCCATCACTCAATTTAAGCAAGATCTTCAAAGAAAGAAAAAACAGAGAGTGATAACAGCTTCACAAAGCTAGCAGTCTAAGGCTGTGTCACATGGATTGAATTGTGAAATGGCAAAAGCTAATGATGTTTCCTAGGATTCATAATGAAGATGTAGCCCTCAATTGCAATCACATTTCTTTCAAGACCCACTTGAAGGTAAGGGGTCGTTTGGGAGCATGTAATCAGTATGAATTGGTGGTAATTGGTGCATTTCGGAGAGTGTATTTGATGTGAATTGGAATCCAATTCACATCAAATACACCAAAAGGGGGTGTTTTGAAATCACAGCAAAAGCATGTGAATCCATTCACATGGATTCTGATTACCACCGATTTGCAAGTCAAGGTCATCTCTCACTCTCTCTCAACCAATGCATTCAAAATATAGGCCGTCAAACATCCAATGGATTCCGATTATAGGCTGCCAAACACAACTCGTGATTCCAATTCACATGGATTGCATGATAATTGCCAATGCATCTCAAATACATGCTCCCAAACGACCCCTAAGAAAATTGCAATATGAATCATAGACCTTCAATACGAAGACTAAGGAACTAAATTGCAATTTTTTTTCAGTTGCAATTTGGTTATTTTCACTTTGCTAGACTACTATAGCAAATCAATCCATTAACAAAACCAAATGCACTGTAAAGTGTCAGCATTATGCTTATGCCAGAGTACATATAACACTCATTCCATCACCCAAAAAAAAAAAAACCCCAAATAAATAAATCCAACAATAAAAGAATTTCTCCATTACATGCAAACACAAACACATGAATCCAACAATAAAAGAAGCATACCCATAATGTCAATAGAATCAAATAAAAAAAAAAGAACCTTTTCGTCAAAATATCAAACAAAAATAGGACAAAGAAAGTCAACTAATTACAATTCTAACCTTGTGAATGATCCGGTGAGAAACACCCTCCTGCCACCATAAGGCCACACGAAGCGCGTCGGAACCAGTACTACAGTGCCCACACCTCCACTATTTTCCGGCGGGGCCGACTCTGTCCGTGGAGCAAACATTTGCTAAGAATCCCCCAAACCTCCACAACGATCACGGCCGCCCAATTCGGACAATCATCTCAGAATCCGACGCGCAGCATCGAATTACCAAAGAAAAAAAAAACAATTTTAGATTTCCTTACAACAGGGATCCTCCACGGAGGACCCCTCAATGATCACACATTCCCAGCCAGCAGATCTGAACCGTCCGCCGTGAAAAATCGACGGTTGCCTTTCTTCAAGGCCTGATACGGGATGTCCTGGGGAAGAAGGGTTAGTGGCAGAAACCCTAACCCTAGCAAAAGAGAGCGATGGTTTTAGAAAAACAAAATGAGGTGAAATCTTACTGGATGTTGGGCATTGGTGGATCGGAGAGAGAGATAGAAAATGGAAATAGGAAATAAGAAGGAATTTTTTTATTATTTTATTATTATTATTATTATTATTATTAGAGAGAGAGAGAGAGTGGGGCTGGGAACGGGCAGCGGGTAACGTGGGGAGATTGGGGGTAATGATGAGAACGTACGGTGGATATTGGGTTTGGAAGAGAGACAGGAAGTGGGGCCCAAGGAATCACGGGAGAAGCTAGGCTGACCGGGATTCCCGGTCAGGTGGCGGGTGTTACTACCTTCCTTTCCGGTGCTGCGGGAAAAAGGACGAGAGAGATGCCTTTGAGAACTGAGAAGTGATTGAGCAAAGGCAAACGTGTGAACTTTCATATACAACCCCGTCTTTTCCAATAAATTTTCATGTATGTAAGTAACCCAAGCCGTACAAAATATGGATCTTACCATGAGGATTGCATTTTATTAAAAAATAGGCCGATCTGTCCAATATTTGGGCCACACCTTTACTCTAATTTTTTACCATCGGCTTTCCATCAGTATCGATATTTACATAATCTTAACGGTCTGATTTTCAATTTAAGTCATTTTCATCATATTTTTCAATTTTTAACGGACCAGATTTAAAACAAAAGATAAATTAATGGAAAAGAGTGGAATGTACGGAGGGCTTACATACAGCGACTGTTTTCGAACATTTCTCGGGACGTTTAGCAGTTGCAAATCAAAGAACGGAGTAAATTATAAGTTCATACACAGGATTCCATACACTCGACTGGGGCCATTATTCGAGACTGTCTATTTATTGGGCCCCACCTTCTATGGTGGATGCTTCGGACTACTATCAGATCCGAATATGCTAACCCTTGGATCCTAGGCCCGCAAAAGATGTGTTTAAACTTTAAAATGTCTCAAATCAACGGTCTATATTCAATCTCAAATAAGGCAGAGATTGAAGGGCCAGGATATTTTCATACTAGAGTTTCTTGATGAATCCCTCATCGTGGGCGGGCCCCACACATCTACGGCCTGGATTACCCAAATGTACACAACCAGTGTATCAGCAAACAGTTGGTTTTGCTATTGAATTTGAGTAGGAACCAATGATTCCAGGATGGAAAGGTACTCAGTGGAGTACGAAAAAGTGTATAAATGTATGCAGCCACTGTATGTATGGTATATGTTTATCTCAATCTAGACCGTCCAAATCATTCTAAGGACTGTAGATAGGCCATTAAACACAAATCACACCAAAAGACTGCCGAGTTTTTTGAACGGTTAGGATGGAATTACTTGCTTGTCTTAAATCAACAAAGAGATGTCCAGTAATCAGAGGTTAAGATCGTCCAATCAATTTAACTATGGGCCAATGACCTATCTCTAGTGGGCCGAGCGAATTCTGTGGTTCTTATGTACGCAATGTGCCACGTATGCAAATGTATGTAGCCAGTCATTCTTGCTTTAGGTAGTTATTTAATACTCTGGCAGGGTATGATGCTTGATGTGCAGGCAAGCTGAATTGTATACTTGGAATGCAGTAACTCAAATTAAAACCTACCAAATTGTTGAAACAAATTTCTACAGATCATAGTTTCATAATAATATTTTTTAAGTAATCTTGTTTAGTGAGATAGAACCATTGGATTTTTTCCATTTCTAAACATCTAATAAATCTCCACCGTCGGATAGTCAGATGATAAAGTAAGTGTAATTGCTGGGTTATAATACATCTAAACTGGTAATCATAATTTGGACGGTTTATTTTGAATAACTTGTATTCCACTCTATGTAATTTCTAAGTGCCTGCGTATCGTCCATCACAGTCTGCCAGAGTATCAAGGTTTTTCACTTTTGCTTTTACTACCTGATTGGCGAAATTACAAGAAATGCCGCTGCTGCAAGTCTGCAACGTTGTGCGTTCATCACAAGACCGGAGTACAAGTGGCATACATGCAAACCAATCCAGACCTTCCAAACTGTGGGCCCTGAATATAGATGAGTTATAAATCAAAGTTCATTGTAAGCCAGCTATCTTAACCATAAATTTTTTTTTTCCATTAAATTCGGACCACTTATCATATCTTCTTTAACGTCCAGAGAAAGACCATTATTTGAGCGGTTACAGTAATTAAATCAACCCATTTTTTCGAGATTTGCTCGAAACACGGTGTGGCCCATTATATTAATGGCCCTGATGGCGTGGAAATGAGGTAGATGTATGTTGAATGAGTTGTGGAGACGTGTGCTTGCAGGTTACAGACTCGCCCTTTTACATTGGTTGGTGGTTGGTACGTGCGTGGAACAATAGTTTTGACAATGGGAGCAGCGGATCTACAACGGCCTCCGATTTGAGCGGCTGATCTAGGTCTTGATCTGATGGGTCCTACGCAGGATAGATCTTGCCATGAATGTCTCCCTGATTGGACAATCTTGGCCCTTGAACAACAACCCAAGGGTAAGTAGAACAGGCTTGGATTAGTTAGACGCACTAGGAGACGGACAAGTACATGGCGCGTAGTCATTGGCTAATGCAGTGGCCTCATGCCTTGAGTTTAACGTAGAGTTGTCAACCAATCACATCCCACCAATATTAAGGTGCAAGTCCGCTACATCAACTAATGGGGATGCACTATGTACCTGTCCATTTCCTCATACGTCTTGCTGAGGTAATACTTAATTCGAGCCCCGTGGCAAATTGGTTATTACCCTTCTGAGACCTAGCTAGAGACAGGCGCTCTTGTCAGGAGCTTGTTAGGCCCACCATAATAAATATTTTTTATCACATTATTCATCCATTTTGAAAGATCATTTTAAGCCACGGTCTCAAAAAATGCAAATTAAAGACTTAGTTGAACCACATCATTAGGAAACAGTGCAGATTGAAAGCTTACTGCACAAAAGTTTTGAATCAAGCTGATATTTATGTTTTCCCATCGTACTGGTCTACGTAACCTTATGAACAGGTTGTATGGAAAATAAACATCATAGTAGGCCTAGGAAATCTTCAGTGATAGGAATTGAACCTCCACTGCTTCTTGTGGTGTGGGCCACTTGAGCCTTCAATCCACCTCTCTTTTGGTCTCATGCCCTAAAATGATATGTAAATATGGATAAACGGTGTGGATAAAACATATACATCAAAGTGGGCCCGACAGATCCAACACGAGCGTCCATCTCTAGCTAGATTCTGGTGGGGGTAGTAACCAATCAGCACCACAGTCCACGTCCAATAGAAAAGGGGAGAAATTGGGCGGCTAGGATCTTCCAGTTAGGGAGATTTTGGAGTGTGGTCCATCCACGGTCTGAACATTGGAAGCACGGGTCCCACTTTTCAGCATACAAAGCCTGTTTCCTATGCTTTCAAGTGTGTTCAAATTAGAGGTTTGGTCCGTTTGGATAACCTTGCACGTGCATCCCACATTCCAAACTTACATGCACGTGCGAATGGGGGCGCATGCACGAATAGATGTGCCAATTCTTAGCCGTTGGATTTGAGGGAAAAGATGGACCATTAAAAGGGAGCGCCCAAATACAGCGCCAGGATTGTCCAACAGGGAACTTTTGGGCCTGTCTTTTCAGTGGCTCGGATCTGGTACACGTGGGCCCCATTCACACGTTTGGTACATAAGGTTATCATTCCATTGGACTGATGTACGTGGAAGGCAACTTGTTTGGTGGATGGGGCCCACCTACTCCAATAAGGACCCACGCCATACGCCAGCAGAACCACTATTGGAGCCAAGGCCACCATCCAAGTTGGACGAATCTAACCACCCCTGAAAATGGACGGACACTGTTTTTATTAACCATGGAAGTTTGGGGGACCAGCTAATTGAGTCGTCCAAATCCGACATATTATTTCAACGGAAAAGGACGGTAGCACACTACCCATCAAATTAGCTGGTCCAGGTTCTGATTGGTCGAAACCGGTGGACCCCACACGTTCATCATTTCATTAATGCCTTTCTAATTGCAAAAGGTAACCAGTCTGGTTTGGTTGGGTCCTACCCTCACCAGGACCTAGCAAAAGAGGGGCTCTGTGGTGCCACCGTGATATGTGTTTTATCTAAGTCCGTACATCTATTTTGAAAGATCATTTTAGGTCATGGTCCCAAAAAATGAGGCAGATCTAAAAGCTATAGTAGACTATACCACAGGAAGAAGTGGTGACAATGACCTACCGTTGAAACCTTCTTAGTGCCTGTAGTGATGTTTAGTTTCCATCCAATCTGCTCGTAAGGTCATATAGACCGGGATGAATGAAAAACATAAATATCAGCGACAAAAATCCAATCCCCACTGTTTCCTGTGGTTTGGGGCACTTGTCCATTCGATGTGAATCTGGATCCTCTGCTCATACCCAAGCAGAGAAATCTTACTTTTCGCCACTCTAATTGGTCCAGCTCATCTGGACTGTGTCAGATCCGACCAATCAGAGAGGGAGCAGCAGAGGTTCTCTGCTCAGTATGCATAGAGGATCGGGATTCATTCGATATACCTCATTTTTAGCTCATCATTTAAAATGAATTTTCAAAAGGGATGGACGGCAAGGATAAAACACATACATCACGGTGGGCCCCACAGAGCACCTAACAGGACCGCCGGGCTCTAGCTAGGTCCTGGTGGGGGTAGTACCCAACCCCGCCCGGTTGGTCCCAGCTCTATTCGCATGGATTGTGGGACCCACCATTTTTTCGGTTGGAAGCCCAGGTGTAGGGTCCCAATCCCACCGTTCATTTTTGTTGTGCATATGACGATGATGGTCTATCCGAAAGTTAAAAGGGATAGGTCATGCAGTGGTCCACCTGAGAATATTTTGGAGATGAGGATTGCCTGTGTCCCCTGCCAACAGGAATTTTCTAGATGTGGAAGCTATGTGGGGCCACCTCAATGTCAGTGAGAAATCTCCTCCATCCATCAGTTTCGCAAGGTCACAGCATGAGACAAGCACTACAGGGAACAGTGGGGACTAATCGTCAATCATTAAAATCTTCGTGGGGAAATCTTCGTGGGGCAGCAAAAGTTTTGAGCAGGCTAATATTTAATTTTTCACTTGATGACATTGCAAATAAACTTATGAATGGTTTAATACATCATAATAGGCTCCACAAAGGTTTTAATGGTGGGCGTTCAATCTCCACCGTTTCTTGTGGTGTGATCCACCTGAGTATTGGATCTGCCTCACTTTGGGCTGTGTAGACACCCCACCTTTACAAAGCATGTGAACCACTTGCCGACTTTGATTTAACAGGAACCGGTTTTGCTGTATGGTAAAATACATGTACCCAAGGCGATGAACGGACCGGATTGGCTGATGGACTCCACATGTAGCTGTAGGAGCATGTGTGGCATGTGCACACAGAACGACACAAACTACCCAAAAATACACACACAAAAAAACGAAAACAAGAAAAAAAAACAAGGAAAAAAAAAAAGAGGAAAAGGAAAAAGAAAAAGGAAAAATGTATCAACGGCTACCATATGGCATGGAAACGGCCACAAGGTGGCCGTCTGCGGGCACCCACCATGCATTCCCTGCAACGCAGCTGCCTATACATCTCACACATAGCACGAGACTTGCCGACATACTTCATAATCAATCTGGCCTTTCGATCTATGTGAACGTCATCTGTGAAATTATATCGGTAGTCTAACACGACACCTTCGTATATGCAAAAACTTAAAGAGCAACTACTATTATGGCTAAGTCCTATGAGGGGAGGGGTGATTAGGACATTTTGAAATTCTTTTCGCCTACTTACACAATTTAATAAATTAAACTAAGTAAGCAAGAACACTTCGACTTCCAAGCCTAAGTGGGTTCAATCACGAGACCAGCATATTGTTTAAGCAATAAGCAACCTAGTCTAAGTATGCATAGATATTCAAATGATTAAACAAATCAAGCTCATAATATATGCAACCTATGTAGACTTATATATGAGAATGGATCAATGAGCTCAAGTCTACACAACTAGTGAAAGTACATTTTGTGTGTAGATGTGTCTATCTAGTGTCTAGCATACATTCCTATCAAGCATTCATAATTAACAATAAAACATATAATGATAAGATAACAATGTGCTCAAATCAATCACAAACACAAGTATGTATAGTTGTTCGACTTTGGGTCTACTTCCACTCCCGGTTCAAGTACTCAACCCCATTAAGCACACCGGCATTCACTATCGGAGGTTTTAATGAGGTTCACCTCTCAACCTTTACATGGAGGTTTTACCGGTTCACCTCTCAACCATAAACAGAGTTTTGGACAAGGCTAACTCTCAACCCAAACGCACGTTCACTCTCGTGTCAGAGGCTCCCCCTTGGAGTCTTTGTTTAGGCCCGACAAATGAGCCAAAGAGTATCAAACAGCCCCTAATCTTTAGGCCGACAAACAAGCCAAGGAGCGGCCAACATCCCTAATGTTTTAGGCTCAACAAACAAGCCAAGGATCAGCAAACGACCCTAGTTCGAGTTGGACAAACAAACTCTACACTCAACTTCCACAGGAAATTGAGTGGATTGACTCTCAATAAAGACAACATTACTTATTGGATGAGCCCCTTATTCAGCGCCGCTTTAGATTGTTTGATCTCCGCTCTCTTGTGCTTCAATCAGCTTCTTTTGCTCCCCCGATCGTGTTGCCACTGCGTCGCCAATGACTCAACTACACCTGATCAATCACCTTGCTTGTGATGCCTTTGAATTGCCCAAGGTAATAGGAGAGTAGATTTGAGAACTCTACAACTAATAGGAATGGGTTGCCTAGAGTTACTCACCTACAACAATCTCATCTTAGAGCTTTGGATAAAGATATGACTATGAAGGAAGATCCAAACTCTAGAGATCAAGAGGGATTGAAGGTCATCTTCTATATAAGCTTGGAATACACCATTCTTGTGTGAAATCACAAGGAAGATGCCTTGCAATGGTTAGAGATTAAGCCTCTAATGATCTCCAACAATGGTGACTTCAATCCTCTCAAAATTTCTCTACTTTTCCCTAAAAACGAGCCAAGTCTTTAAATACACAAAGCCCTAACGGCAATAAAACGGCTCTATTCGACCAGTCGGAGAGGGTCCTTAATCGATCGGGCCACTGGTCATAATACATTGCCTGGACAAGATTAGTTGTTATCTCACATTGACAAGTCGCCGACCGCTCGAGCGACAGGTCGTATTCAGCCCATGGATAATTTTATTTCCAATGAAGCTCGTTGTCCAATTTAAGCCATCTACCGACCGGTCTGAGCATGAAAACTGCATTTTGTCAGTTGTGTTTTGCAGCAGTTCATACAACCACTTGGCGATTGAATTGGTGATCTTTTGAGACACCTAGGGCTAATCTAAGATGACTAAGGGTATTCCAATGGTTATGATCAGCTAGAGGTTATGGTTTTGGTTAGGTTCAAGGTTAAGGCACACCAAGGCATCTCTTTACCCGTTTCTTCTTCCTTGATGCAGTTGGTCCGTCTTGAGTCTTCGGTGTTCGTTTTCATTAAGCTCACCCGACACTAGACTCACTGACCTAAGTGATTGACAAACAAGGTGCACTAGTATGCCACAGAAAAGTGCACTAACAATCTCCCAATTTGTCAATTACTTACAAAAACCTAACTTCCCAAAACAAAATACATGTACAAAAGATTATATTGATATGAAATAAATATAGGACTCTTGACATGTTTAACTAAGCAACTCCTCTTCAGTATGCTCCCCATAACCTGTCAATCCTTGCATCACAAAACATAGTAAACTAGCTTTGGTGGGACTATATCTCTCTCCCCCTTTTTGTCAGCAATTGACAAAGTATTCTCTCCCCCTTAATGATATATCAATTAAGGTTAAGGTAAGAGTAGATAATATGTCGCAGTTATAAGTATAAGTACATGTTAACAAGGAGAGTATATGGCGCGTGAACTTTAAAACATGGAGCATGCTAAGGAACATGATTAACTAGAAAATGTAATTATCTAAGCATAGTTAATCATACATAATTGGTCAAATATATGCATTTGCAATAAAAGCACAAGGGCTTATAGCCCAATCAACCAACCTCCCCTCATGGTATATCAAGACCAATCCTAAGCAAAGATTAGTGTTGAGCTCTTAATTGTGCATATTCTAATCCCAATTCATCACTCATTATGCAAGGTTTTCATGATTTGTAGACTAATCTAATTCATGGATATATTATTGTAGGAATGAGAGAGAGGAATCATCAAAGAGAGACTTAAAGACACTATTTAGAAGCAGAGAAGATCAAAAGACCAAGGGTCGAAGGACGAAAGAAAGAAGTCAGAGAAAAGAAGAAAGAAAGCAAAAGAGCACACCCAAGACTGGTCGTCCGACTGGTCTGTACATTCAACAGAAGTACCCCAGAGGCCACAGCTCTCTGGACCATCCAAGACCGGTCGTGCGACCGGTCGTCCACACCTCAAACATGTCGTGCGACCGGTCCTTGAATTAAAATTGCAGGATGGAATTTTTACAAAACGCTCTAGACAATTTTGGAGCTTTTGCAACCGATTGTGCGACCGGTCGTCTGCGTAATGAGGCGTGTTCTACAAGTCCTGAAATTCTCTGCGCACTGCGTACTTTTATGCAATTTCTGAAAGATTCTGATGCTGCGGAGCCTCCCCACTATAAAAGGACACTTAGGGATCGTTCCTAAGGTATCTTAAAAGAGTTTAAGCAAGGTTGGAGGCGATGGAAGTGGATTTCGGAGTTCCACAACTCCTTCTAGTTTGTTCACTGTTTTTATGTTTTTCTTAGTTGTTTCATGTTTCATTGGATCATGAACGGCTAAACCTCTTAGCTAGGGCTAAGAGGTGAAGCTTTTAGTGAATCTAAGTGTTTCAATTCGTTTAAGTTGGTTTTAAGATTGGATTTCATGTTTATGAACAATGGTTTAAAGTTTAATTCAAGTTCTAAGTAGTTCTTCTTAGTCTTATGATGACTCATGGATGTTTAGAGGAAGTACTTGAGTTCTTAATTGTTGTGTGATAGTCTAGACCTGTATGATCCGAGGAATTGGAGTACGCTCTAGTACTATGAGCTTCATGAGGGAATTTCCTACCAAAGTTCTACTTTTATGGAATTCTGAAGTATGTTTGAGACTGTGTATGTGATTTGAATCAAGTTCAAATCATGATCTAGCTTTATCTTGTGACAGGACTTAATGATGGTTATGATTGTGAACTTAGTCTATTGGAATTGGGACTGACCTATGCAATTAAGTATGCTCGTCCTAGCTTGTATTGAGTGAATCATGTACATTGTTTATACATATGACAGATTGCTGGTTTAACTGTTATATCATCCGATTAGATAGATCTTAATTTCGATTCTAGTTGAGAAAGTGAGAAACCACAGCGAACTGAGCATCAAGGATTGCTACAAGTGGATCCTTGAACCCCTAGTGCCTTTTTATAATTGTTTACTTCAGTTTAAGTTCAAAGTTGTTACTTACATCAATCTTCTACAAATCTGGTTGTTAGCTTCTCAATAGAAACTATTAGATGTGTTTGTGAATTCCTACATAAGTCCCTGTGGATCGACCTCGGTCTTATCGAGTTTATTACTACATCGCAACGCTACACTTGGGGAAGCGAACAATTAGCATACAATAAAGCATGTAATTTAACAATATTAGCTCATTTAAGTCGAGAGATAGTCTAGCAACAAATATACAAAATAAAAGCAAGGCTAAACTACCAAATTTGGGCTAATGAGGCTTGAATCCTCTGATTTGCCCATACATACAAAAATGAGGCTGAAATCCTCAGATATTCCTATAAAATCACTTTTTAACTACCCTTACTAACTATGTTTAGTTTGAAAGGCCTAAGGGTAACTAATTTCTTCAACACCCTCATAAAATATAGCAAGAGGTGAGGGGTTGGGAACTTCTTCTTCTCTTAGAAGGAATAACGATCAGGATCCTCTCTTAGATTGGGGGAAGAGAGGTAGTGGTGGAAGCCATGAGAGTTCTCATTATATTTTGGCTTTCATCACTTGTGGAGTCACTAAATTTAGATTCGGAGTCCTCCGTATAATCCTAAGTGGTAGTCATTGCCTTTTTACCTTTTAGTTTAGGCACTTTCGGGCATTCCGGGGCAATATGGCCACGACGACCACAACCATAACATCGGACGGATTTGGGTTTGGATGATTTTTCTTTGTATTTTTCATCCCTCTTGTCGTTCTTATCATAGCTACTCTCTCTATTAAATTTGAGGAACTGTCTAAATTTTCTATTTAACTCATCTTTCTCATCATCACTAGCTTCTTCCAACCCACTCTTAATTTTTTATGTTTGTGAGAGGACTTTAAAGCGATGCTTTTCTTTCTAGAAGGGGCCTTAAAGTGTAGTTCATAAGTTTGTAGAGAACCTATGAGTTCCTCTATTTTCATATTATTTATGTTTCTACACTCCTCTAAGGCTACTACTACATTGATGTTAAATCTCTCTGAGAGGGACCTAAGTATTTTTCTACATATATGTCCTTTTGGAACCCATTTTCCTAAGTCAAACATGGAGTTACAAATATCAAACAGTTGTATATAAAACTCCATAAAAGTTTCAAACTCTTCGATTTTAATAGTTTCAAATTTGGTGGTTAAAAGTTGAAGCTTCGAGTGTCTTACTGTGCTAGTTCCCTCATGGATAATCTCAAGTATGTCTCACACTTCTTTAGAGTTTACGCATGTGAGAATGCGCTGAAATTCTTCCGAAAAACCACACAGCAAATCATATTGAGAGTTTTCGCATTTGCCATGTATTATGCTTTCTCACTATCATTTCATTTTTCATCATCTTTGGGAATGACAATGTATTTTTCATCAACCTCCACTTGTTCAGTGGACAAGACATATCCACATTGCGTGCTAAGCCACATCAGACGGTCCATGGATTGTAAGAAAATCCTCATCCTAGCCTTTCAATAGGCGTAGTTGGACCCGTCAAAGAATGGTAGACGATTGGTGGTACCCCCATCTCGGTTAGACATCATGTTAGTGCTTCGGTAGCGGATCTTACTCTAGAAAGTTAAGTCCTTGAAGAGCAACCCGCTCTGATATCAATTGAAATTACGTCTGTAGTCTAACACAACACATTCGTATGTGCAGAAGCTTAAAGAGCAACTAGTATTATGGCTAAGTCCTATAGGGGGTGATTAGGACCTTTTGAAATTATCTTTGCCTACTTACACAATTTAACAAATTAAACTAAGTATGCAAGAACATTTCTGCTTCCAAGCCTAAGTGGGTCCAATCACGAGACGAGTATATTGTTTAAGCAATAAGCAACCTAGTCTAAGCTGGCATAGATATTCAAATGATTAAACAAATCAAGCTCGTAATCTATGCAACCTATGTAGACTTTTATATAGAGCTGGACACGAACTGAGTTTAACTGTTTGGATCGACTCGGATCGACTCGATAAAACCCTGTTTGAACAGAAAGTCTTATCGACTCGATTATATATATATATATATATATATATATATATATATATATATATATAGAGAGAGAGAGAGAGAGAGAGAGAGAGAAGGGTGGATGACAAATAAACGTGACTGTGAGCCCAGGAAAGTTTCAATGGTGGACGTCATTCTCCTCACTGTTTCCTGTGGTGTGGTCCATTTAAGTTTTGTATCTGCCTCATTTCTTATTTAATGCCTTAAAATAAGCTGTACAAATGGATGGATGGAGTGGATAAAACAAATACATCATGGTGGGACACACAGAATGAAAAAATCGATATTTATTATTCAGTAATAGAAAAAATATTTTCAAGCGAAAAAAGCGAAATTGTTCGAACTTGTTCGAACTCGTAAAAATTGTTCGAAATCCATATGTTCGAACATGTTCGAACATGATTGGGCTAGACTAAATTGAGTTCGAACAGAGCCATCAGGTTCGAATGTTTGTTCGAACACACCCACTCAAGCAGCCGAACAATCCGATCTAGTCCATGTTCGACTCGGATCGGATCGTTGTCCACCTCTGCTTATATATGAGAATGGATCAATGAGCCCAAGTCTACACAACTAGTGAAAGTACATCTTATGTGTGGATGTGCCTATCTAATGTCTAGCATATATTCCTATCAAGCATTCATAATTAACAATTAAACATGTAATAATAAGATAACAATATGCTCAAGTCAATAAAAAACACAAGTATGTATGGTGGTTCAACTTTGGGTCTACTCCACTCTCGGTTCAAGTACTCAACCCTATTGAGCACACCGGCATTCACTATTGGAGGTTTTAAATGAGGTTTACCTCTCAACCTTTACATGGAGGTTTTACTGGTTCAGCTCTAAACCATAAACAGAGTTTTGAACAAGGCTAACTCTCAACTCAAACGCACATTCACTCCCGTGTCGGAGGCTCCCCCTTGGAGTCTTTGTTTAGGCTCGAAAAATGAGCCAAGAAGCTCCAAAGAGCCCCTAGTCTTTAAGCCAACAAACGAGCCAAGGAACGACCAATGTCCCTAATGTTTTAGGCTCAACAAACAAGCCAAGGATTGAAAAATAACCCTAGTTCGAGTTTGACAAACAAACTCTACACTCAACTCGACTCTCAATAAAGACAACATTACTTGTCGGATGAGCCCTTTGTTCAGCACCGCTTTGGGTTGCTTGACCTTCGCTCTCTCGTGCTTCAATCAGCTTCCCTTGCTCCCCCGATCGTGTTGTCGATACGTCGTCAATGCTTCAATTACACTTGATCAATCACAGTTACTTGTGATGCCTTTGAGATGCTCGAGGTGATATGAGGGTAGGTTTGAGAACTCTATAACTAATAGGAATGGGTTGCCTAGAGTTGCTCATCTACAATGATCTCATCTTAGAGCTTTGGATAAAGACGTGACTATCAAGAAAGATCCAAACTCTAGAGATCAAGAAGGGTTGAAGGTCATCTTCTATATGAGCTTGGAATGCTCCATTCTTGTGTAAAATCACAAGGAAAATGCCTTGCAATGATTAGAGATTGAGTCTCTAATGATCTCCGACAATGGTGGCTTCAATCCTCTGAAAATCTCTCTATTTTTCCCTAAAAACAAGTCAAGCCTTTAAACACACAAAGCCCCAACGGCTATAAAATGGCTTTATCCGACCGGTCGGAGGTGATCCTTGACCGATCAGGCAATCGGTCATAATACATGGCTTGGACAAGATTAGCTGCTGTCTCAAATTGACAGGTCGCCTACCAGTCGGCGACCAGTCGACGATCGATCGTATTCAGCCCAGAGACAGTTTTATTTCCAATGAAGCTCGCTATCCAATTTAGGTCATTTGCCGACCGGTCTGAGCATGAAAACTGTATATTTATCAGTTGTGTTTTACAACAGTTCATGCAACCTCTTGGCCATTGAATTGGTAGATCTTTTGAAACACCTAGGGCCAATCTAAGATGACTAGAGGTATCCTAATATTCATAGTCATCTAGAGGTTATGGTTTTGGTTAGGTTCAAGGTTAAGACATACCAAGACATCTCTTTTACCTGTTTCTTCTTCCTTGATGTAGCTGGTCTATCTTGAGTCTTCGGTCTTCGTCTTCATTAAGCTTACCCGATAATAAACTCACTGACCTAAGTGATTGACAAACAAGGTGCACTAGTATGCCACAGAAAAGTGTACTAACAGTGTGGCCACTCCAAGTTGGCGAGTCATGGTGAAAAAAAAAAAGCACCATGCATACGTTTCGAGTTGGCGAGTAAACGTAAAAAACGCTACGCATATGCTTCGCACTTGCAAGGAAATATCAAATCACCTCGTTCATCGCCTCAAACCGTCTATTTAAGCGGATCCCAGTGAACGAACGAACGACACCAAATCACAGCGATGGAGAGACAGGAAGGTTCTGAGAGAACGAGAGATAGCGACAGAGTCTCCTTCGAAGCTCTGCCAAAACTTTGCCTCGCAGAGGATTGGAAGATCTAAGGCAGGTCGAAGCCTTGCCCCACCGATCAACCATTTGGCAGGGCGAGCCTCCTGCTTTTGCAGACGTATATCAGCAGTCGAATCTTTGTCTCTGTCTCTTTCTCTATTAAGAAGCCAAAAGAAACATCAAGTAGGGTTGGAATCTGGGAAGTCTGGTCATCCTCTGTCTTTTTCCCATAAAGAAGGGGCATCAGATTTTCCTTTTTTTTACTCTCACATCTCGAAGTGCTCACTCTCCATTAGTAATCCTTAAAAATAAAAATCAATAAGTAGGGTTGGAATCTAGGGTGTCCGATCATCCCTTGTCTTTTCTATGAGAAAGGGTGTCTAACTCCTCATTTTCCTTCTCACATCTTGAAATCAAACTGTATTCCACTCTACACATTCCCACACTTGCACTCATTTACTATTGCTTTCATTTTTGCCAACCCAGGCCCTAAAAAGCCTGCATAGTTTGGCTTAACCCTATTATATTATTGATTTATTTATGTCATTTTGCCTATCCGGCCCCTAAAAAGCCTGTAAAGTATGGCCTAATTTGGCAGGTTTAGACGTTCTTCAGAATCCCCCCAAAATCATTAGGCCCCACAAAGTAGAGATCGTGTGTTACACGAGTGATAAGGGGATACCTAACACCTTCCCCTTTCGTAACCACGACCCTTACCTAGAATCCACAGTGTGGACCAACTTATCCCAATAGGAGTCATTTAAAAGACCAAGGGTTCTTTAGAATACCCTCATCATTCTAGCGTTTTCACGGGTTCTGGCCAACCGTGGATTCTGAAGCCTCTTTTCGGCTGATGGTGACTCCATTAAACATACTAAGTCCAAGAATGCCATTATGTCGTCCTTGGAAAGGTTTTGCACAACTAGGGAAAATCAAAGCCAAGTGAACAAATCATCGTAAATGTGCGCCCCACTCCAAATACAGACCAAAAGAAAAAGAAAAAAAACAGTGGGCACACGCGCATGAGCACGAGACGGCGTCCACAAAATGACGACTCCACTGGAGAAAATGTGAACCACTAGCTAAGGCTCAACTCGAAACATGGGGCTTTATGATTTTTTGGCAATTCTTAGAACTAACATTACTAACCTTCTAACCAACTAACTGATCCAGTTCATACTGATCCCCTTTACTTTTCTGCGAACATCCTACATTCCTGTTCATACTGGTCCCATTTACTTTCCTGCAAGCATCTTGCATTTCAGTTTATATTGGTCCCCTTTACTTTCCTGCGAGCATCCGGCAATCCAGTTTATACTAGTCCCCTTTACTTTCCTACGAGCATCCTGCATTCCAGTATCCACTGATCCATTTACTTTCCTGTGAGCATCCTACATTGTAATTTATACTAGTCCCTTTACTTTCCTGTCTACATCCTAAATTTCGGTATCGATGGTCTCTTTACTTTTCTGTTTTCATCATGCATTCTAGTATCTAATGGTCCCCTTTACTTTCCTATAAGTATCTTGCATTCCAGTTTATACTGGTCCTTTTTACTTTCTTATATACATTTTGTATTCTGTAAATTTTATTTGCTTAAAAAAAGAAAACAAAAAAAATATATAAAAAGAGAATGAAAAAGAAAATCACAACGGACCAAGTAGGGTGGGCAGTGAATCAATTTGCAGCCATTGCACCAAAAATCCAACCACGAATTTGCTGCACGGTCAAATTACATTAAAGCATCATTCAAACCCGTGCACAAGCAACCATGTCAGCCCAGGAAAACAACATGTTGACTCAACACGACTCACCAAAACTATCAACTACACAACCCGAGGCCACACCATCTTTGACCGAGCTAGAACAGGACATGAGTCAAATCAAGGAAATGCTCGTAAGCCTCCTCAAAGGGAGGACCGCCCCTATCAATCATAGCTCACCACCATCCAACATCCAAGTGGGTCCATTCGCCTCGACTGCCAACCAGCTCCAACCCATCCCCTATGAAGGGAATCGGATATACATCCCGTACCCCTTAATCACAAGCACAGTAAACACCGGCATTCACTCCCCCTAATGGGAGTCAGTCAGTGCCGCAACAAGCACCTTTCGTTCAATTCCAGCAAACTCCTCCTAACGGGAGCCAGTCAAGTACCTCAACAAAGCATACATCAATTAACCTCCAGCCAGCCAGTTCCAGCAAACTCCCCTTAACGGTAGTACATTTCAATTCCAGCCAGAACCACCACAGATCTTGCCCCAATTGTAATCCCATCAAAATCTGCTTACCATTCTCCTGCAGCTCGACAATCAATCGCACCTCGTAATGGGAACTCACCATTCATCCATCCATCCAACAACTCTCCCCCAATCAGGTCCCCTGACCAGGGATCCCAAGAATATTGAGGAGATCGACCATTATGAAGAAGAAGTTAGTCATATCCCGTAAGGGGCATGGCCACCCCCTCAACATCCATCTAAAATTGATCGTCTCCAAGAACATTTCAGGGGGCAGCTCAGAGTCGTGAGAAACGAACTCCAGAAGCAACATGGAGTGGAACTCCCCTCGACAGATTCCGAGACCTTTGTCCACTTTCGTACACACAGGAAGCAGTAAAGTTTAAGGTACCCAAGTTTAAAAAATGCGATGGTACGAGATGTCCTACCACCCATCTAAAAGCCTTCTGCAGAGAACTCAATGTCATGGCAGGGACAACGGAGCCTTGATATGGCTATTCCAGAAATCTCTTAAAGGTGACGCGCTCAATTTGTACACATTGCTAGATCATTATAAAATCAGGACCTGGGAAGACCTGTCACAGGCTTTCATTGATCGATTTGCGTACAACCTGAACGCAGCACCTCGAAGGATAGGCCTAGCCACCCTCGGGCAAAGGAGCAATGAGACGTTGTTCGCCTACGTCGAGTAATGGAGGGCCATGGATGCACGCATGAAAACACCAATCGATGATGAGGAACAAATTTCCATAAACATGCATTTGGCCAACCCCAACCTATCAGGATACTTGATCTCTTTCCCATACATCAACTTTGCTCAACCAATTCGTGCAGGGGAATAGGTAGAGGCAAGCATCAGAGATAGCATGATTGGGTCATGGCCCCATCAGTCCCTCACTGTACAAAAGACCAAGATAGAAGAGAAAATGGGCAAGTATGTCCTTAGGAACAAGGATATGCCTGCCCCTCGCTTGACATAAACCAACTTCATTGCTTTAGCACAGGGCGGATCGGCCGAGCGGCAGCTGCAATCACAACCGCAACAACCCAAGTGGAACACATGGTACCTTGATTAGGGCAGGTGGGCGGGTTCAGCCCAGCTGCCTAAGCAATTCACTCCATTGGCTCAATCATATACTAACATACTGGCCATGTTGATCAAAAGATAACTTCTAACTTTATTACGCCCTAGGCCGCTGCCAAACCCCTTGCCGCCTAAATACAACGAGAACAAATACTGTATGTTCCACCAGGGAAGGGGCCACACAACGGAACACTACTTCTCATTGAAGCATGCAGTTCAAAACCTGATTGACCAGAACAAGATTTCGGTTGTGGCCCCCGATGTTAGTGCCACCAACAACAATATACTCCACAATCCCCTGCCGCCTCATCAGGAAGGTTCTAGTATGCCGAAAACTCCAACGGTTTACGTCATTTAAGGGGATTATCCACCTCATGTCTTCCATACAAACATGGTCGCGGACTATGTCCAAGAATTTTCGCCCCTCGTCTTGTAAGGGGTGTCGCTCACGAGTCAGAAGGGTGACAAGTCAGCCTACTTTTCGACACCCATCAATCACCAGCTACAGAACCAACCACTGATTCTCGAGGGGCGGGCCCCAGCAGCCAACTCGGTCACTCTACACAACTCGTCCTGAGATCCCTCACCAGTGGTTCTCATGGGAAGAACCCCTGCACCACCACCCGCCTACAATCCGTCATCCTGCATCCATCAAGCCCTGCCAACAAATTAGCAACCAGTGGTGCTTTTGGGAAAGGCACCATCCCCACCGCCCGAAGTCAGCCATCCGATGGTGACCCTGCAAGGAGAATATCTGTCACCATTCCCGCTGCCACACGAGCTGGCCAAATCTGCTCAAGCCACGCTCGCACCATCCTAACCACCTCTGGCACAACCTTTGGTCCTACTAAAGGCAAGTTTCACACCGTCAACACCACCGCTATGTAGCTTCTGGTCCTACTAGGGGCAAGTCTTGCACCTCAACCAGATCATCAAAGACATGTCACTATCCCGCCAATGCCCTCTCAATCTCCCCTAGTGCTTCAAGGAAGGACGGTAATCTTTATCAACAAAGCAGTCCCATGGCACTACCCAGAGTGCTCGAAAGTGGGAAACATGGACCCAAATGGGTGGTGTTTTAAAAGAGATGTGGTCAGAGGAGATCCTACAGAGCATTCGGCAGGTAACATTTAATGTTGAAACCACATACGACGTTGCAGCCTAGCTCAAAAGCATCCCTACCCAAATATCTGTTTGGGAACTCCTTTGCATGTCATAGACCCATCGAGAAATGCTCGTCAAAACCTTGAACAATGTGCACATATCTTGAGAACCATCATCGGAGATGGTCTCGCATATGATAGGGAAACTTCTTACCCCGCAAGCCATCGCATTTTCAGACGACGAACTACTGACCATGTGCGCCAGTTGCACATAACCGTTGGTCACAAAGATTGCAGCATCCCACTAGTACTCATAAAAAATTGTTCGAGTCTAAATGGCTGCCCACTACGGACTACTACGTATCTAGGCCTAAAATCATCTGTGTTCAGACCCAGCATATAAACGTTAGGGCATTTGATAATTCTTGAAGACAGGCCCAAGGAGAAATTGATCTCGAACTACAAATTGGTCCAGACATGCTAACCATCACATTTCAGGTCCTAGACATTCCACCTGGCTTCACTAAGTAGGGGCAGTGCCTTCGACTACACACCAAAGAGTTAAATACGTCATCGGGAATAGAGTGCTCACCATTCTAGCTGACTTTGAACAACTCCTCCCTACAAAAGCAACCCTCCCGGGAGAACCTAATGTCCCTGTGGTTGACATTTGGGGGTCTGACACGCCTTATCAAAGCTACCAGTTCGAAGCAATCAACCATGTGCCGTCATCCCATGTCCCCAATCCAAACAATATCTTTTTCCATCGCCGAACAGTAAGTCCTGAACTATCGAATCGAACACAAACATAGCGTAAAGGTAATTGAAGTTCGAGAAAATTTAGGTAGGACTAGACTAGGATATAAGCTTCTCCTGGAAAATGAAATGAAAGAACTAGGGGCAAATAGGGGAGGAAGTTGCCCAGAGATGAGTCACCTTTTGCCTTTCTCACCAGTCCATTTTATTAGCACAGGAGTCATCCACCTAGGCGAAAGCCCAAATCCCTCCACGTCAAACTGTCATCCTAGCCTCACCTTAATAGAGTTGCCTTAGGAACCTGGAAGCAAGAGGCATGAGTTGCCCCACCTTGATTAGACGTCTGTCATCGTCCCACCAGAATTGCAGCAACCTCAGGAGTGTCATGACCTCAAGGATGCAAAAGACGTGACCATATCTGATGTCGAATCAGAACCGAGTCATCACTTCATCATGATGATTGGGCCTAGCAAGCCAGATCAATCCACTGCCCACACAAGCGCTATTTCCTGAGGGGGAGGAAGCACAAGGTATAAATTGGTTCGTAACCCCCACGACAATCGAATCAGCTGGCCAAACGTCTGACCCTGCTGGCCTGAAAAAAAACATCCATGTAAATAGCCATTGGCATCCCGAGCCGAATCAGGTTAGTCCCTGGTTCGAAATGTCATCCTGCTCGGGAACTGTTAAATTAAAAAAAAATATATACAGAAAAACAAAAAAATCATAAAAATGTGAAAATCCAAAAAATCAGAAAATCTTAAAAATCCCTATATATACCAAGGAATAAATGTATAGACTTGGTTCTTGTATAACATGAGATCAAAGTTGACGACTATAACTTCAACGTAGAATTAGACTTTGAACTCATGGGTTTAAAAGAGGTTAGAGAAGAGAGAAGCAGTGACTTAGCCTCCGAACTTGAGGACCTCAAAAAGTTCGATTCCAAAGCCAACGTCGTGCCAATCAATTTTGAGGTCGTTAATCTCGGGACTCTTGAGGATCCTTGAGAGGTGCGCCTTAGAAAGAATCTGTCATTTGCAAATCGACAGAAAATGATCGAATTCTTGAAACCATGGTTATCCAACTTTGTCTTCTTGTATGAAAACATGCCGGGGCTTGACGAAAACCTAGTTGTACATCATCTGCCCACGAACCGAGAAATTAAACCGATCAAGTAGAAACTGAGAAGAATGTGGCCAAAATGGATCCTGAAAATTGGGGAGGAAGTCATCAAGCAATAAAATGTGAGATTTTTGGTGGTTTTTAATTACCCAGAATGACTTGCCAACAATATCCCAGCCCCAAAGAAAGATAGTAAGGTCCAGATGTGCATCGACTTTCAGGACCTTAACAAGGCCAGTTCGAAGGATAACTTCTCGCTTCCTCACATTGATACTCTAATTGACAACACAGTAGGACATAAGATATTCTCCTTCATGGATGACTTCTCCGGTTATAATCAAATCAAAATGGGCACAGAAGATCGTGAGAAGACGTCATTCATCACGCCTTTAAGGCGATATTCATACCCTACTAGTGATTAAACCAGTTTGCAAGAGTGTTACAGTAAATTTGCCTCTAAGATACAATAAGCATCTTCTTCAAAATTGGACAAATGTGGGTTTCGGCCTGTAAAACTGAAAAATCGCATCCCGAATACACTTTTGCAGTAGTACACCACTGATTTTTACGTTGTTACAATTTACCCTTGAAAACTATTTGCAGTTTACCGCCTGAAAAATTGTTTACAATTTACCACCTGAAAAAACTACAACTTTACAAAAAAACACCCAAAATAAAAATGGAGAAGAAGAAGAAGAGAATTTTTTTTGGATTTGTTGCTATGATTTGGATTGATCCAAATATGTGTTTATATAAACTCTCAAGGGACATTAAAGAGTCATTTTCATGAAAAGGAATATGCTATTTCATATATACATGACTTTTCAAAGTGGTGACTCTTCATTAATGGCTTCCTTCCATCATTAATGGCATTCCTTCACTTTTAATTCGAATTTAAAAGATGCTTCATTCATCAAGAGTTACTACTATTCTCAGATGAATGGTTACTAATAATCACCAAAAGCCACAAACCTCCTCCCATATTTTCATTTATTAATTTGAAAAAATCCAAAACAAAATTTTTTATTTTGAAAAAAATCTAACAATCCCTTACTATTTTTCAAAATAAAGAAGTCAAGGTATGTAAGGAAGATATATGCATGGGAGAAGGTGACTTATGGACTTGAACCTTTACTTAATGTAGACAAATTAAAGTTGCCTCAGAATTCTTAGTAATCATGGTCTTGAACTAAGTATTCTTTATAACATTATCGGATATGTCATACACACATATTTTTAATTTTCTAAAATTGTAGTAGATTAATGGCCTTGTGCTCAGTCTTGGATTCATGAGTTCATGAGAGCAGCCAAAACTCTCAAATATCAGGAAGCAACTCCACTTCCAATACTAATATAGTTGAGTCCTTATGAATACTATTGTAACAATAACACCCTTTAAAAGACTCATTAAGATGAAAAGATCATCATCATTTTAATCATTACAGGTACCCAACATTATACATACATCTAGGAATGAGATATATTAGAAAATGTGCAGTATTGCTTTAGTCATTTACTGTGAGGTACTTTGCCCATTGAATATATTAACTTAGATTGAATTTTCCTCATCCGGTTGTTGGGGTCCCAAAAGTCAGGATCTTCAAAACAAGGATTATGAGTGTACAAACCATCACCCAACTGGGTTTAGGGCCAATGCATCAGGAATCTCGGTAGGAATCACAATGCACATCGAACTTTACCAAAAATGGAAAGTTGACTCCAGGGGTGGGCCCCACCATTCATCATGATCAAAACCCTCCAAAGTTGAGAGGGTAAGTTCAATAATGAACAAACATAGCCAGTGCATCAACATCCATCGCGAAGCGGGCCCCACAAACCATCATTTTCGTAAAACAATCCTAAATAAGTACGTCGGCGCATCAAGAAACTCATCGTCAGTGCATCATGAAACTCAGTCATTTTAGAAATGAATTTCATGACGCACTGACCCTCGGCGCATCAGAAAATTCATTTAGTGCATCAAGAAATTCAGACAAGTTTTACAAAGTAAATATCAGGACGCACTGACCCTCGGCACATCATGAAATTCACCCAAGCGCATTCAAAATTCAGGAATTTCATGACACACCGACCCTCAGTGCATCCAATAAATCAGGCATTTTCAGGAATTTTAAGACGCACTAACAGTCAGTGCGTCCCAAAAATCGGCACTTAAACCAAGGCATTTCACAACGCGCCGAATGATTTTCTCGACGCACCAACCTATTTTCTCGACGCGCTACACGTGGCAGCCTCCTATTGGCAGACTTTTGGTATTTTCGGGTATAAATACCATTCCGTTGCTGTTCATTTGGACGGATCTAGAGAGAGAGTTTTGCCCCTTGGGTATTTTGAGAGATCGCTGGAATCCCTTTTCCGACCACTGGAAACCTTTTCTGATCGCCGAAATTCCTTTTTGACCGACTGAACACTTCACCGGAAACTCATCTCCAACCACAGCAGTCCGACGATGAAATAACTTCAAATTGTGCAAGGTATAGCAGCGCATCACGAAAATCAATTATTTTCAAAACAAAGTTATTTTTTCGACACACTAGCCCCGGCGCATCAGAAAAATACCCTCAGCGGATCAAAAAAATCAATACTCCAAGAAAGTCATTTTTGGACACACTGGCCCCTAGCGCATCATAAAAATAGGCCAGCGGATCAGAAAAATCAAACATTTTAATAGTCATTTTTGGACGTGTTGGCCCCAACGCGTCAGTAAAATCAGGCCAGCGGATCTGAAAAATCAGCACTCTGAACGTCCACTTCTACACCTTTAAATCTTCATTTTGTGATGTTTTTCGGCCCCGTTTGGGCCTATTTTGGGTATTTCGAGCATTCCAGACGCAATGGAGCAGTCAAATAACTTATCCAAGCCATCCAATGAGCAGAATGCAAGCCTTCAAAATCCGATCCGATCCAATATGATGAATTAAGTAATTTCTCAGAAAGGGGCCGCTGGTGCCTAGAATCATACCAATCTATCATTTTCACATGTACTATCATAATATGACCCGGATTCGGGTCTGGACTAAGCAAACGGGACTATGGTTAACACAATAAACCATATAGAGAGAGAGTTATAAATTATTACACGGAATTTGTTAAAGACTGACACTTCAAGAACAGTAGATGCCCTACTCATTGAAAACAGCATCCGCTGGTTGAGCTGTTCAGGTACATACAACTGTAAATCGGTCTTCCCGCGGTCACCTGTCACAACTGACGGGCGCAGGCCCAGAGTCACACCCCTCGGTTAAAAAACCCTGACAGTCTCAGCCGGATCTCCGGTCAAAACATGGGACATAGACATTTAACTCATACAAAGATGGATCAGTCCATGAAAAAATACAACAAATACAGGTCTCTTCGACCATACAAATATAGGTCTCTTCGACCACTCAAAAATACAGGTCTCTACTGACCACAAACTCTGAGACCATAGTCCCTGCTGACTAGTCTTCTTCATTTTAATCAAGGGTCAGTCGATCATTCGATGTAATTAAGGGCTCGTGCTAGATCACGGCCTAGAATGTATAAGATCTCAGAATGTCTGGAATAAAATTCGCCTTGCGATATCTCTTCTCTTGTGTATTTTTGTGAATGCTTGTGATTATCTATGAATGTTTATATTATTCAGAACCCCAGAATAACAAAACACAAGAAAACTGCTGTTTGAGCATTTTCTAGTTTTAACACCGGCTATTTATAAAATTGGCTTTAGTCCTATTCCTCTTAATGTTCTACTGACAACATCCTTTGTCAATCCCTTAGTGAATGGATCCGTTAGGTTTTGGATGGACCACACATATTGTATATCTATAACACAAAACTGTACCTTAGACTAATATGATTGAATTTTCTATTATAAGTCTAGTTTTATACCTTTGATAGCACCGCTTCATTGTCACAGAAGATAAAGATGGGTTGTAAAAGCCTTGTTAATAATGATATCTCTAACAAGAGATTTTGCAACCTATTGTACTTCTTTACTATTAGTCACCAAAGCTATAAATTTATATTCTATAGCTGAATGATATATGCAAGTTTGCTTCTTAGATCCCCAAGAAATGGTAGCTCCTTCAAGTGTAAAAATTCATCCACTGTTAGACTTGGATTCATTGGAATTAATAACTCAACTTGCATCAATATACCCTTCAAGCACACTAAGGATATCAGAAAAAAAAAAGATTATAGTTAATTATTTTCTTCAAGTATCTGGGTACTCTAGATACAATATTATAGTTATCTGAACTTGGATTACTTATAAACCTACTCAATTTACCTACTGCAAAACCAATATCAGGTCAAGTAAAAATTATAGCATACATAAGACTACTAATTACCTTGGAATACTCTAACTAAGATAAGCTACGACCTTTATTTTTAACTAACTTAATATTAAAATCAAAAGGAGTAGAAACTGAATTCTTATCATAGTTATCAAACTTTCTTAGTATATTTTCAATATAATGTGACTGAGATGATAATTCTATCATTATTTCTTATTAATTTGAAACCCAAAATTACATTAGCTCCACTAATATTATTTATGTCAAAACTAAATGATAGAAATCTTTTAATGTCATTTATAAATTTTAAATATGTACCAAATATTAACATATCATGTACGTATAGACATATAATTACTCATTCATTACCAGCGAATTTTGAATACACGCATTTATCAGATTCATTAATCTAAAAGTCATATGCGATGACTACATTATCGAACTTCATGCCATTGTTTATGTGCCTGTTTAAGTCCATATAATCACCTGATCAATTTGCACATTCTATTTTTTTGCTTTGAAATTATGAAACCTTTCAGTTGCTCCATATACACCTATTCATCAAGGTCACCATTTAGAAAATCTGTCTTTAAATCCATTTGATGGATTTCTAACTTATAAATAGGATGTCAAAGAAACTAAGACTCTAATAATTGATATCCTTACTACTAGAGCATAGGTATCGAAAAAGTTGATACTTTATTTTTGTGTAAATCTCCTATCCACTAATCTGGCCCTAAACATTTCTATTATCCCATCTAGTCTTAGTTTTCTTTTAAATATCAATTTGCAGCTTATTGATTTTTATCTTAAGAGTAGATCCATTAGTTTTCGTGTCTCATTTTACAATATAAAATCAATATTATCATTTATAGCTTCCTTAAAAAAGAAAGCATCTTGAGATTTAAGGATATCATATAGAGTCATTGGCAGGGACGGAGCCATGTAGGGGCGAGGGGGGGGCAATTGCCCCCGCTGAACTTTTTATTTTTTGCTCTTTTTTTAACCATAGGAATTAAATTCTCATTTTATGAGATGTGGTCCATTAGAGCTTTTGATCTTCATGAATTTTGGGACCATGACCTAAAATGAGCTGGAAAAATGGATGGACGATGTGGATGAAACACATGCATCATGACAGGGCCCATAGAGCGTGTCCAAAGGTGTAAGAGAGAGAGAGAGAGAGAGAGAGAGAGAGAGAGAGAGAGAGGGTTTTCTCCCTGAATATACGTACAGGGATTTCAGACTAAAGAAAAGTTTTTTGCGCAGGGAAGCGAGGTGGGGGCCCACCATGATGTTTATGAAAAATCCACCTCGTCCATCTGTTTTGCGAGCCCATTTAAGGACATGTGACAAAAAGCAAGACAGATTCAAAACCTAACTGGGCCAAACGAGAGGAAACAGTGGGGATTGAACAACCACCATTGAAACATCATATAGCCACATTTTTTTTGTACAAGGCTAAGTTTTTTGTGTTTTCAGTTCATCTCAATGGGAATGACCTTACATATGGTTTGGATGGTATAAAAACATCAAGGCAGTGCTCAGGAAGGTTTCAACCATAGGCATTTATTTCCCCATTGTTTCCTCTCGTGTGGCCCACTTCAGTTTTGGATCCATTTAATATTTGGCATATGTCTTAAATGGACTCGCAAAATGTATGAACCAAGTGGATTTCTCATAAACATCACGTTATCCTTGTCGTATTGCCCACCTTGACAATTTTTTGTATATCCATTCCGTTCATTTGCTTCTCCAGCCCATTTTAAGATAGGTTGCCAAAACCTATGCAAATCCAAATATAGGGTGCACCACATCACAGGAAACAGAGGTGATTGAGTGCCTCACCATTAAAAATTCCAAAGAGCCCATCCTAAGGTTTGCTTAATGTTTATTTGCAATCCAACCTGGTGATAATGTCAAGAATATTGGGATGAAAGGAAAATACAAAGATCATCTTAATCTAAAACTTGTGTGGCCCACGAAAAGTTTTTAATGGTCATTCATCACTGTTTCTAATGGTATGGTCCACCTGAGATTTGGATCTTCTTAAGATTTGGGAATGTGTCCTAAAATAATATGAAAAAATAGATGGATGGTGTAGATATACAAAAAATACATCAAGATAGGCCCCACACGGTTAGGGTAATACCCACTAAGGTAATAGCTAATCCGCTCCCTTCTTTTACCATTAGAGAGAGGGTTTTCTGAGAAAGCCAAACCCTAGGTTTTTTCTTTTTCTTTTTCTAAGAATGAAGGAGAAAATGAGAGATTTCATTTTATCTTGATTTCTAAAAGATCTCAAAAATCATTTTTCTTACCACCACGTAAGTTTTATTTTCCATTATAAATTTTTTTTGTTCGTTTATATATCTACTTTGATTAAAGGCATGAAAATAAACATTTTTTTTAATCGTTGCTTCATACTTGCGCCTTGCCTCCTCTAAAAGAAAATCCAGGCTCCATCCCTTGGTCATTGGGTCATTTTCAATGTTATATACCAACATGATTTTCCTTTTATATTTTCTCTCTCCTTCTATTGACAGAAGGTATAAGTTAAGTCCGAAATAAGTACATGTCTCGATCCTCTTGATCCTTCTAGATTCCATGTCTTCTTTATTAGGATTAGTAATGTCTTGAGGTATCTGAGTACTATTAATTGTACTCGGATATTAAATATTTTCTAGTTATAAAAGAGAATGAATTTTCATAAAACTTGGCATCTCTAGATTTTATTGTGGTGTTTATCAATATCACATCTTTAGATTCTACAATTAGAAACTTATAAATCTTACTATTTTATGCATATCGTATGAAAATGCACTCAATAGATCTTAACTATATCTTGGGTCTTTTACGCTCAGTAAGCCTAACTAAGGCTCCACAGTCCCATACCTTGAAATATAAGATATTTGGAATCCTATTCTTCCATAATTTATATGGAGTCTTAGAGTGAGGTGTCCTATTCAAGATATGATAGACAACCAAAATGACTTCTCCCCAAATCCTGAACTTAGATTTGCATTATTTAACATAGAGTTTACCATATCTATAAGAGACATTTTTTTCCACTCTGCTATCCTATTTTGTTAGGGTGAACAAAGCGCAGTAATTTGATGAATTACACATAAGTTTTGCAAAACTCTGAGAATTCTAATGATAAATATTCTCCTCCTCTATCCAACCTTAAGATTTTAATCTTTTAGTCTAACTGGTTCTCTACTTCTGCCTTATATGTCTTGAACTTTTCTAATGCTTCATTTTTACCCTTCAACTGGTATACTAGGGTATAACGAGAGCAATCATCTATAAAGATTATGAAATATATTTTTCCTACTCATCTCACATATGTCACTATGAACTAGGTCTAAGATTTATGATTCCCTTTCTACCTTAAGAAACGATTTTCAAGTTATTTTAAATTATATACAAATGTTGCATTTGTCATTAGGTTTTTTGTACTTAGTAATTAGATTAAGATTAAACATATTATCCATATTACGGTAACTAATGTGTCCTAATCCAATATGCCAAACATCATATGAATCAAGCATATAAACAGAACAAGAATTTTCATTCATAAAGTTCAACTTGAACATTTTATTTGATACATAGCCCTTCCCCACATATACCTCATTTTTAGACGCAATCAGCTTATCAGATTAAAAAAGGATTGAAGCTGAACTTAGTCAATAAACTAGTAGAGATAAGATTCCTCCTAATATCTAGTACATGCAGCACATCATTCAGAATCAGGACTTTTACGGAAGTTAGCTTAATTAGTACCTTCCGCTTTCCTACTACTTTGACTGTAGAGGCATTTCCCATGTATAATTATTGATCATCCCCCACTAGTTTATAGGAACTGAAAATGTTGCAATTTCTGCAAACATGTTTAGTAGCGCAAGAGTCTATCAACCATTCTACATCATCACTCATTATATTGACCTCAGAGATGACAGCTACCAAATTCATGTTTTCGACTATATTAACTTTTCGTTTTTCTTACATTTCTTTTTATTCGACAGTATTTCTTCAATTGGTCGGGGATTTTACAAAAGAAGCATGAACCCTTGTTGGATTTGTTCTTTTTAAACCCTTAATTATTAGGTTTGAGCCGATCATCATTTTTGAAAGATGACTTCTCCAATTCTCGATTCACATTATTCTCGACTAGGTTAGCGTTAACTAGAGTATCTTGTTATTCTTTATTTTGTTACGGAGCCTAAATTCTACTTCTATTCGAAAAAACATCAAGAGATCTTCTAACGACATTTTTTCTTTTCTTTGTTCTAGAGATTTTCTAGTATCCTTCCATTTAGGTGGTAATTTGGCTATAATGGTGGATACTTGAAATGATTCATTGATATTTAGTGTCATCGATAATGATTTGTTGGATGATGACCTGTAACTCATGGACCTGATCAATGATAAATCTTTTATCCAATATTTTGATTTTTAAAAACCAACTTACAAGAAATTTTTTGTTGCCTTCATCCTCTGATTGTATTTGGTGAGTAATGCCTGCCACAATTCCTTAGCAGTAGTTTTTTTTATTGTAGACAACGTACAACGAGTTAGAAAGAGCATCGAAGATATGGCCCATGCATAGGTAGTCATTACGCTCTTATTTTTATCGCTTTTGAATTTGTTCCACCGTATCATTGTTGGATGGTGGTGATGAAGGATCTTGAGTGAGCACGTATTCCTACTTGAGCAATGTGAGGAAAAAATGCACCCTCAATTACCATCAAATGAAATTTGAGCCGTCGAACGGTGTTACTCGAATAAAGTTAAGATGACTCATAAAAGAAGTCATAATATTGCTTAAAAATGTAAGAGTTGAGGTGAAAAGAAAAACAAATTACTCACTTAAAGATGGGCTTAAAGCGCATTACGATATCACTATCTTAAAGGCGATATTCGCACCCAATTGGTGATTAAACCTAATTTGCAAGAGGGTTACGGCAAATTCACATTCAGGATACAATAAGTCTCTTCTCCAAAATCGAAGAAATGTAGACTTCAGCTTGTAAAACTGAAAAATCGCACTCCAAACACACTTATGCAACACACACCCCTAACTTCTATGCTATTACAATTTACCTCTTGAAAACCGTTTGCAGTTTACTGCTTGAAAAACTGTTTGCAGTTTAGTTTACCCCCTGATAAACTGCAACTTTATAAAAAAAAAAAAAAACACCTAAAATGAAAATAGAGAAGAAGAAGAGAAGGAGGAGGAAGAAGAAATTGTTGAGTTTGTTATAATTGTGATTCGAATTGATTTAAAGATGATATATAGACTCTCACGGTACATTAAAGAGTTATTTTCATGAAAATGCATATGCCCTTTTATACATTATAAATACATAACTTTTCAAAGTGGTGTCTCTTCATTAATGACTTCTTTTCACCATTAATTGCATCCCTTTACTTTTAATTCGAATTTAAAATATGCTCAATTCACCAAGAGTCACCGTCATTATCAAATGAACGATTATTAACAATTACCAAAAGCCACAACCCTCTTCCCAAATTTTCATTTATAAATTCGAAAAAAACTTAACATAGTTTTATTTTTATTTTGAAAAACTTTGATCTCATCTCATCCAATTTCTCTCTTTTTCCAATTATATTTGAATTTAAAATTCAATTATAAACTTCTAATAAAAAAAAAAAAAATGAAAGAAGGAATCAAAGGGTATCATTCTCCCACTAGACGGAACTAAATACGTTTTATTTTTCTGTCCTATGCAATCATTACAGATACCTACTTTGATTGATTTGCAATTTGCATGCATGCATTTTGCATTTGGGCCCAAAATGAAAAACACGTGCAGGTAAAAAAAAAGAAGAAGAAGAAGAAGAAGAAGAAATGAACACTCACATACAACCTCCTCCTTCCCCCAATTTGCAACTCGTATAAAACATCCGCACCGTGAAAAAGGTGGCCCACCATAATGATCACCTTCCAGATTAAAATGTGGCCATTAAAATGGATGGACAAGAGATGTTGAAGGTGTGCCCACCTTTTTGAACGGCTTAGATATGATGTGTATGCGATATATTGGCAGGAAAGTATAGTTGTATCTGAAAGTTCACATACAGTGCATGCATGAATTTGATTGTTTGGTTTTGGGCCCAACCCGTTCCTTAGCCCACCTGCTGATCTGCGCCTGGACTTGAACATTCTTCGGCCCAGATTAAACTGGTGTGGTCCCTATTCCTGTCCCACTCAGACGGATGCTTGGAATTTTTCTCAGGTGAGAGAGAATGCCCAAACAGTACCATTGGATATGTCGATGTAGTCGGTGGGCCCCATCATGTTAGGTCCACATGGCTGTGGTGATTGTTATTGGTGCTTAAGTTCAATAGGTTCTGACAAGTTGTTGAACTACTACCACCAGAATTCCCAATTTAACACGAGAGAAATTCTGCCAGCCGTACATCAGGTGGCCCACGTCTGGGGTGACAGACTGAGGGGCCCACTTTGATGTATTTTCCTTACATCCAATCTTTCCATCCATTTTGAAAGCTCATTTTAGGTCATGATCTGGAAAATGAAGCATACCCAAATCTTAGGTGGACCACACCACAGGAAACAGTGGTGATTGAATACCGACCATTCGAATTTGGGAGCTTACATTAAAACGGATGGACGGCGTGGATGTAAGGCAATTATATCCACCCTCCAGGAAGCTGCGCCCCATTGGGTTGGCAACACGTGCACGAAAAGAAGAGAGACGGCTGAAAGTTTTCACCAACATCCACATTCAATGTACAGGAACAGCCCACCTGACGATGTGGACCAGGATAATTTCCTTGCTGAGCTACCTAATTGGTGGGCCCCACCTGATATACGTCTACGACGTCCCAAGCACTAGCAGCCGCATATGGACTCTACACAATTCTACAAATCTGCACCGTTCATAATGATGATATGATTATATAAAACTCAACCCACTTCTAATATCCATCCGTCCACCGTTCGAACGGTTGAGATTTTTTGGCCTTTAAAATCAGATTTTTTATTATTATTATTTTTTTATTACTGTGACTTGCTTTTCATACATGCGGCAAACATGTACAGAATCTGAACCAATCATGAAATAGGCCCCATCTTGTATGGGCCATATCCCGAAATTCAATATATATATATATATATGGAGAAACTTTGGTTGGCCTTTTCTTTACGACCATCTATATTTGACTCTCCTAAAAGTCAATGGTTAGGATGAGAAGATCCATCTGATTTCCTGGGCTATATATCCCTTTTCTTTATGACTATCTATATTTTGTTCTCCCAAAGGTCAATGGTGAGTCACCCCAACTTAAACGAGTCACGACTTAACTCAGGGTTGGATGAGTCTGGTTGATTTTTTTATTTTTTTTTACCATGATAGCCCTATACGAGCGGAGTGGCCCTACACAAAAGAGAACATGCCAATGACCCTTTTAAGATGCCTACACATGGGGGTTCATGGTTTTTTGTCCTGGGTCATGTGTTTAAAGAGGGAACCATGGCTCTTGCATGACCCCATTTAATGACCCACATAAAATGTACATGATCTATGCATGACCTTTTCAATTCCAAAATAGCATTCCAATGACACAATTGGAACCAATGTATCTGTTCATGGGCATATTCCTTGCCAGTAGCCCATGTTGGAGAGATATATTTTTTGTTGACTTGTCTAAATTCATATTTTTAGAATTGATGATTTTTACTCTCTATATAAAAAGGGAGAGAAATGCTCACATGCACACCTTTTTATCTGAAAACTTATGTGCCATGGGTATAAAATTCGAACATTCCATGTGATGTTGCACCCCATGAAACTTTGATGGACTAACTTTTTGATAGGCCTAGAGTTTTGGATCAGGCCAAAATTTGAATCTTGAGGGTTCCTAGAGTCGATTTCTCGCTAGAACTCATGAAAAATTTAGAGAACTATCTCAAGTGATATAAGAACAAAATCTAAACGGTCGACATGATGCAGCACCCCTTGAAACCCATGGGGCCAACGTTTACCCTAATGGCCCGTTTGGCACCATAGATTTGAGGAGAAGTGAGGAGAAGTGGATTCCATGATATGAATTCTCATCAATTCCAATTCTTATCAATTCCAGATTTTCTGCTTGGTAGCCAAGATTTGGAGAGAAATCAAACATGAAAGAATGGATGGTGTAAATTTTAATCCCACCGTATGCCCACTGTATTAGCCTTGATTTTTAAATCCACGCCATTCATCCATTTTTACATATCATTTTATGCCAAGATCTAAAAAATAAAGCAAATCCACATCTAAAGTGGACCACAAAACAACAAAAAATAGAGAGTGAGACCTTTAAGATGCACGAAAGTTTTGGATTAAACTGAAATTTGTATGGTCCCTTCATCCAGGTCTTTGTGACCTTATCAACAAGTTGGATGGAAAATATACATCAGGTTGAGTCCCATAGTTAGGGACACATTACGATGAGTCCCACCTTGGGAGGGATCTCTTCAAATCTCACCTTTTTGGGGGATTTGAAAAAGGGTTAAAAGTGACTTTTTGAGTTCTCCTGGATTCCTCTCAAATCCACTTCTCATCAAATCCATGGTGCTAAACAGAATAAAGCAATCAATTTCTCCTCCTCTCTCCTCAAATCCATGGTGCCGATCGGGCCATAATCCAAAACTTTGGTAGGCCATAGCAAAAGGAAATAGTTTCCTCTCTTGATTTACTTCTCTATTTGTCATGGATCACAAAAGTTTTGGATGAAGTTGAAAGTTGGACCCTAAGGTTTTATAGGGTGCTGCATCCCATTGACCATTCGGATTTTGTGCCCATGACATGTGTGCTATCATGGGCGCAAAATCCAAACGGTCCACATGATGTGGCACCCAATGAAACCTTGTGGGCCCAACTTTCAACCCGATTCAAAACTTTGATGGGGCATGGTAAAAGGAAACAGTTTCCTTCCTTGGTTATCCTCTCTTTGCTATGGCCCACCAAAGTTTTAGATTAGGCTAAAAAATCATGGGGTATCACATCATATGGACCGTTCGGATTTTGTGTCAACTATATGTGTCTAAAGGTGTGCATAGGTGCTCACCTAAGAAAGAGCATGACTATATGCGTGTGTATTTTAAAAATAATAATAATAATAATAATATGACCAGAGACGGTTGTGATCTGGAGACCTTATAGCTTTTGTATTCTTAGGAATTAAGTATGGAAAGTAGCTCCAGCTTGATCTTATTTTGCTTCTTCCATGCATAAACTATTTCACATGGGTCATGCATGCATGAAAGATTAAACTGTCCAGTGTCATCAGCTGCTTGTGGACAGAGCATACATCCAAATATCACTAATAAAACAATCCTAGCCATCCAATCATGGCAATCCATGAATAACCATCAATCCAAATTAAATACATGAAATCCGACGTACAGGATCATCTGATCAATGTGAATTTTGGAAGATGCTACAGGCACAAGGAAGCCAACTATCTGGACGGTCTAAGTTGACTTAGGTACATGCTACATATAGAATAGAGAGTAACCATAATTTAAGAAATGATGGAAAACACACATAGTAATCTAATGTCTGTAGTCCTTATCATGCGTTTGGGCTTGGAAACGTCTCTTTTCTATGTCCATTGAAAAATGGGACACAAAATAATGTGAGAAAAAGCCACCACCTGATGTACTTGTTCTTTTTATGTATTGGTGACTGTACAAGCGTCACACACATTCAGAAAAGGAAACCCACTTCCCTTGAATGGGCCCCACTACTTCCCTGGGGACATGTTGTCTATGGTGAGAAGTGTGGACCACACATCTCACTCACCTCCTTTGCTGAACCTACGTAAGACAGAAGATTTTAATGGCCAATTACCACTGTTTCCTATGGTGTGGTCCACCTGAGATTTGTATCTGCTTCAGTTTTGGACCCACGGACTAAAATAATATTTGAAAATGGATGGACAGCGTGGATATACAACACATACATCAAGGCGGGCCACATGGTCACCCGGTCAGATTTAACGGTTTACATTGAAGTCTGGTCCCAGCCAAAAATGCCCATTTTATTGCAGACATGGTTGGGCCTCGGCCTTCGTTTTGGGTTTTGGGCTGGGCCCATGCCTGAATTTCAAGACCATAAATGAAAAGGTCGGGCTCCGGCTGACCTGGGCCTGGCCTATCTAGTCCGTTGATATCCATGCGCCTAACAGAATTCCAGTGGTGGACCCCACAGATGACTGGAGGTTCGCAAAGTTACTTCACCTGGTAGACAATGAGCGTGAATTGTAGCATTGCCGCAGACTACCATGCTAGTTCACCACCATTTTGAAAATGGCGGTCACTGATCTCCTCACACGTGGCGCTCATGATCCAATGGGAGCGTACTGTGGATAGAGTATGTTACTAAAATTACACTGATCGAGTAAACTCAGCCATCAGATCGTGCACATCAAATGGATGGTTAAAGTACAATAGAGAGTGGTCCAATTTCCAAGGGCGAAATTCAGATGGTTACCATTATCTTCTTCGTCTATTCTTTTGGTTATGCTCCATCCCCAGTTGAACCAGCGATTTAGACGGTCTAGATTGCTGTACAAATATGCAATTTTTACAACTGAAGAATCACTGCCGATTCTTAAATGGTGGTAAACTATGATTAGAATTGTAACTCGACACTGGGTCGTTCCTCGCTTTCCCCTCTTTTTCTTTTCTTTTTTTAAATATTTAATACCCTGTACGGTGGGGCCAGATACTCTACAACGTTTGGAGAATAAGCTTATCCTACACCTCTCTCCTGTGAAGTCGATTGTGATGTTTTCATGACATCCAACCCGTCCAAAACGGTTGTCTAAGCATAATAGTGGGTTGGCTAAAAATCTGGCCAATGCAACCATCAGGTGGGTCACTGTGAATTTGGAGACTTTATATAGTTGTACTTTATATTTATAGAAAGGCCCACCTGGTGATTTATAGGGCTGAATTTTTTTCTAAATATCATCATCATCACAGGTGGATTGCATAAAATTAAAAAAAAATGGTGGGCCACACCAGAGAAAAAATGGACAAGCACCCAAAAACCTCCAACTCGAGTGATGGCCCACATGATGGCTGGATCGGCCAGATTTTTTAGGCATCCCAATTACACAGTGGGGAAACTCTCATGGACGGTTTCGATTTCATGAAAAAATCACTGTAGGCCCCATGTGGAAGAATTGTAGCATGAGCTCATTATACAACTTTTAAGGGATTGGTACTTGTAGCTGCTAGATATGTGTCAGCACGTCTAAGACAATTTGCAACCGCAGGCACCTTCACACGCGCCACATGTGCCAATGTGATAGGTGCATATGACGTGGCGCTGCATAAGGTTGCCAAACAACGTAGGGGACCATACACAAAAGTATTTCATCATCCGGTAGAATACCTCACGAAGTTGGCCGAAGCTGAGCCATTAGTTCATACCACTCGGCAGGAAACAACTGACTTCATCTAGAAATCTATCATTTATAGATAATGACCATCAGTTTAACAATGCCAAATTTCAAGGACCGTACAAGAAGCTCGGCATCCGCAATGCCTGTGCCTCATCTAAGTACCCTCAAGCTAATTGTTAAGTGGAGGCTGCTAACAAATTCATCAAAGGTCACCTCAAGACTAAAGTTGAAAAGTGCAAAGTGGCATGGACAGAAGAGTTGTCGCATGTCCTGTGGACATACCAAAACTATCGAGGAAACATCATTCTCACTGGCCCTCGACTCAGAGGCAGTGGTTCCAGTGGAGGTCAAAATGCCCTCATGTCGAATCGAGTTGCTCCGACCAAAAGAAAATGAGGGAGAAATGCTACTAAGTCTCTACCTACTCGAAGAATTTAGAGAAAGTGCGCAAGTAGAGGTTGTCGTCTACCCACAGAGAGTTGCTCGACACTATAATTCGAGGGTGAAGCAGATGAGCTTCATATTGATGGACTTAGTACTTCGAGAGGTCTCCCTAAGCACGATAGAGCTTGACTTGGGAGCCTTGGGACCGAGGTGGGAAGGACCTTACAGAGTCACCAGTATAGTCCGACCAGGAACATGTCGACTCGAGGACTTAGAAGGTCGAGCTCTACCCCATCCATGGAATGCAAAACACCTGAAGATCTACTATTAGTAAAATTGATCTGGGCGAACTCTACAAACACTTCAAGTGTTCATCTATCTACAAGAGCTTCAAGCTCAGCTTCTTACAAACACTTCAAGTGTTAATTCAACTTGTAATGATTTTCTACAGATCAATAAAATGTCCTTTTTTCAATGAACATTATACTGTCTCTAAGTGACAATCGTAGTGGGTAGAGAGGCGAGGAGGGTAAGGCTCGAGTAGGCACCCAAAAAAAAACTGTGAAAGACTTAATACCCACTATCTTGATCGGACAAAAGGGTCGAGGTGAGGGAAAGGTTGAAGATAACACCCTCCAACTGAGCACATTACCTTGACTCTGCAACAATGGACCGAAGGCCCGACCAAAGGAGGCACCTTCTATGCCAACCTGACTAGCCGACAAAGCCAAATACGAGAGATGTCCGGAGAAGACACTCGTACAAAACAGACCACCCCCACCACTTTCACTGAGCAATAGATCTTACTCGATCAGGAAGGCGAGGGAAAGGATGGTTGAGTACTCCTATAGAGTTAGAATCAACTAAGTTAATCACCTTAGCTCCTACGACCTCGTAGGCAAGTGCTTGGTCGCGCGAGAGCGAGGGGGGGGGGGGGGGGGGGGGGAGGACAAGCATACGAGACATCGCTGTGAAGGATAAAAACAACAAGTCAGTAGGCCATAAATACAGACCAATGAGAGAAAGATGTCGAGATCAAGGACTTACCGTCCGGGATTAAGCCAAATTCTCACAAGAGCTTGATGGTGACAAGCTTCTTGTAGTCTCGCTCACTGTAAGGTCGCGATCTAGCGATCCTAACCTGGTTTTGGAGACGATAAGGGAGGTAAGGTCGCAACCTGGGAAAAGCTACAAGAACAAGAACAACCTCACGTCAACAACCAATAAGAAAGCGAGCTAAATGAAGTGCAAAAGCTCGGTACATATTCCGACCTGGCAAGGCGTAAGAGGTCGAGACCCGGAACCTTAGACCCTCTAGCTCGTCCTCCCATGCCTCCCACTCTCTGAAACCCAAAAACCATTTGTCCTTCCAACCTTTGTTGGAGGACGGATTGTTGACGATTATGGCCTCGCCCTTGCCCGACCACGAAGAAAAATAAAACTAGTCTTGGGACTTAGGATTGCCCTTGGTTTGGTACAAGTAGAAGAACTCTTTCACAAAGAACTTAAAGTTACTGACCTGCTGCCACAGGATGTAACAACAAAAAATTGCTCGCCATACATTGGGGTTCAGCTACCCAGGGGTGACCCTAAGATGACTAAGTACCTCTCGCACCAAAGGGTGGAGAGGCAGGTGAAGACCATAGGGAAAGAAAATCAGATACAGAGCAACCTCCCCCGAAGGAGGTTGACTCGAGACCTCTCCAGCTTAGGGTAGCCTAAGACCCACCGAGCTGGGAATATTATAGAGAGACCTGAGGTGTTTCAGGTCGTCCATCGTCAACCCTAACACAAAAGTGTCAGCAATAAAGAGGAATCCAGCATAAGGGGAGGAGGTCGGCTCTTTAGCATGCTCCTCCTCAAACTCAGGAGCCAGCCTCGCGAGACTGGATTCGAGCTCAGGAGTCAGACTTGCAAGACCGACCTCAGACCCTAAAGAGGGTAGTGCCCTGGTGTCACTCAGATCGCTCATCGACTCGTCCCTAAAGTGGTTAGAGATAGTAGTCGGGCCAAAGTCCTCCTCAGAAGACATTGAGGAGAAAAAAGAAAGAAAAATGAAGGAAGAGAAAGGGATAGTGAAAGACAACATACCAGAAACTCTGGTACTAAGACTCCGAGGAAGAGGAGATGCTGGAACCAAGAACATAAGGACTTGGAGGTTTTTTTAACACCAGTAGGTCGTCACAGCTTGGTAGAGTTCGGGTGTATTATGAATGAAATGTGAAGAGAAGGAGGGGACTTAAGGTATTTATAGGCATTGCCTCGTACCTGCCCCATCTCGTATAGTGCCACGCGTTAGTGCGAGGCATCCTCGTGTAGCGAGACGCCTTCTTGTCTGCCGTGCCCTTCCACGTGTTGTCACGGGATACATCCAAGCAGAGATACAATGATTTGAATAATGAGCCTTCACCATGCATCAGCCCGTGATTCACCTAGAGACTGAAATGGTAGCTATGTCGTGCGGGCAATCATGGCGACCTTTCAATTTTCGAGCCCGCCATTAATTCCTTGGTTCTTGCCTTTACAGCTGGCGAAATCGGAGCAAACGTTTGAAATTCAAGGTTCTCGCGTGACCAGATTAGTTTGAGACCTCACTTCCAAGCCTGAGTAGGCCGACCTTGGAAGTGGGCGGGCAACTGTTTTGGGGGATTCTGAACTGGTCCCTCACACGGGGAAAAAGGCCCGCAGGTCCAGAAGACCCAAGTATGAGTCCTCGCCTCTCCGAGTTGAGGAGCAGGATGGCTGAGCAAATAGGTTGATAAGCCTTTCGAGCTGAGTATCGAATATCAAGCTTCCTATTGCAATCCTATTATCATATGCAAAATCCAAAGGTAGAGAAAAGTATCTCCATGACCTCGGCCCTCTGAGCTGGGAATTGAAAGCCGAGCAAAGGGGCCAAGCAACTATTTACAAATGTCAGCCTTCCAGGCCGAGGAGTAATGACAAATGGTACGAGCAAGGAGACCATCTGAGCGAGAAATTACTTAGGCTCGGAGATGAGCTACCGAGCTCTACATACTAAGCAGACCAAGACGACCAAGCCAAAGAGGTAGTGCGAGGAATTCGAAGCAGGTCCGCCAAATTCAGAAGAGATAGAGATCCAGTCTTATCTTGACCGAAGATCCCTCCTAGAAGTCCGGGATGAGAATCCCGCCTAATAAAGACTCTCCATACGTAGCCTGGAAGGACTCTAAGATCCAGAACCTTCCCCATGCTCTATAACTTGGGCCTGTAAGCTACAAACCAAGGTACTGAACTCCTACCCTCTATAACCCTTACGTCCAATTTTCTACTGGCTTGACTTAGGCATTAGAGGGTTTACATTTGGCCACCATCACCCCCCTATTGCCTTTTTTTTCCCTTCTCTATAGGATCGAAGATTAGAGGACGATCACACAACTCCAAGCCATCTTAGCTCTACCTCCATCTGTTGACCAATTTGGGCGACAACAGTAACTATTGTGGGGGATTCCGATCTGGTCCCTCATGCGGGAAAAGCAGTCATTTATAAGTGTTATTCCCTCTGAGTTGAGGAGCACAACTGATTGTCCAAGCAAGGAGACCATCCATCTAGGAAGTACAAGCAGTTCCTCCTGCTCAGAGATGATCCACTGAGCTGAGTCGTCAGACTACAGAGCTCGATGTGAGAGGACTCGCCATCCGAGGAAGACCTACAACATAAGGAATGAGCTCGGGCTTGTGAACTAAGCTCCACAGTATCCCTGACAGACTAGGTCGACCACCACCCGAAGAGGCGGTACGAGAAATTCGGGGCAAATCCCACAAAATTCAAACAAGATTATCCCTTCGATATCTCTGGGACGAAAATTATCCATAATTAAGGACTCAACAAATGCATCAAAGTGGGATTCGTAGGTGCAGAACCTTCTCCCATAATTTATATGTACGACAACAAATGTCAAACCAAGGTACATGAATTCTCATCCCTACACCTCTAGCACCCCATCGTCTACAAGCCCGACTTAGGTACTGGAGGGTCTACAAGCTTGACTTAGGTATACGGTACTTGAACCCACTACCTCAGTGTTGAAACTCACAGGGTTAGCACTGAGTCATGAATAGAGACCCTTACTAAATAGTTTCAAAGATCCTAATCATTTTCGATAAAGGAATTCACTAGGTATGGGTAACTTTATAGCATTGCTATTTTTTTTTTTTTTTTTTTTTTTTGGCACTTTGCCTTGTAGGCTTTGAGCTGTAACCAATCGAACGGTTTGTTTTGGCCATGTTTGGCTCACAATAAATTTAAAAAAATAAAATAAAATTGTGATTATTAACTTTATACATGTTGATTCTATTCGATATCTAGATCTAAGGCCATCCAAGGCAACCGATCTGTCGACGGCCTCATTTGCAAGTAACCCATGCCTTTTCTTTTCTTTTTTTTTTATGTTAGTTGGCACTATTAAAAAGCGACACCTTCTTTTCTTAATTATAATTATTTGAACGGTTTCCATTGAAGTCTGATTCCAGCCAAAACGGTCCATTTATTGATGACATGGTTGGGCCTAGGCCTTCGTTTTGGGTTTTAGGCTGGGCCCACGCCTGAAATTGGAAGCCATAAATGAACAGGTGGGCCTGGCCGATCCAGTCCGTTGAAATCCATGCGCCTAACAGAATTCCATTGGTGGACCCCACAGATGACCGGAGGGTCGTAGAGTTACTTCCTCATGGCATACAATCTGCGTGAATTGGGACATTGCCATCAGACTACTATGATAGTTCACCACCATTTTGAAAATGGCGGTCCCTCGTCCTCCTCACACGCGGCCGCTCATGATCCCAAATGGAAGCATGCTGTGGATAGACCATGTTACTAAAATTAAACTGATCGTGGCCATCAAATGGATGGTTATAGTAAAATAAAGAGTGGTCCTAATTCCAAGGGCAAATCTTTTGTTTATGATCCATCTCCAGTTGAACAAGCTATTTAGACGGTCTAGATTTCTGTACAAATATGCAATTTTTTATGAAGTGAAGAATCACCGTTGATTCTAAAATGGTGGTGAACTCTGATAGAAGTGTAACCGGACACTGGGTCGTTCCTTTTTTTTTTTTTTTTTGGTTTGCGTTGAGGGTGAGGTCCATTGTGATGTTTTCATGACATCCAACCCGTCCAAAAGGCTGTCCAACCATAAAAGTGTGTTGGCTAAAAATATCAGACCAATGTAACCATCATGTGGGCCACTGTGAATTTTGAGAATTTTTATGGTTGTAAATTATTTTCTATAGAAAGGCCCATATGATGATTTAAAGGGCTGATTTTTTTTTATTTTAAATATAATCATCATCGCACGGATCATTTGGCGAACAGCTTAGATCTCCTAAAATTAAAATGGTGGACCACATCATAGAAAAAATCGACAACCACCCAAAAACTTCTGACTCGAGTGGTGGCCCACATGATGGCTGGATCAGCCAGATTTTCTAAGCATATAATTCCATAGTGAGGCAACTCTTATGGACAGTTTGGATTTCATAAAAAAAAAAAAAAAAAAAGTGGGCCCCATGTGGAAGAATTGTAGCATGAGCACATTGTACAACTTTTCAGGATCCGGCCTCTTGTTTGGTACTTGTAATTTGCAAGATCCCTTCACACGAACCACACGTGCCAATGTGATACGTGCATGTCCGTTTGCTTGTGACAGCTGGCAAGAGGTACCTCCATACCCGTGCATGTCCGTTTTTAGTGTGGTCCACTTGAATTTAGATCTACCTAATTTTTTTATCAAGCCCTAAAATGATATGAAAAAATGGATGAACCAAGTGGATAAAACACACACATCATGGTGGGACCCACAAAGCATCGACTAATAGATCTGAATGGGCCATAGGCATAGCATGAGTTGGTGCAGATATTCTTAGCCATTTAATCTATAGATGAATAAAATAAAATCATATAACAAGATCATCTACTTAATAAATCTTACATGGTTCCACATGCCCATTTTATACTTAAGTATTAAATATCAGCTTGAATTTTCTATTCTTATTAATCCGTTTCACATGAAAGGGGTTGTTCGGATAAGGTGAGTTCTAATTTGTCTATTTTACTTCAGACGAAAGATAAAACTGCCAAGCTCATTTGATGCATGGAGAATAATAATAATAATTTATTTTTCTTTATTAAAATATTTTTTATTTAATTTTTAAAGAAAATCATAAATTTTAAATGATAATCATCAACATTTTTTGTCATTACGTTTCTTCAACATAACATTAAAGGTAATTATTATTTAAGTTGCCCAAGGTTTAAGAGGTAGAAACCAAGATAAACTACTTAAGGCAAGTAGTTTTTATTTTTTTTATTAATACACACATCCCAAGGTTGACTAGTCAACCTGCAATGTTAGCTACCCTCAAGTTGAGATTCGATACTTGGACCTCAGTGACGAGGTTATCTTCACCCAGTCTACCACCAATATAAGTAGCTTATTTTAAGTAACTTACGATCCAAATGCTCCTAAAGAATTCATTAGGTATGACTTACTTTATAACATTGCTAATCCTTTTTTTCCCTTACTTTTACTTTTAGGCTTTTAGCTGTAACTAATGGACCGGTTTGTTTTGGTTGAGTTTGGCTCACAATAAATTAAAAAATAAATTTGTGATTTTGGAAATTATATCCCTTGGTTCTATTCAACATCCAGATCTAAGGCCATCCAATGCAACCTATCTATCAACAGCCTCACTTGCAAGCAACCCATGCCTTTTTATGTTAGTTGGCACTGTTAAAAAGCGACACTTTCTTTTCTTAATTATAATTATTTTAAAATTATGATTAATATGAAGAAAGTGCAGCTTAGTGACATAATCATGACGTGGATGGTGTGGGGCCCACCGAAAGTGACATTAGGCTTAATCTCTGATGTTTCTGCATCCCACACCTAAATAGAGACTTAGTGGTATTTTCAAAATTGGTGTAATGAAAGAACACATCTGTTATCTTTCATTTTCTTTTAAAACTGTACTGGGAATAGAAATTTTGAAATTTGTTAATTATTTTTCGAAAAGCAACCTTTGGGAGTGCAGTCCCTTTTGAGGAAGGGCTGAGGCTCGCCCACATGTGTTGTCCAATGGGGCTCACATGAAGTGGTGGGTGTATGATCAGAAACTTGGGCCACATCCAGTAATCATGCCAGTGGAATGATTTTGACCCTTGATTTGCCTAGTTGAATGTGAATGGTCCCGAAATTTCATTTCTGATGGAGTACTTTTGTCGCGTGTTTTTTATATGCCACGTCCAATATAGTGGTAGGACAAGGCCCCATGGGCCACGGACTTTGGGTGTATAGAAAGAGCTCTTGATGGACGTATATTTTTGTAGACAAATGTAAGGGGATTTAAGCAACGTTGATGGTAAGTTATATTATATTCAAGATCTAGCCATCCATTAGTCCCGTGCATGGGCCACCTTGGCCGCTAAATATAGACAATTGTCCTTTTTCTTCTTTTTTTCACAATTATCGAAGTCCTCGCATACATGACCTAATTGATAAATGGTAATATTTACACCTGACCTGTAATAATTACATCCAACCAGTAGGATGCCATCATGTGTCAGTACTTGTATGAAGGCAAAGAAAAAATACTCACTGAGTATAGAAGAGATATTGCGAGGATCCTAAATGCAGCTCTGCAAAAGATGAGTGTCACACCAAGAAGGTTAGGAAGTACAGGGACATAGATACGACTAAAATCCTAAGGGTTATCATCCTCCTAGCAACACATGGCAAGCAAGTATAGGCTGCATATACTTATAGAGCATGCGTAACTTGTTAGTGCACTTTTTGTGGTATACTAGTGCACTTAATTTGTCAATTACTTAGGTCAGTGAGTCTAGTATTGGTTGAGCTCAATGAAGATCAAGACTGAAGATTCAAGCGGACTTGTTGCATCAAGGAAGAAGAAACAGATAAAATAGATGCCTTGTTGAGCCTTTAACCTTGGACCAAACTATAATCATAACATCTAGATGACCATGACCCAATTAGGCATACTAATAATCATTTTAGATTGGCCTTAGGTGTCCCAAAAGACATCCTAAAGATTGGCCAAAGAGGTGCCCCTATTGTTGCAAAATATAACTCAAGACAGCATGAGGAAAGGGCTGCAGACTGGTTGGACCTCTGGCTGACCGGTTGTCGGACCACATATTGGGGTAGCAACCTTGCTGGAACCCCCGGCCTAAACCGACCGATCATGATCCTAAGTTGACTATTTTAGCACCTAGGGTTTGAGCCACTATTGTTTCTTACATGCTCAACACACACACACACACACACTTAAACATACACTTTTAAACACATACATAACATGTACGGCCAAATTCAAAACCAACACTATTTAAGCTCCATTTTTTGAGCTCATGCCCTAAACTAATATGGCAAAACAAATGTATGGCATAGATTTAAAATACATACATCACAGTGGGCCCTACAGTGCCGAGGTCACCACCTAATCTACTTCTAAGTACATACATACCGCCCCAAGAGACCGGCACATGTCACATGCCTTCCCTGCTCTCCTCATACATGCATGAATGATTGGTTCGAAAATAGTCTAAATTGATTTGTCACCACACGTGAAGAGACATGGATTACATAGTTTATGGGCCTGATCATGATGTATGCATTCTATCCACACCATCCATTCATTTTTCTAGCTCATTTTAGGGCGTGAACCCAAAAAGGAGGCATATCTAAATATCTGGTGAACCACATTATAGGAAAACCACACCATAGGAAACAATGGTGATTTATTAAAAACTTCCAAAGGCCTACTGTTATGTTTATTAGCCACCGAACCCATTATTAAGTTTACATAAACCTGGACAAAGGAAAAGCACAAATGTCAGCTTAATCCAAAACTTTTTGTGGCCCTGAGAAGTTTTTAATGGTGGGAGTTCAATCACCTTTGTTTGGTGTGGTGTGGTCTGACTTGAGATTTGGATCTGCTTCATTTTTTAGCTCATTCCCTAAAATAAGTGGGCAATATGGATGGACAGTGTGGGTAAAACACATACATCACAATGGTGTGCGAAAGCACCGACCAATAGCGACTATGTACTAGCAGGATCAACCCGCATGGATTAGGTGAGTATGAGGTAACAACTTAGTGGTTGAAATCCCTGTCCATGGGGCTCACCTTGATGTATGTGCTATAAATCCACTCCATCCATTAATTTTCTCAGTTAATTTTATGGCATGATTCCAAAAAATGAAGCATATCCAAATCTCAAGTAAGCCACACCATAGGAAAAAGTGGTCATTGACCATTAAAATCTTTTTGTGGGCACAAAAGTTTAGTATCAAGCTGATATTTGTGTTTTCCCTTATTCCACATCTGTGTGACAATATTAAGAAGTTGGATGGAAGATTAACATTATGGTAGGCCCTAAGAATTTTTAATGGTGGGCATTCAGTGACTACTATTTCATGTGGCATGGTCCACTTGAGATTTGGATCTACTTCATTTTTTGGACCATGCCCTAAAATGAGTGGGTATAGAAACACATATATTAAGGAGGGAACTACGGCTGGGGACTCACCAAGCCATTACCCTAGAATCATATAACCCGCGCCCATGTAATCCACCCCTGCGAGACTCTCCACCCTCCTTTTATATGTATATTCTAAATAGTGGAAACATTTCTATGCATTTTTTTTTTGAATGATGTCATAGTAGTCTCCACCCCATTTTAAGGTGAGACTATTTCCTATGGATGCATCCAATCATCCACAAATCAGATGCATAGGGGTGATCGAGCTCACATCTGTTGGGATAGCCAGAACGCTAAGCATACGCTGAAACCCCATACGAGTTTGCTATTGCTACTGCTGCTGCTCTGTCCCCACACCATAAAGGGGAGCGGATTAGGTGTGGCTTTATTGTGGGCCCACCTTAATATATGTATTTTATATCTATGTCATATTATTTGTTTTGCCCTGTCATTTTAGGGCATAAGTGGCCCATTGTAAGGTTTTATAATGTTTATTTACCATCTAAACAAATATCATCTTGATATAAAATTATTTTAACCCATAAAATGGTATGGGATGGTCCACCTGAGAATTGAATATGCTCCATTTTTTAGCTCATGCCTTCAAATTATTTTCCAACTCTAAAATGATATGTCAAAACGAATGGCAGAAAGCATGGATACAGAATACATACATCGAGGTGGGCCCATCTAATCCGCGCCCACCGTAAAGAGCCGGAATATGAAAGTGCCAACCCTCGACCGTACACGTGGCAGAACCATATGCCAATCAGTTCCATCCATTTGTGGATCCCATTGTCATGATGTACTTTTCTTCCAACCCTCTGCGCCCACCGTAAAGAGGGAATCGGATTGCGTCCTGAGTCACTCAGGATGCTCTTATCGTACCGAGTAAACTCAATTGGGTTCACTGTAAATGTAGCTAGTTTATCTACACTGTCCATCCGCTTTTCCAGTTCATTTAACGTTGAAACATATCCAAAACTTAGGTGGACCATACCATGGGTATAATGATTTTCACCGTTGAAACCATTCTGGGCCCACAGTGATGTTTATTTGCCATCAAACCTGTTCACAAGATCACACCAACATTGATGAAGGGGAAAAACAAATATCAGCTTGATCCAAAACTTCCACGGCCATCAATAATTTTTCAACGGTACAGATTCAATTCATATTGTTTCCTATGGTGTGGTCCACTTAAAATTTTAATATGCCTCATTTTTTGTATCAAGCCATAAAATTATCTTCTAAAATGGATGAACGGAGTGGATAACATACATAAATCACGGTGGACCCTGCAGAGTTTACTCCGTATGCTTAATGTACTGAGTTACTCAGTACAGAATCCGCTTCCTCGTAAAGAGCCGGAATATGGTAGTGCCAGCTGGGCGCGGATTTCCTGCGAAAGCCTTGCGCAGGAAGTTCCTGCGCTGAGAACCAAGGTGGGCCCACAGTGATGTTTTTTGATGAAGCCACCCCGTTCATCCGTTTTGGGAGCACATTTTAGGACGTGATAACAAAAATGAACCGTATCCAAGACTCAAGTGGGCCGAAAACGTGAGGATTAAACGTCCACGGTTGAAATATTTGTGGAGCCATAGGAGTTTTGAATCAGGATAATATTTGTGTTTCCTGTTCATCCCAGTAGTAGTGACGTTATGAACGGTATGGATGTCATATAAACATCACTGTGGACCCCAGGGAGGTTTCAACGGTAGTAATTTACCTACCCACCTTTTCCTTTAGTGAGGCCTACTTGAGTCTTGGATCCGGTTCATTTTATTATCAAGTACTAAAATGAGCTTCCAAAACGGATGAACGGGGTGGATTCATAAAAAAATTACTGTGGGCCCCACCTTGGTTCTCAGCGCAGGAACTTCTGCGTAAGGCTTTAGCAGGAAATCCGCGCCCGTGCCAACTCTTGATCGTACACGTGGCAGAGCTATATGCCAATCAGTTCCATCCGTTTAGTGGATCCCATTGTCAGGACCTACTTTTCTACCAACCCTGTCAGACAATGATATCATCATTTTTGGATAGAATCCACTGATGAATCGCCACCTGTTAATGATCATTCTTATCTGGGGCGTGGATTTCCTGCGAAAGCCTTGCGCAGGAAGTTCCTGCATGGGAACCAAGGTGAGGCTAACAGTGATTTTTTTTTATGAATCTACCCCTGTTCATACGTTTTGGGAGCTAATTTTAGAAAATGAGAACAAAAATGAACCGAGTGGGCCGAAAACGTGAGGATTAAACGTTCCACAGTTGAAATATTTGTGGAGTCACAGGAGTTTCGAATCAGGATAATATTCATGTTTCCGGTTCATCCCAGCAGTATTGACGTTATGAACGGTATGGATGTCATATAAACATCACTGTGGACCCCAGGGAGGTTTCAACGGTAGTAATTTACCTACCCACCTTTTCCTTTAGTGAGGCCCACTTGAGTCTTGGATCCGGTTCATTTTTGTTCTCACGTCCTAAAATGAGCTTTCAAAACGGATGAACAGGATGGATTCATCAAAAAATATCATTGTGGGCCCCACCTTGGTTCCCAGCGCAGGAACTTCCTGCGCAAGGCTTTCGCATGAAATCCGCGCCCTCTTATCTGCATCGATTGGGTGGATTCCATCAACCAACACCTCTGATTTGTTTGCCCCTTTTCCATCCAAAGCAAGTCCACGATCTGGACGGTTCATGTCTCCACCTCTCTGCCATGTGTACAGTGGATAGATAACTCTACTACAGTCGTTGGCCCAAACTTCGATATGTATGTATTTTATCCACATTGATTCATCCATTTTGCCCTGTCATTTAGGGCCGTTTGGATACCATCAAATAAGTTACTTTTTGGCTGAACTTAAGACATTAAGTTACTTTTGGCACTTAAGTTGGTTTGATAAGTATAATGGGAAAGTAATTTATCTTTTAAAAATTACTTATCTTAATAAGTATTATTTTTTTTAGCTTTTTGACTTTTGACTTTTTTACTTATCTCTCATGTCACGCTTTAACTCTGCTATATTTTTGTTTTTTGGAGCTACAGGAGGAGGTAGTACACACCCACACTGTTAGTCACTCTCCAATGTTAATTAACCACCCTACAATTTGGCTTTTATACTCATCTCTCTCAGGTCACGCTATATATCAAAGTTCTCTCTCATGGTTCACTTAATTACTGCTCTCTCATACCGTCATATTAAAGGAGGCCTCATATGATGGACTGTCCCATCAAAGGTGAGGCTCACATAGTAGACGGCCCACATTAAAGATGGGCCCTACATTAATTGGTGCAAGATTCAATCCACCAATTAGGTTGATCTAATCTTCTACATCTTTTCCAAAAATGGTTCTAGTCTACTCACCATGTGGACTAATTATTGGAAACAAGTTAATGGGTCAGAAAACTTCAGCCAAGTCTTCTAGAGCCATACATTTGTTTTACAGACTGTGGCCCGCCTAACCAGTGCATTAACCTGATTCTTGTGCCAGGGCATCCATATAGTGGTCCCGTTTTGATGGATGGAATGTATCTCGGACCAATCATGCTATGCTAGCACATGCATGGCATGTACATGAGCTTTATTGTACACACGTGTGATTAGAAAAGCTCATTCCATTAGGAAAACTACCTTAACGCTTAGTTTTTCTTTTCATGTCAATATGTTGCTTATTATATCTAGATTTGAAATTTTCTTTCAAAATGTTACTTATTAATGTGTTTTTACCAAACATACTTATTTACTTATTGGCTGATAAGTATGTTGTTTACCAAACATACTTATTTACTTAATAAGTAAAGACCAAGATAAGTAACTTATCTGATAAGTAGCTTATCTTAGGTGGCTTACAATCCAAATGGGCCCTTAAGGATATAAGCCCAAAAATAGGCAAATCTAACATTCAAGTGAACCATACCACAAGAATAAGCAGTGATAATGACACCCACGGTTGAAACCTTCCTAAGGCACACCATGATGATTAATTGCCACTCAACTTGTTCACATGGTCACATAGGTAACAAAAATATCAGTTTGATCAAAAACTTTTGTGTCCCCCAAAAAATGTGTATCTATTTTTCTAGCTTATTTACAAGGCATGGTCTTAACGTGAATGTAGGGCACACTTCCTAAGGCATGAATTCTAAATCGCCCTGTCTATGTATTCTTCAGCTTATTTTAAGGCATGATCTCAAAAAATAAAGTAGGATATAAATTTTAGGTGGACAAAAAGAAGTTAATAGTTATTAAATACCACAATAAAAAGGTATACTAATGTTTAGTGACCATCCTGCCTCTTGATAAGGTCACAAATACCTGAATGAAAGTAAAAAGTGAATATCAACTTGATCCAAAATTTTCAATGATCGGTTGTTTCTTGGGGTGTGTTCCACCTAAAATTTGTATGCATTGTATGTTCACACAGTTCACCTGTTTTTATAACTTATTTTAAGCTGCATAGTTCCAAAACTGATGCAGATACAAATTTCAGGTGGACTACACTACAGAAAACAATGGTTATGGGTCATTAAAAACCTTTTATGGGTCACAATAGTTTTGGATCAAGTTAATATTTCTTTTCCCTTGCGTCCATGTCTGTGCAACGTTATTAACAATTTGAATGGTCTATAAACATTACGGTGGATCATAGAAATTTTTAATGCTGAGGTTCAAAGATCACTATTTCCTGTTTTGTGGTCCACCTGAAATTTGCATCCACTTCATTTTTGGGACCATACCCTTAAATAAGCAAGAAAAACAGATGGCCGGCATGGATATACAATGCATACATTAAGGTGGGCCCTACGGTCAGGATCCCACCGACATAGCAGGTTCAGGCGTCGCAGCCAAGTAGCGCTCGTTCCTATCTCGGGCTGGAACCATGATGATGAATCAAAATCCTTTAATTAAGCGGCGGATGAAATGACGGTACTACCCTTCTCCCAACGTTGTTTTCAATCATCATGATCCATGTGACCATATACTCCCAAGGGCACTTTTGTCCATAGGGGCATTTTCGGTATTTTACTCACGATCGCCTTTTTCTGGTTATTTCATCTCAAAGCAGAGAAGTTTCCTTCTATGAATAATCATTTTTGTTAATCATTTATGCCCACCAACAACACTCACCACGAAAAGAAATAAAGCGGCTACACTATGATATTAGTTTGCCACCGTTTTAAACGAGGAGCACTTCTATCACCGTACACGTGGCACATATGTCAATCCAAAGTATCTGAATGGGGTCCGATTGTGGATGGAGTATAGCCTTGCAGTAACTCTGATTGGATGATCTTAACTATGTAATTTTTTATATCGAATTTGCTTCGTATATCTTTTCTTTTTAACCATCCATTTCATGAACACCAATCAGACGGCTAGGATTATCAGATTAGGCTATTCTCAGTCAGCGAAGTGCTCATGGTTTGGATGGTCTTGATTGAATCACGTGTATCCCAGGGTGCATTTTTTGGTGGCAAATGCATACTTAGTCTAGGCTGGTTTATTTACGTAATAAAAACTGGTCACAAGTGGTACTGTACCATCTTTCCTGCCAACATGCCTCTTGTGTGAGACATCACTGCCATTGAAACGGTAGGCCCCACCATCAAGATCATCTATACAAAAAATATGTCCAATAAGCTTATCATGTGGGCCACACTATTGGAATCAACAAGAAACGCAGTGTTTGAGTCGACATATAGGAATGGCCCATCCATTGATCGGATCATCCTGATTTTCGAAGAATGTGATCCTCATGGTGGTTCCTATCGTATCAATGGTGCGGATTTACTAAAAATGTTACATGTCAGCTAGAAACATGTAACTGTACCACAAGTTGTGGTACAGTCGCCTGTAGGTGATTATTTCTCGTCAGTATATTAATCTGACAAAGACTAAGGTTAAAACATGTTTATCCGCCCGGCAACATTTATAAATACAAAATACTCTGATGGACTATGGCACACCATATGCAACCACTGCATCAGACCGTCTAAACCGTGGGCCCCACTGAACTCAAAGTTCACGTTGATTGGACTACTTTAAACTGTTTCAGTGGTGTGTGCCCACCTGGAAGCTGATTTTGAAATTTGACTGTTTCTCATCATAACTGTCAGTTCGATGGGTGACTAAATGGAAGGCTTGGATCATCCGTTAAGTGTCATCTTAACTCTTGCACAATCCAGAGTGGGTCCCACATTTTGGACGGTTGTGGCCAAACTACATGCCTGCCACGTAATGGACAAGCGCATGATGTGTAATCGCGCGCATCAGTAAACGTGCAGTAAGATAACAGGCAGGATTGGGTACACATCGTACAATGTATCAACGATCCAGACCATTGATCTAATGGCCAGACCGACCTTGATAGCAGATTTCTTGAAAATATGGGAGATGGGCACATTCTACCGCTTAGATCTATTAAATAGAAAATACACAAAAAAGCACACTTCCATTGCAAAACAGTAAAAAACCAAGTACTCAAGGCTAGCTCGATCAGTTATATTTTCCCTGTCATCTGCTGTGTTCCATCGTATCAACGGTCCAGATCACCATAAAATAATCAAGAATGTCATTAATCGTAAACATGAATGTGCATGATATATTAAACTCTCGCAGAGCATAGTACGAAATTCCTCTTGATTTTGACATGCTGGATTCTTCCATCGTACACAAGGAATACTGCAAAAGATTCGCGCAAGAAGAGATCACAGAAGTAGATCGCGGTACACGTGTCAACTTGGAGCCCGTGTGAACAATCCAATCCATTCATTAGGTGGCCCTACCGTGAATATACGTATTTTCTGTAAATCAGGCCAGTAAAATTATCAAGAGGGCCACGTGTTATCGTCAAAATGGACTCCAGAGGTTCGCGACGTTGGAAGCTATGCCGGGCCCACCGAAATGTCCATGAGAAATCCACCCCGTCCATCAGTTTCTCAGATCATGTTAGGACACAATCCAAAAATGAGCAAGATCCAAAACTTAAGTGAACCACACTACAGGAAACAGTGGGAATGGACATGCCACCATTGAAATCGTCCCGGGGCCCACCATGATGTTTCCAAACCGTTCATAAGGTCATTGTAACTTGGATGAACTGAAAACACAATCAGTAACTGAAAATAGATGCTTAAAATGAACCGAATGATCACATTGGTCGGACTGTGTGTAATTATGTTGTGGGCCCCACCTAGAGGTGGGCATCGAGTTGAGTCAGACTGAGTTTGGGCTGTCTCGGTCCGATCTGGCCAAGGACAGAGCCTCAACCGAGTCGATCGGATTTGGTACCGAGTCAACCAACCTTAAACTGATCCGAATCGAGTCAACCAGTTTGATCCGATCTGAGTCTGACCCAGTCATATATACCGAGTCGGATCGAGTCATAATCAAGTCAAATCGAGTTTGTCAATTAATTAAAAAATATATATATGAAAAATGGCAAAAAAGTTGAAAAAATTCAAAAAAATTAGGTTTTTTTTTTTTTTTTTTTTTTTTTTTTTTTTTTTTTTTTTAACTTATTCCTAAACCCGGTTTGGATCGGATTTCAGATCGAATCAGATCCATTTCAGATCGGATTTCGAGTTGAGTCAAATCGACTAAGGTGGAATCCGAACTCGACTCGATCTGGATTCGAATCCTATCGAAAATATTCAATTTAGGTCCGTTTTTCCAATCGAATCGATTCAAGTCTAACCAGTTCAGACGAGTCAAGTTAACCGAGTGACTCAACTCGTGCCCAGCTGTAGCCCCATCCATCATGTCTATTTCAAATAAAAACCGTGATTCTCGTGAGAATACTCGTGGTCACCATTAGCCTGTCTATTTACGTGATGGGGCCTAAGAGCATACCAACACTAAAGTTCTGGTTTGGGCGTGTAAAAATAAAGCCCTTCCATTCTGGTGGGGCGCACTTGATGACTGTAGTGGTTGGAATGGGACGCGGATTGCGTCCTTCCTCAATATGTTGATCTGTGGAGGGGCCGCCGTGATGTATCGGTTTATCCACACCGTCCATCCATTTTCTGAGGTTATTTTAAGGCACGATACCAAGAATGAGTCAGATCCAACGTTCAGGTGGACCACACCAAATAGTGAGATTGGTTGCATTAAATGCACAAAAGCGTTAAATGCAAGACTCATCTCTGGTGTGGCCCATCTGAGCGTTGGATCTTACTCATTCTTCCCCTCATGTCTTAAATTGATCTTAGAAAATGGATGAACGGTGTGGATAAACAAATACATCATGGTCGGCCCTTCCACAGATCAGCATGGATGCTTTGCGTCTATACTGAAGAAGGACGCAATCCGCGTTCACTGGAATGTACACAACCAGGCGGATCCCGCACTCTATCCATAGTAGGGTGACCCTTTCTCGCGAATTGGTGGACTACACATTCTATATATTCCTTGGTGTGGTCCATATGAGATCAAGATGGTTTTTAGGCACAACCAGACATTGGGTGCCACATGCAATAGATGGATTGGACGACACTTAATGTTGAACAATTTCTGATCTTAGAAAATAAATTATTTGAAAAAATCGAGAAATAAGGACAGGCTGAAGCATGTGAAAAACACGCTGTCCTTAAAGCGTAATTCGCCCCTACTCAAATTATTTTGAGTCTGCTGATAGGTTGCAGGCGGATTGCTTCCAGGATACGACGAGCCTTACGTGGTTCTGCGTTCAGCAAAAACGAAGGAACCACTATGGAACTCAGTAACATACTTTGGCAGATGAAGGAAAAGAAAGAGAGAAAAGAATGTCAGTCTTCTTCTAGCAGCAGCAGACTACTACACTGGTCTAAGTGGCTTGGTTTATTTTAACCAAACCGAGAGGCTAAGAGACGAAAATGAGTGCTGGTTCAGTATTCGAGGTTGTGATTGTTGTTGTTGTGTTGGAATGAACCAGACCTGTCCGGTTTATATAGGCAAGGGTGGCTGGCAGTTTTGGTCCAGAGCCATAATGGCACTAGCCGTTTTCTGGCTGTTGTGAGAAACTAGCCGTTTTATGGCAGTTTCTGACTGTTGTGCATGTGGGAGTTATGCACCTGCATGCTGGATGTTTAGACTCAATGGCTAACCGTTTCTGACTGTTGGGCTAGCCACATGCAGCTGTTACTGCATGGTATGAACCGTTACTGCATGAGCAGTTACACAGGTCCCTCTAATCAGCCCTGCAGCTCTCTATAAAAAGCAGAGATGTCTCTCTGTCAGACCTCCCACCCACATCACCTCCTTTGTTCCGAACCCAGCCACCTGACCTATTACCTAGCCTCTGTCGTACCGCGACTCGCACCAGTCTCGCTCCGGTCCACGAGGTCGCGACCCATCTGCGACACGATGCACATGTGCGAAGTGCCAAGTGCGTCACTAGCACCTTTACAACCACACTGCCTCACGTGCCTACGCCCTCGCACCTAGCCCGAGCTCGAGCCCGTGCCCGTGCCCGAGTCCTAGACCGAGATCGAGCCCGTGCCCGAGTCCTAGACCGAGATCGAGCCCGTGCCCGTGCGCGTGCGCGGTGTTCCAGTGCTTCGCACTGGAACACGCAAGCCACCATTCTCCCTCTCTTCCACCATAAATAAGTAAGGTGCACAACACCCTACTTATAAAGAGGTAAAAATTCTTTCTCCTATCCAATATGGGACAAAAACTAGACGCATATTTTTTTCTTTTAAAATTGTTTTCAAAACAAACTTTTTTAACACTTAAACTCTCAACACCACCGCGGTGGGATCCAGTAGCGGATTAGGTATTACTTGGGCCTGTGCAGAGCTTGGGACTGGCTTGACGTGGCATGTATGTGTCATGTTTGCATTGGTGTAAAGTAAGTTATCAGAAGAGACCTACCACATCAGCAAGCTTACACACAAGCCTGTCATGGCTGCTCTCCACCAAGAAGCAGTATCCAGGTACCAGCCCGTCCAGAGAGTAATACCTAATCCGTGCCCATACAGCTGGAAGTAATTCCCATGCGTTGAAACGTATGTGATGAACTGACTATTCCTCGAGAAGAGCAGTGAACCTGCGTTAGCTTACGATGCGCTAGGTCCCACCGAGGTCACTTTCACAAACCAGAGCAACGTGATATGGAGCTTTCATGAGATCCACCCCGTTCACAGGGCATGATGCCACGTATTAACCGTCAATTCCAGAAATCATAACAATCCAAAACTCAAGTAAGCCATGCAATAGGAAACAAATGGGATGGCTAGCTCACCATTAAATCTATGTGAAGCCCACCATAGTTTTTATATGCCCATCCAATCCGTCCATCTATTGTGCTCCATCAGGATGAAAAAATACCCAAAACCCACAGTATTTCAAATTAAATTTAGAAAATTTAGGCACAACTCCTGTGTGGGAACAAGACCTAATCGAGGGCATCAATTGCCTGTGCTTGAAAGCTATGTGGGCCCTCTATGATATTCGTAAGAAATCCACTCTGTTTATCCATTTTGCTAGCTCATTTTGGGAACTAAGATAATAAATGTTAAGGCAAATAAAAAATCAAGTAGCCTACATGAGAGGAAAAATTAAGGAAAAGAGATGTCTATCATGTGTACATACTATCCAAACCGTTCATGGCGTGTTTGGGGCATGGTATTAGATGGGATTAGATAGTATAAAATTGCATTTGGCTCCTGTACAAATTCCATATGATGTTTGGAGAGGATGGGAGGCTTGGGATTATGTGAGATGGAATTGCACTTGATCCCATGTGGGATTTCCATGGGATTTCAAAATCCCACTCACTCGAGTAGGCCCCTACATTGATGCATGTGTTTGATCCATGCTAGTCCATCCATGTAAGTCCTTTATACATGACATTATGGTTATAAACATGTTCAAGTGACGGACATCTATTGTAAATTTGGTCTTTCATGGTCCACTAAATGAGATTTTGCCTAATCCCATGGTTTTCCTACTGGTAAGTATTTGATTCCAGGCTAGATATAAAAACACCGTGAGATTACCAGACATGTGATCATTGTACAATAAATGATGTTAATCCCACATAATACCATTCCATCCCTTCTAAGTACCAATCGCCAAACACGCCCACGTTATTCTGATTGGGATGAGCTGAATACACACAAAACTTAGCTTGAGACAAAACTTGAATGGCCCTGTGAATGTTTCCTCTACTATTTTCACTCATGTGGCCCACTGGTATTTTGGATCCTCCTCATTTGTGGTGTCATGTCCCAAAATGAGCTGGAAAAAAGAATGGACGGGGTGGATTTCTAATAAACATCATGGTGGGCTCCACCACGCTTCCTACCGTAGGAATTTCCTACACAGCCTGCCCCATTTGATGGACGGGTGGACTTAATGCACGTGTATCCGATTCCCCTGCGTGAGAGAAAGTACCCAGGCGAGGCACGCAAGCGTTTCCCAACGACAAATCACCATTCAAAGTACACGTGTGGAGCACACGACAACGTATCGGACATGATTCCGAAAAACTCATAATCGCAGACGATCCAAAGTCCCACCTTGCAACGGACAGGGGCCCTGACACGTGTTTAATTGGCACGTGTGCTGAGATTCACCAATTAGACATCTCCTCACGCGGATCGCTCTGGCATATTTCTTCTGACACATGCAATATACAGAAACACACCCTTTCGTTTGCATTTCAGACATGGCGTCAAAACCCATTCCGGAAAGGTGAAAAAAAAAAAAGAAAGAAAAAAGGGGAAAAAGAAAATACAGAATATTATTTTCAGTTCTGGTAAAACTCCTTTTCTGCCCATTTGTCTTCTGGTTAGATCGAGTCTGTATTGCGCAGACTTCTATCATTTCCCCCAAATCCAAAAAAAAAAGGAAGAAAAAAGAAAAAAAGAAAAACGAAAGAAAAAGGGCCGAAAATAAAAAGAAAACCAATAAAAAAAACTGCAGCTCGTGATAGCGGAATCGACTCGAGTTTTGAAACGATCCGAGGTTGGGGATATCGGCATCGTTGATTGATCGGCTCTGATCGCCGTTTCATGAGGTTTGGGGAATTGGGTTTTCGTTTTCTGGGAGGGTTTGTGGGTCCCGCCGATCGGAGCGGTTTCGGGCGATTTCCTTTCTGGGTTTTGATGGGCTTTTGATTTCTGACGTGGGTTTTAAAGATCTTTTGATTTGGGTGGGGTTGTATTGGGAGACGAATTTGAAGATTTTTTCTTTTTTGTCGGTTTCCTTTGAGGAGTGGGGTTTTGATGCTGTCTCTGGGAAGTAGAGATGGGAGGAAGGGGTTAGGATTTGGCGTTGGAGAAGAGATGGAAGAGACTGAGCTCGAAGAAGGGGAAGCCTGTTATTATCAAGACGATGATGGCACAAACACTGACCCTGACGCGGAGCTCTCTTCGCTCTCTTACATTGTAAGAATATTCTTTATCATGTTTATGAATTCCATCTTTCATTTGTTTTGGATTTCAGCGTAGCAGAAAAAAAAGATATGTTTTTTGGGCATGGTTCAGTCGGTAAGTGGTAATTTACATGATTTGTGGGGGAGGGGATGTTGATTGCTATCTGATAATCAATATGTATTTGGGTTAGAGTATCACGTATTTGGTTTTTGGATTAGAAACTGTATTTTGATCACTTGCATTTCTTAGGTCAGAACTATAAATATCCCAATTCAAATAAATATGAATCAGGAGATGGAATTGCCCTCTTTTGCCTTGAATTAGGGATGGGGATTTAAACTGGTTCTGGATTTTATTTGAAGTCTCCTTTCTTGCATGTAGAATGCTTGTATTTGGATGACTTGTATTCACAATCTTCATCTTTATAGATGTTTTGCTAAGATTTGTGTTGCCGGTGTTTATCCGAATTACTTAAAGAGTAAGTCGGAATTTTGAAACCATTGAATTCAAGTTCACATTTGTAAGTGCCTACTGGCATCTTTGAGTCAAGAATTTCTTGTAAGAGTTGTTGCCAGATCAGAGCAGTGATATTTTAGTGGTGTTCTATGTAGAAAATGATTTTGCGAACTCACTGTTTTGAGTGGAAACCATATAGTAGGAACTTTGATGGTATTGCTCTGTTCATGAACATTGAGCATTGGGCAATAGAATAACCTGTCTGTGCTTGTGGCAATATTGTTAAATGTTGGTTGTCCATTTACAACTAAAAAAATAAATAAAAAAACTCATTACAGTTAACAAATTTTGAATGTGCTAAAAGATGCGACAAACACTTTTAGCTCTTATATTCATGTGCGTGCGTGAACTGAATTTACTCAGATGATGCACTTGGTTCTACTTTGCTGCTTCCTAGCATAAGTTTGTTATTTTTCTCTCCTTTTTTCCCATGATATCAGTAAGAGTTTGGTTATCATTGTTTTCAGGATGAAAAAATTCAAGATGTATTGGGTCACTTTCAAAAAGATTTTGAGGGCGGGGTTTCCGCAGAGAATTTGGGTAAGTTTGAGCGCTATGCAGTATGCACGAACAGAAGTATAGATCTTGTAAAACTCCCAAAGAGAAGCATAAATGCTTAAACTGCTGGGGGGTTCTTAAAGTCATGTGTACTCTTTTGCATGCGAAGATGATGGTGTATGAATTTGTCCATTTAACAGGGGCGAAGTTTGGCGGGTATGGATCATTTTTACCCACTTGTCAGCGTTCCCCTTCCATTTGGTCTCATCCAAGGACTGAACAGAAGGTGCAGACCCATACCGCTCCGAAATCTCCTAACAACTTGCCATTGGAGGTATCCATTTTTAATTGGCTGATTATGTTCTCCTTTTGTTCTGTTGGAAGAAATATATACTGGAATTGTGGCTATGGAAATTCTGGTTTAGTTGAGCACTACCATGGGTGATGTATCTTTACAGGGTGCACGGCAGAACCCTGCAATTCCACCGAGTGTATCCCACTCCGTCAAGCATCTTCCTACTTATGCTAATACGCAGCCTGGTACAATGGGGCCATTCACCGCCAAAAGAGATGCATGTAATTCTGTGGCTGAGGGTGCTGAATTTACTCCTAAGCATGATTCTGCGAATAAACCTGTCAGTGGAACTGATCAAAAGAAACTCAAGGTTCTTTTTAAGATGGGTTCTGATAACGTTTCAGCTAGAAAAAATGCTGCAATTTACAGCGGTCTGGGCCTCGATATTTCTCCATCTTCATCGCTCGAGGACAGCCCTGATGGTAGTGGTGAGTTGTCTCCCGAATTTCGAGACGTGCCCGATGAATCTCCCAAGACCATACTTAAGGTAATCCTTGCCCAACTGTACTTTCTTATCTTTTGTCCCTAAAATGTTTCAGATCCTAAGTCGTCTAGTGGATTTCTTGTTCTTGTAATGTGATGTAGCAGACTATGACATCTTTTCCGGTTCCTGGGGAGTCTTTGCTTTCACCTCTTCTCGAAAGTCTGCTATACTTGACTGCGAAGGAAAAGCCTCTTATAAAAGACAGTAAATCTGGGACTACCCGCAAGAGTAGCCAAGAAACTACTTCCATGTTGCCTGATGAGATTCCATCTGTAAAGGAATTAAAAGGGTTTTGGGAAAAGAAAGTAAAGTCTGCCGGGAAAAATGGGAGGCCCATGGAAGTGAAGAATGCAAATGGCAAGGATGCAGAAAATGACATGAGTGACCTCATAAAGAATGAGATAGATATTGATACCCTAGCAGGCAGAGAGCTTGTTTCGAATGTCTTGAAGCTCCCGTTACTGTCATGTTTGAAAGACACTAATGAAAAACCAGAAAAACCCATTACGGGTGACATGGCAAAAGGTCCCAGTAGGGCGTCTGATCTTTCTAAGGATGCCTATAAGGGGATAGCAAAGGACAGACCCTTCTCATCTGATGCAGTGAAGGAGGTGATCTTGGCGCCAGTGGTTGGCCAGGACAGTGGTCGGGTTAGCAATGAAGGAAATGAGTTGGTGTCTCTAAAAGGGAAGAGCAGTTCAAAGATGAGTTCCTCAGACAAGGCATGTGAAGAGAAAAAAGCAAGTAGTCAAAAGGACGGCAAGGGCAGAGGTGACAAAACCATGGATGCAGGTAATTCTGACTATGATGGATTTAAGGAGCAAAAAGATCACAGTGGTGGATTTGCGGAGCCCATCAAACAAAAGGTTGCTCAAAAAGCTACATCGTGTGAGCAAGATGGAGTAAAGATGTCACGAGAGAAGGGGGGCAAGAAGAAATCGAAGGGACACAAAAGCAAGGGCACACCTGCTGTGGAGCTTCCAAAAGAATGCCCGAGGGACATTTCTTCTGTGCAGCCAAAACATAAGAAGAAGAGCTCGCACACAAGAGATTCCTCAACCAAAAGTAAGAGTGATGCTGTAAAATCACATAAGGACCTGAATAAGACCATCGGAAAAGAATGCGACCGAGATTCTTTGGGGAATATAAAAATTGAGACAGCAGAGAACAGAATAGACCCTCCGGAAATGCATTTTAAATATAAGCCGAAGGACCTGAAAGTCGAGTTTGAGAAGGAAACTGATTCATTTGCCGAAAAGTCTAAGGAGAAATCAGGGGGTAAAAATGTTGAAAACCCATCAACATTGGGGGCATATCCAAAGGCTCCCTCTGCTACCCCTTTAACAGGAAATGGGCCAACTTCTAATGCAGTTGCTGTGCCGGTTGCTCCTTTTTTTATAGAAGAGAATTGGGTTTGTTGCGACCGGTGTCAGAAGTGGCGACTCTTGCCATTTGGAACAGATCCTGGCATCCTTCCCAAGAAGTGGCTATGTAGCATGCTTAACTGGCTGTAAGTTCCCTCTTGAATCAATATTCTGTATTGTTGTTTACAGGATTTTGAGAGGACTGCAGAATAGCATCTAGGACTATACAAATAGGGAAACTCTAACTTAAGCACAGTTTGCCAATTTCCTCATCTGCTGTGCTGCACTCAAATAGGACATGTGGCTTGATGGTCCACAATCCAGATCACAGGGACCGCTTTCACATTGATCCTCCTGTTGGTGGTTATTTTCCCATTCAGTGATGGTCTTTATCAGTATTCTTTTTTACCATCCATCTATTTGTCATGGATCAGATGGTTATGATCTTCTGATCAATGAAAATTTTCTTCACTGGTCATTCCCCAATGGGACCCACATGTGAGTGGGTCTGGGCCATGGATGGTTGTGCCATGTGTCCAGTTTAACTGTTTAAGTGCAGCAAACCAAATCAGTAAATAGCACCCTCTAACAAAGAATAACAATACTATCGTCATTGTCATCATCATCGTCGTTATTGCCTTGTCCCAGCAATTTGGGGTCAGCTTTATGGATTCTATTTTGCCAAACATTCCTTTCTAAGGCCTCATCCTCAGTAAGTGACCAAGCCTCATACCCCTCTCATCACCTTGGTCCAAGTCCTTTTAGGTATTCTTCACATCCTCTTTCAGGCCCTTCAACCTAGTCAGAGTTCTCTCCCTTGTAGGTGCTGTCTCTGGTATTCGTTTTTGTTGAACATGATTGAACCAGCTCACTCTACTCCCTTCATTTTCTCTTATTGGGACCACTCCTAGGCGGTTTCGAATGATCTCATTCTTTACTCTACCCTTCCCAGTCTTCCCACATATCTGTTTCAACATTCTCATCTCTGCAACTGCTCATCCTCTGCCCATGTTGCCGAATGCTCTGCCCTGTATAGCATGCCTAATCTACGGAATCATAATACCTAATCAAGTACATTTGAGGCAGGGTTTTAAATACCGAATAGCATGTAGCAGAGTGTTCGCTCCTCTGAAGCGTGAGGTGCAAGCTACATAACGTGTAGCTTAAGCTACATGCTCCTTTTAGATTTTTAATTAAGGTTGTGCTTGGTTGCACCAGATATCACGAAATTTGAAATTTCATTTTTAGTTAGTCTAATTTAGTGAAAAATATTCATGAAATTGATTTAATACAAACTAATGGGAAAAATAGGGTAAGGATTAACTATAATGATAAAGAAAGAGCAACCGAACTGGCTTAATACTGTTACTTTTATAATTTTACTTAAGTCGCTGAAAAGACTAACTAATTTTTATTGAAAAATAGAAAAATGTAACATATCTTTGAAAACATAAATTAATTTTTGTTTTAGTGAAAATAACTTGTAGTGTAAGCAATGTTGCATGTAGCGTAGGCTATGTAGTGCCTAGCATATTTAGATTAGTATGTAGAATAGGCTACATGCAACTTAAACTATTTCCATAAGCTATGTAGCGTTAAGGCTAAGCTACGCTATGTGGCATAAGCTACATGCTACATAGTGCAAGTAATTTAAAACCCTGATTTGAGGTTGTAATTAAGATCACTCATAGTAGATCAAGCTCAACAAGTAACAGTTTAGTCCGAATATCTTTGGAATATGTCATATTTCTCACCATTTTGTTATCTGCAACTTGTGTCTAGGCCTGGAATGAACAAGTGTACCATCAGCGAAGAAGAGACTACAAAAGCTTTAAATGCATTGTATCAAGTCCCCATCACCGAGAAACAAAATAATCTTCATAGTCGGTATGATGGAGCATCAGGCATGACAGTTGCTGATGTTCGGCATCCTGATCAAAGTCATGAACTCGGTTCACAGGCCATGCCTGGTGGTGGAAAGAAAAAACATGGATCAAAGGATGCATCAAGTGCACTTAGCCACTCGACTCCAACACACTTTCCAAACTCTATAAAAAAGACCCAACAGGCCTCTGTCAAGAGTAGAAGTCTAGATGATGTAAATCAGTATCCTTTGGAATCTAACTCCGGAAACAAAGCTGCCTTTCAGCATGTGAATAAGTCGAACACCTTTGCTATTGAAAAGAACCGACATAAACATAAAGAGAAGCACAAATTGTCGGAGCGGTATTCAGATGGAGGTATTGTTTTATCATACTGTTTTTTTTTTTCCTTGCAATGAGAAACGTGATAGCTACTTGAAAGAGCAGGATTTCTAATCCTACTACTCTACATGTGCCAACCTGGCTCTTGTGTGCATGTCTGTGGGATCTTGGTTGGTAATCTGGTGGGCCCTGCCATGTAAGATCTGTGGTTAAGAATCAGGCCAGTCTGGTCGCCAGTTGCATGGTTAAAAAATGTCCGATCAAAAAATATGGATGGTTACAGTCTTTATTTGAAAGAAAAGAGTGATCAAAGTGTTAAAATACCCCAATCAAGAGTTTTGTTATTGGGAATCCACCCTGCACTTTGAAGCGCATCATGTAAATGGTTGGGATCAACAAACATGGCCCCTGATCAAACCACCCCAGTCAAATCTCCTTTACCAAACACCAAACTGGTCCACATTCGATGTCCATGTGTGGCCCAATGATGACTAGACTGGCCTTCTTTTTTGTGCCGTTGGACATAAATGGTGGGCACTCTTGATGAATAACCTGGGTCTCGGGGCACATATCCCACATTGGCGCATGTAGGGAGACTATCATTTGAAATGCCGCTGCCCTTAGTAGCCATAGCAGTGTTTATTTCCTGAGATCGACGCCAGATTTTGATTCAGAAAATGCAAGTTCCTCATGGTTCTAATGCTTTCTGAATCGAAAGTGACTTGTTTCAATCAATTATAAAATTACCGCAGGTGATTGTATTGAACCAAGCAGCAAACACTCAAAAACTAAAAGCAAGAGAGAGGTTGATCAAGATGGTTTTAGGATTTCTAAGAAAAGCAAGACAGAAACCAAAGAAGATTGGCACTCTGACCATGACATAGCAGGAAAGGTGATTTCAAACTTGAGTAATAGTTTGCCGAAGGTAACTTGCAAGAATCCTCAGCGACATGGTGATTACTCTTCTTCTAAGGACTCAAAGGATGATATGAAGGAGAACTCACTAGCTGCTGGCAAGAAGCCGAAAGCCCAAGTTCAGGGTTCCCTGGATGGTGAATACAAAACCCAGTTTGGAGTTGCGGATATGGGAAAATCTGATAAAGCCGACTTTGCTGCAAAGAAGAGGAAGTTAAAGGAATGGCAGCAGAGTCAAGGCTGTCAAGCTTATCCAGGGACCCTCCTGGGTAGTGGGTCTGACAGCATGGTTTCAGTGAAAGAGGAAACCCGCGAGAGCGAGCTTCGGAAGGAAAAGAAGGCCGCCAGAGCATCAAAATTTGAGGGGAAGGAGTCCAGTACGAGTAAGGCAGATGGTAGACCGGACAAAAAAAGTAGAGTGACCAAAATCGTGCTAACCGGCAGTAGAGAGTCCCTGGCTGATGGTATGGAAGAGGAAAACAGAGGTGGTAATGTGCACCAACGAGCGAATGCCGCACCTCAACGGGCCTTCGATGGTACTGATTCATTGAAGAGGGATCTGGGTTTTGCACAGCCTTCTACGGCAGCTACTTCGAGCTCTTCAAAGGTGTCAGGCAAAAGTAAGGCCAACTTCCACGAAGTGAAAGGTTCTCCTGTAGAGTCTGTTTCTTCATCTCCTTTGAGGATTTCTAATACAGACAAGCTTACAAATGCAAGAAGGAACCCCTTAGGAAATGATGATACAACGAATGTGGGTTTCTCTGCTATAGGCAGCCCAAGAAGATGTTCTGATGGTGAATGTGATGGTGGAAGTGACCGATCAGGCACAATCAGGAAGGAGAAAGCTTCTTCTGTTGTCCAGCACAGTTCCCAGGAGAGTCAAAGGGCTGTAGAGTCTTCGATGATTTACACTTATCAAGGTAGGGATGCTAATCAATTATCAGGTGACAAACTCGAAGATGGTATGCTTTCGAAGGCATTTGATGGTGTGCATAGCAATCCGTCTCCTTCCGAACTTGAAAACATCAATGTGGTGAATGGCGGTGCTGACAATTCCGACCAACATAACCTCTATCTCAGTGAAATGCACTGTAAGGATTATGACCATGACCCTGAAAATCCGAACAATCATTACCACACCAATGGGTCTTGTCAGCGGAAATCAGGTAAAGGGTCTTCTTCGCGATCGAGGGACAGACACCGAAGTTCGAGATCCGATTTCGAGAAAGGTAAGGTCAAGGTTTCTGATTCTTTTAGTGAGCAGGGTGAACTATATCCTACAAAGAGTTCTGGCAGCTGCCGCTATGACCCTGACCTTGATCGTTCACCACATCATGAGGATCCGTGGGACAGAAAATACAATCTTCAGGAAAAACGGAGCATGAACTCCAGTAAGGATGAGAAGAATTTCTCAGGTAAGAAAGACTCCATGGCAAAATGGCCAAGTGATGGGAGAAGAGATGGTCAGCCGAAATTCGGGATACATGAAAATTCAGATGTGGGTTCTCCAATGCTGTCCAAGCGGCACACAGATTTCAACTCCAGAGGCGGAAAGCCAGTAGCTATTTGCAGCAAGGATGGGAAGTCTAATCAACAACAGAACCTACCAGAGGCAACGGCTCGTGAAGACGAAAAGTTCTCAAATAGAAATAACCGAGCAGAAATGGCGTCAGGGAGAGGAAGGTCGCAATTATTCCCACCATCCGGAGATAAACAAGAAAGGCTAAGTCAATGTCCCCCAGCAATACCCCCACTCATTAAGGGAAGCAGGTCAGATGCATTGCCTGTCGATGCCTCTAGTGGTGATGCTTTGAAGGTGCCAAAACATCCAAGAAAGCCTGAGAACCAGAATGGAGGACTCAATAGTGGTAGACACCAGATGCCTAATGGGATTGTGGGCAGGGATCTTGATGCCCCAAGTCCTGCTAGAAAGGATTGTCGTCAATCCACTGGAGATGCTGCCCTAAGAGAAGCTAAGGATCTAAAACACTCCGCTGATCGCTTAAAGGTTCAAATTCAAATATTTTGTTCTGATTCTGTTGTAATTTGTTTTTCTTCAGAATCTGATATGGAACTTTTGGTCAATCTCATGGTGCTAAGATATGTACGATTTTATTGTGCCTTGTAGAATGGAGGTGCGGGCCTTGAAAGTACTGGCTTATATTTTCAAGCAGCCTTGAAATTTCTTCACGGGGCTTCACTTTTAGAGCACTACAATGCTGAGAGTGCCAAACATGGGGAAATGACTCAGTCAATGCAAGTGTATTCAGATACTGCAACGCTCTGCAGGTAAGATCTGATTTCTGTAACATGAATTATGCGCCCATGTTGCAAAAGTCTTGCTCATGTTATTTTATACATGCAGATTTTGTGCCCAAGAATATGAGAGATTCAAGGAGATGGCTGCTGCGGCTCTAGCGTACAAATGCATGGAAGTGGCGTATATGAGGGTTATTTATTTCAGACAATTCATTGCCAGTAAAGACCGACATGAGCTGCATGCAGCCCTACAAGCAATTCCACCAGGTAGTTAGAATAAGTGTCATATTGAGCAAGATATTATTTTATAGTAGCTTTTGGAATTTTTGGTTTGCGGTTTAAATGAATCGGGTGATTTCCTTGGAATTTTGAGTATGTGATGGGCCCAAGCTTTGTGATATCATTCTCTGTTTTGTTTTTTTTTTTTTTTTTATAAATTTTTTATGGCATTTTTCTCTCTTATTTTAGTGCTGTTGTTTTCTCTCTCTTTCTTTTTATTAAATTTGTATGGAAGTCTTGGTCATCCTTAACTGGTGTGCATTAAGAGAGTGGAATTTGAAGAATATGTGCTGGCTTAGCTTCTATGTGATGTTGGAGTTAAGTTCCTAAAGATGCAGCCAAGAAGACAAAAAATGATGCCGCTTTTTTGGGAGTAAACTTCACAACTATTCACGCAACAAATCTACTCATACCATGTGGGAGGAATTCTGATAGAATGAAATCACTTTTATTCAAGGCTCTTGATAGGCAGTTTGTTACCTTTATCAACAAAATCAAGTGTGTGTGTGTGTGTGTGTCTCACTTGGGCACCAGTTCTCACGAGAACTTGTGAGCACTTTTTGACAGCTCATCGCATATGATGTAAGCCCAAAATCTGATCCGTTCACGTGATGCAACACCCCAAAAAAACCCCAGGGCCCAACTTTCAACTTGATCAAAAACTCTGGTGGGAGAGAGGCAAATCAAGGGAGGAAACTTTTTCCTTTTTCCATGGCCCACGTAAGTTCTGGATCAGGTTGAAAGTTGGGCCCTACGGGTTTTTGGGTTCACATCACGTGTGATAAGCTGTCAAAATGTGCTCATAAGTTCTCGTGAGAACTAGTGCGCAGGTGAGAATTCCTCTCTCTCTCTCTCTCTCTCTCTCTCTCTATATATATATATATATATATATATATATATATATATATATATATATATATATATATATATATATATGGGAAATGGTACTATGAAGTTGACCTCATGGGAACTTCCCATGAGGTCGAGCTGTGTGGGCCCCACCGTGATGTGTGTCGGACATCAACACCGTGTATTTGATGGGTCCCCTTTAGGTTATGGGATAACCCAAAAATCAGCGGTATAGGGAACTCAAGTGGGCCATACCATCTAAAACCATGTGAAGACTTGCCTAAAATATCTAAAATCACTTGGTGGGGCCCACTTGAGTTTTGGATGTGCCATACAAGTGGAACACACATAATGGATGGGCTGGATTTGTGAACCACATCTCAGTGGGCCCAATCAACGATCATGAATGTTTTAATGGGCGGATAACCCCTCCCAACTGTTGTCTGTGGTGTGGTCCACATAAGTTATGGATTGACCTGATCTTTTAGACCGTGGCCCACCATTGAATGGTACATCTAACTGATGGAGTAGATGTTCGAAACACATCACAGTGGGGCCCACACAGCTCGACTTCATAGTACCATTCTCTGTGTGTGTGTGTGTGTGTGTGTGTGTGTGTGTGTGTGTGTGTGTGTGTGTGTGTCTATATATATATATATATATAATGCTCACACAACTAGTTGGACCGTCCAAATAGTTGGCTGGTTTGTTCCTAATGTGGTGTTAAAGTGAAATCCACCCCGACCATTTGGTCTGTCTCCCCATGTTTGATCTGGGGCCTGAAAATCTCCCTCGTCTATGGTTCAGGTGGGACACATGACTGGAAATAGTATATTGGGAAAAGCTTACCCTCCAAACTCTTTTCCTTGTGTGCCTCACTTGAATCAAGTATGAGCAGGATTTTTGGGCCTCATGCCTTGCTTTTGGTGTGGCATTTAATGGTAGAAATAGATTTTATATACTCATCATGTTGGGCCCGATAAAAATCAAAAGTGGTCTTTCTCCCTGCTATTTCCCTTGGTGTGCCCAATCAGAATCACAAATCATCCTAATTTTCTGCATCTGGGTCAGCATTGAATTACACATCTAATGATTGGAGGGGATTTAATATACACATCACGGTGGGCCTCACAAAAAATTACGGCTAGGCGTCCATCTCACACAGGCTCCCAGGAAAACAACCATATGCCTAAGAAAATTCATGCAGAACACAACCCATCTTGGTAATGTGTACACGTGGCAAAGCCTTATAGGCCCACTATGATGTATGTGTTTTATCCACGTGGTCCATCCATTTTCCCAGATCATCTTAGGGCATGAGTCTTAGGGCATGAGCCCAAAGGTGAGGCAGATCCAAAGCTCAAGTGAACCACACAAAAGGAAACTATGGGGATTGAACGCTACCATTGAAAACTTCATGGGGCCACATAAGTTTTGGATCAAGCTGATATTTGTTTCTTCCATGCATCTAGATCTGTGTGACCTTATAAACAGATTGGATGGCAAATAAACATCATGGTGGGCCCTATGAAGGTTCAACTATGGGCGTCATTGTTCCCGTTGCTTCCTGTAGTGTGGTCCATAGAGATTTTCAGCTGCTTCATTTATGGGCTCATGCCCTAAAATGATTTGGTAAAATAGATGGATGGTGTGGATAAAACACATGCATTATGGTGGGGCCCACAAAGCTTCGCCAGGTAGCACGTACGAAGTTCGGTGCTGTGTTCTCCGCTCCACAAGCCGATTCCATTCCATAAGAGGGATTTATAAGTCTACTAGGTTGGACAACAAGCTACCATCCACCATGTTGTAACTTCCAAAAATATTAAGTGTATGTGACATCCAAACCTTCCACCAGATTAGCCCCACGATGAGGATCTTCTAGTACAATGGTCAGTCCTATCTACGAATTATGTGGGCCATATAAAACATCCTATGAATATTGGGTAAATAGCAAATCACAAGCATGGCCACTTAATGAGTGGATTTTATGTACTTATTTTTTTTACAAAAGATGATGCTTAAGATGGGGCCAACAGGTCGGATGTCGTATACACATGGAAGGTTGAAAGTTATCTGCTAGTCTACCTCAAACTACAGTTCACCCTATTGGTTCTACGCTTTCTCATTTAAGAATTTTACCTGGAGGCTTTCCTTGATTTTTTACAGAGGCCCACCATGATATGCAAGTGCGATCGACTCCAACCGTCAAATATGTAATCTTATGTTACAACTAGATCCAAAAAACCCGTCTTGACTTGCATTTCAGGTGGGCCACACTAACGGAAGAAGTTGGGAGAGAGACTCCAACCATGACTTGTATAGGGCCTACTGTGATGATTATATACAATCCATTACAACCAATAGATGTCACATAAAAAATTAGGGCTGAAGCCAAAAAATCAGGCCTATTCATGATTCAGGTAGGCCTCAACAAGGGAAAAAATTTAGATGGTGAATTTTATCCATACACTGTTTTCAATCTCATGGTTCACCTAAACCATGGATGGAGCTGATTTAATATGGGATGATGCACCTAATGGTTGGTGTAGATTTCATATTAATACCAAGGTAGGGGCCACCGAAGCCATCCACCCCTTCCCATTGCCATTGGAAAGAGCTGTGGGCGTAGTTAACTACATTAATTACTCTCTCTTTCAATGGTTACTAGCATTAATTAGCCTCTAATTAAACGAACTAGTTGGACGGTCCAACTAGTTGTGTGTGAGCATTTCTCATATATATATATATATATATATATATATATATATATATATATATATATATATATATATATATATGTTGACGAGAATGGTAGGTAGAGTGTGTGTATGTGTGTGTTTTGCTAATTCCGCCACCTTCATGGGGGATGTTAACAATGTCCCTAAACCTTTTAAATGGTACACATGTGACCTATTGTCTGTCCCAACCATTAATTCAATCATACAACTAGGAGCAAGCCATGGTGCAAAAATCATGCCAATTGGGTGATCCTAACCCTTTGAATGGGCCAACTTGTTACAATCTTTGGTTGTTCACAAGCCATAAATCACATTGTCAGAATCATCAAATCAAAGTGTTAACTTTTTTTTTTTTGTGAGAATCAAACTTTAGAATCATAAGAAATACAAAGCCGTTGGGGCTTTGTTTCTGCTCCTTTTAGGCTTCTTTTCTTTGGGTCTGCTCATTTTGTTTCCCGTTTCTTTTCTTTCTTGTTGCTTTCGTCTTTGTTTTTGTTTTTTTTCCTATTTGGCTTAATAAAATTACCATCTTACAAAAAAAAAGAAAAAAAAATGGGATTTATCTACTACATGTTTCAAGATTGATGAATGGACCTATTTTGTTTCTCCAGTTAGTCTTGACCGTCCATTGTCATGCTATTGATCGGAAGGTTGGGAATGGGATCACCTGATTGGCATGATTTTTGCACCATGGTTTGCTCCTAGTATGATTCAATGAACGGTTCTGGTCGACAATAGGTCACCGCATGTTCCATTTAAAAAGCAACGTCCACAGGAAGGTTGGGGTATTTGCAAAACCCTATACATATGTTACATATGTGTATGTGTCATTATTGCCGTAGCCTTTTACCTACCATTCTCTGTCATTATTGTCGTAGCCTTTTCTCTACTATTTGCTGTCAGTGTTACGGATCCTCTTTTACCAATCAATTTTATCTAAGGTCCTATCCTTGAGCAAAGAAGCCTTTATTAATCATTAGGGCTCCTTTTCTCCTCATCACCTACCAAGGTCACCACATGACCTCACTAGTACTCTATGCTTTCTCCAGATCTATAACAACCATGTGTAGATTTCTCTCTTATCTCTATAGGTATATAATTTGTCCCTAGACTCCCTACAACCTTTCCTCGTCCTTATTAAGGTTGTCTTTACTTACCCTACTCGAGTTCATGACAGTACATGCTCCCAACCCCCTAGGGTCTGAGGCTCTCCCAATGCTATCACCCCAACATCTCATTCAGCAACCTCTGAAAGCAACTAGTTGTGGCAATGGGTTGGGTTCTGGGTTAGGGTGAGCCCAAGCTCAACCCATTTACTAAAGAGTCCAAGAATTTTGGCTTGAGTCCTGAGTCCTGAGTCCTGACCCACAATCTACTACCCTGTGGCTTGATCCTGACCCAACCCATTAAATTGCAATCGGGTTGGGCTGACCAACCCAATGCAACCCAACTTAGGTCTAAAAATGGAATACAGGGTTAATGCCCAGCCTGACCCAGTTAGTGGATACATGCATTCCTACATACATAATCATGTCTCTATACTTATCTTTTTTTTTGTTGGGTTGATGGGCCACTTTTCTAACCTGAGATAACCATTTATCTTGGGTCAGGCTGGGTGACCTATGATCTGACCCATATTGGAGGAATGTGTACCATATACCCGTTCTTGTACTACATACCAAATGATCCACAGTTCAGATAACCTTGCTCCTAACAACCCTGAGGCTAGTCTTCTTAGGTCTTCGTCATCCTATTCTAAGGCCCTTCAGCCTTAATCTAAGTTTCCCACCTTGTTGTCTCTGGCTTTCATAGCATATGGCTGAGCAATCTCAATAGATTCTTGTCATTTTTTCTTCTATTAGGGCTATGTCCTCGCTCTTGATTCTATACTTCCCAGTCTTTCTAGTTTCTACCCATCCCATCTTAATGACATCATTTCTGCAATGCTCATTTGCATGTGGTGATCATTCTCCAATTTGGATCTATCCAAGGTTACACAACATGCTGCTTTGAGGAATCTCCTCGCCATCGATTTTAAGCAAAGTCTATGCCTTCAACTATCCCAGTTCTAACTACTCTTCTATTGGTACTTGCATTCTAAATACTTTGCCTTGTTTCTATGAATTTTTGAACCTTTGGACACTAGATTTTTAATTTAGCATTTGCCACCTCGTTAGTGTCATCAACTGGCATGTAGTCATTCACAAATAATATGCACACTGCTGCCAATGCATTTCCAAACTTGTGTTAGGTTATAGAAATAACATGTGAAGTGTAACAACAATGGTACAATATACATTGCTTGGGTACGTTTTCTCTCACTTTGCAAGAGCAAAGCTACCGAAGGTTTATCCTTTTACCTCTCTCTCAAAAAAAAAAGATAAAGAAAGAAAGAGAAAGAAGCAAAGCTGCCCGAGGATGGTATGACGTGATGATGTCAACCCCAAAAATAAGCTTAAAAGGGAAAAATCTGGTGCTCAGTACCTTTTAAACAGAAGGACGGGATCCAATATCAGGAGCTGGATGCATGCGTCCTACAGTTTTCACATCTGGTGATCTTCATGTGTCCTTCACTAAAAGTCTTACATTGAATGATGGAATGATGGATCACAGTCAGATGAAGGCAGGTGGGTTAAACTTTTCTGAAACCAACTTCTGGTGATTAACTGTAGAGTGTAGAGACATGCTACTATTTTCAAATGACTTGGGAGAAGCAGAATCTTTATTTCAGGAATGGACCGATGGTTAACAATAGAAAGCAAATTTGAGCATTTTACTTTTGGATAACTACTTGTGCCTCCTCAAGTGCTGTTATGATCCATGTGCACAAGTGTAGATTATTCATGAGCTTGTGGGACATGGATAAGCTGGCGGTCATGTCACCTTCGTCAAATCATTTGGCCTACACTATATTGACTAGTGAGATGCTCTGGTTCTGTCAGAGCACTATAAGTTATGCTCTTAGTTGCATCGGTTTACTTGGACAGTCCGATCGATCGATCTGAACTGTCCATGAGATCTAGAACACATTTTGTGGGCTACCATGCAAAAATTGCACAGATTGGGTGATCTGACCCATCCTGAATTTGGCCTTCTATCCTTTTTCCAATCCATGGACTGGATGGTTATGATTGCCTAACAAAAGTGATTCTTTAGAACCATAAACAATTTGTTACGGGACCTAACAAATTAATGGATCTATTTGTTGACTGGACATATTTTTTGTGTAACTTGTCTTGACGCTCCATATTAAAGGCCATTAATGGTCAGTATTTGTCAGATTGGTCTGATATTTGCATGTTAGCCATGAAATATACACTGGATCTAATAAACAGTTTGGATCAATGGATTATGTAAGTGTCCTAATGCAACCAGGAGCACTGGAGCATGCCCCCCCCCCCCCCCCCCCCCCCCCCCCCCCAACATACACACACCTTCATGGTGACATTAACAATGTCCCAAACCCTTTTGAATGACACATGGGGAGCCCAGCGTCAATCTGAACTATCCATTTGGGACAAGCCATGGTGCAAAAATCACGCCAGTTGGATGATCCTAAGCATCCAATCAGTACATGGAAGATGGACAGTCAAGGTTAAACAAAATAAGTCCAATCATCATCTTGAGCCTAGATCCCATTCTGTATTGCTTATGATTTCAAGGTAGCACTTTGGTTTGATGATTACAACCATGCGAGATTTTTATTTTATTTTTTTGAATGACTTTTTTTAAAACTTTTTTGTACTCACCCACACGCGCGCGCTCACACCCACACACCACAATGGGCACTCGACCCCATTATCTCAGTGTTGAAACTCACAAAGTCTACCATTGAGCCATGAGTAGGGGCCCATGCGATCTATTGCTAAAAAAAAAACAAAGAACAGTTGTCACAAATTGGCCTCTTTAATAGGGTTAGGGTCATCTGATCAGCATGATTCTTGCACCATAGCTTGCTCCCAATGGTACCATTGAATGAACCTTCCTAATTGATGATTGGGCATCCCAAATGTGATTCAAAAGCTTTGGGGACATTGCTAACTTCCGCATGAAGTTGAGGACGTTAGCAAAACCTGTGCGTGTGCTTGTCCTTTCTCCGACTTCCTATTTTTCCTGTGTCCGCGTGTGTGAGTGGGTGTCATTTCTCCAACTTCCTTTTTTTTTTTCTCCATCTATGAGGTGTTGCAGTTGACGCTCTTTTATCTAGTGGCCGGAGATTGTGAGGTGAGTGCGTTAGCTGGTTAAGTGAGTTTCCTGTTGATGACCTGGCAAGCATTTGAGTGGCTACTGCCTGCACTATAGTTCATTATGCCATACATGTGATTATGTTTGCTTTCAGGGTTTGGTGAATAAAAATGTTCTTTGACGTGTGGTTCACCTTGTCTACAAATTGTTCGTGGACCATAACATGCAACCTTTGTTAGTTGGTCTAAGCTCTTGGCAACCTTAGCTGGTTATCTGTTTGGTTCCATTGTGGGATTGACCATGCCCATCAGTCCCAGCTATCCAATAAAAATGGGAAATTGTGCCCTGCAGTCCACATTCAACGGGGTACAATTGAATCTTTATGATGTCTGGCTGAGGAGGTTTCCGGAGTATCTCCATTTACCATGGGGCCCACAACGTGAACCTATTGGGATCCACCCAAAAGTGATCCCGCATCGCTCACATTTACAGTTTATTGGGCCTAGAAAATGCTCAATGAAACAATGCATGTTTCCTGTTTCCTCTTTTATGTTTGTTGAAATCGGTTGTTTTGACTGTGATTGACATGCTTCTCTCACCCTTTTCTATCCATGCTACACGATCATTACTAATTTATTGCTTTCTGAGAGCTGCATGCATTCAAACTTCAGTTATTTCTATGTGTAGGATTCACATGCCCTCTGCAATTTACTCTGTGGTTATTGTTGTTGCGGATTTGACCCGATAACTGTTATTCGTTAGGCGAGTCACCATCATCGTCTGCCTCAGATGTGGACAACCTAAACAATCAAGCTACTTTAGACAAGGTTGCTTTGGGCAAGGGTGTTAATTCTCCTCAAGTTGCTGGCAGCCATGTTATTTCCGCCCGCAATCGTAACAAGTATGAGCGGATGCTCAATTTGGTAAGTTTACTTCATTAAAAATTAAAATAGTTTTGCGTTTTTCTTCTCTTTGGCATTAAAGTAGTTTCACATTCTTCTTCTCTTGGCAATTATATGATGTCCTATCAGAAATATTATTATCAACAAGAAAGCTTCATGATGTAATGAATTGTCGCTGTTTTTCTTTATTCAGTCTCCATATCTTAGTTTCATGAGTCTTCTATTGAGGTTACACTCCTGCTTCAAATCATGGTTCGGGCATGCACTCTTGCTCCTACTTCCTATCTCTTTCGATTTGCCAAAATTTTAAACCCCTGTGCCTGAATATTTTGCCGCTTCCATTTGCGCTTTTTGCGGCTGTACTTTAGATCTAGAATTAGAGATCAGATGAATATTCGAATTGGACCGGAAGCTTTAGAAAGGGAAAATATTGTGTACCAGTTGGACATGAAAATTCTGTCTCAAAAATCACCCACCATCCTTAAGCAGATTCTTAATGGGATTCTTCTTCTTATTATTGAATGGAAATTCTAAGTTGGGTTCTTGCTCATTCAAAAGTTTATAGGAATCCTGTTTTTAGTTTGCATCGGGTTCCGATAACTGCCATTGGATGGATGAGATTTTGTTACATAATTGCATGTGGTACTGATGGGGAAATGTAGGTCGTATTCCTTGGCAAAACTGAATAAACAACTTACTGATTTACGTGTGTTTTTCTCCAAAACATGAAAGTTCGACTGATCGGAGGACAGTATATTTTTAATGTGCAAAAATGTTAAAGTCGGCCCCACTATCAAATGCAAGATGTCATCCTCTGGCTATTAATATTTGGATTGTACTCATTGTCTATCTAATGATGTGGCCTTTGAATGCTTTCGGGCAGCAGATGGAAAACCAGGACGCAATTTATGAACTGACCAAAATCCCCAGTGACAAGTATTATTCCGTTGAAGAAGAGAACAGTAAATAAATAAATAAAAATCTTAGCAGTGTGTTTCTCTGGGAATATTTTTGAGTACTTTATACATGGTGTAAATGGCATTTGTTTGTAAAAGCAAGTTCAAAGCATGCAGTCTGAGCATTGTTTATAATTTTGCTTTTGGTGATGTGCCTTTCTTTTTTCATGGCTTTTTGCCTCATTCTCGAGGAGGTGACGAGAGTGCAAGTGGCATCTCCTTTCATTCTTCTTAATAAATTTTTGTTTCTGTTTAAAGAAAAAGTCAGTTTTGAAGAATCTATCATACCATGCATCCTGTATGGTATATCATACGTGTTGGTGTGAATTTTCACCAATAGACTGCCATGTAGGCGATACATACAGATTGTATTACCTCACATGGTTGAAAAACTGGTGCTTATCGTGTCAGACAATACTTGAAACCATGGTTTGGTCATGTATCCGATGATATTTGAAATCATGATTTTGGTCTTTCTGACATTGAAACAAGTCACCACATGCAGAAGGTCACCGTTGAGAGACCCTATGAGGTACTCTCTGCAGCTGCCTTGAATGGCACGCTGCTGAAATCCACCCTATGGGGAACAGAGGTCAAGCAGTGATTGCAGAAGGTGAAGTAGGGAGTGTTGTAGTTGCTCCTTGCGAGTGGGCGGCCATGTTGGACATAGTCCTCCTGGTCGGCAAACCAAAGGAGTAGCCAGTGTTTCGAGAGAGGCCTGGCAAAACCACTGCTCACCCCTAACAAGTCACCACATGCACATGTTCAGGCATGCAAGTGCATTTCCTTTTTGTGTTAATGGTTTTAAATATGTTTCTTTGCAGGTGCAAGATGTAACTTCTGCAATGGAAGCCTCCAGTAAATCACAGAATGCTTTTGCAGCTGCTAATGCAGGTTCGGAAGAGGCACGCCATGGGCCAGAAGGCATCCAATCTGTGAGAAGAGTTCTTGATTTCAACTTCCATGATGTCGAGGGACTGTTACATCTTGTACGGCTTGCAATGGAGGCTATTAGCTGTTAAAATCCTGGCCCAGCAATACGGACGATCTTGTCACTGTGAAATAGATCATGTTTCTCTGGTTTATTTCCACACGTAAGCAGGCCATAAGGGGGATAAAACGGTGGGCTGCATCTCTCTCCACCCTGATTACGTAATTTTTCCGAAAGGAATGGGTTATATGATGGGCCCAGTTCCTTTCTGTACAATGTGTACAAAATGAGATTGGCTTGCAATTTTTGTAAAGTATTCTTTGCGGGCTTTCGGCTGTTCAGCAATACGGATTACAGAGTGGTATATCAACCCATGAGTTTCGGAGAATGGTGAAGAGGAAGAAAGTGGGTTACCTACCAGTCATGACTTCCTGCTGCTACAAGGTGGAGACCATACTACAAATGGGGCTGTATGGCTTCTCTGTTAGAATAGGAGTTGAGTGTAAAAAATTCAGAAAAAAAAAGGAAAACCCAGTTCTGTGAAGGGATTCGGGTTGAACATTTATTTGGTTATGGTTGATGCCATCATTCTGGCTTTTTTATTAGAATTTTTTTCGACGGCATAAATTAAGAAAAAAAGAAGAAAAAGATAAGAGAGTTACCTGTTCATGGAATCATTTTCTTGTCAAGCTTGGTTTCATGTGATTGCTGATGATTTCCTTTCAACAAGATCTGCTGAATTTGGCAGTTCTGGGTATGTAGTGTTCATTTCACCTTGTTCTTTGTGGGAGCTGCCTCCCTATTATTGTCCAAAAAACTTAGTAATGGACATGCCTACATGCACATCTCCACATGCACCTCTGAACAACGATCCGACCTACACAGCAGGTGCCCCATCATGTAGATAACATGGTCCAAAACCCAGGTGGGTCCATCTGTTATGCGAGCCAGAGGTGTATGTTGAATGTGAACCATTGGGAACAAAACAAGAACTGGACATTGTTTTTTTTATAAGTGGTGCACCTGAAGCTGGCCTAGATGTTATGTAGAGGTGAGCGTAGAAGAACTCTGTTACAAAACCTGGTTGGTTTTCTCCTCTGTGATGTTTAGGTATACAATTTTATTTATTTTGTATACAGGTTTCATTAGATGGCTCTTCTTGTTACTGTGATCAAAGTTTCATTGGTGACCTTGTAGAAGCAGGAAAACTTGGTATAGACACATACATATTATGTATATACACATATAAAGAAGGAAATTGTAGTAAATTCTGTTTTGTAGGAGTGTGGATTTTTAGAGTGCTTGAGTCCTTTCCAGAAAGGTTTGCTATGTGTTCTTGAACATTATGAAGAATTGATTTCTTTGCTGTTAATCCAAGTTGGTATTCCACTCTTAATTCCTTCTCTGTTCTTGTTGGCAGGGGATTTTTGTAGTAAACACATCGAAAATTCATTAACATAGGCAGACTTGTGTCTTCTGGTTGGGTTTCATCCTACACCACCTGGTTGTGCACATAGAATCTAACAGGTAAAGCTTCTCACATTAGCTGGCCTTGGTATTGAATTATGAGAAACATGAAAATTTGGAACCCAATCTCTTTCATGCATTGGAGAGATGAATTTCACGATTTGCACATTTGAAACATCTCTAGTGTACATGTCGGACTTGAGTGCGTTAACGAGGATGATTTGGTGGGGCACAATGTGGATGGGCCTCATCTCAAAAGCTAATGGAAATGGACTGTGTTAGCCTTGTGATGATTGGCATAAAAAACAAATGGTTTACTTTGGAGAAGAACGCGCGCATTTCACGGTCAAATCTCACAAAAATCATATGGCCAGAGTTGTCCAACCATTATGATTTTTGTGCTTTACTCCAACTACATAGTGGTCCACCAGGTCAGTGGTCCTGATCACTGTACATGATATGTACGGCCGGACAGCACTTTATAGAACCTCCGTTGTAGTCTGCATTGTAATAGTATTTCTCCATGGGAAATGATGGGTTGCAGCTCATTTGCACTGCAGTACCCTGCTGCTATTATCAACGGGAGGTTCACATGCAACTAAGAGCGGAAAGTTGTTTTTATTTCCTGATAATATATCACTTCAGTGGAATGTCTGAGCTGTGAAAATGGTTATCTATCACGTGTCCCACTGGTCAGACCCATGCCGACCCATTTTGGTCTGGCAATCTAGTTAATTTAGATTAATTAAAATGAAAAGAATTAACAAACGATATGGATGTGTGTTGGTTAGGGTGTTTTGAACATAGCATACAACCATCTTGTTTGAGCTGTTTCTTGTGATCTGGTCCATTTTCATGGAGCTGGATGGTTCTGGTCCAACCATCTGTCTGTGTTTTAAGACGCTGCTTTTTTTATTTTTCATCCTTTGCCACCCAACCAAGCTTTTGGGCATCAACATGGCTAGAACTCAAAACAGTTATTTCAAATGGCAAATGTTGTTCATGGGTACCCTGGTGATTGTAGAAAACATGAATGTGCTCATGGACGGACGCCACCTTTTTTTTTTTTTTTTTTTTCCCTGTAATGGGAAATGCTGGCCATGTGGACCATTTATGGTGGGACCTTCTAGCTGATCTGTCTGGATCATGATGTATTAGGGAAGAAGGGAAGAGCAGATTGAGCAACCCGGCTCTTTGCCTGCATTTGGGGAGAGAGAAATAGACTGTTTAGAAAATAGATCGGACTTAGAAGGTAGGATCTTTCCCAGGGTGATGTCTTGGGTCGTTGAGTGGGCCTATGGGTTTAAGGATTTGGACGCTTGTGTCCTTGTTGCTCCAATGGGGTTGTAAATTTTCTTTTTTCCTCTTCTGTTTTGTTCTTAATTTCTTGCCTTTTTTTTTTTTTGGGTGTGTGGCTTCTCAATAAATTAGTTATATTAAAAAAAAATAACAATGAAGGTTGCTTTTTTTAATCTATGGAAAGCTGATGTTTGTTGGGTGGGAAAATCCTATGTGTGTGTCTACACACACACACACACACACACACTACATTGGTAATTGTATTTTATATTTGATGATCATAACTAGATTATGCTATGAATTGTGAGGAGCATGATCTGGTCCAAAGGTGAAGCCCAGTTATCAGCACTGGAGGGACCACTTTGATGGTTTCCCATGACGCGTTGATTGGGTGGAGCCCATCAAATAGATATAAATGCCTATAGTGACCCACAATCACAGTTGTCCCCATTAATTGGGACCCAAGATCAGAAACTTGGGTGGTTTGTGTTTACTAGGATCTGGTTGGGATAATCAAACATAATATCAATTGCCCTATCAATAAACATGCACACGTTGATATTCTCATCGCCTTAAAATTATATATGCATGTGAATAAGATTGTTCTCAATTGCTTTGCATGGTTGGATGATCTGTGGCATCCATGTGGTAGGGCGTTGGTGAGGGTGTGACGATCCTAGGCATCCAATTTTTTCTGTTGAATATCGTTGTGTTTTTATTTATTTTTGGTTGGTTATCTGTTTTAAGGCCATGAACCGAATGTCTAGGATTTGCCTTGTTGGTGATTTTTTTTTTTTTGGTATTTGGCCCATCCAAGGCAGCATTCAAGCATGTAATGTAGACTGTTTTGACCATGTGGCCTTGGGCTCTATGGTTGGGCCAAGCAATGGATGCCAACTCATGCTGAGTTGTGACGGTGCATTCATGTATCCATGCATGTGTATGTGTATGTATGCATCTTAATATGCATGCATGCATGTATGGAGGTGATGGTAACTGGGTCTTTGTTTCAGGTGGATGAATGCTGCTTTAGTGGCAATGGCAATGGCTGTTTGATGCAAGCATAACCGTCTGAGCCCACCTGAGTCTTCATCGAGAACGTGGATATCCTGGATCTTACATTGCCGTGAGTTTCTCATTTCCCATCTAGGACCTCGAAAATGGATTCCTCTAGAAAAGCTTGAGAATGCTTCCTACCAAAGGATTAAAAATAGGTTTGAGTTCACTGCCTGAATGGATCCGCATCGATGGATGTGGGCCAGTATGCCTAATCTGGTCTCTGCACCTTCCAGATTAGATGGTTAGGATTTCTCGATCAGTCTGATCTCAAGAGATGTGCTTCGTTTAAAACATGACTGAACGGTTCGGCTGTGGTGTATGTGAGTCCCACATGAGATAAGGATCAGTCACCATCCAATGGTTCTATTTCAGCTTTTCAACAAACAAATATCCATGAATGAGAGGTTGGGATTGTTTAACAAGTCTGATTGTGGGTTCCACAATCCAGTCAGTTTTGAGTTAACGAATTCCATGTGTGCAACCCTGAAGATAATATACCTCTAAATGAGATTGATAAAAAAGCAGGTGGGCCAAGTCGGAAGATATAATGTAAAAACACCCTAAATCTATGAATTCAAGTGTTGCGGCCCATCTAAGTTTAGATTAGTCTGATTTTTGCAGAGTTCATCAATCTTGGTAGGGTGCACCTCATGAACTGGTTTGGATGGGTAGATAGGCTCTATGGTAAGCCTTAAACATAATCTGATAAGTAATAATGGTTGGCATCCTCCCTAATTGATCCATTATTGTGGCCCACCTAACTTTCTTTTTTGCCTCCTTTTTTGGGCTAAGAGCTAGTTATTGAGAGGCACGCCTGATGGACGAAATGGATTTTGTATACACGTAATGGGTTGACCCTACACAAACATCCTATAGGAAATCTCCCCTAGTTAAAACGGACTGACTAAGTTAACTTAGTTTCGAAATCTCCCCCAAGGCAAACAGGGATGACCAAGTCTGACCTACACCCTAGATCATTTGGGTATGAATTGAGCGATGCTTCGAGGTGGGGTGCATCAGATCCTTTGGGGCTGAAATTGGTTCCACATAATACCTCAAGATTTTAGCTAGTACTTAAAACCATGTTTCCTACTCACAACAGTACAAAATTCAATTTTTATAATCAATTGATTAAAGTGATTTTCAAGAGGGATTGATAATTAAAAGTGAACCACAAGTGATGTCGGGTTCACATTAATGACCCTTTATAATATGATTGATATAGATAATCCATTTTCCATACCATTCTATAAACAGTTAGCATCATTTGGTCAAGTAGCCTAGAGAGAGAGAGAGAGAGAAAAGTGAAGGTGATACTCACATGACCAACTATGTAGCCTTCTCTACCATAATAATATGGACAATTTATTTTCTAATTTTTTTAGTACTTGGGATCATGATCCAAGTTTTTATAGGGAGGTAGTAGAAATCAAAGGCAGCCCAGTTCATCTATCATACTTTTTTTTTTTTTTTTTTGTTATAATATGGACAACCTATTTCCAAGTTATTAATGAAATATTTAGAGTCATCAAACCATAGTAATTTTTAGAAGGGATGGGTAATCTAAGGTGGTTTCATATCACGGATGGTCTAACTTAATGACCAAAACTTTTCTAGTGTAATAAATATGGACATTTCCTTTTTATTCCATTGATTAGATGGTTTGGATTATCTAATGACAACAAATTTTAAGAAGGGTGGGCAATCAAAGGTGGGCCCTTTACCATGGATGGTCTAACCAATTAGTGAACTGATCTTTTTATTATAATCAATATGAGTGATCCATTTTCCCCACCATTGATTCAATGGTTAAAGTTGAAGTTCAAGGCTCAGCTCATAGTTTGTAGAGCTTGGTGAATAATTTATCTCATGCACAAAAATAGCCGGTATGGGTAGGGTTCAGTAGGTCTTGGATCAACAGGCCAACTTTTTCATTGAATCCAAACCTAAAAGACAGAGTCTGAACAAAGCCTGACCCATTAACTAAATAAATTTAGAATTTAAGTCAATGGCTAAACTCAAACAGACTATTTGGCCAACCTATTTCAGATTTCCAACAAATAAGTATCCATGAATGAGAGGTTAGGGTTATTCAACGAATCTGATTTTGGTATCGAGCAATCGTGGATTCCACAATCTAGTCGACTTTGAGTTAATGAATTCCATGCTTTCAACCGTGAAGATTATATACTCCTAAATCAGAATGATAAAAAAGAAAGTGGGCTACACTGATAGTAATAATGTAAAGCAACCTGAACCTATGAATTCAAGTCTTGTGGCCCATCAAGTTTTATATCAACCTTATTTTTCTAGAGTCCATCAATCTTGGTAGGCCGCACCTCATGAACGGTTTGGATGGGTAGATAGGCACTATGGTAGGACTTAAACATAATATACTATGCTTCAATGGTTAACATCCTCCCTTATTGTTTCATTATTGTGACCCACCTAACTTTCCTTTTGGTCTCATTTTTGGGCCAAGAGCTATTTATTGAGGGGCGCGACTGATGGATGGAATGAATTTTAGATACTCATAATGGACTGACCCCACACAACCATCCCATAGGAAATCTCTTCGAGTCAAATAGGGATGATTGAGTTGACTCAGTTCAAATTTTACTAATATTGTGTACAAGGGGTGTACCGGATCATTTGGTGATGGATTGAGCCATGCTTCCAATTGAGGTGCATCAAATCCTTAGGGTTCGAAGTTGGTTCCTCGGTGATGTCTAGATTTCGATTGATACTTAAAACCATGCTTCCTACTCACAACAGTACAAAATTCGATGATTATGATCATTTTTTGAAAGTGATTTTTAAGAGGTATTAATAGTTAAAGGTGGACCATAAGTGATGTCTGCTCCCAGCAATGACCTTTTGTAATATGATCGATATAGACAATCCATGTTCTATGTCATTCGTCAAATGATTAGCATCATTGGGTCAAGTAGTCGTAAGAGGGAGAGGAAAGCAAAGGCGACACCTACATGATCAACTATGACTAGACTTTTTCTACTGTAATAATATGTACCATATATTTTCTTCCACATTGTTTTAGTGATTAGAATTACGATAGAAGTTTCTATTAGAAGGTATCAACTATCAAAGTCTAGCTAGTTCATCTATCAGACCCTTTCTTTCATAATATGGGAACGATGATGATTTTTAAGAGGGATGAGTAATCTAAGGTAGTTCCATTTCACGGATGGTCTAATTCAATGACCAAAACTTTTCTAGTATAATAAATATAAACCTTGTCTTTTCATTCCCACTGATTATGTGGTTAGGATCATTTAATCACAGGGAATTTTAAGAGTGATGGGCAACCAAAGGTAGGCCCTCTATCATGGATGATCTAAGCAATTAGTGAATTGATCTTTTTATTATTATCAATATGGGCAATCCATTTTCCTCACCATCGATTTAATGATTAAAGTTCAATTTCAAGGCTCAACGAATCAATTTGGCTCATGCACAACAATGGTTAGTATGGGTAGGGTTCCGTCAGTCTGCAGACCAACTTTTTCATTGAATTCAAACTTGAGGGACAAAGTTTAAACAAAGCCCGACCTATTAACTAAATGATTTAGAATTGAAGCCCATGGCCCAACTCAAATATACTATTTGGCCTACCTATTTCAGCTTTTCAACAAACAATTATCCATGAATGAGAGGTTGGAATTGCTTAACAAATCTGACTTTGGGATAGAGCAATTGTGGGTTCCACAATCTAGTTGGATTTGAGTTAATGAATTCCATGTGTGCAACTGTGAAGATAATATACTCCTACACCAGATTGATAAATAGGTAGGTTGGCCATGTTAAAAGATAAACTGTAAAAATACTTCCTAGACCTATGAACTTAACTATTGTGGCCCATCTAATTTTATATTAGCCTGATTTTTTCAGAGTCCATCGATCTTGGTAGGGCACACCTAATGAACGATTTAGATTGGAAAATAGACACTTCGGTCAGCCTTAAACATAATTTAATATGTTTTAATGGTTGGCACCCTCCCTCATGGTTTCATTGTTGTGGCCCACTCAACTTTCCTTTTGGCCTTATTTTTGGGTTAAGAGTTATTTACTGAGATGTGTGCCTAATGGACGGAATGGATTTTGCATACACATAATGGGTTGACTCCACATAAGAATCCCAAAGGAAATCTCCCCGTGTCAAATAAGGATGACTGAGTCAACTCGACTCGAGTTGCCCTATTATTGTGTATAGGGGATGTACTGGATCATTTGGGGTTGGATTGAGCCATGCTTCTAGGTGGAGTACATTAGGTCCTTTGGGGTCGAAATTAGCTATTAAATGATACAACAAGATTTTGGTTGGCTGATACTTAAAACCATACTTCCTACTCACAATGGTACAAAATCTGATAGTTATGACTAGTTGATTAAAATGATTTTCAAGAGGGATTGGCATTTAAAGGTGGACCATAAGGGATGTTTCGTATACATCAATGATCCTTTGTAATATGATCCCTATAGATAACCCTTTTTCCATGCCATTCTATAAATGGTTAGCATCATTGGGTCAAGCAGTCTTGAGTGGGAGAGGAAAGCGAAGGTGACCCTGCATTATTATTATTTTTTAAATTTTAATTTTAATTTTTTTTACACACGAACCCCACGCGCGCACACACCTAGCACTCACGCTGTAGTGGAATTCACCACCTATGGGTGTCGAACCCTAGACCTCATGTTGAAACTCCTGGGAGTCTATCATCGAGGCAAGGAAAAGAACCAAAGATGACCCCCACATGACCAACTATAACTAGAGCTTTTCTACTATAATAATACAGACCATCTATTTGCTAGCTACTTTTTTAGTGGATAGGATTATGATTGAAGTTTCTTTTGGGAGGTATGAACAATCAAAGGTAGGCTAATTCATCTATCATACAATTTTTTTTTGTTATATGGACAACCCATTTCCAAGTAATTAATTGAGTGTTTAGTGTCATCAAACCATGATGATTTTTATGAGGAATGGGTAATCTGAGGTGGATCCATGTCACAGATAGTCTAATTCAATGACCAGAACTTTTCTAATATAATAAATATGGACTTTTCCTTTTTATTCCCATTCATTAGATGGTTAGGCTCATCTAATCACAATGAATTTTAAGAGGGATGTGCAATCAAAGGTGGGCCCTTTATCATGAATGGTCCAACCAATTATTGAACTGATCTTTTTATTATAATCAGTATGGGTGATCCATTTTCCTCTTCATTGATTCAATGGTTAAAGTTGAAGATCAAGGCTCAACTCACGATTTCTAAAGCCTGGTGAATCAATTTGGCTCATGCACAACAATGGCTGGTAAGGGAAGGGTTCCTTTGGTCTTAGATTTGCTAGCCAACTTTTTCATTGAATCAAAACTAGTGTCTACACAAAGCCCGACCCATTAACTAAATGGATTTAAAATTGAAGCCCATAGCCCAACTCAAATAGACCATTTGGCTAACTTATTTAAGCTTTTCAACAAACAAGTATCTATGAATGAGAGCTTGGAATTGTTCAACGAATCTAATTTTGGGATCAAGCAATTGTAGGTTGCACAATCTAATTGGTCTTGAGTTAACAAATTCCATGTGTGTAACCATGAAGATAATATATGCTTAAAGCAGATTGATAAAAAAGCAGGAGGGCCACGTTGAAAGATAAAATGTAAAAACACACCATAAATTTACGAATTTAACTATTGTGGCCCATCTAATTTTATATCAGCCGTATTTTTCCAGAGTCCATCAATCTTGGTAGGCCGCACCACATGAACGGTTTAGATGGGTGCATAGTCACTACGGTTGGCCTTAAACATAATATGATATGCTTCGATGGTTGACATCCTCCCTCATTGTTCCATTATTATGGCTTACCTAACTTTCTTTTGGCCTCATTTTTTGGGCCAAGAGCCATTTGTTGAGATGCACACGAGATGGGCAGAATGGATTTTGGATACACATAATGGGTTGATCCCACACAACCATCATATAGGAAATCTCCCCGTCAAATAGGGATGACTAAGTCGACTCAATTCGAGTTGCTTGATATTATGTACAAGGGTGTACTTGATCATTTTGGGATGGATTGAGCCATGCTTTTAGGTGAGGTGTATCAGATCCTTTGGGGTCGAAATTGATTCTTAGGTGATACGTTAAGATTTTGGCTAATACTTAAAGCCATGCTTCCTACTTACAACGGTACAAAATCCGATAGTTATGATCATTTGAGTAAAGTACTTTTCGAGCAAGGGGTATACTAGATCATTTTGGTATGGATTGAGCCATGCTTTCAGGTGGGGTGTATTAGATCCTTTGGGGCCAAAATTGATTTTTAGTTGATACATCAAGATTTCAGCTGATGCTTAAAAACTATGTTTTCTACTTACAATGATACAAAATCTTATGGTTATAATCATTTAATTAAAGTAAATTTCAAGAGGGATTAACAGTTAAAGGTAGACCACAAGTGATGTTCGATCCTCATGAATGATCTTTTGTGATATGATTTTTATAGACAATCCACTTTCCATGCCATTCGTTAAACGATTAGCATCATTGGGTCAAGTAGTCTTGAGAGGGAGAGGAAACCAAAGGTGACACCGACATGACCAACTATTACTAGACCTGTTTTACTGTAATAAAATGGACCATCTATTTTCTACCACATTTTTTTAATGGTTAGAATTACGATGGAAGTTTCTATTGGAAGGTATCAACTATCAAAGGCTGGTGAGTTCATCTATTAGATCATTTCTTTACATAATATGAATAACCCATTTTCAAGTCATTAATCGGATAGTTAGTGTTATCAAAACATAGTGATTTTCAAGTGGGATGGGTAATATAAGTTGGTTCCATATCACAAATGGTCTAATTCAATGACTGGAACTTTTTTAGTATAATAAATATGGACATTTCCTTTTTATTCACATTGATTAGATAGTTAGAATTATCTAATCACAATGAATTTTAAAAAGGATAGGCAATCAAAGGTAGGCCCTCCATCATGAATGGTTTAACCAATTAGACAATTGATCTTTTTATTATAATCAATATGGATGATCCACTTTCCTCACCATTGATACAATGGTTAAAGTTGGAAGTTCAAGGCTAAGCTCGCAGTTTGAAGAGCCTGGTGAATCAATTTAGCTCATGGACAACAATGACTGGTATGGGTAGGGTTTAGTGGGTCTTGGATCAGCATGTCAGCTTTTTCATTGAATCCAAACTTGAAGGACTGAGTCTGAATAAAGCCAGACGTATTAACTAAATGGATTTAGAATTTAAACCCATGGTCCAACTCAAACAAAACATTTGGCCAACTTTTTACTTTTCAACAAACAAGTATACATGGTTGAGAGGTAGGGATTGTTCAACAAATTTGATTTTAGGACCGAACAATTGTGTGTTCCAAAATCTAGTTAGTTCCGAGTTATTGAATTTCATTTGTGCAGTTATAAAGATAATATAACCCTAAATCAGATTGATAAAAGAAAGTGAGCCAGACTAAAAGATATAATGTCAAAATACCCTAAATCTGAAGTTAAGTATTGTGGTCCATCTAGTTTTATACCAACTTGATTTTTCTACAATCTGTTGATCTTAATAAGGGGCACCTCATGAATGATTTGTATTGGTAATTAGGCACTACGGTGGGCCTTAAACATAATATGATATGTTAAACTTGTTGCCCTCAATTCAACCAGTAAGGGCCACTAGTGTGACCGAGGGCCTAGATTGGATGTACATGTGCATGTGTGATTGTGCGAGCATGCCAAAGTCTGCCTGACTCAAGGTTTTTCTTGACTGAATTGTTGGTGCCCCTGTGTCGAGATGGATAAATTGGAGACTAGATCGGGATCCAGGGTCCTCTTGACCACCGCTTGATATGCTCCATACTCAGGTGATTTGTGTAAGGGTAGGGGTTAGTCCTCATGGATGAGTTTTTTTTCCTTGTACCAATAACTACAAAATCGACCATCTTAAGGACTTTTTATTATACCAGTGCTTTAGTGTGGTATTTCTCAATCAAAATGGAAGATTGACACATAAAGACATAGATGATAAAATATGATTAGGACCGTTTTAAAAATTATTGCCTAATTAAACTAATTAACAATTACAAACTAGTTAAAGCAAGAACATTTAACTTCCAAGCTTAAGTGGGTCTAATCACAAAGGCTAAAGATAATACAATTAAGTAAACTAGCCTAAGCATACAGATTATAAAATGTATAACTATCAAACAACTAATCTATATGCAATATCTAGACTATAAATGATATTACTAATCAAGCACTTAGTTTAGAAAGTGAAACTGCAAGATGCGTAGAAGAATCTACCTATCATGCATAGTATATTCCATTCCAACATTCATACAATTAACAATTAAAGAAACAATGCTAGAATAGAAATGACTCAAATGACAATCTCAAACACAAACATGTATAGGGGTTCAACTACTTCTCTACTCTACTCTTGGTTACCGTACTCATTCCTTAAGCACATCGAATTTTACTAAGGAGTTTGAATCAGGTTCCTCCCAACCTTTATACGGAGGTTTTTGCATAGGTTCACTTCCCAACCTGAATGGTGGTTCTACGGGTTCATCTCTTAACCCAGATGTTTAAAGGTTCCATCCAACCCATGAGTTTAAACAAGGTTCCTCCTAACCTAGGAATTTTGGCGAGGTTCCTCCTAAGCCTTCAGTTCCAATCAGGAACTTACAATGATTTTTCAAGCTAACCAATAACTTATATGTATGCACCAGTGCCGGTGGACCATGTACACACCCATGTTGATGGCTCCCCTTGGGGACTTACGTGGTTTTCAATAGGCTAACCATCAACCTTAAATTCACACTCAATCCTACCAAATGGAAGGAGTGCTAACAGACTCTCAAACTTTTTATTTGTCGGATTGAGCCCATTTTGTAGCGTCTTAACGGGTTTTTCTTCTCACTCTCCCGTACTTGAATCAGCTCCCTATGTACTCCCCTAATCAATGATGCCGCTACTTTTCCAAGGCTTCAACTCCACCGATCAATCGCCTTGCATATGATCTTCTTCAAAATGACCAAGGTGATGGGAGGTAGGTTGAATCTTCTATAATAGGTCGTGTGTTGCAAGCCTAGATGGATTTACCTATTTGAATCTTTAGAGAGGTTAAGATAAATGATATACCTATGGTGTAGGTGTCTAAAACATTTATAGATCAAGAGAGAGCAAGTTCATTTTTATATGATCTTTGACTGCTCCATCTCGTAATAAATCACAAGAAAGATGACTTGAGATGATTAGGATTAATGCTTATGATGTGGGAAATATGGGTGACTTCTAATGCACTAAAATCTCTCTTTAAACCCCAAAAATTGGGATGGAAATATATAGAGCAAAAGCTCCAACGGATAAAAAAGACAGCCAATGGTTAGTTGCCGACCGGTCATCCGACCTAGTCTGAGGGGCCCACGACCGATCGGTCGTTGAGGGTTGACTGATCTGAAATTAGGCCTGTGACCAATAAATGTTGTTGTCCCATTTTTTACCTGTCGACCGATCGGTTAGACTAGTCGGATCGGTCTAAAAATGCCTAGGGACACTCTGGATTAATCAGTTGTTAGTGTCCCTTTTTGGGTTTCTGACGACCGGTCGGCCAAGGGCCAAGACCGGTCGGCAAGGCATGTTTGCTGCTGTATTGAGTTGTGTTTTACAACAACTCATGCAACCTCTTGGGTCATTCTTTAGGTGATCTTTTGGGACACCTAAGGCCAATCGAAGATGACTAAAGGTCTGCCTATTGGGTCAAGTCATCTACAGGTTTGGTTTTGGTTCAAGGTTCAAGGCTCAAGGCTCACCAAGGCATCTCATTTACCTGTTTCTTCTTCCTTGATGCAGCATGTCTGCTTGAGTATTTGGTCTTCATCTTCTTTAAGCTCAACTGACACTTAGACTTACTAACCTACGTAATTGACAAATAAGGTACATAAGTATGCCACTGAAAAGTGTATTAACAATCTCTCCCTTTGTCAATTACGTAACAAAAACCTAACATACCAAAATAAAATACATGTCCACGATTATATTGATATTCAAAATGAAATATAACTCAAGACACGTACAAACTAAGCAACTCCCCTTCAGATGCTCTATCATAACCTGTTAATCCTTGCAACACAAAACATAACTAACTGTTTTGGTGGGACTTAATATTTCTCTCCATTTTTATTAGCAATTGACAAACCAATCTTTGCTCTTTAATGATACAACTATTTAAGAAAATGAAAAAGGGATTGGAGTGTCGTAGTTTTAACTATAAGTACATGCTAATTAAGGAGAGTATAAGGTGTATGAACATTAAAACATGAAACATGATCAATAAGAAAATATAACTATCTAAGCATATTTGATCATGCATAATTAGCATTTTAAGATAAACATGAATCATCAATGACCAAGGCCTAGATTAGCATACAAGTAAGCACATATTTTAGCAAGATTATACTAACCTAAGCAAGATAACAATTTAACAACTAAATATACTAATCGAAAGCATAGGCTAAACTATCAAGGTGGGCTAATGAGGCTTGAATCCTCTGATTTGCCCCTAAGAACAAAAATAGGCTAATATCCTCAGATTTGCTTATAGTATCCAAAATTAAAGAGGTTAAATTCCTCAAATTCAAGAATAAGTTCACAATGAGGCTCATTCCTCATATTTTAACTATTGATCTCAAAATGACATCCTAAGGGCATCTATCCTCCTTCACAACCCATTTGGGTGTGAGATTCCTAGGACCCGAACCATATTTGGGAGAAAATGTTCCTTCATTAAACGTATCTCTCTTAGGTTACTCTTATTTAAAGATCTATATTCGGTAGAGAATTTAACTATTTGATGCCTACCTATACTAGTATAGCTCATACTCAAGATATTCTTTGTTTTTAAATTCAGTAGGGCGATCTTTTTAATTAACTCCTTCATATGATATGTCATTTTAGGAGGGGATGAAAATCTTCTCTTTTTCTCTGGTGATTCTTTGGTGGACTCTTCATTGTGTGTGTCACTTTCTCAGTCACTATATATTTAACTTTCAATTTGTGACTTAGGTGGATCGTCGACCTTTGAAGATAGGGCATTCAAACCTTAAGTGTCCGACATCTCCACAAGCATGACATACGGGAGATGATTTGGATTTGCTCCCTGAAGTGATAGAATCATTTTTAATTACTGAAGGAAAAAAAGAGGTTGCACAAATATGCCTATTAGGCTCAAAACCTCTCTTGCTCTCATAAAAATCACCCATAACAATAGATTTACCTTTTGGGTTCGAATTCCCCTCTTAGATAGACATAGTGCTAAAGTTTCTTTGGATAAACTTTAAATGCTTAAATCCTTCAAGAGCAACTCACACTTGCTCTATCAGAGTAAGCCGCTCCGATACCAATTGAAAATTGAGTATTAAGAAGGGGTACTCGAAGAGTCGCTCTATCAGAGTTACTTGGCTTTGATACCAATTGAAATTGCATCTATCGCTCACACTTTGTAGACGCTAAGCGTGCGGAAGCTTGATGGAGCTAGTAAAAGTACAACTAAGTCCTAAAGGGAGGGGGGATGATTAGGACCGTTTTAAAATCTTTTAAAAACTTCTTTCCTAATTAAACTAATTAGCAATTACAAACTAATTAAAGCAAGCATACTTAGCTTCCAAGCTTAAGTGGGTCAAATCACAAATGTTAGTAAAGATAATGCAATTAAGTAAACTAGCATAAATGTATAGATTATAAAAGGTATAACTATCAAACAACTAATCTATTTGCAATATCTAGACTACAAATGATATTACTAATCAAGCACTCAATCTAGAAAGTGAAACTACAAAATGCGTATGAGAATTTACCTATCATGCATAGTACATTTCATTCCAACATTCATAATATTAACAATTAAATAAACAATGTTGGAATAGAATTGGCTCAAATGACAATCTCAAACACATGTATAGTGGTTCGACTACTTGCCTACTCCACTCCCGGTTACCGTACTCATCTCTTGAGTACACCGGATTTCACTAGGGAGTTCAAATTAGGTTCTTCCAAACTTAGGAGTTTTAAATAGGTTCTTCCCAAGCTTTACACAGATTTTTGTACAGGTTTACCTCTCAACTTAAAAGGTGGTTTTAAGGGTTTACCTCTCAACCCAGATGTTTACGTGTTCCATCCAACTTAGGAGTTTAAACAAGGTTTTTTCCAACCTAAGAGTTTTAATGAGGTTCCTCTCAACCCTTCAGTTTCAATCCAGGAACTTATAATGATTTCTCAAGCTAACCAATAACCTACACTTATGCACCCGTGCCAGTGGACCATCTACACATCCATATTGGTAGCTCCCCTTGGGGACTTACGTGGTTTTTAATAGGCTAACTATCAACTTTAAATTCACACTCAATTCTACCAAAAGGAAGGAGTACTAACAGACTCTCAAACTTCTTACTTATCGGATTGAGCCCATTTTGTAGTGTCTTGATCGGTTCTTCCTCTTGCTCTCCCGTGCTTGAATCAGCTCCCCATGTGCTCCCTCAATCAATGATGCCGCTGCTTTGCCAAGGCTTCAACTCTACCGATTAATCGTCTTGCATATGATTTTCTTCAAGATGACCAAGGTGATGAGAGGTAGGTTGAATCTTCTACAATAGGTTGTATGTTACAAGCCTAGAAGGATTCATCTATTTGGATCTTTAGAGAGATTAAGACAAAAGATATACCTATGGTGTAGATGTCTAAAATATCTAGAGATTAAGAGAGAGTAAGTTCATCTTCATATGAGCTTTGAATACTCCTTCTTGTGATGAATTACAAGGAAGATGATTGGGGATAAGTAGGATTAGAGCTTAATGATGTAGGCAATATGGGTGGCTTTTAATGTACCAAAATCTCTCTCTAAACCAAAAAAATTGGGCTGCAAATATACAAAATAAAAACTCCAATGAATAAAAAATGGCAGCCAATGGCTAATTACCAACCAATAGTCGACCGGTCTGAGGGGCTCACGATCGGTCGATCGTTAAGGGTCGACCGGTCTGAAATTAGGCCTGGGACTGGTAAATGTTACTGTCCCATTTTTGGCCTCTGCAGAACGACCGGTCAGACCAGTCGATCAGTCTAAAAAATAGTGACACTCTGGATTAATAAGTTGTTGCTGTCCCTTTTTGGGCCTCTGACGATCGGTCGGCAGGGCATGTTTGCTGCTACATTGAGTTGTGTTTTATAGCAGCTCATGCAACCTCTTGGCTATTCTTTGAGTGATCTTTTAAGACACCTAAGGCCAATCTAAGATGACTAAAGGTTTATCTATTGGGTCAAGTTATCTACAGGTTTGGTTTTGGTTCATGATTCAGGGCTCAAGACTCAAGGCTGACCAAGGCATCTCATTTACCCATTTCTTCTTCCTTGATGCAACAGGTCTGCTTGAGTCTTCGGTCTTCATATTCTTTAAGCTCAATCGACACTTAGACTCATCAACCTACGTAATTGATAAATAAGATACTGCACTAGTATGCCACAGAAAAGTGCACTAACAGAATAATCACGATTGATTTTTTTAAATATCTTGGCCCTATTACAACCATGATGCTTTACAACCGTATATAAATAAATGCAAGAAACAAAATAAGTACATGATGAGCTTATTAGAACAAACAATCGTGGCAAGTAGTTAGCAGGATATGACCGGGATATCAACAGCTAAATTGGAGCTCAAATTAACATGGTGATCTGATAACTTAAGGTCGCAGATATTTAGCTTATTAAGATAAAAGTACTACGGTGGGAGACACTAGATAGTAGTAAACTAGACCAGAAAAGCAAAATAGACGTGAAAGTAAGGTAAACATAAAATTAGGTAGATATAAATATGCGTAAACGTGTTTGGCATGGGGCCTTGATCTCTCCTTCAATTGCTCTTTTTGTAGCTTGCTCGAGGCGGTGAGAACCCCTTCTGAGTTTCTGGATCCTTCTGAATTCCTTGCATACGTTAATGATCTTCCCAAGTATGGAATCTCCTCTTAGAAAATTCAGAGCTTGTATTTGGAAAGAAAGAGTCCTAATAGATATAGGCTTTCTGGCTTCTCAGATCTTCTTCCATAACTAATCTTTTGTGGAGATCTTCGTGGGCCATTAAAGATTAGGCCTCAGACGACAAAAGTTTTTCTGATGAAAACAACTACGCCAAGGCCCGGGGAGATCAAGGGATGATCTCTATCGAACATGGTTATTTAACATCTCTTGATGGCCCACCTCGTCCACTCTGAGGCGTTGGACAGTTGGGATCAAACCACCTCCCTCGTTTAACCATCCAACCAGTGATGGTTTATAGTGTTGGAGGATTTGACTCCTAACACCGATATGTCCTTTGGACAGACCAGATCTCCTATTTTCTTGATTCCGATCATCGTGTAGAATGAGATTTGATATAGGTTTAGTCATCCCTTTACAATTTGGGTTTTGGATTGTATTCGGGTTGACTCGAATGTCGATTAAACCTCTTGGTCTTTGAAATCTTTTAGATCGCTGCTAGTTCTCTGAACATTTCTGGGGAGATCTCCCATTTTAAAAAGATTGTGAGAGAAGATCTCGCAAATGAGATCATATCCAGTTGTGATATAGGATACGCTTGCTTAGCGTATCTTTTATAGACGTGTCAGGCACGTTGCCTCATTTAATGGACATGTTGATTGTGGCCACGTGACATGCAACGATTCATCCCCTTAAAGGGCATAATAAGAGTCTGCACCATCGCAATAAGAGTCTGCACCATCGCAATAATGACAGAATACGTAATGCCAAAGGAAGATCAAACACAGATCTCTTCAAGTGTGATTACAAATTCTGCATATGCTAAACATGTAGTGTCTCCATGTGGCCTCCTCCTATTAGTCCATGTCCGGAGCACTGGAAATGAGTGTAAACACAACGGTTGGCATCCTCCCACATTGTTCCATTATTGTGGCCCACCTAACTTTCCTTTTGACCTCATTTTTTACTAAGAGCTATTTATTGAGAGAACATAATGGATTTCAGATACACATAATGAGTTGACCCCACACATCCATCCTATAGGAAATCTCCCCGAGTCAAATAGGGATGACTAAGTCGACTCAGCTTAAGTCACCTTGATATTGTGTACAAGGGGTGTACCAGATCATTTGGGGATAGATTGAGCCATGCTTCCAGAGGGGTTGCAGCAGATCCTTTGGGGCAAAAATTAGATCCAAGGTGATACGTCAAGATTTTGGCTAATACTTAAACCCCTGCTTCCTACTTACAACAGTACAAAATTTGATAGTTATGACTGGCTTGCTAAAGTGATTTTCAAGAGGGATTGGTAGTTAAAGGTGAATCACAAGTGATGTCTGGTCTAAATCAACGACCCTTTGAAATATGATCGATGTAGATAATTCATTTTCCTATCATTCCTTATATGGTTAACATCATTGGGTCAATTAGTTTTGAGAGGGAGAGGAAAGTGAAGGTAACCCTCAGATGACTAACTATGACAAGACCTTTTCTACTATAATAACATGGACCATCTATTTTCTACTTCCTTTTTTTAGCGAATACGATTACCATTAAAGTTTCTATTAGTAGGTATCAACAATTAAAGGTAGGCCAGTTTATCTATCATACATTTGTTTTGTTATAATATGGATAAACCATTTTCAAGTCATTAATAAAATGCTTAGTGTCATCAAAACATGACGATTTTTAGAAGAGATGGGCAATCTAAGGTGGTTCCATATCACTGGTGGTCTGATTCAATGATCGGAAGTTTTTTAGTATATTAAATATTAAGAGGGGTGTGCATTTAAAGGTAGGGCCTCTATCATAGATGGTCCAACCAATTAGTGAATTGATCTTTTTATTATAATTAATATGAGTGATCCATTTTCCTCACCATTGATTCAATGGTTAAAGTTGAAGTTCAATGCTCAGCTCACGATTTCTAGAGCCTGGTAAATTAATTTAGCTTATGCACCACAATGGCTGATATGAGTACGGTTCCTTTAGTTTTATATCTACTTGACAACTTTTTCATTGAATCCAAACCCAAATGCCAGAGTTTAAATAATGCCTGGCCCATTAACTAAATGGATTTAGAATTGAAGCCTATGGTCCAACTCAAACAGATTATTTGGCCAACCTATTTCAGCCTTTCAACAAATGAGCATATAGTACATGAATAAGAGGTTGGAAGTGATCAACAAATCTAATTTTGGGAACGAGTAATTGTAGGTTCCACAATCTAGTTGATTTTGAGTTAAAAAAGTAGGTTCCACAATAAATTAGATGGATAAAAAAGTAGGTCAGCCACGCCCAAAAATAAAATGTAAAAACACACTCTAAACCTATGAATTTAACTATTGCATCCCATCTAGTTTTATAGTAGTTCTATTTTTCTAGAGTCCATCGATCTTGGTATGCTGCAACTCATGAACGGTGTGGATGGGTGCATAGGTACTATGGATGGACTTAAATATAATTTGATATGCTTTAATGGTTGACATCCTTCCTCATTGTTCCATTATTGTGGCCCACCTAACTTTCCTTTTCGCCTCAATTTTAGGCCAAGAGCTATTTATTGAGAGGCGTGACTGATGGACAGAATGGATTTTGGATACGCATAATAGGTTGACCCCACACAACCATCCTATAGGAAATCTTCCTAAGTCAAACAGGGATGACTGAGTTGACTCAATTATATTGTGTAAAGGGTGTACCAGATCATTGTGGGATGGATTGAGCCACGTTTCCAAGTGGGGTGCATCGGATCTTTTGGGGTCGAAATTGGTTCTTAGGTGATATGTCAAGATTTCGGCTAATACTTAAAACCATGATTCCTACTCACCACAGTACTAAATACGATGGTTATAAATATCTTATTAAAGTAATTTTTGAGAGGGATTAACAATTAAAGATGGACCACAAGTGATGTCTAGTCCACATCAATGACCCTTTGTAATATGATCCATATAGACAAATTCATTTTTTATGTCATTTGTCAAACAATTAACATCATTTGGTCAAGTAATCTTGAGAGGGAGAGGAAAGCAAAGGTGACACTCACATGACTAACTATGACTAGTCATTTTCTACTATAATAGCATGGACCATCTATTTTCTACTTCTTTTTTTAGTGGATAGGATTATGATTGAAGTTTTATTGGTAGGTATCAACAATCAAATGCAAGCCCGTTCATCTATCATACCATTTGTTTTTCTTATAACGTGGACAACTCATTTCCAAGTCATTAATCAAATGCTTAGTGTCATCAAAACATGATGATTTTTAGAAGAGATGGGTAATTTAAGGTGGTTCCATATAATGGATGGGCTAATTCAATGATCGAAACTTTTTTAGTATAATAAATATGGACTGTTCTTTTTTATTCCCATTGATTAGATGGTTAGATTCATCTAATGACAGTGGACTTTATTAGGGATGTGCAATCAAAGGTGGGCTCTCTTTTATGGATGGTCCAACCAATTAGTGAATTGATCTTTTTATTATAATCAATATAGGTGATCCATTTTCCTCACACAATCGATTCAATGGTTAAAGTTGAAGTTCAAGGCTCAGCTCATGGTTTCTAGAGCCCGGTGAACCAATTTGGCTTATGCACAACAATGGCTAGTATGGGTAGGGTTCAGTCGGTCTTAGATCTGTAGGCCAACTTTTTCATTGAATTCAGACTAGAAAGACAGAGTCTGAACAAAGCCCAACCCATTAACTAAATGAATTGAGAATTAAAGCCTATGGCCCCACTCAAACAGACTATTTAGCCAACCTATTTCATCTTTTGAACAAACAAGTATCCATGAATGAGAGGTTGGAATTGTTCAATGAATATGATTTTGGGACCATGTTATTATTGGTTTCACAATCTATTTAGTTTTGAGTTAATGAATTCCATATATGCAACTGTGAAGATAATATAACCTTAAATCAGACTAATAAAAAAACAAATGGGCAATGTTGAAAGATAAAATGTAAAAACACACCCTAAACCCATCAATTTAACTCTTGTGGCCTATTTGGTTTTATAGTAGTCATATTTTTCTAGAGTCCATCAATCTTGGTATGCCGCACCTCATGAACGGTTTGGATGGGTGCATAGGCACTATAGAAGGCCTTAAACATAAATTGATATGTTTCAATAGTTGGCATCCTCCCTCATTGTTCCATTATTGTGGCCCACCTAACTTTCCTTTTAGCCTCATTTTTAAGCTAAGAGCTATTTATTGAGAGGCATAATTGATGGACAGAATGAATTTTGGATACACATAATGGGTTAACCTCATACAACCATCTTATAGGAAATCTCCTCGAGTCAAACTGGATGGCTGAGTTGACTCAGTTTGAGTCACCCTAATATTGTGTACAGGGTGTGTACCAGATCATTCAGGGATGGATTGAGCCTTACTTTTATATGGGTGCATCAGATCCTTTGGGGTAGAAATTAGTTGATACGTCAAGATTTTTCGTTGATACTTAAAATCATGTTTCCTACTCACAATAGGAAGGTGGACAATAAGGATTTTTGAGAGGGACTAACAGTTAAAGCTAGACTATAAGTGATGTCTAGTCTACATCAAGGATCATTTGTAATATGATCGATGTAGACAATCCATCTTCCATGCCATTCGTGAAACTGTTAGCATCATTGGGTCAAATAGTCTTTGAGAGGGAGAGGAAAGAAAATGTGACCTCCACATGACCAACTATGATAAGGACTTTTCTACTGTAATAATATGAACCACCTATTTTTTACATTCTTTTTCAGTTGTTAGCATCACAATCGAGGTTTCTATTCGTTAGCATCACAATTGAAGTTTCTATTCGGAGGTATCAGTAATAAAAGGCAAGCCAATTCATCTATCAGATGTTTTTTTTTTTTTAATGATATGGACAACCCATTTCCATGTCATTAATCAGGTGGTTAGTGTCATCAAACCATGGTGATTTTAAGATGGGATTGGTAATCTAAGGTAGGTTTCATATCATGGATGATCTAATTCAATGACAGGAATTCTAGTATAATAAATATGGACCATTTTATTCTCGTTAATAAGATGGTTAGGATAATCTAATCATAGTGAATTTTAAGATGGATGGGCAGTCAAAAGTGGGCCCTCTATCATGGATGGTCTAACCAATTAGTGAACTGAGCTTTTTATTATAATCAATATGGGTCATCCATTTTCCTCACCATTGATTCAATGGTTAAAGTTTAAAGTTGAACTTCAAGCTCAGCTCAAGGTTTGTAGAACCTGGTGAATCAATTTGGCTCATGCACATCAATGGCCAGTATGGGTAGAGTTCGGTGGGTCTTGTATTAGTAGGCCAACTTTTTCAATGAGTCCAAACCCGAAGGACGGAGTCTGAACAAAGCTTGACAATTAACTAAATGGATTTAGAATTTAAGCCCATGGGCCTACTCCAACAGATTATTTGACCAACATACTTCATTTGAATGAATCATTAAGTAGGCTGTTGGTGCTATCATGGGGTTTTGGTTGATTTAAAGCTTGTATTAAAAGTTAGTAATGAGTGGTGTGGGCACCTACTGGTTTAACTACAGCCATGTGGGTCAAACTTTCACTAGATCCAAGCCATTGTTCGTCCACGGCTCCTACAGTCTGGAAGCCAGAAATCATGAAAATTGACAACTCAGGTGGGCCACACCATAGAAAATATTGGTATCGAAAGCCTATCAACCATTAGTTGTTTGTAGGCCCACAGTGCTGTGTATATTCATCCAATCCATTAATATAAACTCGCCTTTTCGGATGGAAGCATTCCTGAAAACCATGCTATTCCAAAACTCTGGTGGACCATAACAAGTTAACATAGAGGTTTAGGTGTAATTCTCTGTATGTGGCCCACCTGAGACTTGGATCAGCCTAAATTTTGACATCAAGGGCAGACAATGGTTGTTATATGATGGACAGAGCGAACCGGCGCATGTCAAGCGATTTCCCCTGACAGAAGTCATGCAACAGTTTTCATATAGGCAGTTAGTCGTCTTTATCAACTTCATTGAAGTAGGTTGGATTGGGTTGGTTGGGTTCTAGCTATGAGCCGGGCCCATTTATTCAAGGCCTGTTCTAGAAGCAAGCGAAGTTTTGTCTTGATCAAGCTATTTAAGTGAAGCTGACCAAGATAATCAACTAAGATTAATACAAGATTTTTATGCTTGGAAAGCATCCAAGAAAAAGACCATCCACTGTATCTGATGTATGTGCAGCGTTTGAAAATGTATGATAGCATATGTAATATGATGTTGAATAGTTAAGAAGGAAAGGGATTGCCTGCTACCTCTGGCATAGAAATATGCTTGTGCCCGGGCATGGGGCCACAGAGATGCCCATGACAAATCTACTCCGCCCATCTGTTTTGAAAGACTTCGATGAGCGATACCAAGAAAATAGTGGGAACAGAAGTGTCCACCATTGAAACCTTCCTAGAACTGACCATGATGCTTATATGCCATCCAAATCGTTAGTAGGGTTATTAGCACTCAAATAAACGGTGGGAACAAATATCTTCTTGATACAAAACTTTTATCACCCCAAGCATTCAATCCCCACTATTACGTGTGGTATGGCCCACATGAGCTTTGGATTTGCATGATTTTTAGAATCCTCCTCTATTTTGGTCTTTGAGAAATAGATGGATGAAATGTATTTACCATGGAGATATCTGTGAGCCCCACATAGCCCCGGGCACAAAGATATCTCTGTGTGGGGCCATAAAGATGTTTGATACAAATCCACTCCATCCATATAATTTTAAAGACTAAAATAGGACAGGATTCTAAAAATCAGGCTGACACAAAACTCAGGTGGACCATACCAACGAAACAGTGGGAACAACAACATCCACCGTTGAAACCTTCCTATAATTGACCATGATGTTTTTATGCCATCCAAACCATTCATTGAATTATTACCACTCAGATAAACTGTAGGAATAAATATCATCCTGATAAAAAACTTCTGTCACCACCACGCGTTCAATCCCCACCGTTTCTTGTTATATGGATTACAAGAGTTTTGGATATGCCTGATTTTTAGAATCCCAATCCTATTGTGGTTTTACAAAAAGAATGGACGGAGTGGATTTGTCACGGGCATCTCTATGAGCCCTGCACAACTGCAATCAGCAAATGTTGAGGTTAAGGATGTATAATGGCACATGTAACCCATGCTGCACATATACATTGCAACTTGTTTTAGAGTGATTGTGGAGACTTGAGTTTGTTGGGAACGATGTGAACAGACGTCAACATCTCAGAGGTGGGCCATGCACAGATTTTTCATCGAAAAACCAATGGACTGTGAGAAGAGAATGTGCCATTTGAATTTCTTCATATGTGCTTTGATTGGGAGGTCCACCGAAGTCTTAAAAATGGGCATATTCGTGTGTGGGTCCCACCGTGCATGTGAACCAATCAATGTGCGTGCATGCCCTTTTCCGTGCACATGCGATATTCGAGACTTACGTTTTCTATGCTGTATATAAGGAATACGCCTTTAACAATACACCAAAACTCAAACAAACCATGGGCTTTTGATCCAGACCGTCCGATTAATTGGCTATAGCCTGGGATTTGCACTAATCGGTGAATGCTGAAGCTTCAACGACCTACCAAAAGAAACGTATTATAGGAAGCATACAAATGTCTGATTGTCTCAAAATTTTAGAACTATGGCCTATCCAAGAGCTGATTGGATTGGATGGTCTGGATCAACAGATATGATCACTGGATGGAAGGTGGAGATGATGTATGGAGTCTAGTTTGGGTATATATCACTTGTATTTTCTAAGAGAAGTGATCCAAGTGCTCCGTAAGATGCTACAAGTTGCATTTGGACATGTGGACCATCTAATCAATCGATCGGAACCGTCCATTAGATGCAGTCAATTCTCATTAGGAGCAAAAACGACACTAATAAGATGATCTTAACTATCCCACACAATCGAAGGTCAGGATCACTTACCCAGAATCGGTCCAATGTCAAACCAAGCCACCCATTTTGGTCAGTCGAGAGAATCACTTGGATTAGACAATCCTAACCATTCGATCCGTAAAAGGAAGGCCATATTTCGACCAATGCCATCATCCAATCAGTGTAACTTTTTCAAAGTGGGCTATGAAGTGGATGTTGAACGTAATGGACGGTCCAGATCGATGACGTATCCAAATGGGCCTTTTGGTGGCCGCATGACAAGCCTTGCGAAAGGGAAATTCCATCACGCTTAATGAAAACACTCGCATGCCTAATTCTGCACTTATTTGTTACTCCTGCAATTTACGATGCTTGATACACAGGCATTTAGAAATTATACACGTGGCAAACATGAACCCAAATTAAAATTTTCTATTTGTGGGACACAAATCATGTTGGTTGCACGATCTTAATCTCTTAGTCGTGGACACTTGTACGCCGAATTCGGACTATTGCCTATTTTCAATCTCAACCGTTCAATGAATGTCCACCAAATTGACAATCAGATTAATATAAATTCTGGTCTGTGATCAATTAAAGTGGGGCTCATCACAGGGACGGTTCAATTCTGGTTACCTATATATTCCAGGTTTAGGATTTTTTGGTACCTGCGTATCAACTATCACCCTCTGCCAGAGTACCAAAGCTTTTCTCTGATTAATGGCAGTTTTTCTAGAAAGCCAGCACTTCATGATGCACGTTTCGACAGATGGCAAAAGCGACAACGGTCAAAATGCATTAAGCTACAAAATTAGATTTATTTGAAATTTGTAATCGGTTTTACTAGGTTCCGGCCTACTTTTATCTCGATATTCCAAAGCATGCCTATTTTTTAAGTTATTTAAAGTAATATGCTTAAAAGTAATAAAAGACATTAAGAAAAGCGTTTAGTTGACTTTGACTAACTGTAGTGGACGGAAATGTGCCATTGTAAAAATGACCACATTGCCCTTAACTTTAACTAACTGTAGTGGACGGAAAGGTGTCATTGTAAAAATGACCACATTGCCCTTAATGGCTTTTATTTTTACAAGAATGCCCCTACCACTTAGAAAGACTACATGTTATATACTGTAGGGCCATCACGATAGTACTAGATGATCAAAGAAGTCCATCTATTTTGTACAATCCTACCAGTTGATCATAGACGTCCATATGTGGGGCCATCATGAAATTTATGTTTTCCCTTCATCTAGGTCCATGCGACTTTATGAATAGGCCTACCACTAAATGCCTACTGATGAAAGAGTTGGGAGGCCACTGTTTACTATCGTGTGTGGTACACTCAAGGCTTTAATATACCTTCATTTTGGCATCATGCCCTGAGATGATGTTTTAAAATGGATAAACAGCTTGGATAAAATACATATATTATAATGGCCCTCATAGGCTTCTGACAGGAACATTCATCCTAATGAATGCCAAGTCAAACGTATATATTATTGAATACAGGAAAAAATAGCAATTTCACCGTTGATTAGATAAATATTGTCCACATTGTCGATTATAAAAAATTACATAAAATTACAAAAAATCTCAAAAAATTACAAAATTTCTAAACTAATTACAAAAAATCACAAAAAATTGTTTCTTATATATAAATTAAAATCCCTAAGACAGCAACCTCAGACTTTTTCCTTCAGTTGGGCCAACACATTTTTTAATCCAGCATGACCTGTGAAATAAAGAAATATATATTTTATATTAGAGAAGTACGGATGAAAAGACAATCAATAAAGCAAGCCAATAAAAGGAAGACTTTACAAACCGAATTAATAGTAGGTCTTGGGTCATTTCTAGAGAAGGTATGTATGGCTTGGATCCTGTATAGAGTGAGGAGTCTAATATGAGCAAGAGTAAGTATGTTAAGAGCCGGCAAAGAGTGAAAACGTGTTGGGTCATTATCAACAAGACTATATATATATATATATATATATATGTTCTGGACCAAAAAGTTAGAGCTAACACATCCAAGTGGATGCAAGAATCCAATGCAAAAGAAAAATCAACAAATCCATTGAAACACCTCTCGTAAGTTAGAAAACAAAATCAACAAATTCAATTCCACACTCCCTATAACCTGAAAATGAAAATTTTGAAAGAAATAGCATAAACATTAAAAGAGTACAAACGTGCCTATGGTTTTTCAGATTGCTTTGCTTGAAACAATACCTGTAAGCTAAAAATGATTCTTGAAGCATAATCAACCTTTATATTAAAACAGTTTCTGCAAGCTGAAAAGTATCCCTGGAATGAAAAAAATCGAAATCAGAAGCAAATTCAATAGAATGCAAACTTAATTCAATACAAAATGCAAAAACAATAGATTGAATGATATAGCTCCTATAAGATGAAAACAAAAATCAACAGATCCAATTCCACTGTCCCTCTAATCTGAAAAAGGCTAATATAATGAATTCATATCCAAAGCTCAATCAACAAATCTAATTCAACTGAAATTAAAAGGTTAGTCCACCTGAAATGAGTGTAAGATTTCTAAACCAAAGTAAGATCATCTAATTCAATTCCATAGTCCCTATAAACTGGAAAAGGTCAAGCTTTTGAATCGAAAACCAAAGTAAGATCAAGATGTCCAAATCAACTAAAATGAAAGTAAAATTCCAACATCAAAATTCAACTCCACAGTCCATGTAACCCGAAAAAACCTAATATAATGAATCCAAAAGTAAAGTAATATTAACAAATCCAATTCAATTGAAATGAAAAGGTAAGTCTAGCTGAAATTTAGGTTTCTATCAGGCCAAAGCAAAATAACAAGAACTAGAAAAGTTTCAATCCAATAGTCCTTATAGCTTAAGAAGGCTAATGACAACACATGTGAGTATTAAAATGCACAACAGAAAAAATCCAAATAGAAAATAAATGTCCAATTACGAACTAGATTTCATTTTTCCAAATCCTTAAATGTTGATTGGATTTAGATTAGTAAAAATCTCAAAATTGAAACTTGGATTAATGCACAAAGTCAATTAAAAATTATGATAACGAAAGCCCTAAATTCGAATTAGGGTTTAGGGTTTAGCAATGCCCAAAGTCGAATGGAAATTAGGGCAACGAAATGCCCAAATTTTGTGACTCAAGCTCGGTAACATAAATGTCTAATTTCGACAAAAAATCTCCAATTTCAAATTAAGGTGTTGTCATACACAAAATCCCCAATCTTGAATTAGAAAATCCCTAATTTTTAATTTTCAAATTTGATTAGGAAATACAAATCCCCAAGTCACTAATGTAATATCATATTAGGGTCATAGATGTGTTTGCATCTCCAATTTGTAAATCCCAAATCTCCCATTCTTAATTCACAAATTTGATAAGGGTATACAAATCTCCAAATTCCCATTGCAAATGCCGTATTAGGGTCACAGATGCATCTATTGGAAAATGGACGCCTCAAATCGGTTTGCATAAGGACCACCGATCGGTCGATCACGGTGAAGCAGGCAGTAAAGCCGCTGGACTCTTTTTGGGCCATTCAGCTGATCGGTCAACAATATCCTTGTACAACATGGTTTCTTGCGCGGTTTTTGCGCAAAGACTTTCTAATCAGGTTTTTCTCCTATTTAAGGAGTGTATTACAGGATTAGATGGATCCTAAGTTGTAAAGGGGATTGAGGGAGGTTTTAGGAGAGAGAAAGAGCTTGAGAAGAGGCTGTTCTTCTTGGGAAAGCTTGGGTTTCTCTTGTGGGCTTGGTGATCTTGGGTTTTGGGTTTCATCTCTTATAACTTCTGATATTATAATGGATTGGTGTTGCTTTGTGCCCTGATTTTTACCCATGAAGGGTTTTCCATGTTAAATTCGGATTGTCTATGTGTGGGTGATTCATGCATTGTGATTGCATTGTGTTGCTTGTTTGATTCAATTTGCTGTTTGTGTTCGGCTTTGCTTCCATTGTTGGCCCTCCTATCCCAACAACTGGTATCAGAGCGATTGTTGGGGTATAGCAGAAATTCGGATCTGAGACAAGAGCATGGTATCGGGCATGAGGTTCGACATAAAGAAGTATTCGGGGAATTTTTTTTTTGAACTTTGAAGGTGAAGATGAAAGGCCTTCTAGTTCAGCAAGGATTGCAAGATGCGCTCCTTGGAAAGTGACCGAAGGCTACGAAAGAAGAAGAGTGGAAGAAGATCGATGAAAATGCTAATGTCTCAATCCAATTGTGTCTGACAAATGAGGTCCTGTATAACATCATGAAAGAGAAGACTGTAGCTGAAACATGAGCGAAATTGGAGAATATCTATGCGAAGAAATCTCTGAAAAATCGCATATATTTGAAGCTTCAGTTGTATAATCTGAGGATGGCGGAGGGGGTCGATGTTGAATGCCACATCAGCAATTTCAATAGGTTTATTTGCAAGTTGGTGGATGCAGATGAACCGATGAAGGATGAGGATCAAGCGTTTATCCTGTTAAATTTTCTTCCAAAATCATATGAGTCGCTCAAGGACTCGTTGTACATAGGTAGGGAGACTATTGGTGTAAAAACCGTTATATCAGCCCTTCAGGCGAAGGTTATGAGAAGGAAAAGCGGTGGCAGTGTGTTATAGTCAAAATAGCGGAGATCGTCTGCTCGAGGCTTCTTATTATCTTCATGATGTCTAGATTCCGCGAGCACCTTTATTTGACTATCGAGAACGTCTGTTCGCGACTCGTATATTCTGACGATGTTCCGATCCCGCGAGCACATTTATTCGACTATCGAGAACGTCTGTTCGCAGTCTCGCATATTAGGAAAAACGGCGCACGGTTACCTAGTCTTCGAGCTCTTGTGGTCGATAGTCGAATATTGGAAGGCGAGAGAAGTTGTTTTTGACCTAGGAGCAGTCCTTATCGCAAGTCGTTGAAAGGTGTCACATCCCAATGCATGAGCACTTGGTCTCGTAAGCATCTTCCTGCATGTGAATAGCTCTTTCCGATAAATTAACGATGACATCCCTTAGCCTTCAGTATCAGCAACCCATATAGGTCGATTTTGGGCTTATCTTCTTCTATGGTTCCGAGTCTCAAGGGATTGCTATCAAGGAACGTGACTGATCGGATGAGTAATTGGATTAGATCAATCCTCTATCTAAGGGTAAGCAGGATAAGAACCTTATCCCACGAAATCAGCGGGATCTCGGTATCTTACGTAACAGACTGGATCACGTCAGATCTATATAAAGATGACTCCATTAAAGATACAGGTACACAATACTCAATCTTGACCCCCAGTTGTATGTTTGTTCTCTTTCCACCTCTCCCTATCTAACTTAAGCATCGGAGGGCCAACGGCTGGACGCCGGCCACCCTTAGTTGTTTCCTGCCTTCTTTCAGGTCCAAGGAAGAAATTGCTTAGAGAGAAGGTGAACATCTGGAGGACCCTGTTACAAAATCTGACGTAAACAGTTTGGCGCCGTCTGTGGGAACGATTTGATCATCACAGTCAATCGTTCTACCACCGATCAAACTCCTTCCACTATGCCTCCTAAGAAGGCAGTCCATCCTTCCACATCAAGGCAAACATTACCTCCGCCTGACATGACGGAATCAACTCCTGTTCCTCAAAACGTTTCAATAAACATCCCTCAAGGAGCTCCAAACGCGCCATCGGTAAACCCATTACTTGAGGCTTCCGGAAGTCAAGAAGATGTTATGCGTTTCCTCGGAAACACACTCTTAAACCTCAGCGCTGGATTTCAAGCCTTGTCAAATCGACTCGATCAGCATTTCTTGGGGCCTCAGAGGCTGCCTTCCGAAGGGTTACCTGCACAATCCATACCGGTGGTTTCCAGACATTCTGCGGACGAACCACAGGTCCAACCAAATCATCCTCCATCCAACCGAATGCCGGTTGGCAACCAACCCCCTGTGCAACCTCCACATTCTATACATTCTAGCGCTTCTCGCCAACAGCAACCTCAAGGATCCACCCTCGAAACATCAGGTTATACTTTACCATGGGAAGGAGATCTCCAAAGAATCCATGATCGTTTTGACGATATGGAGCAGCGCTATTAGGCAAATCGACCGTCTGCCGTTGTGGCAACGATACATCAATCCGAGTCCCCCTTCACCAGCGCAGTCATGGAGGCACCATTGCCTAGGAAGTATCGTACGCCTGTTATCACCCCATATACAGGTATTGGCGACCCTCTTGAACACCTGGAAACATATAGGTCTCTTATGGAATTGGAGGGACATGGCTCGGAAATTATGTGTAGGGCTTTTTCCCTAACTTTGAAGGAAGCAGCCCGCACGTGGTTCCGAGGGTTAAAGCCTCGATCTATCGGTTCCTTTTTACAGCTATCGGAACTGTTCCTCTCCCAATTTATGGGAAGCATCCGTATCAAAAAACCAGCATCTCACCTAATGGATTTGAAACAGCAACATGGGGAAACAATAAAGGAGTTTACAGTGCGGTTTACAACCGAAGCAGTCCAAATTGAAGGTTATACCGAAGAAAAAGGCCTCACCGCCTTGATAGCAGGAATCACCAGTGAAAAATTCAGATTCGCGTTGGATAAGAATCCTCCCAAAACTATGACTGAATTTCAAGCTAAAGCTCAGAAATATATCAATGCAGAAGAGGTGGCATTAGCACGTCATGGTATACAAGGCAAGAAACGCAAGTCGGAGGAGGTCCCTTCTTCGGAGAAGAAGTATAGGTGCGATCGGCGTGATTGCTCTCCTAAGAAAGTTTACTCTGGTAAGTACCGTAACCACAACCCCCCTTAATCGGCCTCCGGAAAAGGTGCTAATGGAGATTAAGCATAAACCATATGTGAAATGGCCCGCGAAAATAAAATTCGACCCGGAGAAGAGGGACAAGAACAAGTTCTGTTATTTTCATAAAGACCATGGGCACACTACCCAAGATTGTATAACTTTGCGTGACACATTGAGGCTCTTATTCGGAAAGGCCATCTTCAAGACTATGTTGTCCGGCAAGGTCGCTCGCCGAAGAGGGGAGAAGCCTCGCAACAACGGAAGAAATCACCTCATCGACATGATCCGCAAGAAGATACTGAGCCCACTGGGGAGATACGGACCATCGTCGGGGGACCTGCTTGTGGGGGAGATTCTCGGGCCTCAAGGAAAGCATACGCCCGTAAGGTATCCAGGAAACCCCAGCATATCTATTAGCTGGAGAAAACACCCAACGCATCAAAAATCAATCATCCACTAATTTCCTTTTCCCTCGAAGATGCTGAGGGACTTCACTTCCCTCACGAAGACTCCATCGTGGTCGCACTAAAGGTATCTAATTATTTAACTCATCGTATTATGATGGATACAGGTAGCTCAGCCGATATTCTGTACCTGGAGGCTTTCAACAAAATGGCACTTGCCAGAAGCCTACTCAAGCCAGTATCGACTCCCCTCGTCGGCTTCGGGGGCGAGGTGGTAACACCTGAAGGAAGCATCGATCTTCCAGTCACTTTTGGGGAAAGTCCAGCGAAGACTACCATCTTCATAAACTTCCTCGTGGTAGATCGAAAGTCAGCATATAACGCCATTTTGGTGCGACCATCGCTTAATAAGGTTGGGGCAGCTTTACATCCTTTGTATCTGTGCATCAAGTTCCCTACCCCAAATGATGTTGGGGTTGTAAGAGGAAATAAAAAAGAGGCCCGGTCCTATTATGAGATAGCCCTACAAGATCGAAAGAAAGCGCAAGCAGCACCCGTTATGATGATAGCACAAGATTTACCTAATTCCTCGACGGACAACTCATTAAATCCAAGAGAGAACGCCCTCCAATCGGGAACTCCTGGGGAAGATACAGTGGCGATTCATTTAACCCAAGACGACTCGTCCAAAGTTGTTTACATGAGATCCTCTTTGAAGATTGCCTTCCGAGATGAGTTGACCTGTCTCCTCACCGAATATCAAGACGTATTCGCTTGGTCTCACAAAGATATGCCAGGTATCGACCCCAACGTCATCGCACATCGCCTGAATATCGACCCAAAGCATAAGCCCGTACACCAGCGCCGACGTGCCTTCACAGCAGAAAGGCAAATGGCAATCAAAGCTGAAGTCGAGAAGCTGCTTACGGTCAATTTCATAAAAGAAGTTGACTACCCAGAATGGGTCGCGAACGTAGTTCTCGTCCGGAAAGCTAATGGCAAATGGAGGATGTGCGTCGACTATTCGGATTTGAACAAAGCGTGCCCCAAAGATAGCTTCCCAACGCCGCGGATCGACCAGCTGGTCGATTCAACAGCTGGGCATGCCCTGCTTAGTTTTATGGACGCTTATTCTGGTTACAACCAGATCATGATGCATCCACCCGATAGCCAACATACTGCCTTCATCATGGATCGAGGACTATATTGTTACCAAGTAATGCCGTTTGGTCTTAAAAATGCAGGGGCCACCTATCAGCGCCTCGTCAATAAAATATTCATCGCCCAAATCGGTAGGAATATGGAGGTCTACATTGATGACATGCTCGTGAAAAGCATCCTAGAAGACGATTATCTCTCTGATCTTCGAGAAGCCTTTGACCTGATGAGGAAATATCAGATGAAGCTGAATCCAGAAAAATGTGCATTCGGAGTATCTGCTGGAAAATTTCTCAGATTCATGGTCGGCCAGCGAGGGATTGAGGCAAATCTTGAAAAAATAAAAGCGTTAATAGAAATGAAATCCCCAACCGCTCTTAAGGACGTCCAACGTCTGGGTGGTCGCATTGCATCGTTGAATAGGTTCATCTCGCGAGCATCTGACAAGTGCTTACCCTTCTTCAAACTTCTCCGTGCAACAGTCAAATCTGATTGGGAGTGGACACCACAGTGCGAAGAAGCTTTTCAACAACTGAAACAATACATGAGCACACCCCCTATTTTATCTAAACCCGTAGCACACGAGCAACTCATTCTTTATCTTTCTGTGTCCTCCACGGCCGTTAGCGCCGCTTTAATAAGAGAAGATTCCGGGGTGCAAAGGCCCGTTTATTATATCAGTCGAGCAATGGTTGACGCAGAAACTCGATACTCTGATATGGAAAAACTGGCCCTGGCTTTCGTCATGGCAGCTCGAAAACTACGACCATACTTTCAAGCTCACGCAATTTTAGTACCAACGAATCATCCGTTACGGCAGATCCTTCAAAAACCTGAGGCTTCCGGACGTTTAACTAAATGGGCGGTCGAAATCAGTGAGCACGATATATCGTTCTGCCCCAGGACCGCAATCAAAGGCCAGGCCGTGGCCGACTTTATCGCCGAATTCACATACTCCGCTCCAGGAGAAAATACCACGACCAGCGACCAATCATCCTGGTCACTCTTCGTGGACGGGTCATCACGGGCCACCGGCAGTGGAGCGGGTCTAATCTTAGTCGCTCCAGATGGGTCTCATTTTCAATATGCTCTGCGGTTCGATGCTCACATTTCAAATAATGAAGCGGAATATGAGGCTTTGATCGTTGGCCTCGAGCTAGCAAACGTCCTTTCAATTCAGAGCCTGCTCATTCATAGCGACTCTCAACTCATCGTGAATCAAGTACTCGGCGAATTCGACACAAAAGAAGAAAGGATGGCCTTGTATAAATCTCGTGTCCTTATCCTGCTCGCAAAATTGAAGACTTACGAAATAATTCATATTCCTCACGAGAGGAACCAACTCGCAGATTCCCTGGCAAAGCTTGCCTCTGGACCAGAATCTGAGTTATCACATTCAATCCCCATCGAGCATCTTCAGAAACTGAGTATCGATCAAGCAACTCTCGAGCAGGTGACTTCAGTACAACCATCTCCGTATTGGATGGACCCCATACTCCTTTACCTCAGAGATGGCTACCTCCCAGACGATAAGAAAGTCGCACGACAAATTTGTCATCGAGCCGCCAAGTATACCTTACAAGATGGAATATTGCTGCGCAAGAGTTTTTCCTTGCCCTATTTAAGGTGTCTTCATCCAGAAGAAGCACGTCGTGTTCTAAATGAAATACACCAGGGGGCATGTGGTAACCACTCAAGGGGGCGTTCCTTAGCATATAAGGCGATGAGGCAAGGATATTTTTGGCCCACTATGAAAGCAGATGCGATTGAATACTCCAAAAAATGTGACAAGTGCCAGCGGTACTCTCCTATACCTCATTTACCATCCGAGCTAATGACCCCAGTTGATAGCCCTTGGCCTTTCGCTTAATGGGGGGTCGATATCATCGGGCCTTTGCCTACTGGAAAAGGACAAAATAGGTTTGCAATAGTGGGGGTTGACTATTTCACCAAATGGGCCGAGGCAGAACCATTAGCCAAAATCACTAAGAAACAGACTACTAAGTTCATATGGAAAAATATCATATGCCGTTATGGCCTCCCCTACACTATAATTACCGACAATGGAACGCAAGTTGACAATGCAGCTTTCGATGAATTTTGTGTAAAGTGGAAGATACGTAACATCCGCACCTCTCCGTATCATCCTCAGGCAAATGGGCAGGTTGAGGCAGTGAATAAAATCATTAAGCATCATTTAAAGACCAAGCTTGGTGAATGCAAAGGTATATGGCCAGAACTTTTGCCAGAGGTATTATGGGCATATAGAACTACAACCCGTACATCAACAGGTGAAACCCCTTTCTCCTTAGCATTTGGCGTCGACGCAGTAGTACCGGTGGAAATTCAGGTGCCCTCGTATCGGATCGAACAGTATGACCCCGCTGGTAATCAGGAAGGTCTTCGACTTCATCTTGATCTCTTGGAAGAACGCAGAAATACCTCCCAGATGCGAGCAGCTGCATATCAACAACGCATCGCTCGTTATCGAGACGCTAAAGTTCGACCTAGAGCTTTCCAACTCGGTGATTTGGTCCTTAGGCAGAACCTCGAAGTTCCTGCTTGTTCGTTGGACCCAAATTGGGAAGGCCCGTATCGAGTTATCAAAATTGTGCGACCCGGTACCTATTATCTTAAAGATATGCAAGGGAGACCCGTACGACGCCCTTGGCACGTGGAACATTTGCTACAATATTTCTCTTGATTCGATGTAACTCTATAACAACTTTCGGATGAATAAAAACTAAAGACGTCTTTTGGCCGCTACTCCATTCACTTGGACTCGAATGGACTCGAATAGCCCCGAAGAGAATATATACATTCTCTTGGCCAATTGCCTACCCTTGGTAGGGATAAAACTCAACTTTTGTTTGGCCGCTAATCCATTCACTTGGGCTTGCACAGCCCTGAAGAGAACACACATTCTCTTGGCCAAATCATCTACCCTTGGTAGAACTAAAAGTCTCAATCGATAGATCAGTCTATCTCCACGAGGGTATGGTCATCACGACCCCCGGATTGAGCATAACTCATTCCTCAATCGATAGATCAGTCTATCTCCACGAGGGTATGGTCATCACGACCCCCCGGATTGAGCATAACTCATTCCTCAATCGATAGATCAGTCTATCTCCACGAGGGTATGGTCATCACGACCCCCCGGATTGAGCATAGCTCACTCCTCAATCGATAGATCAGTCTATCTCCACGAGGGTATGGTCATCACGACCCCCCGGGTTGAGCATAACTCATAACTACTTGTTAAACGAGACGACATTCATCACATGAAGGTATTAAACAAGAAGACATTCATCACATGAAAGGTATTAAACGAGAAGGCATTCATTGCATAAAAAGAAGACGAGAAGGAAATAAGAATATCATTAGAAGTATCTTTTCATTGATAATCAACTGTTTACAAAATTTGCTCATAAGTACAGAGGAGAGAAGAAAAAAATATATCAATATCTTGGAGGAGCCGCGCTCTCGACTTCAGGGCCCGTTTCTGGAACCCCTCCAGCCCGAGTGGCTTTGGTCACCTCATTCTCAGCCGCAGCTTGCTCCTCTGCAGCTATGATGGTCTCGACTCGACCGAATTCCACCATATCAAAAGATGGAGACATCCGTTGCACTACTCGTAGTGCGAAGTCGTGACTAGCATCATATGACTCGTATCTTTCTTCGTCATATAGCTGCGAAGTTCGAAACTCGGAGATTGCCCGAGCCCCTTCCTCAGAGAGCATCTTGACCAAGGCGACTCTCTCCTCGTCCCAGTGGATCGAGTCATCCTTGAGCTGCGCGAGAGTGGAGCGCTCTTTCTCCAAGCTTTCGCTAACTTCCTTGAGTTGCGACTTAGCCTCTGCGAGCCGCTCCTCCAGCGAGATCTTGTCTTGACGGAAGATCTCCCTCTCTCTCTCTGCTTTCTCCTTCAACTCCGCGAGCTTGGCGAAGTTGGAGTCCAGAGCCTGGTACCTATCGGTCAGGACTTGGACTTTTTCAATGAGGATCTTCTTCTCCTCATCTCTCTTCGAGATCACTGCCTCACGGGACTTGAGGAGCTGATCCCTTCCTTGGACCGCCTTCTCCAAGGCAATCCTCTTCCCTTCCGCCTCATCGATCACGCGACGGCGGCGACGATATCACGCCTCGTCCGCAAGATGAGATCCAAGCCCTGCAAAATGGAAAAGGAAATGTGAGATAAAATATTTGAGAGCCCGAAAATAGTAAGGTAAACAAATATCAGCGAGATCTTACCTGGACCATCCTCACTCCCGCTTCGAGGAAGAGGGTTTTAGGGCTTGGTTCTGGAAGGGTGCCAAAAGTTTGGGGGGAGATGTTGTCGAAGAGAAATTTGCAGATAGGGTGGAGGTGGCGCGGGGTCGTGAAGGATCCACTGCCGGATGGCTGGGCCACGACCAGCGCTGCTGTGCTCGCGACAGGAGCGGCAGCCGACTCACGAGCAGGTGCTACCTCGCTCGTAGGAGCCACCTCGCGAGCAGGAGCCGACTCCCGATGTCCTGCCTCCTCGCGAGTTTCTTCAGCTGGGGGGCAGCTAGGATCCTGCCCCGTCATCCCTCGGAGAATTGTCTGCGATATTAATTACTGGTGGTCCGGGTGCGACCACCAGCGAAGGAATGACAGGAGCAGGAGCAGCTGGCGCCCCCACCGTGCTCGCGGGTCGGGTGGATGGTTAAGATGGTCCGACAGGTGTTTTCTTCTGCCTCTTGGAGTTTGTGCCTTTGAGTCGAGGTAGCAAACCCCTCTTCTCTCCAGCCTTTGTCATCACCTCTTCGCCGGATATTAATCTTGCTGCTGCGAGCCGCGAGGAGGACAAGCAGGCCTCGATGTGCCTATCACCAACAGACAGCTTGTATACTCTTACGATCTTCTCGTTAATCCCTCCCTTCAAATTTGGTTTGTTTAAGGCCGGGATACCTGCGAGCACAAACAGAGGTTAAAAAATGAATAAACCCCTAAAATCTAATTGGGGAAACTGCACAACGTGGAACTGTGCCTACCTTCACAGAAAAAATGGGTCACTCCTGGACCCCTGGAGGAAGCAGACTCCCAGTTCCCGGAAGCGTAGAACCACCGTTTCCTCCAGCCGGGATAATTCGAAGAGGGCTTCCCTAGCACGAAGTTATCTCGGTGCCAGTAGCACAGGTAGTACCAACCTTCGCTGGAGGGCGCCTTCTTCAGATGGAACATACGGAGGAACTCTTCGGCCGTGAGCTCCCCGTTGCGGGCCTGAGCCCAGAGGGCAAATGAGCTTAGAACTACCCTCCATCCGTTCACGATGAGTTGCCCGGGGGCAATCTTGTAACATCGGAGAACATCGCGGATGAAGGGATGGAGAGGAAGGCGAACCCCCAAAATGAGTTGGTACTCATAAAAGGCCACGCACCCTGGGGGAGGAGAATCTGGTAGTCTCTCCATCTCCGGGTAACCGGAGATTGACTGAGTCAGGGATTAAATATCTTTCCCGTACCTCAACCAGCGGGCCCTCCGATAAAATAGAAGGATACCCGGCTGCCGTATATCTGTCTGCCGGAACCCTCGCATTACTAGAGGCAAAGGATTCCGGTGTAGCATCTCCCAGGGGGACGGTAGTCTCGTCAGAGGCTCCAACCTGTTAGTGCACTTTTCCGTGGCATACTAGTGCACCCTGTTTGTCAATCACTTACGTCTGTGAGTCTAGTGTCGGTGGAGCCCAAAGAAGACGAAGACCGAAGACTCAAGATGTCCAGCTGCATCAAGGAAGAAATTTTCAGGTAAAAGTGATGCCTTGGTGCCTTAAACCTATCCCCTTTGTATCCTTGATGACCTTGACCATATTTGAGTACATTTAGTCATCATAGATCGGCCCTAGGTGTCCCATTTGATCACCCTAACCTTGGCCTAAACTCACAGCTGAAGGAAGAGGATATTCAGCAAATGCATAGGGGAACCAGGCTGGTCCGACCGGTCATGACCGGTCGGCCAGCAGCCTTGCTGCTGAATGCTAGTGGACAGCCGACCGGTCATGACCGGTCGGCCTTATATCATCATGTGGACAGCAGGTACTGCCGACCGGTCATGACCGGTCGGCCTGGAGGCTTCATATGGCCAGCAAAGGGGTCCGACCGATCATGACCGGTCGGCCAGCATGGTTTAGCCTGTCCAGCAAGGTGGTCCGACCGGTCATGACCGGTCGGCCAGTATATTTGGCTTGTGCTTGTGTCCTTCTTCAGCAAGGGGGTCCGACCGGTCATGACCGGTCGGGACAGGTCGGCCAGAGCCATTTTATGGCCGTTTTCTGCCCGTTTTGTGACCGTTGGAGCTTCCTTTTCTATATATATGGAGCTCCATTCTTAGGCAAAGTGAGATGCTTTTGAGAGCCCTTTACCCTCACCATTTGCAGATCTTTTGGGGCCTCAAAGAAGAGGGTTTCAAGTCATATCCCTTGTGTTTCAAACACAAGTGTGGGCATTCAAATGCTATCAAGAGATGACTTGATTCCTCTCTCAAATCTAGAGGTGAGACACCTTTCCATATAGGTATATCCCTTCTCCTAGACCTCTAGAAGAACCTCTAGGTGAATCTCCTAGTTAGAACAACCTACATATCTCATGTAGGAGATTCACCCATCCTCCTAGCACCTTGGGCATTTCAAGGCATCGCATGCAAGGTGTTTGATCGAATGTGGCTGAGGCATTGGCGACGCAACAGCGGCACGATCGAGGGAGCAAAGGGAAGCTGATTGAAGCACGGGAGAGCGGAGATCAAGCAACCCAATCCGGCGCTAATCAAGGGGCTCATCCGACAAGTAGGTTGTCTTATTTGAGAGTCCACTTTAGAGTTTGTTTTCGAACTCGAACTAGGGACGTTAGTCGTTCCTTGGCCCGTCAGCCGGGCCTAAACTAAGTCTCCAAGGGGGAGCCTCCGACACGGGAGTAAACGTGCGTATAGGTTGAGAGTTAGCCTATGTCTAAAACTCCGGATACGGTTGAGAGGTGAACCGATAAAACCTCTGTGTAAAGGTTGAGAGGTGAACCTCATTTAAAACCTCCGATAGTGAATGCCGGTGTGCTCAAAGGGGTTGAGTACTTGAACCGGGAGTGGAGTAGACACGTAGTCGAACCACTATACATCCTTGTGTTTGTGATTGTTCTTGAGCACATTCTATCTTTGCATTGTTAGTTTAATTGCTTAATTATGAATGATTGATAGGAATGCATGCTAGGCACTTTATAGGCATCCCCACACAAGATGTACCTTCACTACTTGTGTAGACTTGAGCTCATTGATCCACTCTCATAAGTCTACACAAGTTACATAGGTTAGGAGCTTGATTAGTTGTATCATTTACTTCCTATGCATGCTTAGACTAGGTTTGTTTATTGCTTAACCTCTTGCTAGTCTTTTGATTGGACCCACCAAGGCTTGGAAGCCGAGGTGTTCTTGCTTACAAAGCTTATTTTATTGAATTGCATAAGTAGGCGAAAAGAATTTGAAAAAGGTCATATCACCCCCTCTAGGTCGTTAGACATATCTCCGAGTATCTCTACAAGCGGCAAAACCGCAATTTCACAACCATGAGATGGTTAAAGAAGAAAAAGAAGAAAAGGAATATACCCAAATACGAAAGAAAGGAGGAAGAGGGACCACCGAAGGAAGAAGTTTGAGAGGAAGATGACGGGAGAGTTCTTTCTTTTTGTTCGAAAAGCTTCTGTAGAAAACCAGGAGATATGGCGGACTCCGTATATTTATAGGCAATCATTCCGCCGCATATGGTGACACGTGGCGGCCTTTCGTTCGGCGCCGCAGTCAAGCAGGCACGCCTATTAACTCCCCAAACACGTGGCGAGCGTCTCTTCATTTTCTATCTGCGGAAAGGCTGCGAAAGGCTAGCACTAATTAATTCCAGCCCAATCATGTACGGTTTCGTTCTCGATAAAGGCAGCGGGCGGTTACGTTTGACAGTGAATAAGTCATTCCCTTAGGATTCTTGGCGGTAAGGACTTGGGGGGCATCTGTTATAGTCAAAATAGCGGAGATCGTCTGCTCGAGGCTTCTTATTATCTTCATGATGTCTAGATCCCGCGAGCACCTTTATTTGACTATCGAGAACGTCTGTTCGCGACTCGTATATTCTGACGATGTTCCGATCCCGCGAGCACATTTATTCGACTATCGAGAACGTCTATTCGCGTCTCGCATATTAGGAAAAACGGCGCACGGTTACCAAGTCTTTGAGCTCTTGTGGTCGATAGTCGAATATTGGAAAGCGAGAGAAGTTGTTTTTGACCTAGGAGTAGTCCTTATCGCAAGTCGTTGAAAGGTGTCACATCCCAATGCATGAGCACTTGGTCTCGTAAGCATCTTCCTGCATGCGAATAGCTCTTTCCGATAAATTAACGATGACATCCCTTAGCCTTCAGTATCAGCAACCCATATAGGTCGATTTTGGGCTTATCTTCTTCTATGGTTCCGAGTCTCAAGGGATTGCTATCAAGGAACGTGACTGATCGGATGAGTAATTGGATTAGATCACTCCTCTATCTAAGGGTAAGCAGGATAAGAACCTTATCCCACGAAATCAGCGGGATCTCGGTATCTTATGTAACAGACTGGATCACGTCAGATATATATAAAGATGACTCCATTAAAGATACAGGTACACAATACTCAATCTTGACCCCCTGTTGTATGTTTGTTCTCTTTCCACCTCTCCCTATCTAACTTAAGCATCGGAGGGCCAACGGCTGGACGCCGGCCACCCTTAGTTGTTTCTTGTCTTCTTTCAGGTCCAAGGAAGAAATTGCTTGGAGAGAAGGTGAACATCTGGAGGACCCTGTTACAAAATCTGACGTAAACAGCGTGGGTCCCTCTACGGATGTGGCACTAGTTATGAGGAGGAGGAATTCTGAGCAGGGTTGATGATCTCCGTCACCGAGATCTAAATCAAAGGGCAAGTGGAGGTACAAGGTAAGATGCTGGAATTGTGGGGAAGAAGGGCACGTGAAGAGGGGTTGTTCGAATCCCGAAAAATGGCAGGAGAAATATGGAGATTCTTTTAGATAGGGGACCAATACCGTAGAGGATGGTAATGATGGTTGTGATGTATTAACTGTATCCGGCATATAGTCTCTTGGTGGAGAGCGGTTCTTGGATTCACGTGCATCATGTCATGTATGTCTCGATCGGAGTTCATTCATGTCATATAAGGAGTAAGATTGTGGATCAGTGTTTGTGGGTGATGGTTACGCTCGCAATGTGATGGGTATTGGTTCGGTGCGCATTCGGATGTTCGATGGAGTCGAACGGATCCTTGAAAGTGTGAAGCATGTCTCTGAGATGAAGAGGAATGTGATATCTCTTGGTGCACTCGAGGCGAAAGGGTGTGATCAGTATTATAAAGTGGTGAAGGGAGCACTCGTGATGATCAAGGCAAGGAGGTGCGATAATCTTTACAAGGTGATCGGGAGCACAATTCATGATGGAGTTGCGAGATCGGCAGCGGGATCCACGGTTGCTCGCATGTGGCAAGAGAAAAGGGCCACATGGGAAGAGCAACAAGGCGTGTGAAGATGCAATGGTAAAGTCAATGAGGCATGAGAAGCGAGGGGACTATGATGATGACGAAGTAGAGGTGGAGGTTGTGCATGGCAAGGTGGTGCATGAAAATTTGAGTCATAGTGGAGTTTGTTGGAAAATAGATGCCTCAAATCGGTTTGCACAGGGACCACCGACCGGTCGTCCACGGTAAAGCAGGAAGCAAAGCTGCTAGACTCTTTTTGGGCCATCCGGCCGGTCGGCCGATCGGTCGGCAGTATCCTTGTACAACATGATTTTTTGCGCTGTTTTTGCGCAAAGAGTTTCTAATCCAGTCTTCCTCCTGTTTAAGGAGTGTATTATGGGATTAGAGGGATCCTAGGTTGCAAAGGGGATTGAGAGAGGTTCTAGGAGAGAGAACAAGCTTGAGAAGAGGTTGTTCTTCTTAAGAAAGCTTGGGTTTCTCTTGTGGGCTTGGTGATCTTGGGTTTTGGGTTCCATTTCTTGTAACTTTTGATATCATAGTGGATTGGTGTCGCTTTGTGCCGTGGTTTTTTTTACCCTGAGGGGTTTTTTCATGTTAAATTCGGATTGTCTATGTGTGGGTGATTGCATGCATTGTGATTGCATCGTGTTGCTTGTTTGATTCAATTTGTTGTTTGTGTTCGGCTTTGCTCCCGCTGTCGGCCCTCCTATCCCAATAGCATATGCAGGGCCCATATGTACCATACACGATAGACAAAGTCACTTTATTATTTCTCGAGTCATCAGATTTTTATGGACCTGACACATTTACATTGTTTAATAGATATAAAGTCACGTGAGGCCCTAGACGCACAAGAAAATTTGTAAGAGAAAGCAACGGATGTTGTCATTGCACACGAGGCCCTTGCATTCAAAGTAGGCGTCTATAAATAGGTATGAGATACTCAAACAAAGTGCTGCCATGGTCGCGGGTAGGTGGATTTCGCGGGGATGAAGTTTCTTACCAAATTCAAGAAGAATTGTTGTTGCCATCTTCTGGAATCGCTGAGGGTTTCAGCTGAGAAGAGGGCATGTTGCTGCGTTCTAGATGAAAGCAGATGATGAAGAACGAAGTGAAAGAGCTTACGACGCTATAGGGTTTCCAAACAGCAAGGGCGACGAACGAAGAGGGTGATTTTTTACAGCTTCTAACGAACAAATGAAGAGCGAGAGTTTTTAGCGCGTTTTGGTTTTCACCAACTTTGATGGGATTTTTTTCCATTTAGAAAATATTGTTTTCAAACTTTATATTTTCGTATCCAAATCAAATGGTGACTTACGCTAGGCAGTAATATCATTAACAGACATAAAAGGTAGGATGATTACTTTAAATAACTTAAAAGTAGGCCGTTTTTTATAATTTCAACAAAAGATAGGCAAGTTTTAGCAAATGGCTCTTTATTAATTTGTAAGAATGTGCAACAATGGACATGTGCATGATCTGAGCTTTCCATCTGGTTGGAACAAACTCTTACTAGATTTCTGCCTAAAATATCAGGCGGTTTCACTTTTCACGTGGGCCACAATGTATGATGTAAATGGACGGTTATAACAGCATTTTGTTAGCCGTCATTTTTTTTGTTAGTGAAATGGCCTAATTTCTGGGCTGGAAGATCTAAAGTGTAGCCCACCTAATGGATGGGTCTGATCAGGCACACATGTTGCACATTGGCATGTGTGTCTGCGTGTGGATGGGCAAAGTCTTAGGCAGACCTATGCATGGAAATTGAAGAGGGAAGCTATGTGGGGCATATATGCATGGCACTTCAGACCGTCCAAATTAGGGGCCCCCTTTTGGATTGAGCATGGCCTAAATTTTTCACTGATTGAATAATCTCAATCTTCTGATTTGGTTAGTTAAATTTGGATGGATGTTCTTTTAATATATCTCCTATTTATTCTATGGCCACCGTTTCGATGGTCAGGATCTCTTCAGTTACTCCTACTGGCAGTGCTCTGCGGGCTCCACCATGATTTATATGTTTTATCTATGCTGTCCATCCATTTTGCCCACTCATTTTAGTGCATGAGCCAAAAATGAGGCAGATCCACGTTCTGTGGACCACACCACAGAAAAAAAAGTAGTGATTTAACACCCACCATAAAAAAAAGAAAAAAAAACAATTTAGGCGCACAAAACTCTTGGATCAGGATGATATTTGTTTTTTTAACCTTCGTTCAGGTCTGTGTGAATAACAGGTTGGAGAGAAATGAACATTACAATGGGCCCTAGTAAGTTTTTAATTGTGTACGTTCAATCACCACTGTTTTCCCGTGGCGTGGTCCACCTGATATTTGGATCTACCTTTTTTTTGGGCTCATAGCCTAAAATAATGATTCAAAATGGATGGACAGCGTGGATAAAACAAATGCATTTTGTTGGGGTCCACAGAGCACTGTTTAATAGCGAGGAACGGGAATGCTATGATTACAGGAGGATTGTCGTACCACGTATGAAAGGGACTTGGATTGGCTAGTGACCCCTCCACTGCCAAATCGGTGGTGGAAAAGCTCCGTGCGCTCCACCTTGATGTATGTGTTTTACCCACATTGTCAATTCATTTTTTCCATTTCATTCTAGAGCATAAGCCCAAAACTATCAGCTTGATCCAAGGTTTCTGTAGTTTTCAATTGTAGGTGTTCAGTCCCCACAGTTTTGAATAGTGTGGTCCACTTGAGCCTTGGATCTGCTTCATTTTTTAAATCATGCCTGAAATGAACTGAAAAATGGATGGACGGTGTGGTAAAACACATATATCATGGTGGGCCCACATAGCTTTTCTACCACCGACTTGGATAGTGGAGGCCTCACTACCCGGAGCTGACCATGATGTTTATAGGCCATCCAAATCGTTCGTAATAATCTATTCAGATAAATTGTAGTGAACAAATATCATTGTGGTACAGATCTAGGCGTTTTATCCCAACTGTTTAGTGTGGTATGGCGCACATAAGTTTTGGATTAGCCTGATTTTTAGAATCCTGTCCTCTCGTAGTCTTTCAAAACTGGTGGACAGGGTAAATTTCTCACCGACATGTTTGTGGACCCCACAGGCACAGGGATATCTCAGTTGGGTCACATTCCCCTACGAAAGGTCGAAGTGGTTGGGTCTAGGGTATCAATGGGCCGGTCTCGGGCCTTTAAAATCAGAATTTTACACGGTCAGCCTGCAAGCTCGGCCCGAAATAGTGCAAAATCCGGGCCGAGATGTACCCAGGCCCGGACCATTGACAGCCCTAATTGGTCCTGCGGACATAATCCGTCCGGGCAGTACCCTATAGGGCCATTGTAAAGTACAGGTTTATCTAAGCCGTACATTCATTGTAAGGTATTAATAAAAAAAAAAAAGAGGCAGATCCAAGGCTCATGTAGACCACACAGCTAGGATTGAAAGTCTACCATTAAAACTTCTTGGGAGCCGTAGAAGCTTCTGATCAAGCTGATATTTATGTTTTCCCTTCATCCAGAGCTATATGACCTTACGAGTAGATTAGATGGAAAATAAACATCAAGGTGGCACTTAGGAAAGTCTCAATACCGGGTGTCATTATCACCACTGCATCCTGTGGTGTGATCCACTTAAGCTTAGGGTCCGCTTCCACTTCATTTTTGGGATCATAACGGAAAAAAATGAGATGAAGGGCATGGATAAAATCCATACATCATGGTGGGCCCCATAGAGCTCCTGCCTGGACAGATTATTGACCAAGCTGAGGAAGGACGCAATCACGTTGAGAGCGAAGTTACCTGATTCTCGGGTGGCGTATCACGCTTGACTGGTGAGGACGCATATTGCCGACGTTCCGTCGAGTGGAAGTTATCTGGGCCCACCGAGATATCGGTGAGATATCCACATCGAATCTGTCCATCAGCTTTGAAAGTTCTCGGTAGGTCAGGAGTCCAAATATGAGGCGGATCCAAAAGTCAAACTGGCGCCGCAACGCAGGAAACAGGGACAATGAAAACGCCCCGAAACCTTACAGGGTCCCACCATGACATTTATATTCCATCCAAATATTTCATTTATTACCATAGGAACGGACGTTAGGTGTGGCTATTCAATTGAGATATGCCACCGCACGTGTATCAAATGACCTGATTTTTATTAAATATGTGCTAATATATTATGCATGACATTCCACTTGAATCAAACTAAATGCCTTGTGACCTTGGTACCGGAATAGATTGATTTAAACATGATATGTGAAGATAAGCTGGCTATTTAGTCATTAATTGATAGGGTGATAAGACGATTTATGAAGGAGAGGGTTAGTCCTTCTAGCAAGAATGCGGATTGGGTCTAGGGCTGTAAATGGGTCAGTGGACCCGATGGGGTACCCGGACCCAACCCATTTAGACCCAACCCAGACCCGATCCATTTGTTAAATGGTACGGGTCTGGGTCCAAGAACAGACCTAGTTGCTAAACGGGTCTGGGTCTGGTTTTCTTTATATTAGGCCCGATCCAACCCGACCCGAACCCATTTAGTAAGTGGGCGGGTTTGGTCTATGTTTCAACGGACCTGTCCAGCCCAAACTCGTCCAAACCCGATTTTAGGCCTTGTAAAATGCTTGCATACTTGATCCAGACTCGGACCCATTAGACCCGACCCAATTATAAATGGGTTTGGGTGGATCTCCCTCTACCAGACCCGGACCCATTTATATATGGGTCTGATGGGTTAACTCAGACCCGCCCATTTAGTAACAGGGTCTGGGTCTAAAATTTGGACCTAGACCCATTTAGTAAATGGGCCGGTCTGGTTTTGGTTAAACCCGCCCCGAACCCGACCATTTACAGCCCTAATTGCGTCCAACTAGAGATTCGACCTTTTAAACATCCAACCAAATCTGAGTGGGAGCCCACCGTGATGTATCTGTTTATCCATGCCTTCCATCCCCTTTCTAAGATCATGTTAAGGTATGGGCCCAAAAATGAGGTAGATCTAACGCTCTCTGGTGGACCAGACCATAGTTGACTCTTGCATTTAATGCAACCCAGGCTTACTATTTGGTGTGGTCCTCCATAGTCTTGGATCTACCTCATTTTTTGGCCCATACTTTACCATGATCTTAAAAAAGGGATGGACGACGTGGATAAACAGATACATCATAGTGGGCTACCACACAGATTTGGTCGGACGCTTCAAGGTCTGACTAGGGGTTGGACGCAATCAATCTGCATCCTTCTGATAGATTCTTTTTGCCTTGAAAACAAGAACTTTTCTTATAACGATGATATCTTAGTCACATTCTTCAATAAAATAATAAAGAAGAAAAACTAAAAAATGGCTTGATGTCGATTTTATTAATCTAGAAGTAGATAAAGTACAATCGATAAAAGCAAAAAAAAAAAAAAAAAAAAAAAGTAGAAGAGAATACTAATGGCGGTCTAAGCTGATGAAACAGTTGTGATATTGATGATCTTCTAAACCTAGACATTCATGAGAGAAACTAGATAGTCATAAGACGATCATGGTGTATGGTTAGCAAGCCATAACTAGAAAACTACTAAGAATGCAACAAATTGGGGATTCAATGACAAGGTCATGGATATTTATATTAAACTAATCGGCTTGGGTCCTTAATGTGCCTTAGTGGTTGACTCACAAGAGTTTCAACACAAGGTCATGGGTTCAAGTACCGATTGTGGCAAGCCACTGTGGTGTGAGTGCGTGGGTGTGTGAGGAGCGTGAGTGTGTGTAAAAATAATAATAATAATAATAATAACACCGCCTAGCTGTAGTGGTGCCTGAACTGAAGCGGAAACTAAATTAAGCAATTGTACGAAAGACTCCAAACTTACTGCAACATGGAACTAGACAAAAGTAGGGGAATTTAAGTTAAAAATAATTAGAATAGGTGTCCATAAGGGATAAAAGATATGATAGGCAATGTAAAGCTGAAAAGATTTGTGTGTGATTGTATTGGTGTGAGTCCCCGAGATCTTCTTTCTGTGTTGCTTTTATAAGTTTAGAGAGGTGGTGACCGTGCATAAGACCCGATAGCTTCCGTAAGCGATCTTCCAATTAGGTAGCAACCTTATCTTAATGTGCTCTATTTGGATCTAGAGTCCTTTAGGCATTAAGTGATGATGTCTCTGTCTTCGAATGGCTTCTTGCTCTTTACATTTGGTTTCATAGCTTTCGAGAATGTCACATATGTTCTGCGGGCGTAATTCTTTCTTAGAATAAGGGTTTTGGAACATCAATTCTTCTAGAAAAGGTCCTGTCATATAGTGACCGGTTAAACAAGAGTAAAGCAATGATAGATCTTCAGCGAGGCTTCCTTTACACGCTACAAATCAAGCATGTCGTGTATCTGTTGGTCATGTCTCATAAAATAAACGAACGCCTTTAGGGTTTTGGCCATGCATACATCTCTAGGTGCCTGACCTTCCTAGCCGGATACGTGTTTTTAGCAAATAGACATCTACGATTTTCTCTAGTTACGAGTTTATTTGCTCATTCGCTTCCCTGGGACAATGCTGACACATGGTGTCATCTCACTCGTTGGTTTAGGTCATGTCTGGTCAGGTGTAAACAATGGCCTCACATTTCTTTAATTTGGAGAAAGTGAAGAAGCATTGCATCTTTTAGCCTTTCGTTAGAAGTAATAGGCTTTATGGGTTCTACCTTATATTTTTTATGAAGAGAATGAATTTTTTTTTATCAAAGGATCAGGAAAAAATCGGTCCAAATTTTCTGCGGAAATGATCTGGAACATCTAAAAAAAAAAATAGTAGTGTTTGGTAGCAACAACATAATGGAGGCTACATGTGGCGACACGAGGTCAATTTAACTGTCGAGCACAATCATTTACTTAGGAAATCACCTATTTGATATCTCTTATTAATTGCTTGCGAAGAGGTTGACGACCACAATTCTCTATAAAATGGGCTTTGTAAGCAAGGCTCGATCCATTGTCCAGACTCTTCTTCCTCTGTCCTTTACCAACATTCATGTTTGCTAATGTCTTCCTTCATGCATCCAGTTGCTTATGGAATGAAGACGTGGAAAAGCGATGCTTTGTATGGGTGACGACCAAAATTTAGAAGGTCAACTACTTTAAAAATTAAGTTAAAGACCCCTATTAGATAATTAGACAGAGATGAGCTTCATTCCTTTTTCGTCTTGAACACTTAATTTTTAATTTCAATATATTGAAAGAAGAATTTTAGAATAGATCATCTCTTTTCTTATAAGGTCGATTTTATTTTGAATGGAAACACAATTGCTTTTTATATGTTTTGCCTATTTAAATTCCTTAGACTTTTCCTTGCTTTACTTGTCTTGCATTTCAGTTGTATCAGTTTGTTTTTACATGGACTCCTAAAGAATCAATACATATTTCTTCAAATAATGATTGTTAATGGTGTTCTTACTTTCTTGGCCGTCTAAATCTTGCAATAGGTAGACACCTCCAATAATATTTTCTTCATGATAGACGGTCATTCTCAGGTTGTTGACCATTTTCCAAATTCAAGACTCTTGGTGCCAATGGGAAGTATAGTCTTTTATGCAAGTGTACCTTTAGTAAATGACTTCCCTTTTATATTTTTGTTGTACACCTTGGCAACCTTAACATTGTGAATCTATAATGAACCCAGGGCCTACATCCTGATGTGATTTAATTCTTATAACTCAATTATCATCGATTCAGTAAATTGTTATGGGGCGAGCTGATGTTGAAAGGCTATCCGAATAGATGGTATATTTACCTCCATAGGTAAGACGACGTCATGTCCGTATGTCAAAGTGAATGGAGTAATAACTCCAATGTTTTTCCTCTATGATATTTGATAAGCCCACAGTACCTCTTGTCAAATCACCATTAAAGGAATGGTGGCTCAATGTATATCAAGAGACTTTAACATACTTTTACACTCTCCCACACATGCGGGGTGGAGCTACGCATGGGAATATATTACCGAGGCTTGACTTCCCAGTCCCCGGGGCAGACTTGATTTTCCTGGTCCCCCGTGGGAGATTATATTATCAAGGCATATTTGCTGCTCTCATGCTTTTGAAAAATCACCACTTTCTCTAAAAGCTCTAGCCATTAGAGGATGGTGTATCAATGTATATCAAGGGACTTTAACATACTTTATACTTATGACGGAGTTCTATTCTAAAAATGAAGATTATCTTATGTCATGTATTTTAGCATATTCTTCAATATATTGTTAGTTGACTCGGCCTGACTATTTTCCTAAGCATAGAGTCTAGGTGAATGCATCTGACTACCTAAAATGTGACCCACGACTATGATGGCTTATGGAATTATGAACTTTGTAAATAATGTGTTCCTTGATAAAATCAATTATTTCTAATAGGTCGAGTCATTTTATCGGCCTTGCTACAGCACATTTTGTAAAATAGTCACGATAATTATTAATCTACATTGGTAAAGCAAAGCCAAAAATATTTTCCTAATGAAATCTATGGCCTAGCCATGAAAATACCATGACTTGACGATTGGATAAAGTTCCACTTCCAGTACATGTTACAATGGCCCATGCTTTTGGCAAGCCTAAAATCCCTTAGCATATTTCGTACAATCATTTAATATTCTCAGTCAATAATAACCATGTCAATGGATGAGCCATCACATTTATCCCTTTATGAGTTTCACAAATACCTTCATGAACCTCTCTTATGACAATCATAACTTTGTCTGTTCTCAAGCACTTTAATAAGAAACCATCAGCCTCTTTACGATAGAGGTTGTCGTCAAGGAGCAGATAATGTAGAGCAATCCTCTGGATAGACCGATTAATTCTTTTGCTCAACCTTATAAGATAATGAATAATTAGGGCCCTTCAGTCGTCCTAAGGAATATCTAAGGGGACAATTTCTAGAGTCATGACCCTTTACTAGGAAGTGATCTTCTCTAGATAGTAATGAACCTCTTGGTCATTCCATCTGACAACCGAAGCTCAGCCTTGATTCATGCCATTTCATTCGCATCAACATTCTAATATCGAGATATGTATATTTTAGAACTATGTCATCAAAATATAACATTGGTTGAACTACCATCACATAATAGGACATTAATGCCCAACTTGAACATTTATACAGCTCAATCAACTAGTTAATAAAAAATTGAGTCTCCGATGATCTCAATGATTCTTACTCCAAGTTCCATCAAGATTTCAAGTCTAATGATCAAGGCTTTGTACTCTGCTTAATTATTTGTACATTTAAAGTCGAGTTGGAAAACATAATATTTCTTGTTCTCATTTGAAGATATAATAATGATATTAGCTCTTGAAGAGCGATCAATCCATAACTCGTCAAAAATTAACCTTAAATGAGTCAGCATATGCCCCAAGAATGTCGGGTGGAATTTTTTCGTCTATTCTTAATAAGTGGTTGGCTAAAAAATTCGTCCAAAAAACTGACCCTTAATAGTCCTTTGAGGTACACATTTGAAACAAAAGTCACATAGTGCAAGAGTCCATTTTTCAATCATTCATCTTAAAATAGGGACGTGCCAATATATATTTTATAAAGTCGATTGTGTCAATGACATGGACTGTACAAGTCAATAGATAATTTCAGAGCTTGGTGGTGGCAAAATAAAAAGACAGACAGCTTCTCGATAGAGGAATAGCGTCACTCAGTATCATAAAGAGTTTTGGAGAGATAGTAAATTGCCTGCTCTTTGCTATCGTCATTTTCTTGGGATAGTAACAGTCCAATTGACTCTTCAGCTACTATAATATATAGTAGGAATGGTCAATCTTTTCGAGAGAGTAATAACATTGGTGTCTTCAGAAGATATTCTTTGATTTAGTCAAAGGTTGTCTAATGCTCTTCTTTCCATTTAAATTCTTCCCCCACCTTAAGTCTGACTAGTGGAGAAAATGAGTTAATATTTCCAACCGAATTTAAGATAAATTAGTGGAGAAAATTATCTGACCTATGAATCTTTGGAGTTTGTTCTTATTCTTTGGTGGTTGTTCCTCAAAAATGACTCAAACTTTATTGTAGTTGTAACACTTCAAAACCCGACACCCTGGTATTGATGAATCATATCCCGAATTTTGAGGGTGTTAGCTTCATAATGAACAAATGCTTCATAAACACACCTTATTTTTTTCAATCAATTCACTTTTCACATTCGCATGGTATTCATTACACAAAAGCAAAATAAACTAAACTTTCTAATTAGAGTTTTTAAATTCACATACATCACCACTTGTCCACTCATCAAGGGGTTAGGGACTTACTACAAAATTAAGCAATCTGTTTAAGTATAAATTCAAATCTATCTATTGATTGGTCTTATGAGTTCCACTACGCTTATGTAGGGCATCTCGTCCATTAGATCCTTAAACTGCTCCTTAGGCATACTTGTAACTTCTAATCCTGCATCAACTAGTTAGTGTTTTGGAACACCGAAAGGGTGAGTGGCGAACTCAATGAAAATTTTGTCCTAAGATTACATCCATCAACACAATCAAGTATAGTCAATAACATAAGAAAAATAAATAACACATTCCTTCACAGTGCAAATCTTATTAATACATTAGCCTGCGGATGCACATCCAGCTGGACTTCTGAGTAAAACCCACGATGCAAAAGAAATTGTTATATAATAATTTGGAATCACAAGGAACATATATCAATATCATGACCTGAAATCACAAAGGACATACATCAGTATTATTACCCAAAACCCCAAGTGACATACATCAGCACACGACCCAAAATCACAAAGGACATATATCGATGCCAACGGTAAATACAAAATAATGATCCGAATTCATGATGGACAATCATCGACATTACCCGAAATCTTAGGCGACGTACATCGGCGTCATTACATGCCATGAATGCATAATTAATAAATCTTTTATTAATCCGTTTACAAAACAATTAATTATGAAAAGCCTTTACGCTTAGTGACCTCTTATGTCAGCATATCATAAAGATGAGATAATAAACATAAATTAAACTCCATTTATGGACACCAAATAAAAGGGCTCGTCACCAATATCAATAAGTTATCAAGATAAGTCATAAGTGGACATAAATAAGGGCTCGTCACTCATGCCACGTAAGAGACTAAATAAATCACAAAGTGACAACCAAATTCATATACCATTATGGTATTAAGTCCATCACAAAGTAGGCCACTAAGTTTTAAGGCATAGTCCCATAAAACAATTAACATAATAAGCATAACTTGTAAATAAGTACATCTAAATCATACCTGGTTGATTCTTGATCATGTTAGAACATGTAGAACATATGAATCACAAGAATTTAACATGAAAAAAAGAGATTTAACCTAAAATAACAAATTTAACGATTATATCTATTCCTTGAATTGGGTGAGAAGCTTGAAGGAAAATCCTCACTTCTTAAGTCTGATCACCTTTTAAGGTCGTTAAAATTATGTGATATACTTTTTAAAGTCGTTAAAATTATGTGATATACTTTTTAAGGTCGTTAAAATTATGTGATATACTTTAAGAATGAGTCCTACTATGAATACTTTTAAAGGTCTTTAAAACTATGTGATATACTTTTTAAGGTCTTTAAAATTATGTGATATACTTTTTAAGGACGTTAAAATTGTGTGATATACTTTAAGAACGAGTCCTACTATGAATTATCAAATTTGTATGGTTAGATCAAAATTCTACACATTTTGTTTGGGTTAGAATTAAAACCTAGGGTTTTAATTACATGGGTTAGGATTTTAATCTAAGGTCTAAATTTAAATTTGGGTTTTATTTTAATTCACACTTCTCAATTTAAGTTTTAAAGTCAAACAATTTAATTGAATCTGAAAATTAATCCAACATGATAAAAATCAACTTACATCGATCGACTTAACTTAGTTACACACAGCGTGACTTGGGTCTGGACTCAGTGCACGACTGCTGACTTATGCTCGATTCTCCTCGGAGGAATTTCCTGTGTTGTTAGACCTGAAAGCAACCTAAACTCACCGACCCAATGAGTTGACTCGGTAGAATTCAATTTCTCTTTCGTCATTTCTTTCTTTTTCTTTCTTTCTTTATTTTCTCCTCCTCAAACTCCAGCACTAGTTCTAAATTAAACCAGAACCTAGACTTAGACCAACTTAACCGAACTCAGGATTGATCTGATTCTCTCCATTTCTCTCTTTCTTGCTAAGGTGTTGTAGTTTATTCTTCATGATGGATTAGATTTTTTATAACCTTCTCAAAATTTTAAAAATACAGACAGGAGTCGAATTTGAGACAACTTGCATCATGTAGACACGGCTTTAACACAGTGTGGAAACCCAATGCATGCAGAGAATGTTTTTATTGTTATTTTTTATCAGGATTTATCATTCATTGGTGGTGTGATCATGGAATAGTTATGGGGATTAAATGGTGATTAAATAGTCTATTTCATGGACATTTTAGATATTAGAATCAAGCCTTATTAAGATCAGACAGTTATGGTTTTAACGAAGAAAATGACACCTCCTTCAATGACAGATTTGAGACAATTACGTTTTTCTTCAAGCTGACTCTTGTGGATAGTCTAGATCGAGAGATGTGGGGTTCTTCAATTGTTAAACCTTTGTACAGGAGATCTTATAGGACAGTCTAGATCTCACTACTAAATGATGTAGATCTGATAATCATGTGCACGCGGATTGTCAGTTGATGAATTTCTAAACGAGAAGAATGGAGAAAGAAACTCTCCCTCAAACATGGTTTGTGTATGGAATATTATTCCAGTGATGTTACTTTCATGCACTCGTTGCACGTCCGGTTCGATCTTGTACATGGAAAATAGTCGCTAGTTGTTCATTAGTCATAACCCATAGTGGCCTACTCAATGTGCGGGTTAGATCTATAAAAAATTACATTTAAATCGGATAATCTTCCTTATATGGTTGTAAGGGGTTGGTTTGAATTATAACAGTCGGATCATATTTAAAATTATAGATCAAGTATTCACGAAACTTCATTAGGTGTTAAGGTAAGTATGTGCGAGTTCTCAAATCAATGGTCAAATCTTACCCTTATGGAATGAGGTGCATGGTGTGAGACGTACATGCAATTATCGTACAGGTTGTGATGTAGAAACAATAAGATTTTTAGAATCTCTAGGATAGTCTATGGCTTTGAAAATAGTACTAGGCATGTCCCAGTGCAAGATATAGACCCGTAGATCCATCGAGAATCATCTTTTGGATCACATTGGTGATCTTGATCTGATTTTCAAGCAAGTCATCCATCGAATATGATATGAAATCTGATGGATTGTGAATCTTGTGAGTTATGTCCCAAAATTGATAATGTACGGCTTGAAATTGCGTCAGATTGTCTAACATGACACCATACTCTATGCGCAGAAGCTTGGAGTGGAGCTTAGAACTATGACTAAATCCTAGAGAGGGGTGATTAAGACCATTTTAAAATCATTTAAAAACTTCTTCCCTAATTAAACTAACTAGCAATTATAAACTAATTAAAGCAAAAATATTAAGTTTCTAAGCTTAAGTGAGTCCAATCATAATGGCTAGCAAGGATTAAACATTTAAGCAAACTAGCCTAAGCACATAGAGTATAATGATGCAAAATGTTAAGCTTCTAATCAATGTGTAATTAACTAGACTACGAAAGATATAACTACATAAGTAACTAGTCTAAAGAACTAAGTAGACAACACAAGATTCATCTTGTTAAACATATGTCTACAAGCCTAGTGAACATACATCTTATGTGTGAATATACCTATCATGCATAATACATTCGATTCAAGCATTCATATAATAAACAATAAAATAGATAATGCTAGAATAACAATGCGCTCAAATCAATCCCAAACACAAGCATGTGTAGTTATTTGACTACTTATCTACTCCACTTCTGATTCACGTACTCATTCCTTGAGCACATCGAAATTACTAAGAGAGTTTAAATCAGGTTCTTCCTAACCTACGTGTTTTAAATCGATTCCACCTTACCGAGGATTTTGACAAGGTTCCTCCCAACCTATGACGGAGATTTTATTGGTTCATCTCTCAACCAAGATGTTTACAGGTTTCAACCAACCCAGAAGTTTGACAAGGTTCCTTTTAACCCTTCGGTTCTAATCCAAGAACCTAGTGTACACTCCTACCGGAGGCTTCCCTTGAAAACTTGGCCGAGTTTGATTCTAAACTCTCACAATCAATCCTCCAAGATAAATGAGTGCAATCGAACTCTTACAATAGCAACTTATCGGATTGAGCCCATTTTGTAGCGCCACTTGGGTTGCTTGATCTCCGCTTTCCCGTGCTTCATTCATCTCCTATTTGCTCTCCAGATCTTATTGTAGATGCTTTGCTAAGGCTTTAGCTCCAACGATCAGCTACCTTGCTTATGATGCTCCAAGAGATGCTCAAGGTGTTAGGAGGTGGTAAGAATTCTCTACAACTAGTAGGATTTGGTTGCTTAGATTAATTTCACCTAATTGGATCTCTAGAGAGGTTTAGACTAAGGATCTACCTATAGTCAAAGTGCCTAAAACATCTAAAGATTAAGAGAGCAAGTTCATCTTCGTGTGAGCTTTAAATGCTCCATCTTGTGGTGAATCAGCAAGGAAGATGACTTAGAGATATTAGGATTAGAAACTAATAGTATAGGCAATATGGGTGGCTTCTAATGCTCTTAAATCTCTCTCTTAAGATCCTAAACTGAACCCGGCCATTATATATAGAAAGCTCCAATGGATAGAAAATGGTTGAAAATGGTTAGTTGTCCATGACCGATCGATTGAGTCACACTACCGGTATAATTAGGCTTGGACAGGTAGTTTGCTTGCTGTCGTAACAAAGGTCGTGAGTGACCGGTCCACGAAAGGTCTAAAATGGCTAGGGATCAGAATAATGATGTTGTCCCATTTTTAGCCACTATCGACCGGTCGGCCAGGGCTCAGGACCGATCGACAGTCCATGAGTTTTTTCGTTTGGTTAATCTTGTTTCCAATAGCTCATGCAACCTCTTAGGCCTATCTTTGGGTGATATCTTGGGATACTTAAGGCCAATCTAATATGACTAAAAGTTTACCTATGGGGTCAAGATATCTAGAGGTTAGGGTTTTGGTTAGGTTCAACGGTTTTAGCTCACCAAGGCATCTCATTTACTTGTTTCTTCTTTCTTGATGCAGCAGGTCCACTTCATCTTCTTTGGGCTCAACTAACACTTAGACTCACTGACCTACGTAATTGACAAATAAGGTGCACAAGTATTCCATGAAAAAGCGCTAACACGACTCAGTTGGAGTAACTAAGCATTGTCTAAAATTTCGTCTTGATCAAGTTCTTAGAAATAGAGTTTTCTAGAGATTTATTGTTGAGTATGACATATACATCGTGTAAAACTTAAGATAATGCCTGGTGTATCTCTAGTCATTAAAAATAATTTTTAATGGTATAAAACACATCTAAGTGAATTAGGACCATGATGTCAAGTTCAGATTCATTGATGATCGTGTGTAAAGGCTTATATTACGTCTAGTAGTCGATTCCATAATGATGTGATGTTCCGTCTTGAAAATCAACAATTAGATAGATCAATCTATAAATGAAGATTACTCCCAGCAGTCAAATTTAAGTTAAAGTGTTCTTACATATGTATATTTTAAATTAAATTTTTATGGTAACACCTGAGGATTTTCAATACCCGAGTATTGAAAAGTTTAGGTGTTATACTAGTGGACTTCAATCCTCTGTTGATAGACTAAGAAACTTAAAGAAAATTTTCGTTAAGACTCCAAAAGTGCACTTAAGAGGATTTATCTTGAGCTTGTGAATTCTTGTATGCTTGAACAATTTTCTTAGGTGTGTTATATCGGCTAGGTCAACTGACTTAACCACACATCGCTGACTTGCCAATCATGTTGTGAAACATAACATTCATAGCTTTCTGATATGTAGCACCAACGTTCTTAAGTTCAAAATGCATTATAATCCAACAATAAGTCTCTATCTCCCCTAGACAGTGAAAGGTTGTTTTGTAGATGTATTCTATGAAAATATAGATATAGTTACACTCTGAATGGTCATTCATGAATGACTTAATTTTATATCTAAAATAGATTATATTGGATATTCAACCTTCAAGGTTGCTAGATTCATATTCCTGAAGTCAATACAGACTCGTAGTTTACAATTTTTCTTTATCACTGGCACGATGTTAGAAATCCAATCAGCATAATGAATCAGCTGAATGAAGTTAAACCTTAAGAAATTGTTTGACCTCTTCTTTTACTTTCAAAGTGACTTCAAGGGGTCATTCGTCTTGCTAGCTACTCGAATGTCCAAATCATTCTTTTATTGGAAGACGATGCTCAACCAAATCGCTATCTAGGCTAGGCATATTATGGTAATTGCCTGTGAAGCAATTTGAAAACTCTTTAAGCAGCTACTGATCTCCATTTAGGCCTGTGGTTCGAATGTTGCACCAATAAATTCGGTTGTGGATTGTCTCATGTGCCAAGGTTTACTTCCAATAGGTGGTCTTGGATGTTAGTTCTGGCATTATCCATCTTTGCCAATGTTGGCTTGAGTTTGTCAAATGCCACTCCTGCCTTCGGCAATTCCATCTTTCTCAAGAAGACATTCTGTTATGTTAATGTGACATTCGTCGTGGAATTCAGTAACTTCAAGATAAACTCTTACCTTCTCTAGGATAAGCTTGGTTTTGGCTTCTTTTCTACTTTTAATTTCATAATCTATCATAAAACTTCTTCAAATAAATAGGTTGCAACTGACCGATATGGAATGATCGCATTTATCTCACTTAATCGTTCTTTAAGTGAAAATGCTTATTATCAAGGAGTCAATATCCATCGAGGTAATAATCCTTGTTAAGCAACCATATTTATCTCGACTAATAAATAGTGGCAAGCTTACCATTAAAATTGTGTCGGATTGTCTAACACGATACCCTACGCTACTTGAGGAAGCTTGCGGAGCTTAGAACTGTGGCTAAGTCCTAGAGGGGGTGGGGGTGATTAGGACAACTTTAAAATCCTTTAAAAATCTCTTACCTAGTTAAACGAATTAACAATTAAACTAGTTAAGCAAGAACACTTAGCTTTCAAGCTTAAGTGGATCCAATGACAAAGGCTACAAAGATAATACAATCAAGCAAACTAACCTAAGCACATAGATCATAATGATATAACATATTGAGCTTTTAATAAATATGCAAATATCTAGACTACAAAGGATATAACTACATAAGCAACTAATATAGAGAACTAAGTAGACAATATGAGATTCGTCTACTAAGCATATATCTACAAGCCTAGTGAACGTACATCTTATGTGTGAATGTTCCTATAATGCATAGCATACATTCCATTCAAGCATTCATATAATTAATAATAAAATAGATAATGCTAAAATAAAAATGTGCTCAAATTAATCCCAAACACAAGCATGTATAGTGATTCGACTACTAGTCTACTGCACTCTTGGTTGTCGTACTCATCCCTTGAGCACATCAGAATTTACTAAGGAATTTTAAATCAAGTTCCTCCCAACCTAGGTATTTTAAATCGATTCAACTCTATCGGAGAGTTAACAAGGCTCCTCCCAACCTATGATAGAGATTTACTAATTCATCTTTCAACCAAGTTGTTTACTAATTCATCTCTAGACTGTCGGTTGGCTGATACCTTGCTATCGGTCGGTCGGTCGACGGTCGGCCGATAGCACTGTAAGTCTGTTGTTTTGAGTTGCATTTTTACAACAACTTACAAACTTCTAAGGCCTTTCTTTGAGTGGTCTTTTGGGATACCTAAGGCCATTCTAAGATGACTAAAAGTTTACCTATGAGTCAAGTCATTTAAATGTATGATTTTGGTTTAGGTTCAAGAGTTTTGACTCACCAAGGCATCTTTGATTTACCTATTTTTTTCCTTGATGTAATTATCTTCTTATGTCTTCGGTTTTCATCTTCTTTGGGCTCAACTAACACCTAAACACAAATACCTACGTAATTGACAAATAAGGTGCACTAGTATGCTACAGAAAATGCATTAACAATCTCCCCATTTGTCAATAACGTGACAAAAATTTAACCTATTAAAATAATAAAATATATGTTTAAGATTATAATTACATTTAAAAAGCCTCTTAACATGAACAGACTAAGCAAAGCACCTCTTCAGTTGTCCCCCATAATCTGTTAATCCCTGCAACATAAAACATAACAAACTATTTTGGTGGGACTTGATCTTTCTCCCCCTTTTTTATCAACAGTTGATAAATTGATCTCTCCCCTTTAATGGTACACTAATTAAAGAAAGGGAGGTAGAGATTAGAATATCTCGCATTTAACTATACAGACATGTCAACTAAGAGAGTATAAGGGTGCATGAATATTAAAACATGGAGCATGCATGGAACATGATCAACAAGAAAATATATCAATCTAAGCATAGGTGATCGTATATAATTGGTCATTATAAATAAACATAAAAGCATACATAACCACGACAAAGATTAGCAAACAATTAAGCACATAATTTAACAAGATTATGTTAATCTAAGTAGGATGAAAGTCTAGCATTCTAAAGATACAAAAATAAGCATTAATGCTAAACTATTTAAGGCTAATGAGGCATAAATCCTCTAATTTCCCCTCAAGCACACAAACGAGGTTGAAATCCTCAGATTTACCTATAGTATCTAGATTCTAACTACCCTTACTAAGTTCTCCTATTGATGAGCCTTAGGGAAGCCTAATTTTCGCAACACCCTCATATAATTTAACATATGAAAAGTTGAAAACTCCTCCTATAAGGGATAATGGTTGGGATCCTCCTTTTGATTACGAGGGCGGCAGGTAGTGATGGAGGCCATGAGAATTCTCATTGATTATTTGTCATCATCACTAATGGGATCACTTGATTTGAATTTGAACTCCTTCGTGTCATCCCATGTTACCATTATAGCTTTTTTGCCTTTTCTCTTATGCTTAGTTGAGCATTCTTTGGCAACATGACCATATTCATCATAGTTGTAACATTAAACAGGATTAAATTTTGATGATTGACCTTTAAATTTCTCACCACTTTTGTCCTTATTGTCACAAATATTTCCTTTTTCAAATTTGAGGAATCTCTTAAGTTTCTTATTTAATTCTTCTTCATCATCACTATCTTCAGACTCACTCTCAATTTTCTTTTTCTTATGTGAGTGCTTATGTGAAATCTTCATAGCAATGTTTTTCTTCTTAAGGGGGCTTAACGTATAGTTCATGAGTTTATACAAAACTTAGTAGTTCTTCTACTTTCATAGTGTCAATGTCTCTAAACTCTTCTAAAGTTATGATTTTGGAGCTAAATCTATCTAGTGGGGACTTAAGGATTTTTCTATAAATTCTCCATTAGGACCCATTTCTCCTAAGTCACTTATGGAGTTATAAATATAGTTCAATCTAGCATAGAACTCCATAAAATTTTTTGCCTCACCCATTTTAATATTTTCAAATTGTGTGGTGATGAATTCCAATTTAGAATGCTTGACGGTAGACGCCCTTTCATGTGTCGTCTCGAGGTTCTCCCAAGCTTATTTGCTAGCCTCACAATTACATATATGATTAAATTCATCAGATAAGACACCAGAAAAGATTGCATTAAAACCATTGGCATTATAGTCATAAAGAGATGTTTCTCATACGCTCCAATTTTTCATTGGTTTGAATTGGCTGACCGCAACTCCATCTCGTTCCATTGTTTTCACCGGTGCAGTCCAGCCTTGTACAATAGTGTGCCAGATCTGGGGGGGCTAGAGATATTAAAAATATTCGTATCTGGGCCTTCCAATAGGCATAATTTAATCCGTCAAAATATGGTGGACGAGAGATAAAACTACTCCCTTCTTGGGTAGACATCTTGTTATAGCTCCAATATCTAATCTTACACTAAACGGTTAAGTCATTGAAGAGCAACCTACTCTGATGCCAATTAAAATTACGTCAGATTGTCTAACACGACACCCTACGCTACACGTAGAAGCTTGCGGAGCTTAGAACTATGGCTAAGTCCTAAAGGGGGCAAGATGATTAGGACCGTTTTAAAATCCTTTAAAAATCTCTTTCCTAATTAAACTAATTAGCAATTAAACTAGTTAAGTAAGAACACTTGGCTTCCAAGCTTAAGTGGGTCCAATCACAAAGGTTACAAAGATAATGCAATTAAGCAAATTAGCTTAAGCACATATATTATAATGATACAACATGCTGAGCTTCTAATTAATATTTAAATATCTAGACTACAAAGGATATAACTACCTAAGCAATTAGTTTAGAGAACTAAGTAAACAATATGAGATTCGTCTGCTAAGCATATGTCTACAAGCCTAGTGAACATACATCTTGTGTGTAAATGTGCCTATCATACATAGCATACATTTCATTCAAGCATTCATATAATTAATTACAAAATAGACAATGCTAGAATAATAATGTGCTTAAATCAAATCCAAACACAAGCATGTATGTGGTTCCGTTATTTGTCTCATTCACTCCCGGTTGTCGTACTCATCCCTTGATTACATCGAAATTTATTAACGGAGTTTAAATCAAGTTCCTTACAAGCTAGGCGTTTTAAATCGGTTCCACCTTACCGAGGAGTTGAACAATGTTCCTACCAACCTATGATGAAGATTTTACTGGTTCATCTCTCAACCAAGATGTTTACAGGTTCCATCTAACCCAGGAGTTTGACAAGGTTCCTCTCAATCCTTCTGTTGCAATCCAAGAATGTAGCATATACTCCCACCAGAAGCTCCCCTTAGAGACTTGTTCGAGTTTGATCACAAACTCTGACAATCAATCCTCTAAAAGGAAAGAGTGCAACCAGACTCTTACAATTTCACACTTGTCGGATTGAGCCTCTTTCATAGCGTTGATTGAGTTACTTGATCTCCACTCTCTCATGCTTCAATCAGCTCCCATTTCCTCCCCCAATCAAGTTGCTGATGTTTTGTCAATGTCTCAGCTCCGGCAATCAATCTCCTTCCATCTGGTGTTCTTTGAGATGCCCAAGGTAATAGGAGATAGATCCTCTACAATGGGTTGTATTGCAAGCCTAGAAGGATTCACATATATGGATCTCTAGAGAGGTTTAGACAGAGGATCTACCTATTGTGTAAGTTCCTAAAATATCTAGCGATTAAGAGAGAGCAAATCCCTCTTCAATTGAGCTTTTGAATGCTCCAACTTGTGATAAACACAAGAAAGATGACTTTGAATTGTTAGGATTATAGCCTATTGATGTGGGCAATGTAGGTGGCTTCTAATGCACTAAAATCTCTCTCCTAACAACCCAAAAGTTGAGCTCTGTTTATATAGAAAAAGCTCCAATGGCTATAAAACGGCAGCTAATGACTATCTGTCGGTTAGCCGACAGAGGGCCATCGGCCGGTTGAATTAGGCTAGGGACAATGCCTTGTTATTGTCCACATTTGGGTCTTTATCGATCAATCGACGGTTAACTGACAGCACTGTAAATACATTCTAGGAGAGTTTAAGGGTGTATGAACATTAAAACGCAGATGATAGATGGAACATGATCAACAAGAAAATATATCTAAGCATAGGTGATCATGCATAATTGGTCATTCTAGATAAACATGAAAGCAAACATGACCATGGTAAAGATTAGCAAATAATTAAGCACATAATTCAGTAAGATTATGCTAATCTAAGTAGGATGAAAGTTTAGCATTCTAAAGATACCAAAATAAGCACTAATGCTAAACTATCTAAGGCTAATGAAGATTAATTTGTTTGATTTACCCCTAAGCACACAAACGAGGCTGAAATCCTCAGAGTTACCTATATTATCTAGATTCTAGCTATTCTTACTAAGTTCTCATATTGATTAGTTTAAGGGAAGCCTAATTTTCCCAACACCCTTATATAATTCAGCATATGGAGAGGGGTTGTGAATTCATTCTCCTAAAATGGATAATGGTCGAGATCTTCCATTTGATTAGGGGGAAGAGAGGTAATGGTGGAAGCCATGAGAATTCTCACTAATTTTTTGTCCCCATTACTAATGGAATCACTTGATTCAAATTTGAACTTCTTCGTGTCATCCCATGTTGCCGTCATAGCCTTCTTGTCTTTTTCTCTTAGGTTTAGTTGGGCATTTATTAGCAACATGACCATATTCATCATAGTTATAATATTTAGCAGGATTAAATTTGAATAATTTGCCTTTAAATTTCTCACATTTCTTGTCCTTCTTATCACAACTCTTCTCTCTTTTAAATTTGAAGAATCTCATAAATTTCTTATTTATTTTTTCTTTCTCATCACTATGTTCAGACTCACTCTAAATTTTTCTTTTTCTTATGTGAGTGCCTATGTGAAGTCTTCAGAGCAATATTTTTCTTCTTAAAGAGGGCTTAAAGTATAATTCATAAGTTTATAGGAAATTTAAGAGTTCTTATACTTTCATAGTGTCAATGTCTCTACACACTTTTAAAGCTATCACATTGGAGCTGAATCTCTTGGGGAGGGACCTAAGTATTTTTCTACAAGCTCTTTAATTCGAAACCCTCATACCTAAGCCACTCATGGAGTTATAGATATGGTTCAATCTAGCATAGAAATCCATAAAAATTTCATCCTCACTCATTTTAATATTTTCAAATTGTGTGGTGAGGAATTTCAATTTGGAACGCTCGATGGTGGCATGCCTTCATGTGTCGTCTCCAAGATCTCTTAAGCTGATTTGCTAGTCTCATATTTACATATACGATTAAATTCATCGGATAAGACAACAGAAAATATTGCATTGAGACCCTTAGCATTATGGCCACAAAGAAATGTTTCTCAGACACTCTAATTTTTCATTAGTTTGAATTGGGTGACCGCAACTCTATCTCGTTCCATCGTTCCCACCGGTGCAGTTCAGCCTTATATAATAGTGTGCCAGATCGGGAGGTTCTAGAGACATTAAAAATATTCACATCCGTGTCTTCCAATAGGCATAATTTGACCTGTCAAAATGTGATGGAGGAGAGATAAAACTACTCCCTTCTTGGGTAGATATCATGTTATAGCTCCGGTATCTGATATTACTCTAGACGGTTAAGTTATTGAAGAGCAAGCCACTCTTATGCCAATTAAAATTGCGTTAGATTGTCTAACACGACACCCTACGCAATGTGTAAAAGCTTGCGAAGCTTAGAATTATGGCTAAGTCCTAGAGGGGGTGGGGAGACTAGAACCATTTTAAAATCCTTTAAAAATCTTTTGCCTAATTAAACTAATTAGCAATTAAAATAGTTAAGCAAGAACACTTAGCTTCCAAGCTTAAGTAGGTCTAACAACAAAGGTTACAAAGATAATACAATTAAGATAACTAGCTTAAGCACATGGATTATAATGATGCAACATGTTGAGCTTCTAATCAATATTCAAATATCTAGACTGCAAAGGATATAACTACCTAAGCAATTAGTCTAGAGAACTAAGTAGAAAATATGAGATTTATCTGTTAAGCATATGTCTACAATCTTAGTGAACATACAACTTGTGTGTGAATGTGTTTATCATGCATAGCATACATTTCATTCAAGCATTCATATAATTAATAATAAAATAGACAGTGCTAGAATAACGTTGTGCTCAAATCAATCCTAAACACAAGCATGTATAGTGGTTCGACCACTTGTCTACTCTACTCCCAGTTGCCATACTCATCCCTTGAGCACATCGAAATTCATTAAAGGAGTTTAAATAAGGTTCCTCCCAACCTAGGTATTTTAAATTTGTTCCACCATACCGGGGAGTTTAACAAGGTTTTCCTCACCCTATGACGGAGATTTTAATGGTTCATCTCTCAACCAAGATATTTACGGGTTCCATCCAACCCATGAGTTTGACAAGGTTCTTCAGATCCCTTCGATTCCAATCCAAGAACCTAGCGTATACTCCTGCCAGAGGCTTCCCTTTAAGACTTGTTCGAGTTTGATTCCAAACTCTTACACTTAATCATTTACAAGAAAGAATGCAACTGGACTCTTATAATTTAACACTTATTTGTCAGATTGAGCTCCTTTCGTAGCAACACTTGGGTTGCTTGATCTTCTCTCTCCCGTGCCGACCAAACCTATAAAACCGACCGAACCGGCCAATTTTTCTCGATTTTCATTTTATTTCGAGTCGAGTCGATTTTTTATATTAAAAACTGAGAATGTCGGTTTGGTTGTCAGTTTGTGAAAATTATAAATCGTTGTCAATCGAACCGAATTGACTATATATATTTGAATTATATTTATTATGTATATGTTACCCTTATTTTATGGCCCACCTTGATTATATCTTATATATCTATGCCGTCCATTCGTTTTCTCAGCCCATTTTAGGATATGTTCCCAAAAATTAATTAGATCCAAATCTTAGGTGGACCACTACCAAAAGAAACAGTGTTGATAGAGCGCTCGCCCTTAAAAATATCCTAAGGCCCTGTTTGTCAACCCTAAGTGCAAGGTTGTGATGTAGTAATAATTCGATCGTGAGACCAAGATCGTCCTCATGGATTTTCGTAACAATTCTAAATTATGTAGCTAGGATTATCTAAATTCAAATTTGAAATAAAAGATAAATTTTTGAATCATAAAACTATCTACTTTTGAAATAAATCAAGAAACTAAACACTAAAGCGCCAAGGATCCACTTATAATCATTCGTAATGTCAATTCAACCATTCAAGCTAATAATTCAATTGGAATCGAAGTCCTATCCTTATCTAATCGAAATATAGAGTAATTAAATCATCATAATAATTCTAACATGGATAAATCATCTATTGATATAGTTCCCACATAACAACTAAGGCATTGGCCGTATCCAATCACACAGGCCAATCCTTTAACAAAACAAGTGATATTATGTTCATGGTTCTTCCTCAAATCATGTCACTAGACTTGATTTAGAATCATAAATTGAACTTTAATCAAAGCAATATCAATTCATAAAACATACATCTCATATCGAAAGGAAAGATATGAACTTCTTTTAGTTTAGTTCTAAATAAGCTCTTAAGATACTTGGTTTGTAAGATCACATAGTATCCACCACATCATGATAAATCTAAGATCTTCACAACCCAAAATCATCTCAACAACACTCATTGATCAATCTCAGTAAATCAAAACATCACATGTAAATATATCATAAGAAATAGAATATTAAACTAAAATTATCAACTTTATTTTAAATTAAAACTAGAATTGTTCATCATTAAATTCAAAAGTACTTGAATTAAATCAAACAAAGCATTGTAAATAACTATAAACTTTACCTCTTAGCCCTAGCTAAGAGGTTTAGCCAGCAATGGAGAATGTTGAACTAAAACTCAAAAGAAAAACTACTAAAAATATAAACTAGAACTAGAAAAAATCAGAAAACAGAGTTATAGAAGCTTCCCTTATCTTTACTTGCTTTGATCCCCCTTTCCTTGCTTAGATTCCCCTTAAAACGAGTTTAGAAGCCCTTTTATAAGCCTTAGAACCATCCTTACACCGCCTTAGGAAAGTCTCAATTAATTTAGGAAACAAGCTCTCTAATTTGTGCAAAAAGAACACATAAATTTCTACACCGCAGTGGTCGGGCGCCCGACTATTCCCAAAACAGTCCAGCAACAAATCTTGAATTCTGTCTGAATTTCGAACGCCCTGTACTTTTTTATTGGGTGCCCTACATCTGAGGGTCGGGCGCCCAATCATTTTCAAAAGTGTCCAGCAAGTTTTACAGTAAAACTTTGAATTTCAAGCACTCGACCAATGATTTTCAGGCGGCTAGTAGGTCGTCAACCACCTGGAGGCTAAAAACACATTTTTCTGCATTCTATAGAGTCATCTGCCTGAACTTTCTACATCTTGCTTTTCTGGCCCTGCAGCTCTGCACTTTGATTTTTCTAGCAATTCCAGGTCTTTAACTTGATTTCTCCATTGCTTTTTCTTCATTTCTTTGGCTCGTTAAAGGTTGGTCTTCTAGTCACTATAAATCCTTCAAGTTAGCATTAAGTCCATGACATCTCTCTCTTTTACCTACAAACACAAAAATAAGCATAAGTCATTCTCTTTAACAACTTAAACTATGCAATTGTGTTATGAATTAGGGTTCAAATATGCACAATTCATGGCTCAACAGGCCCACTTGAAGAAGATTTGCAATGTGTATTTTTCATCCAACCCGTTGATAAAGTCAAACAGACCTGGATGAAGGGAAAAGTCAAATTTTACTTTCAACTTAATCCAAAAGTTTTGTAGCCTTTAATTATAAAAAGTTTTATTCACCAGTTTTTACATTAGTGTGGTCCACCATAGATTTGGATCTTCTTAACTTTTTTAATGTTGTCATGAAACCGACAAAACCGAACCGATCAGAATTTATTCGGTTCGGTTCGGTTAATGAGGCTTCATCAGTCTAGTTCTTTTTTTAAATATTCAAAACCAACTGAGTCGGTTTGGTTGGGTATCGCCCCTCAAAATCGAACTGAACGAATCATGCACAGTCTTAGTCGTTCTTCACTGTTTGTAGTGATATGGTGCACGTGAGATTTGGATCTTCTTAAGGTTTGGTATCACGTCTTAAAATGAGATAGAAAAACATATGGACGGTGTGGATATATACACAGTACATCAATATGGGCCCCACACAATTAGGGTACCACCCACTAAGTTATAGCCAAATAATAGCTACGTCTCTTGTTGCTTTCCATTCTAGGAGATATTCTTGGAGAAATTCTCGAAAGAGAGAGAAGAGCGGAGCTTGCTCTCTTTGCATTAAAATCTCCTCTCAAGATATGAAATGATTGAAGACTTAAAGCATGCGATAGTGGGGATCCGATTGGATTTTACTACTAGATCTAGATCCAACCCGAATATGATTTAGGTTTATTTTTGTGAACCCTAATCCGATCCATTTAATTAATCGGACCTATTTTAAGATCAAACTCTGCATTATACTGGTTCAAAGCGAATCGGATCTCAGATCTGACCCGCTCCATTGAGAGCCTTAATGATCACCTTTGGGATTTTGGCACTGTGTATGTCTTGGGTGCTTGACATTCCTGAAAGGATATGTGTCCTCAGCAAATAGATATATATGGTTTTCTTCAATTGTGAGTATGTTTGTTCATTTGCATCTGTACGAGTGTGTTAATAGGTGGTAGAGACTTGCTCGTTGGTTTAGTTTACATCAGACGAGTGTAAATAGTAGACACAAATATCATCCAGACCAAAAATTCTTTGGCTCTCATAAAGTTCTTTTCCAATGTTTTGTGTGGTGTGGTCCACCTAAGTTTTAGATCTACCTCATTTTTTATTACTGTCCTTTTTTAACTTGAGAAAGTGACAGACGATTTGAATTTCTCGCATGCATCACATCAATTCCGTCGATAAGACCAATCAATATTTTTCTATTTGTAACCATCCAATAAATAAGATAGCCAAATAAGCAATTAATAAACAATTTGGGTGTTGAGCCAAAACCCACGAAGCTTCTACGTAATATAAACTTAAGTTTTTCCGTAGCATCCTAAAGGTAAACGGTAGTAATAGAGACGTCAACGGTTCACATTCAACTGAAAAAGACCTAATATTGGTTTTTAATCTGAGAGATTTTTTAGCATGGTTCATCCTATTATTATTCAATTCAGACACATGACCATGCGTATAACAAATCAATTAAACGTGTGCGATTAGATTAGGTGTCAGGCATGCCAGAGTCATGTTCTACTTGAATCAAAATGAACACTTATGACCTCAGGCACCGAATTAGCTAGATTAAAACCAAATCTGTGAAGATTTCTTGACTATTCATCCACCGATTGTTACAGTGATTAAATGATTTGAGAATGGGAGGGTTAATCCTTTTGAATAAAAAATTTTTGCCTTGAAGACAATGACTTTTCCTTCAACAGTGATAACTTAGATTGAGTTTTTTAATAAAGTAATAAAAGATAGACAAATTAAAAATAAAGGCTGAATCGTCGATTTTATTGATCAAAGTATCAAGTACAGTCGGGAAAAGAAAAAGGGAAATGAGCAAAAAATTACCTATAGCAGTCTGTACTAGCAAAGCAATTGTTGAAAATACCAAACAGTTGTGAAACGAGCATGGTGTGAGGTCAATATGATGCGACCGAAGATATACCAAGTAAGAGACTAAACTAAGAACTGATGGCTCTAGACTTGCTGCAGCACGGCGCTGGACAAAAGTGGAGAGAACTTAGTTAAAAAGCTAAACTGACATGTATCCATGGAGGACGAAAGGGATAAACAACGTAAAGCTGAAAAGGGTATTGATTGATTTGTGTTGATGAGGGCCTTGAGCTTATCTTCGAGTGCTACTTTAATATTCTTCAATGAGGTTGTGGCCATATATAAGATCTTGTTACTCGTATTAGGTCTTCCGATTACATGGCGGGCATATATTATTTGGATATGGAGTCCTTCTTGTGTTATATCATCATATACAATTTGCTTCTATTTTCGAATACATTTTCATTATTCACTTCTACTTTCTCAGGACTTTCAAAATATCTTAGACATTTTCTAGTTAAAATCTTAGGTCAGCCATGTCCAACATGTGTTGGCTACAGAGAATCCAGCAACAATATGCCTTTGGGTAAAACTTAGTCATGTGTTGGCTACAGAGAATCCAACAACAGCACGGCAACAATAGGCCTTCGAGCAAAACTTAAGGGGTGTTTGGCAAATCTATTAATAAGAGCTTATTTGCTTATTCTAAAAAAATAAGCTCTTATTATGAAAATAGACCGTTTGGTAAAGCTTTCATTTTAAAGCTTATTTTTAGAAACTAGCAAAAAAGCTCTTAAACAATAAGTGATAGGGAGATCACTTTTTCTTTAAAAGCTTATTTAGCTTAAGCGGGTAGACATTTTTAATTAATTTTTGGACAAGTTTGTCCTTAAACTTTTTAAGCAATTCTCATCTTGCCATCTTCTCTTCTTTAGAATATCTCTAAGGTGGGCCCACATGATGAATAACCCATATTGAAGGTGAGTTTCCATATCAAGGTGGGCCCATGTAATGCATGGTCACATCAAAGGTGGGTCCCACATGATGAACGCCCACATCAAAGGTGGGATCTACATGATGGATGGGGGACATTGAAGGTGGGGATCGCATGATGGAAGGTTGACATCAAAGGTAGGCCCACATGATGAACAACCCATATTGAAGGTTGGGCCCCACATGATTGACGGTGAACACCAAAGGTGGGTCCCACATGATGGATGACCCACATTAAAATGTGGCCCCGCATGATGGATGGACTATCCACATCAAGTGGGCCCCATATGATGGACGGTTCATAGCAAAGGTGGGACCCACATGATGGATGGTGGAAATTGAATGTGGGACCACATGATGGAAGATTGACATTAAATGTGGGACCACATGATAAATGACCCATATTGAAGGTTGGGCCCCACATGATGGATGGTCCATAACAAAGTTGGGACCTACATGATGGATGGTGGACATCAAAGGTGGGTCCCACATGATGGACTATCGACATCAAAGGTGGGTCCCACATGATGGACTATCAGCATCAAGTGGGCCCCACATGATAGATGGTCCACCACAAAGGTGAGACCCACATGATGGATGGTCCACATCAAAGGTAGGATCCATGTGATGGATGGTGGATATTGAATGTGGGGCCACATGATGGAAGGTTGACATTAAAGGTGGGCCTACATGATGAATGACCCATATTGAAGGTTGGACCCCACATGATGGACAGTCCACAGCCAAGGTGGGACCTACATGATCGATGGTGGACATCAAATGGGTCCCACATGATGGACTACCTACTTGATGGGGGCCCCACATGATAGTGGTCCACAACAAAGGTAGGACCCACATGACGGATGGTGGACATCAAAGATGGGCCCCTCATAATAAATGACTCATATTGAAGTGGGGCCCCACATCAAGGTGGGCCCACGTAATGAAAGGTTCACATCAAAGGTAGGCCCCACATGCTAGAAGACCCACATCAAAGTGTGGCCCAACATAACGGAACATGCACATCAAGTAGGTCCGATTTAAATGGACTGTCCACTTCAAAGGTGGGTCCACATGATGGATGATGGTCATTGAAGGTGAGCCCACATGATGGTCAGTTGATATCAAAGATGAGCTTACATGATGAACGGCCCATAATGAATGTGGGCCCCACACAAAGAATGGTCCACATCAAGGTGGGCCCACATAATGGATGGAGTGAGCTTCACGTGATAGATGGCTCACATAAAATTGTAGCCCCTCATAATGGACAATTGACATCAAGTGGGCCCCACCTAATGGACGGTCTGTAACGACCCGAGATTTTCGACTCTCGTGTATAACACAACAGCCGAATTCCCAAGTAACTTATGGAATAACTAATTTGTCAAATAATGAAATCTAGCATTCAAGCATAATGGCGGAAACAATTATCATCTTATTCTATCAAACTTACTACGTCATCATCAATGTTTAAATAAGGGAACCAACCAATATCCATACTGATTAATTAAAATACAAAACCATGTCTTCTCTTGAAGACTTATTACAATTCCATAAATGTATCAACTACTCAAAAGAAATATTTAATAAATGATAACATCAATTAAGTTTCTCTAACATCGTCATCCGCCATGTGATTATACGAACATCGAACTCTTTTCCTTAAAAATCGGGTTCAATACCTGGATCTTCACCTGCATCACCTAAATTGTATTTGGGATAGCGTTAAATGCTATCATAGTGGGGAATATTCCTCCAAGACAATCAAGAATAATAATAACAGTACAGAGTAAACGCAAGCAGTATATTATCATTTAATCAAATCAAAACAACCAACTAAAAATCTTTGTTAATGCGATGCATAGAATGCATGCTCTGGCTAAGGCACCCTGGCTAGAATCACAATCCATGAAGTGGGAGACTCCCTGTTACGACTTCATGCTAGCCACTAGTCACCAGAGGTTCCTGGGACGCACAAGCCCATAGTTTTGCCCGACCACGTGAGAAACGGGACGCTCATAGCCCAAATCTACACGTGACAGTGTGCGGGAGAAGTAGGACGCTCTAGCCTATTCTCAATTCCGTACACCCACATGGAGCCAAGTGAATGCATGACTTTAGTTTCACCTTTATTTAAGTGTTTTCGCATACAACCAATTTAAATAAAACTCAGTGATCACTATGGGGAGTCGCAAGCAACCCAGCATAGGCCGACAGCACGAGATTAGTGTCCATAGCACCAACCCCGGCTCATGAGAATTTGTATACCATTAGTGTCCACTCATTGTCCCGTTTTATGATTTCATCATGTCCCAAAAGGCCAATGTTGTACATCATGACCAAATTCATTAAAATACCCATGTACTGTAAATGGATCAAATCAAGCATCATGTACATGTAAGGATCCATTAACAAGCAATCACTTCATTCTCTCAGTTAAGTCAAGATATATTCTTCCATCATGGACACCTCTCACGGGTTCCATCTCTCTACATCGAATAATTTTACCAACTTAGGGACAAAGAGTATACAATAATGGGATGTGCATATGATGATCTTATACACATATTTCATATCATAATATGAAAACCAATGTTACTTGTAATACATGGACTAAGAAAATAAAGGCATAGATTTCACAAAAATAAATAACACAAATACACATGCTTCTTAGTTAAAAGTCTAAAACAAGGAATCACATCACCATATAATGATATTCATTACAAATCTCACATCAAACTTCATGTTATATGGATAAGTAATTCAAAACAAAACAACTTCACATGCCACAAAAGAAACTTATGATAATCGTGATATTATTAATAAAAGGCTTGAAGGAAAATCCTCACCTTAGGATGGACTTAGAAGAAGAGGGTTGTAGAAGATCCTAACCGCTGGAAAAATATGAGAAAGAACTCTCTTCTCTTCTTCTCTCTCTCTCTCTCTCTCTCTCTCTCTCTCTCTCTCTTCTCTCTTTCTCTACGGCATGGAGGTTAGGGTTAAGAGAAGGGCTTGGAGGTGCGTAGTAGAAATATGGAGAGGGATGTGCACGCGAGGTCTTGTGTAACAACCTCTTGAGGTGGGTTTCTCAGATCTCAATATTCGGATGATCTATGATCAATTCCAATCCGTTCATCTTATCAAGCTCGAAGAGTAGAGTCAGAATACGTAAATTTCTTGATGATTCACATCCTAGATTGGTCGATCCTTGAAAATGGCCTAACGGGTGCTAAAATGGGCTAGATCTCAATTAACGGCCTACGCTTGATGATCAGGGCCCAAATTTTAGAAAAATATGTATTCATGATAGGCAAACAATTGTACAAAGTTTAGTAGTTGATTGATGGTGAGAAATGCCTAGATCTGAAATTTCAACTTTTGGCGGAAAAGGAAGGGGCTGGCTTTGTGGTTCAACGGTGTAGAATTATAGATCGGGGTCCAAATTTTGTGTAAACTCGTAGTCATATGAGTATAATAAGTGGTCCAAATTTGAGAAGCGATTGATGGTGAGAAGTGGGTAAATTGAAAGATTCAGATTTAAAAAGAGTTGGTAGCTCGTTAATTTCTAAAACGGGATAACTTCGCGCATAAGAAAGAGGATTATCAAGGTGGGGCACTCAAATCGCACTATTGGTCCATGGTAAAGACAATCCAATTCACTCATATGAAGAGAAATATTCGACTACGACTAACCATCTACTTTCCTCACTCGATGGACATGGAAATCAAGGATTAAGGGGCTGATTTGACAATCGGACCACTTCTATTATGATTTAAGGGCTGAAATTTGATGTGTATGGTTAATATGTGCCCAAAAGCTTAAATCCAGGGTTTTGCATGAAAGTGATCGTCAGAAACTATAACACTTAAAAATGACATCTTAACTTAAGTTTAACTAATGGCATTTTCGTAATTATCTAAAAAGTGCGTGATTTTTTAAATCTGATCTTTCTACGATGTTTATAGGATCATTCTAAGCAACTTTTGTAAAGGGTCCCCTATCGGATCTCCTACGGATGTCCCCCTATTCACAAATCAACGGTAAATGTACGATAATTAAAAAAAATAAATTAAAAATGAATTTTCAAAAAATTTCAAATAAATCTCGAAAATCTGGGGCGTTACAAACCACCCCCCTTAAAAACAAACTTCGTCCCTGAAGTTTCCTAAGCATCGTCGATAAAAGATTGAGGGCAATCTCACTTTATGACTTCTCGCCAAACTTTCTGAACTATTCCGGGTTAAACGTGATCACAATCCACCCCCCTTAAAAATAAATCCGTACTCGACATCGATTTTTATAAGCTCCCCCAAATTTTTTTCCTATCATGCTTCCACTGCGCACTCTGATTCCTAGATGGTTCTGAATATATTGATTGGTCTCTCAAATCATTCAATCATCTAACTCCCTAATATTTCTCAGGTTTGGGTAGGTGCTCTTATAGTCAAGGATCTAAGACGATTAGGGTTAGATAATTATCAAGGATGTCTGATCGCTAACGAAATGACTAATCAAGATTTTAGAGGATAGATCTGAGTTTGATTAGGTTGGCATGATCGGATGGTCACTTGAATGAGTGGATAAACAAGCGGATAACAAAGTGAATGAGATATCATCAACGGTTCTTTAATAGCTGAAGGTGCGACAGAAATATGAGGTTAGGGATACCATATTCTAGCTCTTTATAGGGTCTAAGTGGCTAAGCTTCTACGTCCAAGGGTCGTCTATACATGTATCTTATTTTAGTCATCCAAAGAAAACAATCACACACATTCCAAGAGAATACACAAAAGTCGTCCAGTTAGAACAAGGATGCGATTTGTATTGTGTCGACATCACGGGTGAACAGTTCAAGTAGATTCGAATCCGATACTTAGATCTTCTACTCACATTTGAGCATTGAGTTCATTAGTATCCATTCGAAATTCCGAGTGTCGACCCTCGGGATTTGAACAAGGATTCAATCCTTTACACAATATATTTGGTACGGTTCTGCTCTCCCGTGCGGCCGATTTAGTCTAACATTGTGGGGACTTTCATGTATTCTCCAAAAAAAAAAAAAAAAAATCGACGAAGATCACGTAAATTAAAATCCAACAATAAAAAACATTAAAACTTTACGAGATCCTATTTACTTTCATTGTTAGACATGGTCGAAGATCTATGTGAGGGATTGGTAAATGGCATTTTATGGTTACGATAATCTACTTTAAGTAAGAGGGTTGGGCCTAAAATTCTTAGGGATGTATGAGAATATGCTAGGAAGTATTTCTAAGAGTGTCATCTCACAATAACTAAGCCTAAACAAGGGGTTTAGAGGTTTTCAAAGCTAAGGAACTAGGATAGTGTCGAATCTGGAACACAGGACTTATAAGAGCTCTTAGAATTTTATCTCTCAAACCGAACGTGATTTTTTCCTGAAATTTGGAGGGTAATCTAAAGGTTGGGTGAGAAATCACCCTAATTTTTCTCAGAATGAAATTCCTATGGAAAGATATGATTCTGACCTCTAAAAGTCTGAAAAACGTAGCAGTCCAGCAGTTTTCAACGCAACATTTTCTCTACTAACAGAATTTTCACAATTTATCTAGATATCGGATTGATCTGAAATTTTATGAAAGTGTTGGGTGATGAGTTAAAAATATGTATAAAAATTTTCAAAAATTTATCTATTCCGAAAATATAATTCTTAGTGGTGACATTGCCAAAGGGTCAAGAAATTTGTCCTAACAAAAATAATTCAAAATAAAATAGTTATCCTTAAAATTTGAGGGAGATAAATCCCATGACTCAGCGTAACGCTAATCTAAATATGAGAAAATGATGAGAGCTTCAAAACTTCTAGAAAAAGTGAGAATCCACTTCCCAAAAATCCTAAAATTTCATATTTTTATGTTCATCGGCTATCCTAATGATTTTAAGGGGCCTATGTTTGAGTCTCTAGATTCATATCATCTCATGCATCCAATCGGGGATGAAGCTAAGTATTTTTGTTTCTATTTCATGGGAACCTAATCCCTAAGGGATATTTATTATGATAAGGGTCAGGCTTCTCACCCAGAGGTCTCGATTGTGCTCTGATACCAACTGTAACGACCCGAGATTTTCGACTCTCGTGTATAACACAACAGCCGAATTCCCAAGTAACTTATAGAATAACTAATTTGTCAAATAATGAAATCTAGCATTCAAGCACAATGGCGGAAACAATTATCATCTTATTCTATCAAACTTACTACGTCATCATCAATGTTTAAATAAGGGAACCAACCAATATCCATACTGATTAATTAAAATACAAAACCATGTCTTCTCTTGAAGACTTATTACAATTCCATAAATGTATCAACTACTCAAAAGAAATATTTAATAAATGATAACATCAATTAAGTTTCTCTAACATCGTCATCCGCCATGTGATTATACGAACATCGAACTCTTTTCCTTAAAAATCGGGTTCAATACCTGGATCTTCACCTGCATCACCTAAATTGTATTTGGGATAGCGTTAAATGCTATCATAGTGGGGAATATTCCTCCAAGACAATCAAGAATAATAATAACAGGTACAGAGTAAACGCAAGCAGTATATTATCATTTAATCAAATCAAAACAACCAACTAAAAATCTTTGTTAATGCGATGCATAGAATGCATGCTCTGGCTAAGGCACCCTGGCTAGAATCACAATCCATGAAGTGGGAGACTCCCTGTTACGACTTCATGCTAGCCACTAGTCACCAGAGGTTCCTGGGACGCACAAGCCCATAGTTTTGCCCGACCACGTGAGAAACGGGACGCTCATAGCCCAAATCTACACGTGACAGTGTGCGGGAGAAGTAGGACGCTCTAGCCTATTCTCAATTCCGTACACCCACATGGAGCCAAGTGAATGCATGACTTTAGTTTCACCTTTATTTAAGTATTTTCGCATACAACCAATTTAAATAAAACTCAGTGGTCACTATGGGGAGTCGCAAGCAACCCAGCATAGGCCGACAGCACGAGATTAGTGTCCATAGCACCAACCCCGGCTCATGAGAATTTGTATACCATTAGTGTCCACTCATTGTCCCGTTTTATGATTTCATCATGTCCCAAAAGGCCAATGTTGTACATCATGACCAAATTCATTAAAATACTCATGTACTGTAAATGGATCAAATCAAGCATCATGTACATGTAAGGATCTATTAACAAGCAATCACTTCATTCTCTCAGTTAAGTCAAGATATATTCTTCCATCATGGACACCTCTCACGGGTTCCATCTCTCTACATCGAATAATTTTACCAACTTAGGGACAAAGAGTATACAATAATGGGATGTGCATATGATGATCTTATACACATATTTCATATCACAATATGAAAACCAATGTTACTTGTAATACATGGACTAAGAAAATAAATGCATAGATTTCACAAAAATAAATAACACAAATACACATGCTTCTTAGTTAAAAATTTAAAAAAAGGAATCACATCACCATATAATGATATTCATTACAAATCTCACATCAAACTTCATGTTATATGGATAAGTAATTCAAAACAAAACAACTTCACATGCCACAAAAGAAACTTATGATAATCGTGATATTATTAATGAAAGGCTTGAATGAAAATCCTCACCTTAGGATGGACTTAGAAGAAGAGGGTTGTAGAAGATCCTAACCGCTGGAAAAATATGAGAAAGAACTCTCTTCTCTTCTTCTTCTTCTTCTCTCTCTCTCTCTCTCTCTCTCTCTCTCTCTCTTCTCTCTTTCTCTACGGCATGGAGGTTAGGGTTAGGAGAAGGGCTTGGAGGTGCGTAGTAGAAATATGGAGAGGGATGTGCACGCGAGGTCTTGTGTAACAACCTCTTGAGGTGGGTTTCTCAGATCTCAATATTCGGATGATCTATGATCAATTCCAATCCGTTCATCTTATCAAGCTCGAAGAGTAGAGTCAGAATACGTAAATTTCTTGATGATCCACATTCTAGATTGGTCGATCCTTGAAAATGGCCTAACGGGTGCTAAAATGGGCTAGATCTCAATTAACGGCATACGCTTGATGATCAGGGCCCAAATTTTGGAAAAATATGTATTCATGATAGGCAAACAATTGTACAAAGTTTAGTAGTTGATTGATGGTGAGAAATGCCTAGATCTGAAATTTCAACTTTTGGCGAAAAAGGAAGGGGCTGGCTTTGTGGTTCAACGGTGTAGGATTATAGATCGGGGTCCAAATTTTGTGTAAACTCGTAGTCATATGAGTATAATAAGTGGTCCAAATTTGAGAAGCGATTGATGGTGAGAAGTGGGTAAATTGAAAGGTTCAGATTTAAAAAGAGTTGGTAGCTCGTTAATTTTTAAAACGGGATAACTTCGCGCATAAGAAAGAGGATTATCAAGGTGGGGCACTCAAATCGCACTATTGGTCCATGGTAAAGACAATCCAATTCACTCATATGAAGAGAAATATTCGACTACGACTAACCATCTACTTTCCTCACTCGATGGACATGGAAATCAAGGATTAAGGGGCTGATTTGACAATCAGACCACTTCTATTACGATTTAAGGGCTGAAATTTGATGTGTATGGTTAATATGTGCCCAAAAGCTTAAATCCAGGGTTTTGCATGAAAGTGATCGTCAGAAACTATAACACTTAAAAATGACATCTTAACTTAAGTTTAACTAATGGCATTTTCGTAATTATCTAAAAAGTGCGTGATTTTTCAAATCTGATCTTTCTACTATGTTTATAGGATCATTCTAAGCAACTTTTGTAAAGGGTCCCCTATCGGATCTCCTACGGATGTCCCCCTATTCACAAATCAACGGTAAATGTACGATAATTAAAAAAAATAATTAAAAATGAATTTTCAAAAAATTTCAAATAAATCTCAAAAATCTAGGGGCGTTACACGGTCCACATCCAAGGTTTCTCATGATGGATGACCCATATCCAAAGTGGGCCGTGTGATGGATGATCCATATAGAAGGTGCACCTCACACGATGAATGGTATATCAAAACTGGGCCCCATATGATGGACAATACACTTCAAAGGTAGGGCCCACACTATGGACACATCAAATGTGGAGTCCACATGATGGTGATGGGTAGTGGACATTGAGGGGCCCCACATAAAGGACAATTAGCATTGATGTTGGGCCCCACATGATGGACAATCCACCCAAATGACCATTTGGATTGCTCTTATATTTAAGTTGTTGTAATCTTTTAAAATGACATCAATTACTCTTAAAAAAGCTCTTATTTGAAAGCTTTACCAAACGTGCTTATCTTAGGTAAGAGCTTTTTTTTAAGATTTCACCAAACGGACTTAGTTTAGTTAAAACAAGAGCTAGAACAAAAAGAGCTTATTGAAGTAGCTCTTATTCAAAAAGCTCTAATTGAATTAGAGTAGAGATACCAAACACCGCCTTAGTATAAATGGTCAAGTTTGTACAGATAGGCCTCACGGTCTCTCCTTTTCAAGCGTTGTTTTTCTCTTCTTCTTCTTTTTATGTTCTTATCCTTTTTAATAAGGGTGCTGCCACGTGGTGCCTTCTTGTCGGCTGATCTAGACTGCATGAGGCCAAGTGTAAACATATTTATAGTGGGATGCTCACAGATGGTGCATCCTGGCACAATTTTTTTGGTAGGGATATCAACGGTAACGATTACCAGGTATGTTGGCCATCTACATGCAGCCAACTGTAAAAAAATCGTGAACTAGGAACGGGACCACGACTCGGTTAGTCATTGAGTGGGGTGGACCCTGCATTCGGTGGGTAGAACAGGTGGCTCAAGAATATCGTACATAATATTAGAGATTTTATCAGATACTGGGTAAACTCAGTGCGGCCCATTGTGATGTATGTCTTATCCACTCCATCCATCCATTTTTCCAGCTCAATTTAGGGCATGACGCCAAAATTGAAGCATATCCAAAGCTCAAATGGACCACACCATAGGAAACAGTAGGAATCGAATGCCCTGCCATTGAAAACTTCTTGGGGGCCACAAAAGTAATCCCTTTATCCACGTTTGTGCGACCTTCTGAACAGGTTCGACTACAAATAAACAATACTGTGGGCCTTAGAAAGGTTTCGACGCCGGACATATTGTTTCCTGTGGCGTGGCCCACTTGAGCTTTGGGTATGCTTTAAGTTTGGGCTCACGCCCTAAAATGAGCTGATAAAACATATGAACGGTGTGGATAAGACAAATACATCACAGTGGGCCGCACAGAATTTACTCAGTACCCAATCGGTGCCCCTATCCATGGTGGTCCAACCATCAAAACAAAGGCTAAGATCATCCAATCTGACATTTACATTCATTTTTTTTTTTCTCTTTATTGGTTATCTGGAGAACAGGGGTAGTACTTCCGTAGCTTAATAACCCAGTAAATGACAAGGCCGAGTCGACTCAAGTGAGTCACGAATTATGAAAAGATGGTTGGCAGAACCACTATATCAGTGCTGAAAAAAGCCATAATTTAAAGCGTACAATGTACTTTGCCTAAGTACAAAAGAAACGGTGCCCCTCTCAATGAGGGAGGGCGCAGATATCAATCCCCTTCTTTAAAGTAGGCTACTCTCCTTTTACTTTTGCACTAGCTTTGAAAAGGTGGTGACCCAGTTCTCCTCGTAGGTGGATCAGATGTACACTTTACCAGACCATCCAAACTTTGGGGTTGGTGAATATCTTCAAAATTACAATGACCAGTCATTTCTAACCATCTAATTAATGACTAAGAAATAGGATGGTTAAAAGTAAAATAATATCATCATCAGCTAAGCTTTCTCCCATCGGATGCCGATTGCATGGTGTGCCACGCACCACCAATGTCAACAAGTTTTGTGGGCCACATCATGATGTATTTCTTATATCCAAATTATCCATCCATTTTGAGAATTTTTTTGTTTTTTAACACACAGACCCGCACTCACGCGATAGTGGGATTTCACCACCTATAGGTACACCAACCTCAAACCTTGTGTTGAAACCGAGAGTTTACCACCGAGGCAAGGATAAGGAATCCCATATTGCGGGATCATCTTATGGTATGAGCCTAAAAATAATGCAGATCCAAAGCTCAAGTGGACCACACCATAGAAAGCAGTAGGAATTGAACTCCTACCATTGAAAACTTCTTAGGAGCCACAAAAGTTTTAGATCAAGCGGATACTTATGTTTTCCCTTAATCCAGGTTTGTATGGCCTTGTGAACAAGTTAAATAATAAATAGACATCATGGTGGACCTTAGGAAGGTTTCAACCAGTTCTCATCTTTGTCCCCACTGTTTTATGTGATGTAGCTCACTTGAGCTTTGGATTTGCCTCATTTTTTTGGCTCACGGCCTAATATGAATGGATGGATGGTGTGGATAACACATACATCATGGGGTGGGGCCCATGGAACTTGGTGATGTCAAGACACCATTAAGATCGGGGGTGCACACCAAGCAATCCACTTCCCATCCCATCTAGTTGAGGTCAGCCACACAAATTATATTCCCAAAATTCACTCTATTAAGGCATGTCTTCAATTAAACCATAGTAAAATCTTTTACACCTTCCATGTATGTCTTTGGGTCTTCAATTAATTTTTATTTTTTTAAAATATCTTTGTTGCATATGAGCAAACCATTATTCTGCCTTATCTTAGTTGCTAGTTGTGTTACTCCTTAGTTCTCCATTGCATTCATTTCTAATTTTATCCTATGTGTTATTGCGAATTATCCATTCCAACGTCCTTATTTCAGCTTCACTTATCTTATGAGCTTGTTGTTCCATGATTGTTTAGTATTTTGTTCCATAAGCAATTTTTCTTACACACACCACAATAGTCACTCGAACCCAGGACATCAATGTTGAAACTCACAGTCCCATAAGCATGGCTGGTCTTATATCTATTATGTAAAATCTCCCTTCAATTGGATTGGGATAAAATCTCTCCTTCATAATTTTGATCAGTATATGATAATCATATAAAACTCTAGAGGTGCATCTCCATCTCATCCACTCAGCTCTAGTTCTGTCAGCATCATCTTTGTCGGTATCTTTGCCCTATAAATTATTGCCTCGAGATTTTGAAATGGCCATTTTGGATTTTTTTTTTTTAATTATCATTTTTTTAACTGATTATGCATTTCTACTCCAATTATTACTAGAAATCATATGGTTAATATTATTTTCTAAATGCAATGTGTAAGATTGAAGTGTCACCACCAATTTTAAGTGGTGTAGAATCAACAGTAGAGTATAGCCCCTCTGAAAGGGAAGGATTGCGTAGTAACTCAATACCCTAAGCGTGCTGAGTAAACTCTGTGGGGTCCACTGTGATATATGTATTTTATCCACTCCGTCCATCCATTTTACCAGATAATTTTAGGGCTTGAGACAAAAAACTAAGCATATCCAAAGATCAAGTGGACCACAATACAGGAAACAGAGTGAATTGAAGGTCTACAGTTGAAAAACTCTTGGGGACCACAGAAGTTTTGGATCAAGCTGATATTTTTGTTTTCCATTCATCCATGTGTCTGTGATCTTATGAACAGGTTAGATGACAAATAAAAAATCACTTTGGGCCCTAGCAAGGTTTCAACAGTGGAAATAATTATTCCCACTGTTTCCTGTGATATGCTTCAATTTTGGGATCAACCCCTAAAATGGTCTGGAAAAATGGATGGACGGCGTGGATAAACCACATACATCCACGGTTGGCCCAAAAAAGTTTACTCAGTACGATATAAGCGTACTGAGTAACTCAGTACGCAATCCGATTTCCTCTGAAACACACACCCAAAGCACTCCAAATAAAGAAAGGAGGGTGGGGGGGGGCCTTGAATGGTCTCACCAGATGGAGGAATCTGGCATCTTGGGAAAAGGCCCAAGTTGGTGTTCTACAATAAATGGAAAAGGGCTTCAGCTATTCTAATAGTTTAACCCCTACCACCAGATTTGTCCGAAAATAAGGGGACAGATGTTTGCAATTTGGCACGGCCCCTACACAACCACTTTAATGAACAAAAGACAACCGCTGTGGTACTTCCACTCCACTCAGATTCCCACTCTGTGAATTGCATTATTTTAACTTTTACAGTAAATCAGACATACCTACATACATATATACATGCCTGCATACATATATACATTGATCCAATGCATGCATCACAAACCTGTGGGTTATGAGCCAACCAATGAGACAATCTAGGGACTGTTCGGATAGTTCAGACATTTTTTAGAATGTTTGAGCATTAGGATTTCTTTAATATGGTAATTTGGGTCTAAATTTACTGAGTTCTTTGTTTGGCATCCATGCGATTAGTGGAAATGTTGATCTGGTCATTCTTATATTAATTCATTGGTTTCCTAAATTAAAATGGACAATTAATCAGATTCCTGTGATTTTTAAACGATATTGCTTGCGCATGTGTTCATGCTCAGGACGGTGATTTTACAAAACGCTACAATCTACTTCCCTAAAAAAATATAATTTTGTCCTTGAAATTAGTACCCACTCGTACTCCTCAAGTACATCTGGGGGTAATTCTTCTGAATTTCAACTTCAGTCTCCCACATGCCTCTTCCTCTACATGATACAATGTCCATGTACTAGTCATATGTTTAATCATTCATTTAGGCCATCGACCTGATCTTGAATCGCTCATAAACTAAAACCTGCTTTGTTTTTCAGCCGTTGTTTATGGACAGTCTTTTTTATATGTTTATTCTCGTGAGCATTTGTATGCTCTTGATCGACCTGTTTGGATTGTCGGATCATAATGAATAATGGGACCATGGGCAATCAAAGGTGGTAGGACCCACATGGACACTAACATTGAAAGTCAATCATTACATGATGCACAGATCATTCCTCTACATGTATATGCACATATATACACATATTGCTTACATGTATGAATGCATAGCCTCAAATTCATTGTCATTTCTTCGTACATATACACATGCATATGGTCCCATGTGCATAAATCCATTGTCTATATATAGATCACTTTCAAACCATAGCTGGCATAAGAAGAACTCAAAAGACTCAATTAGTGTTGTCTGTGGTCCCATTTCCATGGCTCCTGTTCCATGTCTTCCTACTCCCACCCTCAGCCACCTCAACGACGTCCAAGAGCTGAGAAAAGCTCAGCCGACGATGGTCCCGGATAGGTATGTCCGGGACATGGGGGAGAGGCCGACACTGGCTACAGTTCCAACTTCCATGCAAATACCTGTAATCGACGTGTGGAAGCTAGCCCATGGCACCCAAGAGCAATCGCAGCAAGAAATCTCGAAGCTGGCGGTAGCTTGTGAGGAATGGGGCTTCTTTCAGGTAAATGCTACTTTGCAGCTCATCAATGATCTGTTAGCACTATCATCATGGTCCATGTTCTTGAGGATTTGTTTGTTTGTTTTTGTTTTTCATCATAGGTTGTCAACCATGGGATTGAAACACAGATGCTAGAGAGTATAGAGAAGGTGGCCATGGAGTTCTTTATGTTGCCTTTGGAAGAGAAAGAGAAGTATCCTATGGCGCCCGGGACCGTCCAGGGATACGGGCACGCGTTCATCTTTTCAGAGGACCAGAAGCTAGATTGGTGCAACATGCTGGCTCTAGGAGTAGAGCCTCCCTTCATAAGAAACCCCGAGCTCTGGCCAACAAAGCCTGCTAAGTTCAGGTATGTTGATGTACCCATCTCATTATGCATGGATTACCATATTGGCCATTAATTGAATTGCATTGTTGGGTCCTTGTGTTTGGTTTCAGTGAGACTTTGGAGAGGTATTCAATGGAAATAAGGAAGCTATGCCAGGAACTTTTGAGATACATTGCCAAGTCCCTTGGCTTGAAACAAGACACATTCAACAAGATGTTCGGGGAGGCGGTGCAGGCAGCGAGGATGAATTACTACCCCCCATGCTCGAGACCCGACCTTGTTTTGGGCCTAAGCCCACACTCGGACGGAAGTGCTCTAACAGTGTTGCAGCAGGACACCGGTTCGGTAGGCCTGCAAATCCTAAAGGATGGAACATGGGTGCCGGTCCACCCAATCCCCAATGCGCTAGTCATCAACATCGGAGACACAATAGAAGTAAGACAGCTCCCATATATCATCATCATCAATCACAGTTTTTTATTAGTGCTTTTGTTCCACTCTCTTAAGAATATTCTCTAATGGGAAACTCAAATCATGCATACAGGTTCTTACAAATGGAAAATACCCGAGCGTGGAGCACAGAGCAGTGACAAACAAGGACAAGAGTCGGCTTTCAGTTGTCACATTCTATGCTCCTAGCTATGAAATCGAGCTTGGCCCACTGCCCGAATTCATTGACGAAAACCGCCCATGCAGATATGGAAGGTACAACCATGGAGAGTACAGCCAGCACTACACGGCCAACAAGCTACAAGGGAAGAAATCACTAGATTTCGCCAAGATCCCCACCAAAGTCTCATCTTAGACCCAACGACGAATGCTTGAACTATGGAATTCCACTCTTGTATGTACACCATTACCTAAAGTGCTTAGTTCCTCAGTCATGTGAATGGAATAAAGTGCTTCTAACAGTGATGTTTGTTGGGGCTACTGTTCATGGTCCTTTCTCCTACTGTTGTCTGGAACTTGTTGTAATTCTCGCCTAATCAATGTATATGTTTCTGGGGCTTACTGATTATTGAAGAACTCTTCCATGTCATTTTGGAATGGTGTAATAGTAATGAGAAATAATAATACTCAAGTCTCTAATTGAATCTAAGAAATAAAAAATAAAATAAAAACAGAATCAAACTCAAATACATCACTTTTCCTATTTCATGTCATTGAGATTCCTGAAATGGCATGATGCATGCAATCATGGGGCGGAACCCATTTGCACCACTAACCCATCAACGGCTCTAAAAACCAGCAGAAAATGGACATAATCATCGGTCCGGAACTGCCCTGCCCATTTGTTTATGGGAGAGCTTTTGGAAGTGGACAGCAGGGCCCAGGGATCCTATATGCACAAGGAGCCAAAGTAATTGGTGATGAAAGCAGCACTAGCAGTGCAACTTGTTGGCACTTTGATGATGCTATAACTGAAAAGAATCAGCAAATAAATGGGGTTTGTCATTGTACTGTTGTTTTTTATTGCCAGTGCAGCACTCATGACATGAGATTTGAAGAGAACTGAACACAGCAAAGCATCTCAGTAGCACAGACCCACAAGTTTAGAGACGGAGCAATATCATCAGAGCCATCTAATTATGGAAAATGGTGATTAAAAAAATTGTTGCGTGGAGTGGCCTGTTCATATGTCAACAAAACAACAAACATAATGCTGGTGGCCACGCTGTTATAATTCAATGGTAGGCCGTCCCTCTCTCAAGAATCAGAGACCTCTGATAATGCAGAGCCGAAACTGAAATGAGATGGGGTGCCTTTGGGGTACATAGATTCTCCTCAGAAACAGTGGACACAAATTTCACTCGTAAGGTGTTAAAATCAATTTCCAAGGCAGAGAAGAGACAAGGTGATCGCCTGAGGTGATCCTGCAATCTATCTAAAAACTGGGATCTGAAACAAACAACAGAAGGAAGATTTGGAATCCATGGTTTTCCATTTCCTGAAGATTTGAGGTCACTTTTCCATTTCTGCATTTTAGTTTGCTACATCCAAACACAACCAAAAAATTGTTGTAGTTCGTCTAAATCAGTAATACATTTAGGGGGCGTTTGGATCGTAAGTTACTTAAGCTACTTATGCCTTAAGTAGCTTATCTTGATTTCTACTTATTAAACTGAAGTGATCAAGTAACTTTAAATAGAAAAGCTACTTATAATTGATCACAAATCAAACTTACTTATCTCAAATAAGTTACTTATCTACTGCTGTAATTATTTGGTGGTATCCAAACAGACCCTTAACGAAGGGAAATATTATATTGTAGGACCCAGTACTCAAGATTTCAATGTTGATGAACTTTATCACTGTGTACTCTAAGATCAGACGTTAATGGAAAGCAGGCCCTGGTCTGATCCCACCTCTTAAAAGTCAATACAAGGAAGGCGAAATTCCCCCAGAACTGTCTTGATCAGCCAGCAATAAGGTTTAACTAACTAGAATGTTGCACTGTTTTATTACTATTATTGATGCTGTCATTGTTGTTGTTGCTGTTGTTGTTGTTGTTGATATTCTTTTTCTTATTAAGATTGCTATTATATTATTGTTATTATTAGTAGTAGTATTATTATTTTTTCTTTTTGGTTGTCAGTAACACTACTGTTGCTATTATTGAGGTCCACATTAGCACTGTGAATGACATCCAACCTGTCCAAAAAGCTGGCCCCACCATGAAGATCACCTAGCACAGATGTTGGCCATTCCACACATCAGGTGGGCAACAAAGCATCTGGGAATAAGATGGTGTTGAACATTGTTTTCTATGGTGTGGCCGACCCGATGGGTGGTCCAGCCTGATTTTTTGCATTAGGTGCTCACGGTGGAACACATTTTCAGTTCAGATTTGATGTCATGCGCATGTGGCCCATTACCAATTACGTGCTAGTTGGAGAAAAGCTTTATCACGCAACCAGTTGCGTGCGAGGCATCATCATCATCATAGCGTCATTCCTCTAGGAAAATATGACTTCTTTTTTCCTATCATTTGTCCATCTAAGTTAGGGGGAAATAATAAACTAAAATGGCATAAACCATGGACAATTATGAAAAAAACCATTAATATTTCGTGAACTACAACATGGGGTTTGCCTAACATTATCAACATTGAAGAAAACATCTGAATTAAACGAGAAATTTACTTTCAGCAATTAGAACAAAACAGTCATTTCCAAACAAAATCACCAAGACAGTAAACAGTGATTTTCATGTTCACGACTCTTTAAGCACCAATCACCTTTATAGTGGACGAAAACCAACCCATATAAAACAGAAAAAAGCCTGACATAGGAACCCACATTGGGTTTGAGAGTTGTGATCCCAGGTGAAACATAAACAGTTACTATATAATTAAAAACATCTTGACTTTGACACCCACTAAGGAAAAAAAAAAAAAAAAAGCTAGTTAGTTAAGTTAGGATGCTATTACCATCACTAACTGGACATTGCCCACAAACATGACCTCAACACCTACCTAACTGAACGGTGATATATTAGCAGCAAGTGGCCCACAGGACCGAAGGTGGAGAGAAAGAACGGTGAAGAAAAAGAGACCAAAACCAATAAAAGGCTCAATGATACATTAAAGTAATACACAAAAGTGGAAGGGGGGCCAGGAGACTGAGAAAAGGAAAAGAAAAGAGAATTCGCCGAGCCCCCCAACCCCCACCGCCAATGAGTCTGCAGTAAGATGGTTGTGGAGAGACCCATCATAAGGTCATCATCATCATATGCACAAGCACCCCTGAGATTTTCAACTCAAATTCACCACTAATTCAATGAATCTTCTACTGCCTTATATTCAATGATATATTCGATAGATCCATGCCTACATTACTGTTATGGCTGCTTCAATGCAACTCAGAATCAACCTTTTGGTTTCAATATGAACAAAATACCACTAAAAGATCGACAAATCCTAGCTGGAGAGGGGCTATTTTTGTCTTTGCCAGTACCAGTGGCGAGGTTTCAGGCGTCTTTAGTGCAACTGAGTTGGGTTGACTACCTTGACAAAGATTTCTTGTGAGATCAACATTCCTCAGAAAAGATTTCTTGTGAGACTGACAGTACAGCCATAGGAAGGTGGACCAACTGTTACTAGAGATTTCGTGTGAAACTGATCTAGCTTTATGGAATGTGGATCAGTTATTTATCAGTTGTAGCGTTCAATAGCAATTGAGGGAGATTTAAGCAACTAAATGAATGGCTTCCTTCATTGGTTTCTCAAATTAATAATGAGAGGACCTGCTATCCTATGAGCTTGCAAAACCATGATGTTGACTCTCAAATCCTTTAAATTTGAGATTTCTGCCTAATTCTAGTTCTATCTTTTCTCATTCTCTGATCAAAATTCTAAAGTGCCATGCCTCTTTGAAGCTGAATATTTTTACTTTTGAAAGAAACTTAGATTTTATGAGGAAAAAGAATACCCAAAAGGCTACAAAAGCACTAATAAGGCAGAAACCTAATCAGAAAAGAAATCCATCCATCGAATGCCTTTTAAGCACAAAAACCTACTGACCCACTCCGGTCCAGAAAACACTAGTTATTCCCTTCTACCCAAAGAGCCTAAAAGCCATCCAACAAAGCTAGGGCCTGTTTGGTTGCAGAACCCAGATTCTAGAGAAAATCTAGATTCCACTGTTGGAATCCAAAATTGTAGAAACTAGAGTAGAACCCAGGTTTCATCCGTAACTTGCTGTTTGGTTGAAAACGGTGCAATCCAGATTGTGTCCCAACCGTTGCTTGTTGCATGGCCCACTTGGGCTTCAGATCCACCTGAGAACCTTACCCCTGGCCCATTATAGTCCCGCAAGATAGATGGCCAAGTTGGATGGCAAATAAACATTATAGTGGGCCCTAGGAAATTTTTAATGGTGGACGTTCAATCAACACTATCTTCTTTCCAAGCCCGCTCCCATGCCACGCAAAAAGCAAGTCCTCTGTGATCCCCAAAATCACCAAGACACGGTGAAGAGGTCAAAAAAATCTCTTAGTGATGATCTTGTATTTATCAACGACACATGCATTCTTGTTGGTAAGATTTGTATTGCATGTTGGAAAAAGCGATCAACATGCGTATGGATTCCTGGGCATCACGTAGGATTCTTCTGCCAGACAAATCTTGTTGAATCCAACCATTTAAGCACATAAACATAGACTATTCTCACCATATACTTCTTAACTAGATTTTCATATTAAAGAAAGATGAGGCAAAGGCACTTTAAAACATAAAATAGCTTTTGCTTGCTGTTACGAAAGTAAAGCAACTCAGACAAAAGAGAGAAAAAAAAAATAACTTTTCCTTTTGCTTTGCTTTCTCTCAGTTTTTATAAACATTAATAACTTCAAATGCTTAGCTGTGGACAACTTATGGGGCCAAAAACAATCGATGTTTAAGGAAATAGTAGTGTCAGCTACAGTAGTGGTGGGACGGGTGAAGCCAGATGCATTGGGGTGGGCCTCATGTTTAAAGGCAGTAGATAAAAAATTGTAATTTATTATCCGTTTTGGGGATGTAACGGCTCTCTCTGCCTAGCGGTTTTTCTCAATAAAAGCTCATTACCTTTCTAAAAAAAAAAAAACCCTGCTAGTGCTTAAGCTAGGAGAACGCTAAACGTGACAATGGTGATGATTTAAAATTTTAAATTTTTGCTAGAAGTTTAAGGTCCTTCGTTTATTTATTTTTATTTGTAGAATAATTTTTTAATTAAATAAAATATATGGCTCCACATAAATCATTTTTGTGTGTTCAATGAAATGAATTATATGCCAATGCCTTCAAGTAAACAAGCTTATCTCAACTGCCCAATCATCCATTCACATGGATTGACTAAACAATGGGCCACAGGCAAAAATAAACTGACCAGATGATTCCAAACAAACCTGGTTCAACATCAACCGAAAAGGTTATTTATAGCAATGCTCCACAAAAATCCATTTCGGGCATATAATAAGGCTGAAACAATAGCTCTTAAGGTAAGGTCTAAAATGCTTCCTCCTGTTTCATAGACATCAGCAAGCAGGAAGCTATGGAGATTTCCCTTTATTGTCAAAGAAATTCGTGATTACATTTCTAAATTGAATAATTATCTGTCAATTTTTAGGAATTGACCATTGCCAATCAACTGGATGACCATATTAATGAATTGCACCAATTGAACAGGGGACATGGATCATTCACCACCTTTAGAAGTATTTATGCACAGTATCATAGCCCTCTATATACTTCGTTTCCTTCCCTTTTTTTCCCCCTTTCTGGGAATGGTTGGAGCTTTATTTACTTATCCTCCATTGAAGTACCCATCATGTGAACAGATCCAAATCTAATATAACAATGCTAGTGTTTGGAGATCTGTACCCATCTTCCTGAACTTGTTAGCATAAAAATGATCTGAGCTAAAGACTTGACAGCTTTTTAATGACTTAGATTTAGGATTGAAGCTCGTGGATAACGAAGCTGCCAGGGAACAGCAGTTCGGTAAGCAATAGTAATTACATCAACTAAAAACACGATAACGCCAAATGAAGACAAGACAAGAACATTCAGGTTCTCATTTGAGACTGAAAACTTAGGTTTATAGCTGCTCAAATATGAAAACGACAAAAGAAAACAATAAGGGTGCTTTGAATTGATTACAATAGGAAGAGGGGTGAAAATAGGGGAATGAGAAGCATGGTCCAGGTGTAACATGAGAGAGATGCAGCAAATATAAAACTGCACTTCAACATGTTACATTGCTCTGAGTTTCATTCTCCAGAGAAGATAGGTATTGGGGGTAGTTACTCGAACCTGACTTGGAGATAAATGTACAAGGGAGAATATTCCAGGTTCCAAGTAATATTATCAACTCTGTAATAGCAACAGTACTAGAAGCAGGTCATTCAGCACTTCTTTAATAGACTGGTAAAACTTCTTTTGAAACATTGCCAGCATCTCCCCCTTTAAGCATAGCATGCCCTGTACAGCATCTTTCATTGACCATCAATAGGTTGAATCAGGCCAAGTACCTGAACATGTTCGGGTTATCCTTATCCCTCTCCAGATAATCCCTAGTGATGAGATCTTCTATCCGCTTCTTGATTGCTTTAAAATCAGGCTGCAAATACAATGCTTCAAGCTTAGTAATGGAAAGCTGACGGACATCAGGAAAGAAGAAATATGTGTTGTCTTAGAGTCTTAAACATGGACCCATCATAAGTAATGTTGTCAACCTCAGAAGGCAGGTATGAAGATAATCATCTGGCACATGATAAGCTCAAGAGTGCATTTGCAACCACTGTTCTTTAGAACAGTCACAAGGGTTCTCTTATTACATTCCGACCACTATAAGAGTGCTGCTGCTAAGGATATCTGGGCAAAGAAGACTTAGATTCCTAGCAGCAGGTGCATGTGTCAAACACTTGTGTGAGTTCTAGTCCATTCATCAGGCATGCCAGTGAGTATGCCCCTTGCCCAAAAACCAGGTCAATACATGCAATTTGTAATTGGACATTTTGAATAGCCCACTGGCCTGCACTGAACATACATGTGTGGTCCATCCGGTAAAAGGTACCCGGTAATGGTAACAGCCAATCATGTGACCATTACAATATTGGCCATAACGGCCGTTACAACCCTGTACAGTCAAAAAAATTAAACGGAAAAAATGTAAAAAAATCATTGTAAAAAAATCAGAAAATGTGAGGATAGGAAACATGTATTCTTTTCTGATTTGAACATGTATTTGATGGTGCAAGGGGTCATTCTTTGTAAGAATGTTGTCTCAAGCTGCTTGATAGTATTAACCTAAGATTGAATCTGAAACAGCATCATCTCCCATATTTAAGCTCTACGTATCTACTATCAATATATAATAAAGATAATGTCTACGTATAAGTAATGATGAGTTGATCACACAATTATAGGTCCATTATGCAAGCATATTTAGGATCCGAACACAAGTCGAGCATGATTTAGTGTATTAGGGACCATTATGTATAAGTACAACCAGTGTTGTCGCATGCAATTGCATATGCCATTTGGAGAGCATGGACTGCATATGCATATGTCGTTTGTTGTCCATTGGGCTTTATGTGGTTGCACAAAGAAGTATGCGACTATATAAGCCATCATTATACAGTTATGCCATCGCATACTCAGTATGCAATGCATACTGTCCCAACAGTCAGATTTCTGATTGTTAGGACCTCATGGGCATGATCCATTAGATAGCGTAGACCACATCTCAAGGACATGGTTAATTAGTTACCCACTCAAACAACATTAGAAAATCATTATAAAAATAAAGATAAGAAAGCAAATATTCAATGTATTGCTAAATGGTTATAACAAGCCACTATTGCTTTCAACACCGTTAAATTGAAAAGCTTCAAAGAATGATTAAAGCAATAGGTCAATTTGGACCTAGCTTAAAACCCCATTTATATCATGGAGGGAAACTTGCTTAAAACATAAGCTGAGTTTACTAGAAATTTTATCGCCGACTGTCACACATTTCAGGGTGATCGGTAAATCCAGTTGGACATTAAATAACTTTCTCATGAATTGTCCGACTAGGACTGTTTAAAAGTTCGTCGGCCCATTCACACAGGACCAAATATATATTTAAATTATTAGATCGTGTTGTTGTGGAATAGAACAAGAATATATTGTCCAAGTTACACAGACAATGCAACCTCCTACCTAGCTATTAGTGGCCTTAATATGGAAAAAGCGACGCCGTTTATTTTGGACACCATGCGCAGCACATTGTATAGATTTAATGTTAAAGGAATTGGTAGGATATGAATTAAAGTGATTGCTACGGCTAGAAAAAATAATTATATTTATATATAAGCATGCCCTTCTACACCATAATGTGAGAACTGTCACTTGCTTGGGACTCCAATATGGTTCACTCTGCTTCAGTTTATCGTATAGCACCCAATTGTGTTTTGAATCTTTAATCCTCAAAACAATCTTACATCTAGTTTAAACATAGTTTCTAAGGTTCCTTTATTTTTTACATAAATGTGGAAAAAGAAGGAAATTTTCAAAATAAAAATTTTCAAAATAGGCAAAGGTCATATCGCTCTGTAACAGGGTATTGTCCCCATAACGATGCTGATACAGGGCGTTGTATTAGCCCGTATTGGCTGGCCCATTTTTTCATAACAGACTGATTCACCCCCGTACCACGTAATGGGAGTAAACCTTTGCTTTATGTAACAGCCTTTACAGTCGTAACAAAACCCTTTTTTAATACCATGCACCACGCCTCTCTCGGTTAATGATCTTAGAGTTTCTCAAGAAACCCTCTTTCAAGCTGTCTTGTAGCTTGTGGTCCGCCTATGAAACACTCCGGCTGGACTATTTTGGTTCGTCACGGGATTGGGCCGGACTCGGGCCTATCTTGAGCAACACAATCCAGGCTTGGACAGAGCTTGGCCCAGCCTAGATCCAGCCCATTGACACCCCTAAGGCAGTTGAATTTTCCATCTAAAGACAGCTCACACTGTACATGTTGCTCAAGACAACAATAACTACAATTTTTTTTAGAGAAGTGAATGCACCAAATACCTTGAACATGCGTCCAAGCTGCTCAACACATTCCATTACCAATTGTTGATGACCCAAAACCTTCCGACTCTTCATTATTCGCACAATTGAGGCATCAATGGCATACCGCCGGTCCTTATCAACATCTTCAATAACCTTCTTCTTCTCATCCACTGGAGGGAGAGGAATCTGCATTTTAAAATGGATCATTTTATCTCTAGAGTCAAATTTGATCAATCAAATAGCAACATGCGGAGAAATGACGTCCAAAGTATTTTGAAACAAGCCCAGACCTTTATCCTCCTCATCTTATCAGTGAACTTGGAATTGAACTCAAAATAGTCAGTCGGAGAGACTGTTTTTGTATTTGGCTCCTTTGTAAGAATCTTGTATTTAGCGCATGACAAAGAATGGAGCAATCTAACTATGTCATCATCGGTCAAGTTTAACTGAGTCATGATCTCTGAATAACTCAATCTATCTGAAGCATTGAACAGTAGCAGTGCAGAGGCCTGTAAACAAGAAAATAAAAGCTCAATAACATACTTACAGACCCTGAATCCAACCAAACAGATCATCCATTTGATATAAGCATGGCCAAGCACTTACCTGATAAGTCGTCACTATCAACTCCATAGTTTTGGGTTCAAACTTGCCATTGATGTTACAAGTACCCAAAGAGTATATCCATGTGAGTTTTCTGTGTTTTGTTTTGGTCTGATAGAACTCCTTGAAAACTTCTACGCATTTAACCTGAAATGAAATTGCAGATCACCTTCTTGCTATAGAAACTAAAGTCACTTAAAGTTGAATACTTGAGAACCACAGAGGTAACTGCTTACCATCTCTGCAGGGAGGTTAAGATCAAATGATTTGTAACTTGGCCAGAATCCAGTAGTTAGGACAGTGACTGTCAAGTCAATTCCGGGATTTGCATGCGGGTTACTGTTAAGGTATTCCTCAAAACTGGCTTGGTTTTCCCTCGCTAATGTCAAATCCGTGACCTGAATGAAGTGGCATGAATACCAATTTATGCTCAGATTATATTTACAATATAAAAAAAATCTTTTTTTATCCCTTTTTGAATCGCACACAAGAGTTCTGTTTCAATCATGATGAATCAGAAAACAGACCATTCCCTCCATCTTTGAGGTGAACTGCCCACCACACTGTTGCTTCAGCTTCGTTAAAATACTCCTCTCATGGTCATCATTGGCACTTTTGTCAAATAGGAGACGGCGTGCAAGCTTCTTCCTGCAAATTAGTTGGATGATGATATCACCAACAGACAATAAAAAATTTTTTTTTAAAAAAAAAAAAGGCAGCATACGGTACAAATTGGCAGAATTCACAAGCATAGACTAGAAGTCGAACCACGCCATGCTCAGCAAAAGGGAACCTTACCTGTAGAATTCTGCGAAAAGGTCTTTATCGCTAATATATGCAAGCAATTTTACTACCTGCAGAATATTAAGAATTCAGTAGGGAAAAGGCAAAGCATCAAAAGAAATAAAACATTAACAAATGCCAACCATGAAAAATAATTTTTTTTTAAAAAATGAAATAGGGGTTACTTTTTCAAGTGTCTCCTCAATGGCTTCATCACTTAATTTCTCGCTCCCACCCTTTTTCAGGATATTATCACAAAAAGTAGCCAGCAATTCCGCACTGGAGCTGCCTGCAACACCCTTGTTGCAGAAGACCTCAAAAGCCTCTTTTAATGCCTGTTGAAAGCAAACAACAACTTTTCTAATAATTAGATAATCAGAACCAGATAATCAATGTCATCCATTCAACCAGAACAACTGAAATAAATACCTTGTGGAAAAGTGAGTGGTTCATGAAACAGTCGTTCACATACACCAAGTATTTGTCATGCAGCTCAATAACTTTCCTAACAAAAACCTGGAGACCGGCAAACATTTCAACTTCCAGCAATGCCAAATAATTCAATCATGACTCAGCACGACAGTTATAAGAATTACCTGTTCTTGCAAGCCAACGATATCCTTTTTCTCAGCCTGTGAAGAATATAGTAGTCAGCAAGCCTTCTTTCCAATCACGAAAGTCATACATCTAGCTGATATATGGCTCAGTGCTATATATATATATCGTGGCACATGATCATGTGCCACACAGAATCAAAACCAAAAATAAAAAAATGCAGTAACTACCACAGCATCAGTATTGTCAAAATCCTACAATTTACGATTTGAGTTGAATCCTTTACCTCATACTGAAGCACTAAATAACAACATGGAAACCATTGGGCAAGGCACTTTATCTTCCCAACTCTTGACACCACCTTTACCTCATCCTCCCCATTTGAGAGCTCCAACCAGTCCACCTACTACTTCAAGTTTTGGTTAAAAGATTATCTTGCTTTGGACTAACCTGCTTTTGTCATCAACCCTGCATGAAATTTCACATTGCTTCTCAAATCTCTAACACCCTTCCAATTAGGTGCTGCTCCTGCTTCAAATCTCCATTTCAGACACTCACTCCCATTCCTGCCTTCCTTACCTATTTATACTTTTCTTCTTTTTGAAGGATAATAGATTTTTTTTTTTTTTTTTTAAATGCCCAGCAACTGCTGAAACAGAAAAAATTACAACGAACAGGACAGGGGAAAAGAGGATTAAAGAAGAATAGGAAGAAACTTAACATCAACAGTCCCCGCAGTCTTCCAAAACATCCCTTTTGGATTTCCACGCTACTTTCTCCCAGGGCCCAGATTTGTTAGAGAAGCAACGGGCATGTTGCAGTTCACCACATATATTCCAGAGAACCGCTGAAAGGAACAAACGCCAAAAGGAGCGTTTTCCTTTTACAAAACGAACATCATGCCATAAGAAAATAAAATTTTGACCAATACAGCCATCACCCAACTGACTTTAAAGACATTTAGGATATGCAACCATTGAACGAAATGACAATGCGGGAATGAGTGATCAATAGATTCCGCATCACCCATACAAAGGATACATATGTTGGGAAGAATCGTGCCCCTTTTCTGAAGGTTGTCTACCGTAAGAATGCATCTTCAACCCACCAACCAAGTAAAGGAGGACAACTTTTTGGGGGGCCACCGTACGTCCAAAAATCATGGAAGTAGGTAAAATCATATGTGCATGCTTCAGCTTGAATGATTGAGTAAAACAACTTCACCGAGAAATTTCCCGAGGGGGATGCCGACAATATCTAATAGTCTTCAACTCCAAGGAGGGGCTGAAGTGGGTGTAACCACTCCAACATGCTAGAAAAATCTTGCGCTGGGACACCATGCTCCCATACCTCCTTCGAGAGAAAAACACGACGCCACTGATATTTGGTCAACGAGAATAGGCAAAACAAAGGGAAATCCTCTACAAGAGAATTGTTACTGCACCACCTATCTTCCCAAAAGCAAATTCTAGAACCGTCTCCGAGGGCTAAATTCAAACCAGATTTCACCCTAGAGGCAATGGATTTCCACACACTAGATGCCCCATATAGAGATGATTTCTTCACCTCCCACTTCTAAACCATATTTAGCAACTAAAACTTCCCCCCATAATTTTCCAGATTCAGTTCCAAACTTCCAAATCCATTTTCCGATAAGTGTCATGATCATATCTTCCAGAACTCTGATATTTGCTCCTCCCACGGGAAAAGGTTCGCAGACTTCATCCCATTTAAGTAGAGATAGAATTTGAATTTTTCCTTTGCTCCTTGCCCTAAGAATCACTCCACAACCTTTTCTAGTTTATCCAAAACAGATTTTGAGCATTTGAAAAGGGATATATAATATACTAGAAGATTTGAGAGTGCCACCTTGATTAGAGTTATGAGACCCACCATGGATAAGTGTCTGCATTTCCATTTAGATAACTTCCATTGAAATTTCTCTATTACCTTGTTCCACAAATGCTTCGGAGGCCTACCCAAACATTGTGGCAGCCCTAAGTAGGTGGGTGGGAAGGAACTTGTACTACATCCAAACACATTTGCAAGATTAGATAACTCTTACCTTTGAGAGACCTATGCCAAGCATCTCAATTTCGAAACATTGATCTTTAGACCCCGAGACCACTTCGAAGCAGCCCACTATCTTCCGCAAATTATCCACCATAGCTTCGTTCGCTTCACAGAACAAAAGTGTGTTAGTGCACTTTTCTGTGGCATACTAGTGCACCTTATTTGTCAATCGCATACGTCAATGTGTTGTAACATCGGTTGAACCTTGGCAAGTTGAAGACCGAAGATTCAAGTGGACAAGAAGCATCAAAGAAGAAGAACAGGTAAAAGAGATGGCTTGGTGACCCTAACCCTTAGAACCAAAACAACCATAACCTTTAGATGACTTGGACCATATAGTAAAACCCTTACTCATCTTCATTAGCCTTAGAACACTTAGAAAAACATGATAAGTTAAGCTAATAAAATAGGTGCAAGTTGTTGTAAACAAACCAACCCAGACAGCAGTTTTCGATTGGACTTCGATCCATCGAAGTTCATTTTGATGGGTCTTCAGTCTTCGATTTCATCGTAGACCAGTTTGATCCATCGAACATATGTCCAGCAACATTTATGAACTCTCTGGATAGTTTTTCGATCCCATCGAACATCCCTTCAATCCATCAAAGTGGGTTTTTCAATGCCATCGAAACATGTTTCGATCCATCGAACTAGATGTCCAGCAACTTCAAAAACTCTCTAAACAGTTCTTCGATCCCATCGAAGTTGGGCTTCAATCTATCGAAGGTATTTTTCGATCCATCAAAGGTGTCTTCGATGCCATCGAAACGACCATTTTCTACCCGTTTTATAGACGTTGGAGCTTCATTTATAAAGAGGGGAGAGTTGGTCTTTGGGCTAAAGAGGGGGATTTTAGTGAGTTAGAAGCCACCATTATTGCCAACATCCTTAGGCTCTAATTTTAACCCATACAAGTCATCTTCTTTGTTATTCATCACAAAAATGGAGCATTCAAAGCTCATTTAAAATATGAACTCGTCCCTCTTAACCTATAGGGTTTAGACCTTCAAATCGATAGTTAAATCATTGTCTAAACTCTATAGAGAGATCCTTGTAGGCGAAATTCTCTAGGCAACCTTTGACCATTAGTTGTAGAGATTTCAAACCTACCTCTCATCACCTTGGACATCTCAAGAAGATCAAATGCAAGGAGATTGATCGTTACAGCTGAGGCATTGGCAACACAGCGGCAACAAGATCGAGGGAGCACATGGGGAGCTAATTCAAGCACGAGAGAGCGAGAAGAAGCAACCCAAGCGGCACATCAACGGGACTCAAATCCGACAAGGTTGTCAATTTGTAGAGTCAATTCATGCCCATTCCTTGTGTAAGATTAAGTATGAGAGTTTGAATTGCCAAACTCGATAGGTTCAGTTGTAGAACCTAGGCCCAGTTGTATAGCCGAATCAACTCTTCATGGGGAGCCTCCGGCGGGAGTAAACATGATAAGGACATCAAAGGACCTACACGAGTTTATCAGAGACGGAGGCGACCATCGACATCAGCGCAGTTTCATCTTTGGATGGGAGACGACTTCCAGATGGGGCCCGTCGGGCCAGTTTGAAGATCCCACATGCATTGGATGTGCATCAAGAAGACCGCACACTGGGATGATGCATGTCGGTTGCTCAGAAGTCTAGTTTAGCCATAGGTTTTGATTTTCGAGTCAATCCGACCGTTGGATCATAGTGATCGGGCCATTGGGCTACCAGATCTTCCAGATCGAGTCCCTGGACCCTAATTTTTTTATATTTTTGTTTTTGTTATTTTTTTAAGATTTATTGGACGGTTTAGATTGCATTTTGGATACTTAGTTTGATTATTTTGGAACATGAGGCCATTTCACTTAAGTGAATGGCATAGTTGTAATTTTCTTTTGAATTTTACTATAAAATCAGGGGGGTGCAAAACGTGCAACCCCAATGATCATTGAGAAAAAGAAAGAGAGATTTCTCTTCTTGGTGCTTCTTCCAATCTTCCTCTTTAGGGTTTGTGAGGAAACCCTCCCTTCCAATCTTTGTGGAAGGGTAGCAGATTGTTTGGTGGCTTTCCAAGGACTTCTTCTTCATTCTTTCTTCTCCAACATGGTACTTCTCTCATCTTCTTCACTCTTCTTCTCCCTTTTCGTCTAAATCCTTCTAAACCTAACCGAACACATCTCCCACCCCTTTCATACATCCCACGTGTGACCCTTACACACACGCACGTGCGTCCGTACAGACAGCCACATGCGGGGCCCATGTGGGTTCCGTTCCTTCTTTGTTTCTCTTCTAAATCTTTCAGTAACCTTCTGCAACCCTTATCTACAAAACCCCTTTCCCTAAAATCCTAATTTGAACCTTTAACCCTTTCTTTCAAAACCCTAAACCAATTCTAAACCCTAATCCCCAAATTCCCAAATCTGATTTTATTGATTACATGGTCCCTTTACGTTAATAGTGTCATACATATGCTGGATTGAAAGTCCTTACTTCCAAGTGGGTTGTTCTTGCAGCATTTTATACTTCCGTGCACCGGATAAGTAATAGCATGGGCCCTTGATAAGTTAAATCTGATTTTTCTTATTTACATTGTGGATGTGCTAGATTTAACTATTGTTTACTTGAAATCATGTGTATTTTGATCTCATATTCATTCATCCTAGGATGGTTACATCCGTCCTACATCAAAAAACTAAGTTTGGTTGTGGGACTTTGGATTGGTTGTAGGACCTAAATTGAGGTTCGATTGTAGGACCTTGGCTTATGAGTTAAGCCTAAATTGAGGTTCGGTTGTAGAACCTTGGCTCTAGTGTAGAGCCTAAATTGTCAAGTCTCCAAGGGGAGCCACCGACAAGAGTGTGTACGTGGTCCACCAACACGGGTGCGTACGTGTAGGTTCTTAAGTAGAACCTGATCCTTGAGCAAGATTGTAAGGTTGGGAGGAACCTGTTTAAAATTCCTAGGTAGTAAGTTGAACCTGATTTAAAACCCTCATAGAGAAATCCGGTGATGTCATGGATTGGGAACGGCAACCGGGAGTGGAGTAGACAAGTAGTCGAACCACTATATATCGTTGTGTTTGTTATGTATTTGAGCACATTTCTACTTATGCGTTGTATGTTTAATTGCTCAATTATGAATGCCTAATTGGAATGTATGCTAGGCACTAGATAGGCATATTCACACACATCATGTATTTCCACTAGTTGTGTAGACTTGAGCTTATATGATTGCATATCATATAGTCTACATAGGTTGTATAGATTAGTTACTTGATTAGTTAAATCATTAGTAATCTATGCATTTAGACTAGTTGCTTCATAGTTATATCTTGGCTAGTCTATATGATTGGGCCCACTAAGGCTTGGAAGCCGAAGTGTTCTTGCTTACCCAGTTTAAATTGTTAAACTAGTTAAGCAAGCAAAAAGAATTTCAAAAGGTCCTAATCACCCCCCCTCCACCCAAAGGACTTGGCCATAATTCTAATAGCTCCGCAAAGCTTCCTCAAGCACATAGCGTGATAAGGTGTCGTGTTAGAATACCCTGCACACTTTCAAAGTGTGTCATCCGCAAATTCAAGATGAGATATCTTTGTCCCAATTAGGGTTTTTTTTTTAACTGTGATGCTATTAAAAGAAAAAGGCCGCAGCCTGAGAGCACAAATGAGGTTGAACCAAAGCCTGAAATAAGTCCTGCCTCTTGACCTTTACGCAACATGCCACTAAGGGCTTCCGCCACCACTATAAAGGGGTTGGGAGACAAAGGATCCCCTTGCCTTAATCCCCACAACGCGTTGAAAAATCCCTTAGGAGAACCATTCACCAAAACTGAGAAAGAAGCTGAAGATACGCATTCCATCATCCAGCCTATCCATCTTTCACCAAATCTCATTCTTTTTAGCATGTATTGAAGAGCTCCATTCAACGTGATCATAAGTTTTTTCAATATCTAACTTACAAACCACCCCTTTCCTTCCTTGTGTTTCAAATGAATACATTCGTGAGCTAAGAAAGCAATATCTAGGATTTGCCTGTCTGCCACAAACACACCTTGGTTCTCCAATACTTGTTGACATTTTGAAAGAGACACTTCCCAGCTCCCACACCCAAATTTGATGCTGCTTTGCTTCACACTTCCTGCAACTATAATTTATGATACTGCCTGCAGGAATAAACTTATTCTGCATATCAGATATGTTGCTTCTATATGGGACTTGGAGGTTTTCAGAAACCCCTATTATCATGTGAAATGATGCAATTGCCCTTCTCGAATCATTTCCCCAAAGGTTAGTTCATTTCCCATTTGCATTGACACTCCACCTGCTGGACAGCTATACATTTCACATGCTGAGGAAGACATTTTAATTTGAAAAATGCCAGCCTGATCAATGGAGATTCCACCCCTCTTTTTTTTTCTTTTCTTTTTTTTTTCTTTTTCTTTTTTTTTTTTCTTTTTTTGATGAATGGATGATTTCATTAATCAAACGAGACACAAAACATTAACAAAACCAAGAAAACTATACAATGGACTGTACAGAAACATGACAAAAAGAGAAATAAAAAAATATGGCGAATGGCAATGGCATGATACAAAAATTCGTGCTATGCCAGCTTAGCCTTGCAATCCTTCCCCATGCCAATTCCCTTCACTTTCCCACAATATCACATCCCAGCTCGCGCAAAACTGGTTCTACTGGATTCCCCTTGACTGACTGTCTAATGTGGTCCAATCCACAATCAGCCTGAAAATTCTATGCAACACTATACCTGAAGAACACTCTCTTTTTCCCTTTAGAGTATATGATTGCTTCTCTACTTCCATAGGAACCATACTGTCGCTTGAAGTGCAAACAACCCAATCATCATTCCCACTGGCTTCCACTTCATTCCTTTCCACCCCGAGCAAAGCTCCCCCCGACTGTCACTGTATTGACTCAATTCACCCCAAAGTTTCTGAATATTGCTGCGCACACTTGCCATGCATAGTAATTAGTAATGTGTGAGCAGCTCTCCTCTGCTTCTCTGCACACTTCCAAACGAAGGACATTTACTTTCATTGGGAGTCTTCCAGCCTAAACCACTGAAGGAGCCAAAACCACTATGCTGTTCTCAGGTGCCTTCTTGCATGTCTTTTTATCACTAGGATCTAACATCCATATCTTTTTATCACTATCCTCCTTGCATGCACTGCCATCTGTTGCTATCAATAGGGACCAGTGGTCCATCAATCATCAAACATGATGCTCCATAATCAATGTCCTCCTGATCTCCATGTTGTCCCCAATACTGTTCATCCTATGACACTTGCCCCACTCATTTCCTCCTCCTGAACCATCCTAGTATTGGTGCATGACTCCTCAACCCACAGCATGATTTCTGTGGGGTTCTGTTGTTCCTACAAATCTTCATTCTCACAAAGAGGACCATTTCTCAGTTCAGAGTTATCTTGTCAATTTCATCCACTAGCCCTTATCATGAGGGAATCGTGCAAAGAGCATCTTCAATCCAAACATCGAGAGGTACACATACAGCTTCATCTAGGCCCCCATTTTGTTCCAGCTTAACCGATTGACAATCAAAGTATTTTATCGAGCCATCATGGAGTTTTCCCCCAACATCCTTTCTGATTCCTCTTCCGAGCTCGTCGAGCTCAATCCACATCTCCATGGTGTCTAATCTCCTTGTACACATGCAGAAGCCATGGATGTTCCTTTGGAATGCCCATGACAGCAGCTATCTGATCTCACATCATTGCTTCTCTAACAGGCACTACCCATCAAGAGGATAGACTCGGCACTGGACCTTGTTGTAGGGTGTGTGACAGGACGACAGCTATAATAATGGCGATATATTGTTTTCAAACATGGTGATCCATTGTCATCACTGTCGTCCTCATCATCATAGCCTTGTCCCGACTATTTCAGGTCAGCAAGGAATTCCTGTTATTGCTTGGAGGTTCTATGACCAACTGCCTGCCTGATTAAAACGCTCCCTTTAACTAGATTTTGGCGCCTGGCCCATTACTTCCAGTCAAAGTTAAACTGCGATAACAATAGAAGATTTACATTTTGCCAATGGTCCAAAATAAGTTTGTTGATATGACTTGCCTGACAATTGGACAAGAATGATTGCAGGCCAGGTCATCAGGTGCAACCCACTGAACACAAATCTCGTATGTCCCACACATGTCAGATAATGCACATCTCATCGCTACATGCGTAAATCTCCACTGTGCATTTCCACGAAGTCACGAAAATTTCATTGTCTCAGGAGCATTAAGAATGACTATCATACTGAGTACTATTAACCAGTGTCTGCATTGTCGACGAATTGTCGATATTATCGCCGATAATATCGGTGTCGCCAGTGTTGCGACACCGAAACTCCAGTATTTCGTCTCGCTTCCTAATATCGCCGATTTTTTTGCGATATTATCGATTTTTTTGTCCCAAGCTCACTTTTCGGCGAGAAATCGCTGTACCAACCTACCTGGCACGGGATAACTGTAGCCACCAACCCCTTTTCGGCGATAAAAGTGCCGATAATGGGGGACTGCGTAGATATACCCAAAATATTCAAAAAAAAAAAGAGAGAAAAGAGGGAAAGATCAGATTTTCGGTACCTGTAGTTTGTAGAAGAAGATCGCTGACCAGAAGTACTGGTGGGCCAATCTCGAAGAGGACCGTTGATTGGAAGTATCAATGGGCCAATCGATCACCGTAAGTGCGAAAAAAATCTTTCCTTTTCATTTTTTTCTTGCAATGGATAGAAATTTTCAAAATCTTGGTGATAGATCTGCGACAAATCAGGGATTTTTTGCAATTTTTATCGGGATTTTGGGGATTTTGAGGGTTCCTTTCCGGAACCCTCTTCTCTGTTGCGAAATGGCTTTGCGAAGCCTTTTGACGGAAATCCGATTCCGTTTTAAGTTAGTCAGTACGCTTTCATCGTACTGAGTAAACTATGTTGGGCCCACCGTAAATATATGTGGTTTATCCACACCGTCCATCCCCTTTTCCAGCTCATTCTAGGGATTCAGTCCAAAATTGAAGCATATCCAACTCTAAAGTGGACCTTATGACAAGAAACAATGGATTCCACCGTTGAAACCTTCCTAGGGTCCACAGTGATGTTTATTTTTCATCCAACCTGTTCATAAAACCACAAAGACATGGATAAAGGGAAAACACAAAAATCAGCTTGATCCAAAACTTTTGTGGCCCCCGATTATTTTCAACGGTAGACATTAAATTCACACTGTTTTCTGTGGTGTGGTACACTTGAGCTTTGAATATTCTTCATTTTTGGGATCAAGGCCTATAATTATCTAGTAAAATGGATGGACGGAATGGATATAATACATAAATCATGGTGGGCCCCACAGGGTTTCCTCAGTACGCTCAGCGTACAAAGTTGCTCAATACGCAATCTGCTTCCGTTTTTAGGGAGCGTGGTGTACGCGATCCACCAAGTGTGGACGTCACTAAGTTCCGTGGACCCCACCATGATGTGTGTGTAATATCCACACGGTCCATCCATTTGGAGAGATCATTATAGGTCATGAGCCCAAAAAAGAGGCAGATCCAAAGCTTGAGTGGACCACACCATAGAAAGCAAGGGGACAATGATTCCTACCATTGAAACCTTCTTAGGGCCCACAATAACGTTTATATGGCATCCAAGTTGTTCATAAGATCACACCAACCTGGATGAACATAAAACACAAACTTTGAGGTTCCTAAACTTCCAGTGGCCCTTAAGAATTTTTCAATGGTAGACACTCAATTTACAATGTTTGCTGTGGTGTGGTCCACTTGAGCACTAGATATGCTTCATCTTTGGGATCAAGCTCTAAAATTATCTGTGAAAATGGATGGACGGAGTGGATAAAATACATAAATCATGATGGCCCCCAAAAAAGTTGTCATACGCGGATTTCTTTTTGCGCTGGGATGCTTAAGTGGGGCCTACAGTGATGTTTTTGAGAAATCCACCCCACTCATCCATTTTGCAAGCTTATTTTAGGATATGTCACTGAAAAAGAGGTGGATCCAAAATTAAAGTGGACCACATGAATGGATGGATGGCGTGGATAAAATAAATGCATTATGGTGGGACCTACAGAGCTTTGACACTAGCTTGCTTGCTGGTGTTCACGTCATCAGCCAACCCGCGTCCCACCTAATCCGCGTTGTTTTACGCCAGGATGCTTATCGTGGGGTTACAATGGGGCCCACCTTGATGTATGAATTAAGTATCCATGCCGTTCTTCTGTTTTTCCATATCATTTTAGGGCATTATTCCAAAAATTAATCAGATCCAATTATTAAGTGTATCATACTATATAAGAAATAGTGGTGGTTGACCATCCCTTTGAAATTGGATTGCGTACTGAGTTACTTTTGGTTGCTATAGGAGTGATTTCTAAGGCAACGCATGCTTTTTGGGCCCCATTGAAAGAAAACTTATTATTTAATGCATTTTTTTTGTAATTTTTTTATTCTTGAATATGCAAATATTTGTATTTAGGCATTTCTTGAAATTTCAATGAAAAATTCCATAGTTTTCCTCATGTTTCCCCCCTTTTCCCCACATTTCCAGTTATCGACGATATTATCGGCGATAACGATATTATATCTTTATCTCTAGCCAGCGAAACTTGTAGCGATACCGACAATGTGAACACTGCTATTGACAGATAACACTTAATCTTAGACCAGTAACCTATCAAAATGTTTTAGTACCAAGGGACTAAAGCACTTTTTTGTTAAAAACCCACAAATTCATATCGAAGTGCCAAACAGGAATACGCTTGACAAGAGATAGATTCAATCAGTTATGGATGAGTTCAGAGAAGCACATAAATAACTCACTTTCTTGTTGCTTGCTGCATCTTCTGCTTGTTTGACCAGGGCCGTTCCTTCGGCAGTAACATGCTGCATGCAAAAAAATGCTCAGAAACCATAAAATGCAGGATGCATAACCTAGCAGATACTTTGGACTCATAAAACCATACCAAAAGTAAAAGTAAAAACACTCACCTGTTTAAATATTTGAGAAACAGGATCTAGACCTCGAGGTATTCTGCAAAAGAGCCTATACATCCTTGAGAGGTCATCCACCTAGTAAAGAAAATGAAGAATATCATTGTTAACTAGATTCCAAAGCAATGCTCAAGCCTCAAGCTACTGAAGCAACATGGCTAGCAGTGAACAAAACAATATGCATCTCAACTTATACCTTGTCATCTCTAAGCAAGGCATGGCATCCAGAATGTTCTTTTTCAAGCAGTTGGCTTGCATATACAAACAGCAACTCATGTTGCACTTTCTACCAAAAGAATAAAATGAATAGCAAAAGGATTGAAAAAAATTAGATTCCTTCCTCAAAGATGAGCACATTACAGCAAAAAAAAAAAAAAAAAAACTAAACGAGTTAACAGGTGTCCCCCCATTCATAAATGCTTGTACTCAGTACTGTACTGCAGTACCTTCCTTTTCTTTAGTGATCTTCCTTTCTCAAGCCTAGCTAACAAGAATCGAGACACGAATATGCCAAATAGACTCAAATAAACAGCAACAAACCTCCAATAGCTTCTGCTCACTACTCGAATGCAGGTAATGAGAAACCCTATCCTTCTCCCGTTTTAAGCATTCCTCAGCCTGAGAGTTGCCACAAAAGCCATTGAATATCATCCTGACTGGTAACACATGCAATTTAACGAACAGCATAAAACTTGTAGCAAGAATTACCTTTAACATGTAATCTGGACAGGAATCCTCCAAAATCCAGTATGAAGCCTTCCGAGAATAATAAGCAGCGGTATCTTTAAGCATGGTTGCTTCAAAGTCATTTTCATAATACTCCATACTACCCATCCCAATTTCAACAAAAATGTCTAGGACATTTTTTAACAAAGCCCGATCAATCTGCTCCCCCTCACGTTCTTGATCAATCTGGTGCACAAACATTCAGTTAATTTACCTTGAACAGGAAATGTCGTTAATTTATCCAACCAAAGCATTGGGTCAACATACCAAAGAGATAACAGCATCTCTAACTTTGACATTAATTTCCTTGTAGACCTGAAGTTAGAAAACAAAAAATCAATTCATTTGATAGCATCGATAAAGCTAGGCAGGAAAGAGATGGGTCAGAGAGGTAATACTATAATCAATATGAAAACTCAACTCAAAAGGCAAACTCTCTAAAATAAAGGGCCTAATTCAAAAAAAATAAAAAGAAAACAAGGCCTGTAGGAGCGTAAAATGTTTAAATACCAGATCCCTGAAGCATGTGAGACCAACTTCATTCAGTGGAGGAAGTGACCTCCGAGCAATGAAGTAACGGTCAAGATAGTGAAAGAAGCGTGAAAGCCATCTGACCATAACTTTATGATTCGCCCACCTTTTAACAAGTTCTCTTAGCATAAATTCATCGTGCTTCTCCCTTAAAGATGGCAATACCTGAGTAGGAAACAAAGCTATCAACGTTAATGAGAAACACATAGGATCTTTTGTGTCAATGAGAAGGAGATATGAACAGATTGCACACTTTTAGTAATGAAAACTGAAAATTACAAATGAACCTCTACAGAAGGCAAGTAGTCCAAACTAAAGATCAAGAGTTATGTAAAAGAATCACCAAACAGAGTAAGAGCATATTTTTCAGTTTATTTTTCCATGTAAGCTGAGCAATAACAATCTCCCATGAGAGATCAACATTAAATTCATAATAACTTCCAAAACGCAGCATGCTATAAACAGAACAACAAAAGACGGAAGGGTTAACAAGAACGGATAATATACGGGAAGCATACAAGCATAATCACTCATATTTGGGGGGGGGGGGGGGAATGCATCCAGCTGGCGATAGAAATATATATCTACCAAAATTAGATTCCAAGCACTCGTAAGTAATTATCCTCATATGGCCGATGATATTGTACACATGGGTGGAGGTTGACTTGTCAGCGAGAATTACATCACAAAAATTAGCAGCCCATTTGGAACCTTTCCCAAGTGAGCTAGACCCAGGATTTGCTTGCTCTAGAGAGTAATCTGTTGATCATAGTGTTCAGATGATGTCATATAATCCAGACTTTTTCTTTCGTGCATTTTCCTTTTATGGTTTCGTGGTTCCTGAGTGTTTCTTTCAGGTGATCATGGTCGCACCAAATATCATGAAATTTCATGATATTTTACACCACATTGGACTACTAATCAAGAAATAACATGAAAAATCATGATATTTTGTGCAACCAAATGCACACTTTGCCTTTTAATAAGTTTACCATTCCCAAAATATATCGAGAGGCTCCCTAGTAAGTTCGGAACCCAAAGCCTCCCACCGCCACATCCTCCCTCATCATTGTTTTGAAGGAGACATCATGAAGAACCATGGAGAAATATATCATGAGGTTCCCTACAGGAACTGGTCGGGGCTTAACAACATTCCGTCCCAAGTCCCAACAGGTTCAAAAGGGTCATAAGGGCGAGGTACCAAAATTCCAAGGGTGGTCAACATTCAGGCCAAACAGATGGCGGTCCACAGTGTGGTGCAGAAAGAAGGAACTGTGTTATAGCAACCACTATTTCCCCACTTCTTCCGCCACAAATCACGATTGCTGACATTTTGGTCCAACCACAACAGGCAATTCTCATCTCAGCAGAAAAGCTTTACTGACTTTATGTCATTCTCTAAATCTTCTGAAGGCCCCTAGCATAAGGAAATTCCTCCTGTGCATGTCTCGAGCATTCAGTAGAAGCACAAAATCACGAGGACTTTCCATTGTTATAAACAAAATCCAATCCTTTGCCTCTTCCGTGCTTTCTTCTTTTCTTCCTTTTTTTTTTCTTTTTTGCTGTCCACAAAGGCAGCGAGTCCACCAATGCTTTGGCCCAGGAAGGTGTATATGGGCTAGCCTTAGTGTCAATTCATCCTATCCATTACCTTGATCAACATTATGCAACTCCTTTACTTTTTAAATAGATTTTTGTCAGCAATCCAAAAGAAAAAAGATGCAATAGTCAGTGTCAACCCTCCTTTACAGGGCTGGGGAGCAGCTGCCACGTCACTACCAGGTGGAGTTGGATAATACATGTAGATTACTCGTCAAAGTTAAAAAACTTCTAGACTTTATCATGAGAAATTTAAGTTATTTTCATCATGAGAAAACATTAAAACATAAAAGGATGAAGCATTTTACTTCTCTAAAACAGGGCTGAAAAAATTGAGGTCCTCACAGGATCCTTTCAGCAGAGGATCAAAAAAATAAATAAATATAGACAAGCGATATTAGGACAATGGGTTCATCAACATTGTTTCTTGCTTTCCTTTTAATTTATAGGTCAGACTCATAGTGACAAATCTCGTTCTCCACAATTTCTCGGAACAGGTTTTTCTCAGGAGATTTTGAAGTTTTCAGATATTATCAGGAAAACTCGCTGAAAATAAAGTATTTAAAAATATTTATTGTGAATTAATAAATAGTTTTAAAAAATTAAATTATTAGTAGAAATTACTTAGTTTAAAATTTTTAAATATTTATTATGTTAAAATGGTGATACCCTCAAGATAAAATTGCGAAAAATTAAATACTGCCGAGATTTTGAAAATCTCACAATGTTCTTGCAATAATATCATTTATGAATTTTCCACAAGAACGTCGAAATCCAGAGGTGGAGGTTGCAGCATTTCTACCAATTTTTTAAATAGATATGCTATTAAGCGTGTAGCTTACGCTGCATACCGTAGCTTAGCATTAACACTACATGGCTCATGAAAATAGCTTAAGTCGCGTGTAGCCTATGCTACATGATAATTTGTCTACGCTACATGATAATTTGCATACGCTACACGCTACATAGAGTATGTTACACTCTACATAGCTCGCATTACAAGTTATTTTCCACTACATTAAAACCATTTAATGTTTTCAATGATTTGTTACATTTTTAATTTTCAATAAAAATTAGTTTATCTTTTTAATGCTTTTAGTAAAATAATATTAGTAACAATATTAAATCAGTTTCGTTGCTCTTTCTTTACCTTTATACTTAATTATTGCCCGTTCCTATTACTATAGGTTGCGTCTGATTGCACCAAGTATCATGAAATTTTGTAAATTTCATTATTAATCAGCCTAATTTGGTGCAAAATATCATGAAATTGGTACAACCAAGCACAACCTTCATTAAAAATATAGAAGTAGCATGTAGCTTATGCTACATGCTATGTAGCTTACGCCTCACGCTTCAAAGGGGTGAACGCTACGCTTCACATTATTCGCTATTTAAAACGCTGATTTCTACATAATAGAAAGCTTGCTTAAAGAGAGAAAAATTATCAGAGAATTAAATGATAGTACAAAGCTGGCTCCATCCAAGAGCCAACAAAAAGCCTACAACTAATGAGTTCCCAATTACCAAAGAATTCCAAGAAATCCCTTTTACTGAAGTATTTGCTTCCAATTTGCTTGTACATTAATATTGTTGAAAGAAACAACAAGATTCCAAAGTATATTGTAAATTTCCTTCATTAATTTACATCCGCCAACCTCCTAAGGAAATCAATCCATCTACTATCCTAACGAAGCACATTTACAAACTCCCTTCCACAACCAAAGGTCCATCACATGAAGATGTAAGACATTGAATCCCGTTGCTTCACTAGGAATCCTTTTTCACCAGTGTGCCCCAAATACACACTTCACCGCCTTACCTTCATGGTTATAAATAAATTTGACAAAGCCAGCAACTGCACACATTTCGAAGATTCCCTTCTAGAATGAAAAGCCCCTGACATGAAAGCGCTAACAAATTCAATCCCATGAGAAATGATAAGGCACTGGTTCACTTAGAATCCTTTTCACCAATGCACAAAATATAACTTCACCAACTTACCTTCATAATCATGAAAAGTCAATAAAGCCCAAAGCCCAGACCACCAAAAAAGAAAGAAAAATCAGTAAAGCCAATGGCTCCAGGATCCTGAATGAGCTGGCTTCAAAATTCAATCTATAAGAATCAATCTAATCACATCATAAACCAGAGTGGCATGGAATGACCAATGTACTAGACAACAACAAGAGTGGTATGGCATGACCAATGTACTAGACAACAACAAGAGTGGTATGGCATGACCAATGTACCAGACAACTACAAGAGTGGTATGGAATGACACATCTAAGAGAATCAATCTTGATCCTGTCATTAACCAGTGAATCTACGACCTCAATGGTGTCTAGAAGTATTTTCTGTGGTGGGCTCCACTTAAAACTTTCGATCTGCCTCATTCTTTTGATCATGCCCTAAAATGATCTCTCCAAATGGATGGACTGTGTGGATACAACATATACATCATGATGGGGCCCACAGAACATGATGACATCACTTCAGTAGCTAGACTCGGTACTGTCAGGTTCAGTAGCTAATCCGCTTCCAGATTGGATATTCTGAGGACAGTTGGCATCTGTGACAAGTGGCCAAATCCAATTGGGGTATATCACAAACCATTTTAAATGGAGTCTGGATCGTCTGCTTGGCTTCAACAGGATTTTCCTGTTTGCCGAGCACCTGATTGGTCCAGCTTAGCACTGACGTTGTCAGCACTGCTGCATTTAATGCAGTCAGTGCTGATGTATGCTGAGCTGGACCAATCAGGAAAATCCTGTTGAAACCGAGCAGACGATCTCGATTCTTTAAAAACAAATATCAAGCTGTTTTCAGTTAACTGAGAGACAATGTCGAGAAATTAAAATAGAATAAAATGGGTGGCAGTCAAACAGCCCCAAATCCAATTTTTCCATTCCAGTCAAAGAATCACTAAAATACATAAGCGTTGTAGAGTAGAAACCATGTGACTGTAACAGACACATTCAAGAGAAGAAAAAAACACAAGAGAATGATTGAAATTGAATCATGCCTAACATCATATCATATATACCACAGTACTTATAAAAAGGGGTCTGTACGTATAATATCTAATATTCCTCCATTCATCTCCAAAAATTCAGCTATTTTTGGACCGTCTATCACTTGAATTTGTAACAAACCCCTCATTTCCAGCCAATATCAGATACTTGTCCTTTTTTGTAAGAGTAGTGCACTAAAAGCCCAGAGCCTTACCCAACTCTCCTTGAATTAAATTAGCCAACACAGAATATTCATGGCATCACATTTCTCATCAAAGATATACAAACCGGACAACACTTTGATCTTATTCAAATTTTATTCTTCCATCATTCCAAATGATAATCTTCTTGTTAAAGATATACACCAAAAATTTCAACATACTTCTGTGAGCCTATTCAAAGAGTACCAAACCAAACATAATTTTGTTTATGCTTAAATTACACGCTATGTTAACTAAACTACCTTGCATTGATGTTTTGGCAACTAGAAAAGATAAACCATATATGGCCCACTTATTAACACAGTATACAGTTGTTCTCAATTCTAACATGTGGGGCAAACGATTCATTAATCCAGACTTAATTTGTTGAATCCCACCATAGATGGTGTACTTCCCAAAAATACTCAAACTGAGGATCCAAGCCACCAAACGCTCGGACTTTCTTCAGTCGAATGTCCACCATTTTTATATTCTTCTTCTTGACCATCTATCTGTAGGCTACAGATAGAAAGGCTTGAATCTACCCATCAAGAAGATTTTTGAGACAATCCACACATGGAAGGAGAAATGGATCAATGGTCAAGATTACCAAGTCTTAGATCCACAGTAGAGTCTAAAATGTGCGTAAACCATGAGAAAGATGTGTGCCACATATCAAATAATTCCCACCAGAAAATAGCAGTTCCCAACTGAATGCGAAGAGTTATAGGGTGCTTGACAGAAGGATGTGCACATGATAGTCGGAGCATGGTGCCCACATCAGTTGGCACACACACTAGAGACCAGCACCATTCATTAGGTAGCGCACAGTGCACACTGAACATGCCACATAGCAAAAGTAAACAGTTGTCCACATCTAGTGACCCACAGACATACATTGAATAGGAACTGTCGGACTTCTTTTATAATTGCCCATTTCTCATAGAAGTGTGGCTTGCCTGATCAGCTGACCAAACATTATTTTTGGTCTACAGCATGTTCAGTGTACCCTACCTGATGAATGGCCTGAAACTCTGACAGGTGCTATACCACATGGTGGTAACCAGGCCAGCATGCTAGCTGCCATTTTGGGGCCCCAAATTCTATCAAAACCAGCTTGTGCTATACCTTGATGCGTAAAGTGTGTGAAAGGAAAGTGGGGAGAGGTTGAGAGGAAAGATTAGAAATAAAAGATAAATTTGTTTCTTAAATATAAGGGTATTTTAGTCATAAACTTTATATTTGGTTGACTCTTTGACTAAGTGTATAAAAGTACATATGTTTAAATTTTTAGTGTATATTGTTAATTAGATGATTAACAAGTGAATTAGTATAATTATAATATAAATATAGGTGAATGTCTGTAATTTTTCCTATTATAACTTTTGTCATGTACACTTAACCATAGGCCTGGTACCAATACTTATCACCTGCTCCTGTAGCCCAAGTTGGCCATGTGATAAAGCTTCTTAGCCAAAAGGCCTAAAAAGAAACACAATTCACTGAAGGGTGATGCGTTACCTAGTGGCCCCACATGTATCAATGTGAGCCCAATTAGAGCTAGCCATTTGGTTGGAAGAATTTCATAATGAATTGTGATCAAGGTATCCCAAAACGGTTACGTATCGGCCATATCATCCGATACGTAAAGGAAACGGTGGTGGTCGTTACACGTTACGGGGTTGTAACGGCCGTAACGGCCCTGTAATGGATCGTTATGACCCTATAATGGACCGTTACGACCCCGTAATGGTCCTGTAACGGTCCCGTAACGGTCCTGTAACTGGTTTTTTCAGAAAATAAAAAAGGGCCGTATCGGCCGATAAGGGGTCCGTTACGGCCCGTATCATAACGGTAACGGTGGTGGCCGTTACGGCCACCGTTACCGTTATGGAACACCTTGATTGTGATTGGAGTTTGATACAAATAAAAACATTCATACTCAAAGCGATAGTTGCAGTTGAAGTGCAAATAACAACGTTGATCATTTTTTAGGCGTAAGAGACTATGGAAATCTATGATGAATTTTTTTTTAGTTAGGGATGGTAGCGGTAACAATGTGAAACCAATACTGGGAAGGGTTTCCATAATTGATGGTGGATTGGAGTTTGATGCAGACCTGTTTGGATACATTGGAATTAAAAGAGGAAAATTTTGATTTCCTCAAAAATGATATTTCTAAAAATTTCGGTGAAAATGAAATATGATTTCCATTGTTTGTTTTCTCCCATATTTTCCAAGGGAAATTGGTCTAATTTTCAACTTCTTTTTGGTTTGGTAGTCGCATATCAATATCCACAACCAATGGCTCTCTTCCTGACATCGCACATGTGCTTACTTGGTTAGGATAGACTAAAGGCCGGCCAAATAGTTAACGTCACCTAACAATGCACCCCCATGTGGAAATGGACATGGCTGGAATCAACTAATGATAGGCCCTACGAGGAAATAGGTATGGTTAAGGTTGACTAAAAATGTGTCCCACATGGTTAAGATCACCAAACGAGGAGCCCCGCGTGGAAATGGCACGTTCACTGGCAATGGGCCCCACATGGTTCAGACCATCTATCAATGGACCCCACGTGGCATAGTTAGGGTCCACTAACGAACGGCCCACATGATTAAGATCCTTTAATGATATGACCCATGTGGAAAGTACACACCACTAGGATCAACTAAAAATGGGTTCCACTAGTTAAGATGATCTAATGATGGACCGACATGGATACACGGTTATAACCAACTAACAATGGGCCCACATGGTTAAGATGATATAACAATGTACCCAACATGGAGATACATGGTTATGATCGAGTAACAATGACCCAACACAACATGGTTAAGATCATCCAATGATGGCCCAACAAGGAAATAGACATGGTTATGACTCACTAGGCACTAACGATAGCTGCATATGGTTAATATCACCAACCATGAGCCCCACATGGAAATATAAGTGTTTAGACTGACAAAGGATGGGCCACATTGTTAAGATCATCACACCATAGGCCCCATGTGAAAATACAAGTGGTTAGGATCGACTTAAGGATGGGCCACATTGTTAGGATCATCTAAAGGGCGAAGGAGAAAAGCAAGGTTGAGATGGGGAAGAAGAAGAGAAATGAGTTTTTTTTTTTTTTCTCAAGAGATGTAACTGAATTTCTAAGGTTTTGCGATGGAAATTAGAAAGGGCGATGTTACTAGAAATTTGAAAAGAAAAAGAAAAGTGATCTTCCATGGAAATTTTGAGAAAAAAAAGAAACACAGAAACTTTATTTTCCCAAAAAATCAATTTCCATTTTTCAATTACAAAAATATCCGAACAGGCCCTACGTATAAAAGCATTCATAATAAAGAGCGATTATTTCAGTTATTGCTGTACTAACAACATTTGGAGTTCCATCTACAATGAAACTTTTTTAGTTGGTTAAGAGCGACAGTAACAATTATTATTCCGTATATTTTAATATTGAAAACATATTTTTTGAGATTAAAAAAATGCTCTTATTAAGCCTGCATTATCAAATATATCTTTATACTTCATGTCCTTGTTTCACTGCCCATCCTCATTGTTAAATAGGCTGGGAAAAAAATTAAGCATCATTTCCATGGGAAGGAGGAATGCCTATATTTCACCTCATGCAATGGGACAAAGTTAAACCAGTAAATGAAGTTGGTGCCAACATCAGAGAGCTAAAATCTATGAACTTGGCTCTTTTAGGTAAATGGCAATGGAGGTTTGGGGTAAGAGGGAAGTCTATGATAACAGGTGATTGCTAGAAAGTATGGAGTGGGGGAAGGTGGGTGGGGTGGTTTACAAAAGATTTTGTGTTGTATCGTGCTTCAGCAATTGGAACTATCACGCAGGTGGAGAGTAGCTTCAAGGAAGGTATTGATTTCCCCTAGGTGAGTTCACAAATTTGTTTTTGGGAGGATGTTCAGTTTGGAGACAGGCCTCTTTGCTCTGTATTTCCTAAGATTTCCATGCCTTGCCTTGAGTCCAGATATCACTGTTTACTGTCACTATGAGAATTCAAGGGTTCAAACAGTGTGGTTTCCTCCATGTCAGAGTATTTTATCAGATGAGGAAGAGTCGGTTATGGTATATCTATTGAAGCTTCTTCATACTTGGATCCTGCAAACATGAAGAGGGCCCCCTAAGTGTGAAAGTGGGACAAGGAAGGTTTTTGATTTGGTCCTTTATACAGAGATTCAATGTCAAAGGCAGGGGCAAGTGAGACACGAACTATTTATTTTGTCATATGGAGGCCCCCCAAGGTGATTGTTTTTCCTTGGCTGGCTAGTAGCAATAAGATCCTAACAGTGGATAACTTACAGAAAAGACACGTGATAATCCCTAATGGGTGCATGTTACGCCTACGGGATGATAGTCAGTGGATCATCCATTCTTGCCTTGCATTTTCGAGAGAGCAGTGTAGGAGAGCGTCTTTGACCTCTTCCAATGTGGTCGGCTGATGCCCGTGTTGGACCTTTTCCCCTTGCATGGCATAGGAATAGAGTAGGTCACAAAGGGAGGAAGTTGTGGAATCTTTCCCTTCTAGCAGGTATGTGTTTTATTTGGTCAGAATGGAATGAGAGATGCTTTAACAACATGCACATGCTTCCAGATGAGGCGTTCAGGAGGGAAAATTGGTTGTTGTGGCTTGGACCTCATAGCTCATGCTCTTTGCTACTAGTTCTAAGATTCCCTAAATGCCGGGTCTGATGTGGTGTAATTTGGGAATTATTGTTTTTCACACCCTTTTCATTGCTTCACTAATGATGCAAGACGACTAACCACTTGCTCTAAAAGCTCGAATTGATAGAGCATGGTAAATCAATTCCTTTTATCTCATAGCTCAGGCCCCAAGTCCATGGGTTAGGTCCTCGGTTGAACCCTCCTTCGTGGGCCCCAAGTCCATAGGTATGCATCACATGAGCGGGTGCGGCTTGGGTGGATCCCCGGATCCACCGAGGTGGGTGGTATCCCTAACGGCGAGGCCCACCGAGATGAATGTACTTTATATCAAGGCCGTCCATCCGTTTTGAAAAATCATCTTAGGCATGATCCGAAAAATGAAGCAGATCCAAATCTCAGGTGGGGCCATAATATTGGAAACAGTGGTAATCAACCATTAAACACTTCTCATGGGCCACAAAAGTTTTGGATCAAGCTGATATTTGTGTGGTCTTTTCATCCATGTTGTTGTGACCTTATCAACAGGTTGGATCGCAAATAAATATTCCGGCAGCCCCAATGAAGTTTTGAATGGTGAGGATTCAATCATGACTGTTTCCGGTGGTATGCTCCACCTAAGATTTGGATCTGCTTCATTTTACATATCATGCCCCTAAATGAGATGTCAAAATGGATGGACAGTGTGGATGTCAGGTACATACATTACAGTGGGCCCCACAATTAGTGGTCCACCGAGGTGGATCCACCCAAACTGTGCCCCACACAAGATACCTAAATCCACTAGCCACCCGCGCGGGTGAGGCCTGAGTCCACAAGCCACCCACCTCACAAGTGTGGTCCCACCTCCACAAGCTACCTCACTCGAGCTCGGTATGACAATGCCCCTGAATTAGTCACCCCCAGTGAGGAGTCTCGAACACGAGACCTCCCGCTCTGATACCAATTTGATGCAGAACGACTAACCACTTACTCTAAAAGCTCGAACTGATAGAGCATGGTGAATCAATTCCTTTATCTCAGAAACCCAGGCCCCAAGTCCATGGGTTAGGTCATCGGCTAAACCCTCCTTCATGGGCCCCAAGTCCATGGGTACACATCGCACGACTCACCCGAGTCCGCAGGTGGGGCCCGAAACAGCGAGCCACCCGCGCAGGTGGGGCCCGAATCCGCAAGCCACCCACCCCACACGGGCCGCCCACCCCGAGTGTGTCCCCCCGCCTCCACAGGCTACCCCACTCGAGCCTAGTGTGACAATGCCCCCGCGTTAAGTAAAATATCATCACCATTCAAAAAGAAGTTCTTTCATGAGTAAACTTTCTAGTTATCTGAATAAAGGGTGAAAGAGTAATAATTGTTGCTATGATTGTGAAATTGATGGTAATAAATATAGTTGGGACTTTGGAGTAATCACATGTAGAAGTTTCTACTCAAGAAAATTCCAAGATTAGTTCAAGTTAGGTACTTTATCCAAGGTTAATGTCTATGTTAGCCTGGTTAGCAAGTTACATTAGGGTCCTCAATTAGTAGGTTTTCTTGATCAAATATAGTTTTACTTTTCTTATCAGGACTGGTTAGCATTGAGAAAGATATAGGAGTAACTTATTTGTGGACATGTTCTACTTCAATTTTAACTCCAATAAGGGTTGCAATAGGTTAAAAGGTATGAGTTCAAAATTAAGTTTGATTATGAGTTTTATATAATAAGAAGTTTGGGTTTGTTAAGTTCTTTAGGTGGTTCATCACCTTTTCATACTTTTTTTCATCATTGTCTGCCCTGGATGTTGTTTAGCTTTGTAGCCAACTTCTATATTATCCAATACATTTTATTTCCAATTGCCTTGTTCTAGAAATATCTTTTTACGTAAGAATGCCTAGAAGGAATCTTCAAGTTGGGGAGAAGATTTTCATCCTGCATGTAGTTGCTGGATTCTCGAGGTTCCGACAAGGGAGCAGAGGCAAAGAACAGAGAGAGGGTAAGGCTGGGTCAAGAAGAGAATGGCGAATGGAAGATTGGAGTCGCTAGCGAGCCCTGCTACTTAGGAGTGTAGAACGATGATGGATGGACTTTGGTTGCGAAGAAGAAGAAGACCAAAAAGGAGCATCAAGGCCCTTGATTGTGGGATTATCCGACACTCTAATGTCAAGAAATTCCTATCCAATTGGGTTAAGGATCACTTTTCAGTGTCTTTGGACGTGATCGAATCATGAATGTTGTGATTCCTCAAGACAAGAAGACAAAAGCGTTTTGGAGTTTTGCCTTTGTGCGCATGTTAACGGAGGAGCTGAAGCTATTTAAAGGATGGTCCAGATATGGAGATCAAAGCTAGGGTTCCACAGGGTAGAGCTGATCATGAGAGGGTTGCGGTTGCATTTTTTAATTGTGTGTTGTGTGTGTGTGCGTGGGGGCATGGGTAGCAAAAACCTTCACTGCGGCCGTGGAATGAAAGGAAAAAGTTAAGGTCGCGGCATCAAAGGCTCCACAGAAAGGGCCAGAGCTTCAGGAAGGCATGAAGGTATGGGCTTGGAAGGAAGAGGAGAAGAGGGTCTCAGTAGTGAAGGTTAATTCAAAAGTTTTGAAGAGGATCCAACCTCAACTGCAGCATACTTTGGTCGTCCTCACAAGAGTGAGTTTCTCTGAAGGAAGTCCAGACCTAGTTTCACTTCAATGCTCTAGTGGAGCACAGAACCGGGTGGGTCGGGCGATAGGGGACCGACCATGGATATGAATATCGGTATTGTGTCAGCCGACATGGCCATATCGTCGTATAGGCATACGCAAAAAACTAACCATATTGGTCCGATATGAAAAAACTAACCCACATCGGTAGATACAGGCTGATATGCCCCATAAAAACCCAATTTTGAAAAAAAAATCAAATTTTCACACGTCATCTTCCTTTTTCATTTAAACCATGGAAAAAGCTTAAAAACTTATTTTAGGCTAGATTTAGACCTATTTTGGGATCAAAACAGATGATTTGAATGAAATTCGACAAATCAAAGCAAAATGTACCGTTATGGGAAAAATTGGAAAGAAGGGTAAACCTCCACTTTCTTTTTTTTATTTTTATCTTCTTTTTGTTGTATTTCAATGTAATGGGTCATTGTTCACCAAATCGTGCTTGATTTGTGATTAATTAGGGCCAATTTAGTTAATCTTCAACAAGTCAAATCGACAAACAACGTCATCATCAAAGAATGGTCCGATACACCACTAAATACATGGTTGAAATACTATAAAAAAAAAATGATAGATTCTTGAATATCTCATTTTTTCCTATTTTTCCACATTATTTTGCTTTTAAAAAAAAAATCTAACAATACAGGCCGATACCAATTCGCGACGCCGTATCGTATCATTTTTCCGTCGGGATGATACATCGATCAATACCGACATTCAAAACCATTGGGCTGACATGGAAGTCATTGGGTTGTCCATATGTATGGTTAGGATACCGACATTCAAAACCATCGATTAGTTAGGAGCTCATTGCGCCATCAAGAAGTCTTTACGGGAGGTTCGATCGAGGCCCCAGTTTCGGGAGAAGGCTCAAAACACAGCTAGCAAGGAGAAAGAGGCTACGCAATTGGAAGGAAGGCTTTGGATCAAAAAGATGGCTCAAAGCCTGCCTCAAAGCCAACCCTCAAGATCGGAGCGACACATGCCGAGGAGTGGCGCAAGAGCTCCACACGTAATGATAGGGGGAGCTTTCTCGAAGAGGGTCAACCAGCATTATAAGCGGGGGACGATGACTTTCAACTCTAGATGACACGTGCCCATGACGTTAGCCAATCCTGCCAGGCTCAATAAGAGGCCTAGGCTACATGTCATATTCCAAGGAAGATGCAAGTTTCTACGTTAGGCTTGGGGGAGGCTCGGAGAACAGGGGACACTTACAGTAAAGGGAAGATAAGTCTCAAGTGCGGAGATGCTTACACGTGGATTCCGAACCCGAGTGTTGTAGCATGGGGGATGTCGATCACTGCGAGACATTGCTCAATGACGTCCAAGCAGATAGCGCTCGGGTCTCTTGTGCCGCATGGGAGAGGAGGTTTTGTAGACTAGGAAGTCGACTAGTCGAGCCAAGGTGTTTTTTTTTTTTTTTTTTTTGGTGGTGTGGGGGTGGAGACCTCCCTCCAACAGGCTGAAGATTGCGAAGCTCTAGTGGAAGTTGAAGACTATCGCTCCTTGGGCAACGAGTTTGGGGAAGATTAGTTAAGGAGGATGCCTCATCTTGTGGGGGTACACGTGGGTCTGAGAAAAGCTTCTTGAGGATGGTGAATCTTTTTTTCCATCTAATGAGGTCGTCTGCATTAACTAGTTTCAAACGTACCAAGGTATCCGTTCGATGACAGAGGAGATGGATTGGTATCAAAATATGCCGAAACGCATGGGCAAATCAATTGGACTATCCTTCGGTGCGGGAGACGATGATGTTCACGCTTTTATTCAATTTATTGAGGAGAGGAAATCAAAAGTTGAGGGAAATGCAGGTGCAAAAGACCAAGACATAATTCTAGAGGTTGGGGAGAGTCGCTCAGTTTGGAGTGCTTTGTCAATAACGACTCTTAAGTGGTGGGAAGAAGGGAAGGGGTGTTTGAATAGGTTTCGAATGAAGAGGTACTCAGCTAGAACATGAGGGGGCTGAGAAGCCATGAAAAAAGAAACCATGTTAGCAAGGTATGTAAAAAATATAAGCTCAAAAATTCCAGATTCTCTCTATAGGACACAAAGCAGGAAGCTTTTAATGATAAAATGCTCGATTCTATTTGGGGAAAGAATAAGGGATGGTCTGCGCTGAATGTGGAAGGCTCTATAGGGGGATAGCGACAGCCTGGAACAAGGACATTTGGTGTTCGGAAGGTAGTTTTATTGGGTCCTTTTTGGTCTCGATTGTGTTCAGGGAGATATATTCACAATTCAGGTGGCTTTTTCAGCAGTGAATGACCCATGACTCCCAAATCACAGAAATCTCTTTTGGGCGGAGCTAAATCAAATTAGAGCTCATTTTAATCTTCCATGGTGCATTTGGGGTGACTTCAATGTCATTAGATTTGCGCATGAAAAGTCAAATGAAAGCTAAGTTACTAGAAGCATAAGAGGATTCGAGGAGTGGGTGAATCGAAATGAAATGATTACCTAAGACATTTACAAATTTTCATCCCATCAACTTAATTAGCAGCTCCCATAAGATTCTGGCAAAGATTCTTACATCTATATTCAGGTTGGTGCTATCCTCTATTACATCCGAGAACCAAGGAGCTTTTGTGGGGGATAGTCCCATTTTAGATAGTGCCTTGCTCGTCCTTGAATGTATAGCTTCACAATATAAGGCAAGAAAGGAGTGGTTTGCAAATTGGATATCGAGAAGGCTTACGACCACAATGTGGCTTGGGGTTTTCCTTGAGTACATATTGAAAAGAATGGGGTGTGGGAACAAATGGATCAATTGGGTGCACAAATGTGTCTCGTTGGCCTATTTTTCAACGTTGGTCAATGGTTCTCCAAAGGGATTTTTTGAAGCGTTGTGAGGCTTAAGGCAAGGGAATCTATTTCACATTTCTTGTTTGTAGTGGTAGCCGTTTGGAGCCTTAAGCGGAATGCTAGCAAATGGTTAAGAGACGAGTCCTATTTCTAGCTCCCAATGAGTACAAGGAGCCCAAATATCTCATTATTTTGTGACGCAAATACATCAATGGTGGACAATTTAAGGAAAATTTTGTGTTGCTATAAAGAGGTATCAAAGCTAAAGGTAAATGTTACGAAAAGTGAGATGCTACGCATCGGGCTATGCAAGGTAAAAGTGTCTATCTATGCAGATGTCTTCGAGTGTGAAGTTGGATCTTTCCCTTATACTTGTTTGGGTCTCCCAATGTGTTTGGGAAAACCAACAAAATATTTATAGAGCAAGGTGATTGAAAGGTTTGAGAGGAAGTTATCAAGGTGGAAGAGTCAACATCCGTCGAGGGCAAGACACATCACTCTCATCGAAGCAGACTTCTCTAATCTTTCTCTCTATTTCATGTCTTTATATAAATGTCTGAAGTGAATTCTAGAGAGACTAGAAAAGTTGCAATGGGATTTCTTATTGCGAGAAGCTGAAGCAAAGCATAAATTTCATTTCCTTAAGTGGGAAGAAGTGTGCAAACCGTTATCAAATGGAAGCGTAGGCATCAAAGTGTTGAAAGCAATGAATGTGGTGCTACTAGGGAAGTGGCAATGGAGATTTGAGTCCGAAGAGGGTAAGTTGTGGAGAGAAGTTATTGCTTCTAAGTATGGAGTCCAAGCAAGGGATGGGAGGTTAAGAAAACTTTGTATTATCGAGCTTAAGGGATTTGGAAGGCCATCAATTCAGTGGCCCGTTTGGTTAAACCTGGTTTGATATTTTTTTCTCAGAGATGGAACCAAATACACTTTCGGGAGGACTAATGGTGTGAGGATAGATCTTTGGAAGTAGAATTTTCATCTTTGGCAAGACTAGCTCCTATGAAGAATATGTCAGTGGTCAATTGTTTCTCTTCCATTGGTAGGAGCGGGTTGTGGTGCCCTCAATGCCATAGGGACTCATCTGCTGAGGGGGAGGCACACTATACTAAATTATTGGAGCGGCTTCATAATATTCACCCCTCCCCGGCTTCCAAGGATTCCTTGGTATATAATGCTTCACTCTCCAAAAATTTCAAGATTAAATCTTTCCACATGATGCTTTGGGATTCATCAAATACAAGAAGACATGATTTTTTTCCATGCCTCTTGGTCCTATGTTGCTCAACCTAAAGTGGCATCTTTTGTTTGGTTGGTCGGATAGAAGCACATCCTAACAATAGACAATCTTCAAAAAAGGTCTATAATTCTCTCCAATATTTGTCCTGTATGCATGAGCAACACAGAAACGATAGATCATCGATTCATACATTGCTCCTTTGCACAATGAGTGTGGAACTGTGGATCACTTTCCTAAAGACCTTTTGTGTCGACTGGCTGGTGCTACAATCAGTTGTCGAATTGCTATCGATGTGGCACGGTGTTTTACTTGCAAAGGATAAGTTAGCGACTTGGGTGTTTTATTTGCTAAGGATAAGGTATGGACTTGGAGACTAGTCTTGCTTGTTGTGCTTCGGAATATTTGGGTGGAACGCAATGGGAGATGTTTCCTTAACAAACAGGGTCAATGGGAAGAAGTATCATGGAAATCTAAGAAGGACGTTAAAGAACAGGTATCTGGGGTTAAGCATGTCAATGTCTTTGATGTTTCATCCATGTTCAGAATATATTTTGGGTTACATTTGGAATGTAATCTCTTTGTATTATTTGCTGCATTAATATTTGTCTAGCAGCCTTTCAATAAAATAGATTTATTATCCTTCAAAAAATTGTCTGCCCTTTACATTCTCTGCTTCAAACTTCCTATTCTTATACAAACCACTCTTTTTCCTTTGTCTATGTTACTTTCACAACCCATCTAGCTTATCACAACATTTTCAAACTCAAAGCACCAGCCAAAGTTCTCCTGCAAACACCATGACTATTTCCCATCTCCAAAACGGATTCCCAACATACCACCGGTGGTGTTCCTTCATAGCATGATAATGCGAAATTTCAGAAGAAATGGTCAATATTGGTTTGGGATGAGAGGATGTTGAACAAAATCAGAACACAAAAAAATAACTGAAACGAGTGAACGGTCTGAGTAGCACTGGAAAGACCATTCTAACTTATGATTAATTATGTGCAAAATGCGAAAAACAATGAGTTAGCAAAAGAATTGGTCCACATAACAAATTAATTACTGTGCAAGAATTTATTGCGCCATCAACGACGTGGGTGAGAATGCCCACAAAAGGGGGAGGCAGCCATGGTATTAGTATTACAGAACCAACCAGCTATGATGTACTTGGAGAATAAACATATACACAAATAGAACCAATCACTAACAACCAGCTGTGGGTAATTTAACATGTGGCCTATTTTTACAGGCATTTTGCTCTTCAAAATATTTTATATGAAGGACAAAAAAGAAAACAAAACTTCAGAATGTTCATAAAAAGGTGGACTACGAGTGTAAAGCTTGTTGTTGGTGATCAGTTCTCTACATAAATAGCTACACATCTCCCTCACCGTTGAAATAATGTACTCTTCAAAAGACTCCCGATATTTGTCGTACAGTTGCTGCGAATAGTCGTGAGGGGGTTTCTGAGTACACATATTGTAAATAGTTCTGTTCATGAAGTAAAGGAAACAAACCCACAAAAATGTTGCACCTTTTTCATCTAAACCAATGCATTTTTCATCAGAACCATTACTTGCCTTCTTAGAGATAGGGCAGCAAAACCCATAAAATTCAATGCACCATTTCATCTAAACAAATACATTTTAAATCAAATGTTATTAATTTTGAGGCCAACACCAAAACTTTTCTTCCCCTTTTGAAATTTTTTTTCTTGCATGTGCAATTTTGTTCTTAATGCGAAGGACAAAAGCATGCAAAAAATTTGTAAACTTCTCCATCAAAGCCAATGCATTTTTCAATTGCAACATGAATAGTTCTGTTCTTAAAGTGAAGAGAACAAAACCCATAAAAAAGCACATCACGTTTTTCCATCAAAATCAACAATGTATAGACAGTTCACTTTCCCAAGACAGGAGTTAAAAAAACCCATAAAAAAACACTACCCATTTCCCTTTTTATTTTTTATTTTTGAAAGGTACAACCCATTTCCCATTGAAACTGAAGAAACTCTTCAATCACAAACAACTCATCTAAACACAATTCTGTGCTCCAAGAAAACGAAACATAGCCTAAAAGAGAAAAGAAAAGAAAAAATGGAACGAGTTTAACCAAAATCGATGTAAATAAAGATTCCAACATCGAGGTCAACACAGAAAGGATACGTATACAGCATCATATAATCCTCAGAGCTGAATTGCGGCTCGGGGAGGCCCTCCAGAATGTTCTTCAGCTTCGTAATACCCTTCTGCATGAATTCCCATCCTTGCTCCAAATCAATCGTCTTACGTTCGTTCATAGTCGTCATCTTCCCTCGCCCGAATCAAAATCCTAAAGGAATATCAAAAAGATCAGTATCCAAGAAGTACTATTCAACCATCAAAAGATGGATCGTCATTTCCCAAACCCTAAAATTCAATATTCTCGTCCAAACAACGTCCGGATCGAAATTATCTCCATCAAAATGAAACCCTAATCTGAAACTATCACCAGAGAGTGTAAAACCCTAATTGCAGAAGAAAATAGGGAAAATCATGGATTTGAGGGGTTGAAATCACGAGATTGAGGATTGGATGGATGAAAAGAATCATCTAATGTAAAAAAAAAAAGATTGGGAAGTGGAGATTACCTGATCGAAACCCTAACCCGATTGACGAAACCCTAGAAAAGGGTGGAGGAGTTTGGAGAGACAGGGAGGAGATTTGATAGAGAGAAATCGAACGGAGAAAAGAAAGGACCCGATAAAGGGCATTGATGAGAGTGGGAGTTCCCTAGCTTCCTTTTAGACGGACTCGTAGTGCGTTGTGTAGGACACAGCACCGACTTCGGTGGTGTGCATAAGTGGAAAAGCTCCATGTACCACCATGATGTATGTCTTTTATCCCAGCCGGCCTTTCATTTTTCCATACCATTTTGGGGCATGATCCAAAAAATGATTCAGATCAAAAGGTCAAGCGAACAACACTACAGGAAGCAGTTAGAAATATTCCCTGAGACCCATTATAATGTCTATTTTCCTTTAAGCTCTCCACAAGGTGACACAACTCCGACGAGGGGATAAAAAAAATCAACTTGATCCAAAACTTGTAGATGGAAGTTTTCATTGATAGCAGCAAAACTCATTGTTTTATGTAGAGTGGTCCACTTCAGGATTTTTACATGGCTCATTTTTGAGCGAATGATCTAAAATGATTGGAAAAAAATTGATGGGCGGCTTAGCCGCAGTTTGGACTTAGGCAGCCCTATACTAAGACATGGTTATGTCAATATAGGGCTGAAAGTTGGGCGGGTTCAATCCGACCGACCTGTGACCGACCCGACATTGGGTTGGGCTTGGGCAAGAATAATCGAACCTGATCTTGAGCTTGGGCTATGAAAACATCAACCCGATAAAGTTTGGGTCGAGCTTGGGTTGAGGTCTCGGGTTGCCCGACCCAACCCGAACCCGATCTATATACAAGTTACTTATACTTTTATTATACTTTGGTGAAGTAAACTTATAATGTTTACTTGTATTTTAAATTATTTGTTTAGGAAAAGTGACGTTCTTTACATAAATAAGTACATATATAATTAATAAAGTCATAGGTACAAAAAAAATAAGGCGTGTGTTGAAACATAATAAACTAATGTAACAACGAAAATATTAGCATGTATTAACCCGACCAATCTGATCAACCTGACCGAGGCCGCTTGGGTTGGGCTTGGGTTGAGAATTCCCAACCCGATGTTGGGTTGGGTTGGGTTAGGGTTGAGGTATAGGAACCTTGGGTTAGGTTAGGGTTTAGCACCAACCCCCGACCCGACCCCCAACCCACCCAACCCGCCCGACTTTCAGCCCTATGTCAATAGCGTACCCTTCCAAACTTTGAGTTTTTTAGTTCTCTAGGTCCCCATAGCACCAATCATCCTTTGGACTCGATGCATATTCTCCTCATACGATTGAGCGAATCCCATCCATCGCACAACTGTTACTAATATGAAACACATGTCTGGGATCATGGTCCATTCAAAACGTGGACCTTGCTTTGGAAATTTAATTTCTTGGAAATCAGAATAGTTCACTCATTGGATGATTCATTTGTGTCTGTTAAAAATGGACGGCTGGTACTGATCTTGCCCATCATGCCATGCTGGCACTAGTAAGAATTCAATCAAATCTTATGCAAGCAAGTCCCATTAGCCGCGCTGCAGGATGGCACCCTGCCCAAAATCTGGGATTCGGATTGCATGGTGATGGTGTAGCACACAGCACCGTCGTTGGTACAGTGTGCTACAGGAAATTCCATGTGAGACCCACCGTAATGTAAGTGTTTTATCTCCACTGTCCATTCATTTTGCCATACCATTTTAAGATATCAACCTGATATTGAGGTAGATCCAAATCTCGAGTGGACCACACCATAGAAAGTAGTGGTGATTGAACGACCACTTTACAAACTTTTTGGTACTACAACAGTTTTGGGTTAAACTGGCATTTGTGCTTTCCCTACGTCCACGTCTACGTGACATAATGAATATATTGTATGGCAAATCAACATTATACTTGGTGCCCTAGGAAATTTTTAATGGTGGCATTCAATCACCACTTTTCCTGTAGTGTTGTCCACGTGATATTTGGAAGTAGCTCACTTTTTTGCATCGTACCTTAAAATGAGCTGGAAAATGGATAGACAGTGTAGATAAAACGCATGATATTATATCATACCTTAAAATGAGCTGGAAAATGGATAGACAGTGTAGATAAAACACATATATCATGGTAGGGCCCACATTGTCCTACACAAAGCAATTAAAGTCTAAAAATCCTAATCCTAGTCATTCTTGAGGTTGAATGTACGGTCGAGCCAGGCGAACTGGAATATGTAAAGCTATCTCTTCCCTACATGCATCCCTGGATGACAAGAGCCAATTAGGTGAGACCCCACGTCACTCAAGATGGTGCGGCCCTTACCATGGGATTAATGTGGGGCTCATCCTAATGTATTTATTATTTATTCTTACCATTCACCCATTTTTTCATATCATTTTATAATGTTATTCGAAAAAAGAAATAGATTTAATTACCAAATGAACAATATCATAGGAAATAGCGTTGGTTGATCATTAATGGGCCATGAAAGTTTTGGATAAAGTTGATATCTGTTTTTTCCCTTCATCTAGGATTATGTGACCTTATCAACGGATTGGATGGCAGATCAACACTACCTAAACATTAAGGTGCGCCCTAAGAAGTTTTTAATAGTAGGACGATCAATTGCCACTGTTTCCCATGGTATGGTCCACCTAATAATTCGATCTGCTTAATTTTTTGGATAATGTTTAAAACGATCTGAAAAATCGAATTAACTATGTGGATACATAATACATACATCAAGGTGGGCCCACGGTAAGGGCCGCACCATCTTGGGTGAGGCTCTCCTGAGTGAGATATATAGCTGGCCCCCCTGTTGGGAGTAGATTAGGTGGGACCCGAATCCGCCTAGGTGGATACCCCTAACATTGGGGCCCACTGTGATGTACGTGACTTAAATCCACGCCATCCAACCATTTTGAAAACTCATTTCATGGCATGATCCCAAACATTAAGCTGACCCAAATTTTAGGTGGACCACGTCACAGGAAAGTGTCGTGATTAAATTCTCACCATCAAAATCTTAATGGATTCCACCGAAATGTTTATATTTCCATCCAAGCTGTTGATAAGTTCACAAACACCTGTATTTCTATCCAACCTGTTGATAAGTTCACAAACACCTTACGAAGAGACCACACAAATATCATCTTGATCCAAATCTTTTCTAGCCCATAAGAAGTTTTTAATGGTCAATCACCACTGTTTCCTGCACTATGGTCCAGATGGGATTAGGAACTGCATTTTTTTTATCATGCCCGAAAATAAGCTTTCAATACAGATGGACGGCATGGATGTAGTCACATACATCAAAGTGGGCCCCAAAGTCAGGGGTCCCACCAACCTCTATGGCTCCGGGGTCTCACCTAATCCGCTATTGATGGGCTGTCTGTACAAATCAGACGATCATAGCCATCAGTTTCCCTTTGATTTCGGTCACCGTCCGTGATGTTTACCATTAACAGTTTTCGTTGACTTCCATTTCTCTGTAGGTCAGTGTTCAGATGGTTGGGATCCCCGGATCTCTGTGTCTCTGGAACATTTTTCCAACTATAGTGGGCCACCAGATGGACTGTCGCGATTTACACATCGCCACCTTCACGCTCAACGTATCATCTCCCGTCAGTCGTCTGAACGGTTACATAGTGACGTGTCACCGGCAGCTTTACAAGGCCCACGTGGGTGTGCTAATGCACCTGCCGCCGCGGCATGGACAGCGATTAGATAGTAGTGCCTACACCAGCTGCAAAGGTAGTGAAATGGGGACGCGGATTGCCCTTTCGCAGGCATCTCCTGCGCTAGGAATCGAGGTGGGGCACACCGTGATGTTTGTGAGAAATCTACGCCGTCCAACCGTTTTCTGAGATCCTTTCAGGCGTTGCAAAAAAAATGAACAAGATCGAAAACTCAAGTGGGCTGCACCAAAGTAAAAGGTGGGTAGGGAAATTCCTATCATTGAAACCTCTATGGGGTCTACAGTGATGTTTATATGCCATCCATAAAAATGAACAAGACCAAAGACTCAAGTGGGCCGGACTCAACCAAAAGGTGGGTAGGAAATTCCCACGGTTGAAACCTCTATGAGGTCCACATTGATGTTTATATGCTATCCATACCGTTCATAATGTCATTCATGCCTTAGATGAACTGGAAACACAAATATTATCCTGATTCAAAACTTTTGTCACCCCATGAATATTTCAACTGCAGAAGTTCAATCATCATGTTTTTGGCTCACTTGAGTCTTGGATCCCCTTCATTTTTTGTAACAACACCTAAACTGATCTCACAAAATAGATTGATGGCGTAGATTTCTCACAAACATCACAGTGGGCCCCACCTAGATTTCGAGCGCAAGAGATGCCTGTGAAGGGCTTTCGCAAGCAATCCATGTCTGTGTCATGGCATGTCAAGATCATGTCAAAATTCTAATTTTGCCAACCCTATTTAAAATTCTAATTTTTCAAAAGCTGTCCAACTAGCCTACTCAAAATTCTAATTTTTCAAGCCAAAGCTCGGCCCATTACACCCTAGTCTATATGTTATTTCGCTAGTATTTTACCGTATCTTAAAAAAAATTAACATTCCATAGGGCAATACTCATGAGATTCCCAATAGGTATGTGCCTTACATCCATGCTGTATATTGTCGTTGGAAACTGGATAATTGATGAGGTGGCTAGACGTCCACCTTGGATGGATGGATGTCGTTGATCTTCTACAAAAGGACTGTATGGATCTGGATGAGAGGTCCTATAAAACACAAGGAAAGTTAGAGAGGTGGCTAGGGTCTAGTCGTTAACCCTCTGATGCCTGAGTCAGATGAGTCTGAAAGAGATAGTAAGGCTAATTGCAAGGCAGATTTGTGCGTACCTTAGGTTAGGGGTGAACCCCTCTATTTATCAGTGATCGGAGAGTAGTCATAGGCCACGATCAGGCTGCAATCTTGGGGCAATGCCTGTTGGGCGACGTTGATTCCTGGAGACATGGATCATGCTAGTAAAATTCAGAGAGTTGTCCTTCTTTCCTAGACCGACCCTTGGACTCTTGCCCGCCTTCATAGCAGTTGTGGCCCAGGTCAGTCCGGTGGTGGTGTGGGTTGAGGCCGAACTCTCAGCTCGTTGTTCATGTCAGTAGAGCAACCGAGTGCGTGTTACTTTGATGTATCCAAAATGTCCTTCGTAAAGGCCGACTTGTCGTTGGATCGGTTAAGGTCCTTCGCTCTCTTCCTGTTATGGTGGACCATCATGCAGTCGACATCAGCGTATGAGTCTAAGGACCTGTCCCTGGGCCTATGGCCCCATAGGCTTCATGGGCTTTCCTTAGGACCTAAGGTCAGCTCGAATTTACCCATAACAGTAGCCCCCCACTCTCAAGCCTGACTCGCTCGGCTCTGAACCAGAGTTGAGTAGAAATTGAGGAGAATAATTGATCCTAGCACTCTTCAGTTTTTCACTGTTACTATCGTTGACGGAATGGGCGGGAAAGTCGCATTTATTGCACTGATTCAAATTTTGAAGCGTCATCATGATGGTCATGCGGTGCAATAGCTTATGCGACTCAGATAAATAAGAGAGCGATGCGTGGCGAAGGTGTGGCTGCAAAAGACGCTACTTATTAGTAGAGGTGGGCAACAATCTGGGCCGGGCCGAGTTAGCCCTAGTTTGGTTTGGCTTGTTCTTGTGCCACCGCAGTTTGTGGATCAGCCCGGTTTGGACTTCGAGCCGACCCATGCGGCCTGAGTTTGGTTTGCTCCAAAAAAATCTGGTTCGAGCCGGGATCGGTTTGGTCAAAAATTTTGAACCGAGCTGGGCCAAATAAAAAAGAATTATAAAAAGTTAGAAAAAACAAATACAAAATACAGAAGTATCTTTTAACATCCTCCAAAGGAGGAGTGCAATTTAAAAAAAAAAACATGTAAGAGCCTTTTCCAAACAAGTACACGAGCATAATTTTACAAGTGCAAAGAAATGGTATGCATTCATGTATTATGTATTATTCACATCATGAAGCGTGATCATGATGGTCATGCGGTGCAATAGCTTATACGACTCAGATAAATAAGAGAGCGACGCGTGGCGAAGGTGTGGCTGCAAAAGACGCTACTTATTAATAGAGGTGGGCAACAATCTGGGCCGGGCCGAGTTAGCCCTAGTTTGGTTTGGCTTGTTCTTGTGCCACCGCAGTTTGTGGATCAGCCCGGTTTGGACTTCGAGCCGACCCATGCGGCCTGAGTTTGGTTTGCTCCAAAAAAATCTGGTTCGAGCCGGGATCGGTTTGGTCAAAAATTTTGAACCGAGCCGGGCCAAATAAAAAAGAATTATAAAAAGTTAGAAAAAACAAATACAAAATACAAAAGTATCTTTTAACATCCTCCAAAGGAGGAGTGCAATTTAAAAAAAAAAAAAAAAAAAACATGTAAGAGCCTTTTCCAAACAAGTACACGAGCATAATTTTACAAGTGCAAAGAAATGGTATGCATTCATGTATTATGTATTATTCACATCATCATGTATATGTATTATCCACATTGTCCATCCATTTTTACATATCATTTTAAGACATGATCCCAAAATGGAATCATATCCAAAGCTCAAGTGGATCACACCACACGAAACAGTGTGCTTACAATCTACGAGTTGAATCAAGCCGAATCAAATTGAGCTTCAAGCCGAGCCGAGCTAGTACTGCCCTAGTTTGAGCTTGGTTTGTTTTTTTTCAAACGAGCTTAACTCTGAGGCTTGGTTTGGTTTGAACTTCTATTCGAACCAATCTCAGCTGAGCTTTTTCAAACCAATTTGAGTCGAGCTTTCGAGCTGGCTTGGTTTGTGCCTAGCTTTACTTGTCGAGTCGGCCAATTAGAAGGTGACACGTGGCAGAGTAGGTCGACCATTGCGTCGACTCGACTTTCAAGGCCACCTCATCATGACACATGGTGCTAGCATGAGCTCGATGTTAGCACGCGGATGGGTATAAATAGGGGACTTAGAAAAAAAATTCAGATTTTCTCTCATCTCACCCGATTTTCCTTCCTTCGCTGCCCATGTTGTGATTGTCTTCAAACCTTCTGCCGAGCTTTAATATCACATGTTTATCCTTCTTTTCTCGTTTCAGATCTAAATTCGGTACATCCTTTTTCCTTCTAGCCAACTTGTCTTGGGGTCCTTCACTGTCCATCTCCCCCTTTTTCATTTTCCATTTTTTCTATCTTCCTTGGGTTGAGTCATGTCAGATTGGGAGATTGTCAGTGACACCTCCCGAATGGAGTTTGTCTGATGTGAATCGATGGGGGAATCCCTCTTTCGAGAAATCTAATCAGACCCGAGGGAGGCCCCTGAGGATATTCTGGATGAGGAATCCCTCTCCGATTTCAGGCCGAAGGAGATTCCTCTGTTTGTTGCGGAGCACTGGGCTGAGAACCCGGCCGATACTTTTGGTGCCACTGGAGCTCTTCGCTTCGCAGCTGATTCGGTCAAGTCAAAAGTCACCAGGTCCGACCCGAGCTAGCTCAGACAGGACTTTTACATTACAGGCCCAATAGGGCTTCATCTCCCTGGTGAGGGTGAAGTCCTGAGCCAACTCGTGGGGACGAGGTCGCGCTCTTCTCCGCATCCTTCGAATGCACATTTCGTCTCCCTCACGGGAATATTTTATCGATCATACATCTAGCCCCAGGTCAGCTCACCCCCAACGCCTGGAGGACAATCTATAACTACATTGTCTTATAGCGGCAGGTCGGCAATGCTGACTTGAGCGCCTTCAAGCTTATGCATATGTACAAGTAAAAGAGCAACCCCGACTCGAGCCCTGGTCGGGGAGAGGGGTTCCTTTGATTAGTGACTTTCCTTCCTTAGTGCACAAGTGGAAGGACAATTGGTTCTTCATGACCAAGGGATGAGAAGCATCCTGAGCTGAGGCCAGGACTTTGCAACCTTAAGTCCCCAGTGCCTTCTCCTCACCAGGTTAAAGAGTCATACTTAATTTTTTTCTTTCCTGCTCTTATGTTTTATGTCTTAGCCGATCTAACGTCTGATCTTGGTTTTTCTTTCTGCGCAATTGACCGGGAGAAATAGTTTGACCCGAGCCCTCAATAGCTAAGGCGGATAGAGGTTGTGTGGCAACATCCCATAGCCTTTCGAAGTCAGGTGGTACTTCTTTCCTTCAAATCGTTACAAGAAAATGGCCTAACCAAACCTCTTCCATTGGTAGTTTGGTGATGAGTGTCTTTAATCGGTTGCTTCTTTGGTCTTCTTTCAGGCATGTCGACTCCTCCTCCCAAGCAAAAAGTTTAGCTCACGATTGAGGAGAAAGAGTAGTATCACACTGCGAAGAAACACAGGGCGATATCCAGACACTCAGAGAGTGGCCAGCAAGCCATTGGCCAAGCCTCCACATGAGCCACCCCAATGCAATCATAGGCCCCTTCTACCGAATTAAGGGCTAAGGCCAGGATGGTCGTAGTTGCATCGTTCGAGGCTAGGACGGTTGTTGCCACCACGTCCACCTCTCTTACTCAGAATATGGAATCCATCGACTCGACAGTGTAAGCGAAGAAGGAGAAACGACATGGGAGTGTGAGGATAAAATAAGAGAGAAATACCATTAACTTTTCGACACGCACATCAGGTAAACTTCGGCGATGAAGTTTGTTTTTAAGGGGAGTGGATTGTAACATCCTAGATGTTTATATTTTAGCTTAAGTTTAGTATATTACTTGTTTTATATATTTTATTTGGTTAAGATGAATTTTGACTGATTTTATTAATAATTCTTAATCCTGAATGAATTAGATATAATCCATTTTGTAAGATGTGCTTAGAAATATGCCTGAAACCACGTGGAAGCATTAGATTTTATAAAACTCTTAAATCATAAATAATAATAATAATGCCCTTAGACCCCTTAATTCGTGATTTCTAATCAATCAGATGGGTAGTTTTTTAATCTGCTCGAAAGGTAAGCGTAATTTTAAGTGTATAACAATGTCGTGTAGATAGATTTTCGAGTAGGCCCGCGATTATGGAGATCTTAACCTAGGAGTATTTGTAGCCGTTGATCGAGGAATGTAGTCGGGAAAGTAACCATACTAAATTGATTGTTTTAGTGATAAATTCTTAACATGGGACTTGAGTGATTATCCGAGGTGTATGGATATGAAATCTTGAGTACCCAAAATGTGAATGGCCCACATCAACCCAAACCATTGATTTCTAGATCACATGGTTTTCATGATTCGCTTGACTTGAAATTTTATCTCATGCCTATTCATCATTAACCATGCAAGTCAAGTTTCAGCCCTTGGATCATATTTTAAGTGACACAATTGTCAAATCAGTCCCTTAACACTTGATTTTAGTGTCCATCAAATGAGGAAAGTGGATGGGTAGTCGTAGTCGAATATTCTCTTTCATGTGAGTGACTTGGATCGTCTTTATCATGGACCAATATTATGATTTGAGTGCCCCACCTTGATAAGCATTTTCTTACTTGTCAGGTTATCTCGTTTTAGAAAATAACAGAGTTATTAACTCTTTCAAAATATAGAACTTTCAATTAACACACTTTCTATTGTCAATCGCTTCTTAAATTTGTACCACATATTGGCCTCATGTGACTACAAGTTTATACAAAATTTGAATCTTGATCTATGATCCTACATCATTGAACCCTGGAGTCACTCCCTTCCTTTATCCGCTAAAGGTGGAATTTTAGATTTAGGCATTTTCCACCATCGATCAACCACCAAAATTTTCCTAATCGCTTACCTTTCATGATTACACATTTTCTCTAATTTTAAACTCCGATCATCATGTGTGGATCGTTAACTAAGATCATGTATGTTTTGGCCCACCTGGGTGTCCTATGATCAAACCAAGACATACGCCTTAAAAGTCCTTTTAATCTCATCATTTTTATGGTTTTATATATTTGATCAACAACTCCTAGAAGACCCGAAAGTAAGAACTCATATGTCTGCCCCATGACCGTTGAAGAAACCCCACCTTGTATGGTTTTATATATTTGATCAACAACTCCTAGAAGGCCCGAAAGTAAGAACTGATATGTCTGCCCCATGACCGTTGAAGAAACCCCACCTTGTATCTCTTGTTGAAAGTCGTTATCACCTAACAAATCCATATATAGGGTCACCTCGAGATGCAAAATATGATGAGTGGGTTGGATCTACTTAAACATCATGTGAAGACCACCTTTGTAGAGTCGTTTTATGCGTCGTAGGGTATGGACGTCCACCCTTATGCGTAGAGGTGTTAAATATGAGAGAAAGCCTCTCTCTTAACGTGTTATGGAGAAAACATAAAAAAAAACTTCAACCGTCTCTACCCCCCTTGCACGTCTAAACCCTATGAGTGAGAGAATGAAAGAAAGAGAGAAGGAGAGAGAGAGAGAGAGAGAGAGAGAGAGAGAGAGAGACGATCCATCCAAGTCGTTCCTTGAGAGTGTTGACGCCCAACCTATCACATGTACATGTGTGGAATTATAGCAAAGCGTGGACCCCTTTGATGATCACCCCCTTTATCTTCCAAGTTATTCTCATATAGTTCATCCTAAGCCAATGTGAGGACCCATTTTAAGCTAAATACAATAATAACTTGTTTATAAAGTTTTCATGTCTAGATCGTCGTGTTTACGGGTGTTGCTTGTGAATAACTTATGGTTGCTTAGTTGGATGTTATTTAATATGATGTTTTATATAGATTTATCGCTGATTGTTCATGAAATCGCCTTGCAATGCGTGTATGGATGATTGGATGAGAAAGCATGCTTATATTCATGTCTATATGGAGAACTATGCTAGATTACTCTTAATTCGTGCTTTACATGTATTAATGATGTAATTGATGATTCATGTGATGTGTGTATAAGATTATGCATGTGGATGTTACGTCAATGCAAACTCCTTAACCCCATACTGATGAAACCGTTTGATGTAAAGAGATCGAGCCCATATGGGGCATTGTATTTTAGATTTAAGTCTTGAAATTACCACATGCATTGTTGGATGAATATGCCTTATTTTTTAGTATTAAGCAATGACGTTAGCGATTTATCGTTGGTTGAATACGCCTTGATATTAAGGGTTGGCATTATCGTGCATGTATTGTTAGTTGTAAGTGCCACGTTATTAAGTTTTGGTACTACCATGTGCGCATTGTTTGATAAGTGTCAAAGGGATCCTTTCTTCAATACATTACCTGTGATGGATCTATAAAGGATGGAATTGCTGGATATGCGAAGTTTCATGAGCTAAAGTTGGTGGAATGGGACACTAAGACCAAGCTGTCGGCTTATGCTAGGTTGTCCGCAACTCCCCATGGTGACCTTAAGCTTCCTTGAACTGATTGGGGTAAGGAGTGGTTATTAATCGTGGACGGCTTCTTATGATATGGCTGGATGCGAAACTACTTAACTAAAGGTGAAACTAATTCATGCATTCACTAGGGCTCGACTTGGCGGGCCAACCCCTCTGAGTGTCACAGAGGAAGTCGTAATAAGGAGTTTCCCACTTCTTGCCGTGCTATCTAGTGGAAGTGTAACGGGGGCCTCCCACTTTTATTAGCTGGGTTATTTACCTCCGATGACTAGTGGCTAGTGTGAAGTGTAATGGGGTGTCCCGCTTAACGAAATGTGATTCTAGCTAGGGTGCCTTAGCTAAAGCACACACATCATACATTGCATTAGTAAGATTTACATTGTATGTTTTGATTGATTTTTATTATCGTCATGCTTGCGTTTATCTCTGTACTATTATTATAATCGTGTTTATCTTCGAGGGATATACCTCGCTATGATAGTGATTAACGCTATCCAACCACAACTCAATATTGTAGGTGAAGATCCAGTAAAAAATATGAGCTCTAAGGAGAAGAGTACGAAAATTTATGGCAACAGATTGTGGACGATGAAGTCGGAACAGCTTAATGAAGATTTTTCTTGCTTTACAGTCTTAGGATAATTTATTTATTTTTATTTAAAATTGTAATAAGTCTACCAGCCGAAGGCAATGATTGATATCTAAATTGATTTGATTTTAAAATTTTCATGTTGATGACGTAGCATAGAATATAATGGAACAATATAATTTACTTTTTGTTACTGTGCTTAAATGCCATAAAGTATCAAATGCATGAATGGTTGATGGAACAATATCTTTGGCGCATTCTAGATAACTCCTGAGAACTCGACCCATTATGGTATATATGAGGGCTGAAATCTCGGGGCGTTATAAATGGTATCAGAGCTAAATAATGTACCTTGGGGCTTGAAGCCCAACCTTTGCATAATGAACTCACCTTAGGGTTTAGGTCCCTATACTAGAGAAAAATACACCTAGGTGCATCCCTAAATTTTTGCATATAGTGCTCGAATATAAAGAGCCACATGTAGGTTTTTCCCCTTAAAACTTTAAGGTAGCCGTTGAACTTAGAAACTTGATTCTAGTATCTTGGGGAGAGAATTCCCATTTAAATTGTTATTTTGGGGATGTAATTTATTTTTCATATTTAGTTCAGCGTTTTCGCTGAGTAAAATGGTATATCCCTAGCGAAAATCTTAATTGTCTAATTTTTCTTGATTTTTCCCACCGTAGGTTAGATTTTTTGACCTATCTGTGGAGAAGCTGTTGAAAGGAACATAACCAGAATAATAAATCTTTTGAAAATTTTTGTATAGATCTCTACCCTGTCACTTAACACTTTGTAAAATTTTAGATCAATTGGACGAGAAGAAAAATCAGGAAATTTTAATAGTAATCAAATCCATGCATCAAGTTGTGCTAACCTGCAGCATTTTTCGACCTTAAGGAGAGTAGAACCCTAATCCATCTTGTAAATTTGGGTCCGTAAAAATTTAATGATTTTACCTATCTGATCAATGATTCAATTTACAAGTTTCAACATTATTGGACATTAGTATTAGCAGATTGAATTTAGGAGTGCTTACTAGTCTTGAGTTATAGATTTTACACTATTTGAGTCCCATAGCTTGGTAATAGGGTTGTCAACGGGTCGGATCAGTGATGATCCGTCTCCGATCCGATTAAAGATATATCTGACCCGAATCCGACCCGAATCCGATTCGGATCACAAATGTATGATTTGAACCCTACCCGTTTAGATATTTTCGAAATCCGTATCTGATCCGACCCGATATTCGAATATTATGATTTTCAGGCCCGCTCGGCCCATTGAAACCCTATGTAAATTCTGATTTTCAGGCCCGCCCGGGCCATTGAAGCCTACTTTTATTATTTTATATACTATATTTAATCGGACCGGGTCCTTAACGGGCTGGATCACGGTCGATCCAAAATCCGACCCGAATATTAAACGGATCATCTTTGGGTATCCGTATCCGACCAAATTACCCGATTATTGATCCGAATCTGATTAAATCGGATCGGATACGGATCAAGATCCGTGCCGTTGACAGCCCTACTTGGTAATCCCTTGAACCTCCTTGTTTAAGCTTAGATTTGCATGCTTGCTATCTTAGAAGCATTTTCTTGATGTCCATTTAGGTTTCTCTTAGAAGTTTTAGGACTCACTTCGTTATTTTAGGTGGATTATTATAACTGTAGGTTGCTTCTTACCAACACCTACTTAGATTTTCGGCATGTTTAGTAACGAAAATAGATAGGACCTCATGGGTTTTAATGTTTTGTATTGATTTATTGCTATTGATCGTTTTGGATGATTACTTCTTAATGTTTTATTTATGTGTATTTTGGGAGTGTACATAATGGTCCCCACAATATAAGGATAAATCAGCCACATGGAATAACGGAACCATACCTTATGTGATGTGTAAGTGATTGGATCCAAGTTCAAATTTCGATGGTCGACACTCGAAATTCTAGATTGATGCTAATGAACTTAATGCTCAAATTTGAGTAGAAGATCTAAGTATCGGACCCGAATCTACTTAGACCGTTCTTTCGTGATGTCGATATCACATGAATCACATCTTGATCTTAACTTGGGGATATTTATGCATTCTTTTGAAATTTATGTAAGTGTGTTTTTCTTTTTGTTAGATGACGAAAGTGGGGTAGACATATAAGCAACCTTAGGGTGTAAAGACGGAGTCACTTACTAATAAGAAACAAGTTATGGTATTATCGACATCATCTATCCGTGAAAACATCATCGTAACTTTAGCCATTAGCAGATCATCAAAGACACCTCATCCGTTTCTTTACCTGCTCGTGCATCCATCCCTTCACTCGACTATTTGATCATACCTTACCTAGTTGAATGCCCATTGATTTTAAGACCCAAACAACAATAATATCTTATCGTGACAATTAACTTTCCATCTCATTAATTTATCAATATCCCACCAATACATTTGATTAATCGTATATATACCCAACCGAACCTGAATCTATCCTTTTAAGTTCTTGATTAGTTATTTTAGATATCGAACAAGCATCCTTAGTCATTCTCTGTCCTAATTATCTTTTTAAATCATTCGATTATACAAGAATTTCCGAATCTGAGCATATGATTAGAGAAAGATCTCCACGGTAGGTTGTTACCTTGACTTAATAGAAAAGCTTAAGAGTGATATCCTATTAAAACCAAGACCTAGCTCAATTATAGAAGATTTAAGGTTTAGTTGAGAACCAAAGAAATATTATTGGAAGAGTAAGACACCCGAAGAGTGGATGAAAGAAATTCATGGATTAGAAATGTAATTCTTTTAACATTTTTTCCTTCTACCTTATCTTATCTGAATAATACCTACCCCTTATAGAGCACTGCATAAGAGAAATAGATATCGTCTAAGTTTATTGAGTGATGATAGAGCAGTAGGTGATTAATTATGCTTAAATATCTAGAACTAAATTCAGGGCCATCAAAGAATCAGAGCAAGCAATGGAAGTATGTTAGGCTATAACATAAGGAGCCTGTAGAACTAATTTTCGAGGATGAATTTTTTTTGTAAGTGGGGTGGAATATAATGATCCCAAATTTTAGAAATAACGTAAGAATTCATAAAAAATAATTAAAGAGGAAAAATAAGTCGCGAACACAAATTTTAAATTTTAAGAAAAGTATGAGTGATTTTCTTTCTTTCGCTGAATCCAATGGTAAATCAAATTTTAGATGCTCTTATTGTGCATCACGTCGTTGGGAGATATTAGGAAAAAAAGAAAGATAACATAATCGAAAGTTTTGCAAGCCACCTTAAAGAAAACCGACATCAACTAAAAGTGTTCTCTGACCCCTCAAGATGAAAAATTCACAAGTCTATATTAGGAAAAGGGATAGGAAAGAATGAGGGAGATGGCACTGCATATGATTTGGTGGGAGCAGATCGACTAAGAGACAATACATTGCAGGTAGAGGGCCCAGTGCATGTTTAGATCAGAAAGAGAAAATCCTTCATACCAAAGACATTTCCCTAGTTAAAGTCCTCTAATCGTTTCATGGAGAAGAGGAAGCGGCATGGGAGTGTGATGATGAAATAAGAGAGAAATACCATCAACTTTTCGACATCACATCTCAGGTAAACTTCGAGGATGAAGTTTGTTTTTAAGGGGGGTGGATTGCAACATCTCGGATGTTTTATTTTAGTTTAAGTTTAATACATTACTTGTTATATGTATTTTCTTTGGTTAAGGTGAATTTTAACTAATTTTGTGAATAACTCTTTATCCTTAATGAATTAGATATGATCCATTTTGTAAGATATGCTTATAAATATGCCTATAACCATGTGGAAGCATTAGATGTTGTAAAACTTTTAAATCATAAATAATTATGATAATGTCATTGAACCCCTAATTCGCGATTTTTTATCAATCGGATAGGTAGTTTCCAAATCTGTCAAGAAGGTAAGCATAACTTTATGTATATAACAATGCTGTGTAGATAGATTTTCAAGTAGGCCCCACGATCATGGAGATCTTAACCTAGGAGCATCCGTAGCCGTTGATCGATGAATGTAGTTGGAAAAGAAACCATACCAAATTGATCATCTTAGTGATAAATTCTTAACTTGTGAGTTGAGTGATTATCCAATCTGTATAGATATGGAATTTTGAGTGCCCAAAATGTGAACGACTCACATTAACCTAGACCCTAGATTTATATATCACATGGTTTCCATAATTCGTTTAACTTGAAATTTTATCCTATGCCTATTCATCATAAATTAACCATATAAGTTAAGTTTCAGCCCTTTAATCATAGTATAAGTGACCTAATTGTCAAATCAGCCCATTAACACTTGATTTTAGTGCCCATCAAGTGAGAAAAGTTGATGTGTAACCATAGTCAAATATTCTCATTCATGTAAGTGACTTGGATAATCATTATCATTGACCAATAATGTGATTTAAGTGCCCCACCTTGATAAGCATTTTTCTTATTTGCCAATTTGGTATCGGATAGGTAGTTTTTGAATTTGTCTGGAAGGTAAGCATAATTTTAGGTGTATAACAATGCTGTGTATATATATTTTCAAGTAGGCCCCGTGATCATGGAGATCTTAACCTAGGAGCATTCGAAGTCATTGATTGAGGAATGTAGTCGGAAAATGATCCATACCAAATTGATAGTCTTAATGATAAATTCTTAACCTATGATTTGAGTGATTATCCAAGGTGTATAAATATATAATCTCGAGTGTCCAAAATGTGAATGACTCACATTAACCTAGACCCTTGATTTCTAGATCACATGGTTTCCATGTTTCGTTTGACTTAAAATTTTATCTCATGCTCATTCATCATAAATTAACCATACAAGTCAAGTTTCAGCCCTTAAATCATAGTAGAAGTGGCCCAATTTTCAAATCAGCCCATTAACCCTTGATTTTAGTGTCCATCAAGTGAGGAAAGTGGATGGGTAGTCACAGTCAAACATTCTAATTCATGTGAGTAACTTGGATTGTCCTTATCATGGACCAATAGTGTGATTTAAGTGCCCCACCTTGATAAACTTTTTTTTACTTGCCAATTTGGTATCGGATAGGTAGTTTTCGAATTTGTCCGGAAAGTAAGCGTAATTTTAGATGCATAACGATGCCGTGCAGATAAATTTTCAAGTAGGCCCGCGATCATGAAGATCTTAACCTAGGAGCATCATAGCCGTTGATCGATGAATGTAGTCAGAAAAGCAATCATACAAAATTGATCGTTTTAGTGATAAATTCTTAATCTGGGATTTGAGTGATTATCCGAGGTGTATGAATATGAAATCTTGAGTGCCTAAAATGTGAATGGCTCACATCAACCTAGGCTCTTGATTTCTAGATCACATGATTTTCATGATTCGTTTGACTTAAAATTTTATCCTATGCCTATTCATCATAAATTAACCATACAAGTCAAGTTTCAGCCCTTAAATCATAGTTTAAGTGACCCAATTGTCAAACCAGCCCCTTAACACTTGATTTTAGTATCCATCAAGTGAGAAAAGTGGATGGGTAGTCGTAGTTGAATATTTTCCTTCATATGAGTGACTTGGATCGTCCTTATCATGGACCAATAGTGTGATTTGAGTGCCCCACCTTGATAAGCATTTTCTTACTTGCCAAGTTATCTCGTTTTAGAAAATAACTGAGTTATCAACTCTTTCCAAATCTGGACCTTTCAATTAACACACTTACCACCATCAATCGCTTCTTAAATTTGTACCACGTATTGGCCTCATGTGACTGAGAGTTTATACAAAATTTGAATCCTGATTTATAATCCTACATCGTCGAACCCTGTAGTCACTCTCTTCTTTTACCTGGTAAATGTGAAATTTTAGATTTAGGCATTTTCCACCATCGATCAACCACTAAAATTTTCCCAATTATTTACCTTTCATGACTTCACATTTTCTCTAATTTTATACCCCGATCATCATGCGTAGACCGTTAACAAGGATCGTGTCCGTTTTGGCCCACCTAGGTGTCTTATGATCAAACCAAGATATACACCTTAAGTATGTCCCACACTTCTTTTGCAGTCACATACGCTGAAATTTTTCCAGAGAAACTACACGGCAAATCGCATTGAGAGTTTTGACATTTACCGTGTATAAAGTTATCTCATGATCATTCCATTTATCACCACCTTTGGGAATGACCATGATCTTACCATCAACTTCTACTTGTTCTGTGGGCATGAGATATCCATGTTGTGTACTTACCCACACAGATCGGTCCATGGATGTAAGAAAATCCTCATTCTAACCTTCCAACAGGCGTAGTTGGACCTGTCAAAGAATGGTGGATGGTTTATGGTACTTCCATCTCGGTTAGACATTATGTTAGTGCTCCAGTATTGGATCTCACTTCAGACGGTTAAGTTCTTGAAGTGCAACCCGCTCTTATAACAATTGAAATTATGACTTTTTGGATTAATACACTTGTAAAGGCGTATACGTGCGAAAGCTTAAGGAGCAACTAGAATTATGGCTAAGTCCTATAAGAGGGGGAATTAGGACTTTTTAAAATTATTTTCACTTACTTACACAATTTAACAAATTAAACTAGGTAAGCAAGAACACTTCGGCTTTCAAACCTAAGTGGATATAATCACAAGACTAGCATATGGTTAAGCGATAAGCTACCTAGTATAAGGAAGTATAGATTAACATATGATTAAACTAATCAAGCACCTAATCTATATAAATTAAGTAGACTTTATGAGAATGGATCATATAAGTTCAAGTCTACTCAAGAAGTGAAAGTACATATTGTGTATGTGGATGTGCCTAATAAGTGCCTAACATACATTCTAATTAAGCATTCATAATTAAATAATTAAATACAATGCATAATAAGAAATGTGCTCAAATACAATTGCAAACACAATGATGTATAGTGGTTCGACTTTGGGTACACTCCCGGTTCAAGTACTCAACCCCTTTGAGCACACCTGACTTCACTAGGTAGTTTAAATCAGGTTCCTCCCAACCTAGGTGTTTTAACTTGGATCCACCCAACCGGGGAGTTTACTAGGTTCCTTTCAACCTAGGCCTAGCAAAATTCCACACGACCCGTTAACCTACACGAAAAATTAGTGTTTGAGTCTAGCCTAGTCGTGTCAGGTCACTAACGGGTTGATCCGTTAAGAACCGTTAACATAACGGGTCGGGTCAATATTTCACCTGCAAACCCGTTAACACAATGGTTTAGATCACCAAACCATGGCCACCTATGAACCTTGACACTCCATCATATGCAATATTGCAATGTATAGGTGATTCCTCCTCGTCTCACTAGTGAATCTACTATTTTTTGTGATAGAATGGGCCCACTAGATTGACCACAGTTGTATGTTGGGTCAGACTGTCAGTTGTCCTCATCAATGGTGTGGCCATTTGATGAGTAGACTGGCCTAACGGGTTAAATGGGCTAGGTTACGGGTAACCTAGTTAAATTAACGAATGGGTTTGGGTTTCTAGATTTTGACCCGTTAGTTAACGGGCCGGGTTTGGGTGAGCAAATTTTTGACATGATACGAACATGACACGACATGAACACGGTTTAACATGACCTGTTGTCAGGCCTGTCCCAACCCACGCGTTTACACCTGTGTTGGTGGCTCCCTTTGGAGACTTGTTTAGGCCCGACAAACGTGCCTAGGAATAACGAACGTCCCTAAACTTTTAAGCTCAACTAACAAGCCAATGATCGACAAACGATCATAAATTTGAGTTTGACAAACAAATTCTACATTTAATTCCCACGTAAAAAGAGTGGATGGACTCTAACAAATGACAACTTTACTTGTCTGATTTGAGCCCCATTGTTGCGCCACTTCAGGTTGTTTCTTTTCACTCTCCCGTGCTTGAATCAGCTCCCCTTGTGCTCCCCCGATTGCTAATGTCGTTACATCGCCACTGCTCTAGCTCCACGGTCAGCCACCTTGCATATGATGCTCCAACGGAGATGCCCAAGGTACTAGGAGGTGGTGAAACCTCTACAAATAGTAGAAAATGAATTTCCTAGAGGAATACACCTATTTGGATTCCTAGGTAGTGTTTAGACAAAGGATTTACCAATGATCAATGTAACCAAACTCCTAGGAATAAAGAGGGAACAAGTCCATTCTCATTTAAGCTTTCAATGCTTCAAGCTTGTGATGAATCACAAGGAGAATGCCTTAGTAGGATTAGGAATAGAACTTCTAATGGTCTTCAACGATGGTGACTTTTATCTCCTCAAAATCCCTCTCATCAGCCCAAAAATGAATCCCCTTGCTTTTATATATTTTCTTTCAACAGTTAAAAAGGGCAGATTCGCGCATCTTCGATTGATCGAATGTCACTTCCGATTGATCGGAGACTTGTCCTATTGATCGAAAATTTGTCTAGTGAATTAGGAAAATTCTCTGGAACAAATTCTTATTGATCGGAATCATGGTTCAATTGATCTGAAGGACCACATCCGATTAATCGAAGATACTGTCTGATTGATTGGAAATCTGTCCAAAGAGTTTGGAATTCTCTTGACTAAATTTCAATTGATCGAAATCTTTGTCCAATTAATCGGAACCATTGTTCGATTGATCCGAGATCAATCGAAAACTGTTGTTTGGGCTGATTTGTTTATAACAGCTTCCACCTCTTTTATTAACCTAATTTATCATGTTTTTCTATATGATCTAAGGCTAATAGTGATAATTAAGGGTATTCCTAGTTGGTCCAAATCATTTAAGAGAATTTGGGTATTTTGGTTCAAAGGGTTAGGGTCACCAAGGCATCTCATTTACTTGTTCTTCTCCCTTGATACTTCTGGTCCACTTGAATCTTCGATCTTCAGCTTGTCAAGGCTTAACCGACATTACAACCCAAGGACCCACGTGATTGACAAATAAGGTGCACTAGTATTCCACAGAAAAGTGCACTAACAGAACGGGACACTAAGCTCGAGTTATCGGCTTATACTGGGTTATTTGCAACTCCCCATAGTGACTTTGAGCTTCCTTGAACTGACTGAGGTAAGGAGTAATCATTAGTCATGGACGTCGTCTTATGATATGGATGGATGCAAAACTACTGAACTAAAGGTGAAACTAGTTCATGCATTCACTTGGGCTCGACTTGGTGGGTAAGCCCCTCTAAGTGTCACGGAGGAAGTCGTAATAGGGAGTTTTCCTCTTCTTGCTATGCGCTATCTAGTGGAAGTGTAACGGGGGTCTCCTGCTTTGATTAGTTGGGTTATTTACCTCCGGTGACTAGTGGCTAGCGTGAAGTATAACAGGGTGTCCCGCTTAACAAAATGTGATTTTAGCAGGGTGCCTTAGCCAAAGCTCACACATCGTGCATTGCATTAACAAGACTTACATTGTATGTTTTGATTGATTTTTATTACCATCATACTTGCGTTTATCTTTGTACTATTATTATAATCGTGTTTATCTTGGAGAGATATATTTCACTATGATAGCTATTAACTCCATCCAACCACAACCCAGATGCTACAAGCTGAAGATCCAGTAAGAAAATCTAAGCTCCAAGGAGAGGAGCATGAAGATTTGTGGCAACAGATGGTGGACGACAAAGTCAGAGCATCTTAATGAAGACTTTTATTACTTTACAGTCTTAGGATAGTTTAATTACTTTTATATGAAATTGTAATAAGTCTTCCAGGTGAAGGCAATGATTGATATCTTAGTTGGTTTGATTTTGAGAACTTCATGCTGATGACGTAACATATAATATAATGGAATAATATAATTTACTTTCCGTCACTGTGCTTGAATGCCATAAAGTATTAAATGCATGAATGGTCGATGGAATGCAAAAGATTTTATCCTTGGCGTATTCTAGATAACTCTTGGGAACTTGACCCATCGTGGTATCTATAAGGGTCGAAATCTCGAGGGCGTTACATGATCTCCCCCCTTGAACTCTAAATCCTATATTAATTTGTTTGCATAGCTCTTCTGACGACTTTGCGTTGTTAGGTGACGTTGTCTAATGATATCTATTTTCTCGAAAGTCTGTTGGACCAAATCTGGTCCAATGAGGTTTCTTTCTCTAACCTCCACCCAACACTTTGGGGCCTGGCATGGATGACCATACAGAGCTTCATAAGGCGCCATTCCTATGCTGGCCTGAAAGCTGTTATTATACGCGATTTCGACGAACGAAAGGTATTCATCCCAGTTATCCTTGAAGTCCAACGCACATGCCCATAGCGTATCCTCTAAAATCTGATTCACACGTTCAGTCTACCCATCTATTTGAGGGTGGAATGTGGTATTGTATTTCAATTTGTCACCCATCGCCAGCTGAATCTTTATCCAAAAGATTGACGTAAACTGGGTGTCTCGGTCCGACACGATCTTTTGGGGCACGCTGTGTAACCACACTATTTCCTTAATGTAAAGCTTCGCTAAATCCTCCGTCGAGGTCGTCACTCGAATGGGTAAGAAATGAGAAAATTTCATCAACCGGTCCACTATCACCCAGATAGCGTCATGACCCTTCTTGGTCTTTAGTTGACCGAAAATGAAATCCATGGATATGAAATTCCACTTCCATTCGGCAATTGGCATTGGTTGCAGAAGTCCTGGCGGCCTACGATGTTCAGCCTTAACTTGCTAGCACGTGAGACACCTTGACACATAATCAACTATCTCCCTCTTTATGTTGTCCCACCAATACGTGCGCGTCACATCCCAGTACATTTTCGTGCTCTCGAGGTCAATTGCTAGCTTGGAGTAGGGAGCTTCATCAAACACTTCTTGTTTCAGATCATGAACGCTCGAAACACACAAGCGTCCATGAATCGCATGCCACCATTAGCATCAATGTACTTGAGAACGAAGATCATCGCCACTAACTCCAAGTCATGAGTGGGGCAGTTCTCTTTGCGTTTCTTTAATTGCCGAGAGGCATACGCGTCACCTCGCCTTCCTTCAAAACAGTCAATAAGTAATCGATTATTGAAGTCGTTCAAGATGAGAGTAAGAATATGATTGGGGATGTCTAATTATCTTTTTGTATAACAAAGTATCTTATTTCCCCCCATTTTCCCGCCTCTCGAAGTCAAGCCAATTCCAACTCCATACATTCTGAAAATCAAGATGATTCTTGCATTTTTCTTACTTCGTTCTCTATTTATTTTATTTTCTCTATATTTAGTTTACCCAGAAGTAAAATCTTAGTGTAGTAGGGCCTAATGTAATGCCACTGAAGTTCCACTAAAATCCCCAAAAAGCTAACAAACCCCGTAAAAGGTGTCTAACTCCTTTAATTTCTATAACTGATGCCCTTACCTAAGAATCTACGGCCGCAAACCATACCATAGGAGTCATTCGGAATTGAAAATCATAGAATTTTTCTAATCCAAGAATTGTTCTACAACGTTTAGCCAGCCATAGATACCGAAAGTTTTTTTTTTTTGCTAGTGGCGACTCTATCATCTCTATAATATTGCACAATCAAGGGGAAAAAAAATGCTCATACTAACTTATTTAACTTTAAAACAAAAAGAGCGCCTAAATTCCAAAAGCGCCAACCACCATCAAGTGTAGTCCGCACGCATATGTCATGTGTGCGTCGAGAGGCGTGTTCACATATGGTTCTAATAGTGGGTATCAAGTAGTCCGCAAACTTTGAATTAGCCTAATCTTCGTGCCCTGATCCAAACATAAGGTGGAGCACTTGGCGGGTGAGGGTCATTTCATCCATACATTAGCGAAAGCAGGTGCTTTTCAATAGAGATTATCCCATGCTACAACAAAATATATGGGCACTTTTATAGATTAGCAAGGGTATTTTATACACAGTAGTTGTAGACAAAACAACCTATATCTGTTTCTATATAGTAGTATGTGCGCACGCAAGTTTGTCCTTTGTTGCACCAATGCTTACTACTGGATGACAAGACATCTATCTATTTCTATCTTTTCTTATCTTCAAGGGCTTTTTAGTCCTAGCCTCTTTGTAAGGTCCCAAAATTACTCTTACATTCCTTAAAAAAAAAAAAAAAACTTGGCTCCTAAAGTCTCCTTTCCCGGCATTGAGTAAAATGTGAAAGAAAATACTTGTACAAGATTAGGGTTTTCTTCACATCATAGATGCCACCACAAATCACTCGTAGGAGATCTAAGCCATTTATCATGTGAGGTCCACCCTGACCATGGCATGACAAAAATTCGGTCCATTCATTAAGCAAACCCTAAAATTCCTCTTGTTTTTCACATTCATGTGAAGATGGATTGGGTTTTCGTAGTGACCCCTCCATTACTGAGCTCGTACTGGTCAGTGCAGGTCGGTGTTCTGTGGGCCCCACAATGATGTGTGTTTTATCCATGCTCAATGGGCCCACAATGACACATGTGTTTTATCCATGGCATTCATCCATTTTGCTAGCTCATTTTTTAGCATGAGACAAAAAATGCGACGGATGTAAATATCAGGTGGGCCACACCATGGGAAATAACAACCACCATTAAAAACTCCTTGAGGGCCACAAAAGTTTTGAACCAAGATGATATTTTGTGTTTCCCCTTCATTTAGGTTAGTGTGAACTAATCAACAGGTTGGATGGAAAGTAAATGGCTAGCCTAAAAATGAGGCAAATTCAAATCTTAAATGGACCACACCACAGGAAACCGTGGAGATTGAATGCCCTGTTGGAAGAGCCTTCAAATGGCATCCCTAGACTATCACCGACAGGTCATGACCGGTTGGACAGTGGGGGCCAACCAATCTTGACTGGACAGCCAGTGTAGAGGCAGCGTGATTTTCAGTGTTTTTATTCCCTTGACTGTTTTGAGGATCGGTCCGACCGGTCAGCCAGTTACGCGGTGTCTTGCGCAGCAAGCCATTTCTTACGCTATTGCGCCGATTTAGTGTAAGATGTTTCTAATTTGAGGTTGCTCGCTACATATATGGCATAAATCCGGGATTAAAAGTAATCCTAAGGTGTCCAAGATTTCCTAAGTGGGTTAGGAAGAGGGGAGAGTGTTTTGAGAGGGAGAGAGCTTGGGTTTTCTCGGTTTTCCTTACTTGTGGGCTGTCAATCTCTGTAATCTTCTGTTAATCATAGTGGATCGCTTTGTGCCATGGTTTTTTTACTTGTTGAGGGGTTTTTCCACGTAAAATCGGATTGTCTCTTGTGGTTGAATGCTTGTGTGAATTAGTTTCATTATATTTCTCATTTGACATTATATGCTGATGTGGTGTTTGTTCGGCTTTCGCTTCCACTACCGGCGTCCCTATTCCCAACAAGTGGTATCAGAGCTAAAGTTGGGGTGGAATAGAATTCAGATTTGAGACGAGAAGATGGGATCAAGCACAAGGTTCGAGGTCGAGAAGTTTTCCGGCAAAAATAATTTTGAGCTATAGAAGGTGAAAATCGAATCCCTTCTAGTTCAACAAGGGCTTGATGACGCTCTTGGAAAGCGACCCGAGGTTATGAAAGAGGATGAGTGGACGAAGCTTGACAAGAAGGCTATAACCTCGATCCTGTCAAGCCTTACGGATGATGTCCTTTATCACGTCACGAAGGAGAAGACTGTGGCTGATATGATGGCGAAGTTAGAGAAAGTTTGTGCTAAAAAGTCTCTAGAGAATCACATGTATCTATTCATGCAGTTGTTCACCTTGAGGATGGCTAAGGGGACGAATGTGGAGGACCACTTAAGCACGTTTAATCAGCTAGTTTGCAAGTTGGTGGAGATAGATGAGCCGATGAAGGATGAATATCAAGCATGCATCCTGTTGAATTCTCTTCCAGATTCACATGAGTCATTCAGGGACTCTGTGTGCGCAAGGAGGGAGACCATTAACGTCGAGACCGTTATCTCAGCCCTACAGTCAAAGGTGCTGAGAAAGAAAAGCAGTGACGTGGGTTCTCGTTCTTCGTCAGAGGCACTGATTATGAGGGGAAGAAATTTTGAGTATGGTGAGGGATATTCGAAATTGGGATCTAAGGCTAAAGGCAAAGGAAAGCCAAGGTGAAGTGCTAGAGTTGTGGTCAAGAGGGCCACATGAGAGGGGATTGTTAAAATTTCAAGTTAAAGCAAGAGAGGTATGGAAATTCTTTTGGAGAGGGGGCCAATACCGTAGAGGACGATGGCGATCTTTGTGAAGTTTTAACCGTATTTGGCAAGGGATCTCACGGTAGAGAGTGAGTCCTAGATTCAGGGGCTTCATGTCATGTTTGGTTGACCGGAGTTCTTTTATGACATACAGGGAATGTGGTGGAGAATTGGTGTTTGTGGGTGATGGCTACGCTCATAAGGTGATGGTTATTGGTACGGTGCACATTGGAATGTTCAATGGGATCGAACGAGTCCTGGAAGATGTGAAGCATCTCCCCAAGATGAATATGAATATGATTTCTCTTGGTGCACTCGAGGTGAAAGGGTGAGTGTTCATCGGCCGCGATCGTTGTTGTAAAGTGTTGAAGGGGGCACTCGTGTGGATGAAGGCACGGAGGTGTGGCCATCTTTACAAGTTGATCGGGAGCACAATTCATGGTGAAGCTGTGGGATCGACAGTGGGATCCATGGTTGCTCGTATGTGGCAAGTGCCCAAGGGCCACATGAGAAGAGCGGAAAAGGGCGTGAAAGTGCAAGGTTAGGGTTGATGGTGGCACAAGAAGCGGTGGAGTTATGATGACGATTAGATGATGAAAGTGATGATGTTCTGATTCGACGTTTGAAGCCTTGGTGGAGTTTGTTGGAAGAGCCTTCAAACAACATCATTGGACTGTCACTGACCAATCATGACTGGTCAGCCAGTGGGGGCCGACCGGTTGGCCAGTGTAGAGGCAGTGTGATTTTCAGTGTTTTTACTCACTGAATTGTTTTTGGGATCGGTCCGATTGGTTGGCCAGTTACACGGTGTCTTGCGCAACAAGCCGTTTCTTACGCTATTGTGCGGATTTGTGTAAGATGTTTCTAATTTAGGGTTGCTTGTTATATATATAGCATAAATTCGGGATTAGGAATAAGTGTCCAAGGTTTCCTAAGTGGGTTAGGAAGAGGGGAGAGTGTTTTGAGAGGGAGAGAGCTTGGGTTTTCTCGATTTTCCTTGCTTGTGGGCTGTCAATCTTTGTACTTTTTTGTTAATTATAGTGGATCGCTTTGTGCCACGAGTTTTTTTTACCGTTGAGGGGTTTTTCCACGTAAAATCGGATTGTCTCTTGTGGGTGACTACATGTGTGAATTGATTTCATTATGTTTCTCGTTTGATCTTATATACTGCTATGGTGTTTGTTCGGCTTCCGCTTCTGCTACCGGCGTCCCTATTCCCAACATGCCCGCCATTAAAAACTTCTTGCGAGTACAAAAGTTTTGGATCAAGTTGGTGTTTGTGTGACCTATTCAATAGGTTGGATGGAAAGTAAGCATCGTGGTGGGCATTAAATAGTTTTTAATGATAAGCATTTAATCCCCCATCATTTCTTGTGGTGTGATCCACTTGAGATTTGGATGTACCTCATCTTTGGGATCATGCACAAAAATGATTTGGCGAATGGTAGGATGGATTGGATAAAACTCAAACATGTTGGGGTTCATAGAGTGCAAACCAATGCTTCATATCACCCATTTAGGTGTACTTATTCCCTAATAATATCAATCGAAGGGTTATGATTATTTTATGTAGAAGAATACGGTGCATTGTCCATGGTGTGGCCCATCTCACCAATGCACTTTAATAACAAAACTAAAGGCCACACCTATATTATCACCTATTTGTCTCATAACACAATCAATTTGTGTCATTGCACTGTACATGGTAAACATGAGAGATTCAAACTATTCATCTACTTATCTTTATTTGGTGAGGAAAATATTAAATTTTTATTGGATTGAGTATAGGCGTATCAAATTTGGACGCATAACAACAACAAGTTTCATCTCATACCCGATAAAAGCTATAAATCAAAAGAATATAGTCAAATATGACAAATTACTAATTTATAAATATTTATAATTTGTGTTTACCCAACAAGCTTTTGTGAAAATAGTGCTTATTTTCAGATATCAAGACTTCGTTCAAATAAATTATTAAAGAGATTTTTCGGTACTTATAAGTATTAAAATTCAACACTTAGGGCCTATTTGTTAAATTTGAAGTCGAAGTCTGAACCTGAAATCTGAATCTAAAGTCTGAATCTGAAGTCGGAAAACTAGTATTGAATCTAGATTAACTTGTTTGTTAATTAACATTTGAAATGTTTAAAATATGTTAATGGGACACATTTGCCCTTAAAACAGTCATAATCATCAAAAACTTCATGAATTCGACCGAAATATTTATTTGTCATCTAACCTGTTGATAAGGTCAAAAAGACCTAGATAAAGAGGCCACACAAATATCATCTTAATCCAAAGCTTTTGTAGCCCATCAGAAATTTTTAATGGTCATTTACCACTATTTCTTTTACGATGGTCCATCTGAGATTTGGATTTGCTTCATTTTCAGAATCATGTTCAAGAATAAGCTTTCAATGTGGATGGACAGTACGGATGTAGTCACATACATCACGATGGGCCTCACAATCAAGGGTCACACCTACCTCGGTGGATTTGGGGTCTCACCTAATGCACTCCCCCAAATTCGAGAGTGAATTAGTTGTTACTTGGTAACAACTTAGTGGGTGTTACCCTAACCATGTGGGGCCCATCTTGATGTATATCCAAGCTGTCCATCTGTTTTTACATCTCATTTTAGGGTGAGATCCCAAATGATAAGAAGATTTAAATCTCAGGTGGACCATACCAATAGAAATAATGATGAGTAACCATTAAAAGTATTTTGTGGGCCACAAAAGTTTTTGATCAATCTAATATTTTTAATTTCCATTTAATCGGATCTTATTAACATTATCAACAGGTTGGATTGTAAATATATAACAAGAAAACATTAGGATGGGCCTTTTGAAATTTTAATGGTGTGGTACTTAATCACCACCGTTTTCTGTGGTGTGGTACACTTGAGATTTTGATCTACATAAATTTTGATATTCCATCCTAAAATGGTTCGGAGAAAAGGATAGATGGCATGGATATACAAAAAATCATCATGGTGGACCCCACAGTAGGGGTAACACCTGAAATTACGTCAGGTAGTCTAACACAACACCTTCGTATGTGCAAAAGCTTAAAGAGAAACTAGAATTATGGATAAGTCCTATAGGGGGTTGATTAGGACCTTTTGAAATTCTTTTCGCCTACTTACACAATTTAACAAATTAAACTAAGTAAGCAAGAACACTTCGGCTTCCAAGCCTAAGTGGGTCCAATCACAAGACTAGCATATAGTTTAAGTAATAAACAACCTAGTTTAAGCGTGCGTAGATAATCAAAAGATATAACTAATCAAGCTCTTAATCTATGCAACCTATGTAGACTTGTGAGAATGGATCAATGAGCTCAAGTCTACACTACTTAGTGAAAGTACATCTTGTGTGTGGTTGTGCCTATCTAGTGCATAGCATACACTCCTATCAAGCATTCATAATTAAACAATTAAACATACAATGCTAAGATAACAATGTGCTCAATCAATCACAAGCACAAGCATATATAGTGGTTCGACTTTGGGTCTACTCCACTCCCGGTTCAAGTACTCAACTCCTTTGAGCACATCGGCATTCATTATCGGAGGTTTTAAATGAGGTTCACCTCTCAACCTTTACACGAAGGTTTTACCGGTTCACCTCTTAACCATAACTGGAGTTTTGGACAAAGACCTAACTCTCAACCCATACGGAGTTTTGAACAAAGGCTAACTCTCAACCCGACGCACGTTCACTCCCGTGTTGGAGGCTCTCCCTTGGAGACTTTGTTTAGGCTCGGCAAACGAGCCAATGAGTGCCAAACAACCCCTAGTCTTTAAGCCGACAAACAGGCCAAGGAATGACCAACGTCTCTAGTTCGAGTTTGACAAACAAACTCTACACTCAATTCCTTTGAGTGGATGGACTCTCAACAAAGACAACCTTACTTGTCAGATGAGCCCCTTGTTCAACGCCGCTTTGGGTTGCTTGATCTCCGCTCTCCCGTGCTTCAATCAGCTTCCCTTGCTCCTTCAATCGTGTTGCCGTTGCGTCGCCAATGCCTCAGCTACACTTGATCAATCACCTTGCTTGTGATGCCTTTGAGATGCCCAAGATGATAGGAGGGTGGGTTTGAGAACTCTATGACTAATAGGAATGGATTACCTAGAGTTTCTTACCTACAACAATCTCATCTTAGAGATTTGGATAAGGATATGGACTATCAAGGAAGATCCAAACTCTAGAGATCAAGAGGGGATAAAGGTCATCTTCTTCATGAGCTTGGAATGCTCCAATATTGTGTTAAAGCACAAAAAATGCCTTGTATAGGTTGGGAATGAGCCTCAAATGGTCTCCAACAAAGGTGACTTCACTCCTCACAAAATTTCTCTTCATTGCTCAACAAATACCCCAAGCCCTTCTATAAAAGAGGTCCAAACGGACAGAAAATGAGCAAAAAATAGCTAGTCCCGACCTGTCCCAACCAGTCAAGACCAATCAGCTAAAGGCTGGGCAAGACAGAGAACTTGCTATCTTAGTGGGGAGTTTGCCCAACCGGTCAAGACCGGTCGGCCAAGGGGCCTGAGTGAACAGCAACTTGCTGTATGGTTCGGAAGCCAATCCGACCTGTCATGATTGGTCGGTCCAGTCATGACCGGTCAGATAGGCCTGGGTTCAGCCAAATGGGTTTGCTGACTCACTCTTTCACAATCCAATCTCTTAGGCCATAGTATGGGTGATCTTTTAGGACACCTAGGGCCAATCTATAATGACTAAAGGTTTCCTTAATATGGTCAAGGTCATCAAGAGGTTAAGGGTTTGGTTTTGGTCAAGGTTAAAGCACACCAAGGCATCACTTTTACCTGTTTCTTCTTCCTTGATGTAGCAGGGCCACTTGAGTCTTTGGTCTTCGTGTTCATTAAGCTTAACCGACAGTAGACTCACTGAACTAAGTGATTGACAAACAAGGTGCACTAGTATGCCACAGAAAAGTGCACTAACAACACCCACTAAGCTGTTACCCCATAACACCTAATTCGCTCCCCAAGATACGCGGATGCGGATTTGCTACTGACAGTGACGTCACCAGTTCTGTGGGTCCCATCATGATTTATGTATTGTATCCACACCGTCTATCTATTTAGAGAGATCATTTTAGGGCATGAGCCAAAGAATGAGGGAGATTCAAAGCTCAAGTGGACCCCACCATAAAAAAAAATGAGGGATTAAACACCTACCATTAAAAACTTTTTAGGGGCCACAAAAGTTTTTGATCAAGTTGAAATTTGTGTTTTCCCTTCTTCCATGCCCATGTTAACTTACGAACAGGTTGGATCTCAAAAAAACATCATGGTGGGCCTTAGGAGGGTTTCAACTGATGGGCGTCATTGTTCCCACTGTTTTCTGTGGTGGGGTTAACTTGAGCTTTGGATCAGCCTCATTCTTTGGATCATGCCCTAAAATGATCTCTCCAAATGGATGGATGGTGTGGATACAACATATATATCATGGTGGGCCCACATAACTTGTGATGTCACTTCATTAACAAATGTAGCTGCCCACGTATAACAACTCATATGAGGGGAGCGAATTACGGATAGACCAGCTGAGTGGGTGTTACCCCTACCGTGTGGCCCACATGTATAGTATTTTGTATATCCACGCCGTCCATCCGTTTCTCCAGCCTAGTTTAGGATGGTCTTCCAAAAATTATGCAAATCCAAATCTCAAGTGGACTATACCACTGGAAACAGTGCTAATTGAGTGCACACCATTAAAAATTACAAAAAGCCCATCGTAAGGTTTTGGTAATTTTTATTTGTAATTCAAGCTCTTCATAATGTCAAGAAGGTGTGGATGAAGGGAAAATTTAAATATCAGCTTGATTTAAAACTTTTGTGGCCGGCAAAATGCTTTTAATGATTATTCATCACTCTTTCAATTGGTACGGTCCACCTGAGATTTAGATCTTCTTATAATTTTGGATCGCGTCCTAAAATTAGGCGTAACAACATATAAACGGCATGGATATACAAAAAATACATCAAGGTAGGTCTCACACGGTAGGGGTAACACTCACTAAGGTGTTACCAAGGTAACAGCTAATTCGCTCCCTCATCTGAGTCCCAAATCTGGGCGGGGATTGTGCACAACACCCCGATTTAGCTAGAAACGAACGGTCCTGTAAAAGGGCTCTGTAGGGCCTATCGTGATGTATATGTTTTATCCACACCATCCATCTATTTTTTCATATCATTTTAGGAAACAAGACAAAAAAATAAGACAGATTTAAGGCTTAAGTGGTCACACTAAGAGACAATGGGAATTGAGTGCCTATCATTGAAAACTTCTTGGGGCCACAGAAGGCTCTGATCAAGCTAATTTTTGTGTTTTCCCTTCATCCAAGTTTGTGTGACCCTATGAAGATGTTAGATGATAAATGAACTTCATAGTGTACCCTATGAAGGTTTTAATGGTAGTCATTCCATTCCCACTGCTTTCTGTGGTGTGGTTGACTTGAGCTTTTAATGTGCTTCATTTTTTGTGATCATGCTCTAGAACAATATAAAAAAGTTGATGGATGGTGTGGATCTAACACATAAATCATAGTAGGTCCAAAGAAGTATCGCATGTTAAAAGTTGGGTTATAGATTACACAAAGGAGAAAATCTCTCTTGTGCAAGGTAATTTTGGAATTTTTTAAAAGAGTTGTGGAAAGTATTCTGGATCCTCCATTAAGCTAGACCTCCATCACTGAAAAAATTCGATAAAAAATTATAGAGTGCATTCCACGTTTAGTGTTAACAAACAACACTAAACATGAAAAGTTCTCAAATTCCCTAGTAAAAAGTTTCAGCGTTAACAAGCAAGCCCTTAAATTAATTTTCAAATCTTATTTTAAGTTACCAATGGCACTTAAGGAAAGTCTCTATTACTAGCCGTATGACACAGTAGAGACAAATTGCACGAGATCCACTCCGTCCATCAGGTGTGGAGTCTCATGCTTACCATAGAACAGAAAAGGTCAGGCTGGTCAAAAGCTCAGATGGGCCATGCCGTGAGAAATAGTTTTGATGGGATGCACATCATTAGCTGAGTGTGGGTCTCACCACGTATTATTTGTGTCATCCAATCCATTCCTTGACGTGAACCAATCGGAAGGAAGGGAATTTATCAAAATCATGATGTTCTGAAAATTAGCCGGGACCATGTGAATTCAGAGGCTTTTAGGTATGATTTTATACTCTTTTCTGCATGAGGCCCATCTGAGTTTTGGATAGGTGTGATGTTCGGTTCAACTCCAAACACTAGGTAGCACAACTGATTGACGGTGTGAATCTCATACACACCAGGTTGTACGTAGCAGAAGTCGTAGGATCTCATACACAGCGGTTTGGCTAGTGATCCCAACACAACCAGCCAGCTGGTGTCAGAGCTCTGAGGCCCCACCAAGATGTATGTGTTTTATCCACACCGTCCATCCATCTTTCCAGATCATAGTAATGCATGAACCCAAAAAATAATGCAAATCCAAGTCTCAGGTGGACCACACCACAGGAAAACAGTATTGATTGAAAGTCCACCGTTAAAAAATTCCCACGGCCCACTGTAATTTTTATTTTCCATCAACCTGTTGACAAGGTCACGCAGACCTGGATGAAGGGGAAACACAAATATCAACTTGATCCAAAACTTCTATGTTCCCCACAAGGTTTTCAACAGTAAGTGTTCAATCCCCATTGTTTCCTGTGGTGTGATCCACTTGCGATTTCGATCTGTCTCATTTTTAGGCTCATGCCATAAAACGAACTGAAAAAATGGATAGACGGTATGGATAAAACACATACATCATGGTGGGGCTCATAAAGCTTTGACACCAGCTAGCTCGCTGGTGTTGGGGTCACTAGCCAAATCGCGTCCAATAATAAGATATTTATTAGACTAATGGAGATACGAACGCTGATTGCCTGCGGAAGGTATTCGCAGGCATCTCCTGTGCTCGGAATCTAGGTGGGGCCCACCGTAATGTTTGTGAGAAATCTACGCCATCCAACCGTTTTGTGACATCATTTTAGGCGTTGTGACAAAAAATGAACGGGATCCAAGACTCAAGTGGGCCCAAATAAAGCAAAAGGTGGGTAGGGAAATTCCTACCGTTGAAACCTATATGGGGTCTACAGTGATGTTTATATGCCATCCATACCGTTCATAATGTCATTCCTACTGAGATGAACTGAAAACACAAATATAATTCTGATTCAAAACTTCTGTGGCTCATGAAAATTTCAACTGCGGAAGTTCAATTGTCACGTTTTAGGCCCACTTGAGTCCTGGATCCTGTTCATTTTTGGTTACAACGCTTAAAATGATCTCACAAAACGGTTGGACGGCGTAGATTTAAACCGTTAATATCATGGGCCCGGTTGTAGATGGGCCATAACACAAAAATCTAGAAAATCGCTTGATACTAGTTACATATAGAAAATTTGGCATAGTTTCTTTCCTAACCATCTATTTGCTGGCTTGCTGGGTAGCTATCGAAGAGTTAGGAATTTTCCATCAACGGGGCCCATAGCATCAATGGCTTGGATCATTGAATCATGAGCCATACTTGTAAAACTTAAAAGTCTGCTAACGAACCCTTCAGGCCATAGCATTTTCCAATGCTTCAAGTCAGTCAACGATAAAGGAAGTTTCGTTGGGGTTGGCCCATTTGAAAAATTGCTTTTTATGTCCATCAACGATTAAGGAAATTTCGTTGGGGTTGGCCGCATTTGAGTTGACCCTTCATCTGACTAATCACGCAATCTCCACCGTTGATTAGTATTTATATTGAAATTGCTCTAATGGAACAATCTAGACCATTGCAGACCTGTCGAAATGGACCAATCACGACTGGTCTGTCTTCAGTTTGGTAGCGAGGAACTGTTGGGAGTCTTCAAACTATGTGCTGGACAGGGTGCTGTGACCGGTTTGACGACTGGTCTGGTCGTTTGGCCCTGTGCACGTGAAGACAGAAGACTGTCTCTGTGTGGCCCTAGACCGGTCGTGCGACCGGTCGGTTGTGCTGGGACGATGTGTTCTCTTTGGACGTTTCTGTGCAATGTGCGACCAGTCGGGCGACCAGGTCGGCTGTGCGCGCGGAGTCCTTGCGCAGTCCTGCAATACTGCGCAAGGTGTTTCTATTTTCGGATTTCTTCCTATTTAAGGTGTTGTAATCCGACTTAGAGAGGTATCCTAAGGTGTCTAAGGTTTCCTATTCGTACTAGGAAGAGGGGAGAGGTGTGTGTGAGAGAAAAACTTGAGTTTTCTCTGTGTTTCCTTACTTTGTGAGCTGTCAATCTCTGTAATATCTGATATTCATAGTGGATCGTTTGTGCCGTGGTTTTTTTACCCGTTTTGGGGTTTTTCCACGTAAAATTCGGAGTCTCTTGTGGTGAATGCTTGTGTGTTTGATTTCATCTTGTTACTCGTTTGATTTCGCATTGCTTCACGTGTTCGGCGTTCCGCTTCCGCTGCCGGCTTTTCCCAACAAGTGGTATCGGAGCTAAAGTTAGGGGTGGAGTAGATTCGAATCTGAGACGAGAAGATGGGATCGAGCGCAAGATACGAGATAGAGAAGTTCTCTAGGAAAAATAATTTTGAGCTATGGAATGTGAAGATTGAATCCTTCTGGTTCAGCAAGGGCTTGATGGAGCTCTTGGAAAGTAACCTGAGACTATGAAAGACGATGAGTGGACGAAGCTCGACAAGAAGGCAAGAACCTCAATCCTGTTAAACCTTACGGATGATGTTCTCTATCATGTCATGAAGGAGAAGACTGCGGCTGAAACGATGGCGAGGCTAGAGAAGGTTTATGCCAAGAAATCTCTAGAGAATCGCAGGTACATGTTGATGCAGTTGTTCGCCTTGAGGATGACTGAGGGAACTGAGGTGGAGGACCACCTGAGCACGTTCAATAGGCTGGTTTGCAAGTTGGTGGAGATCGATGAACCGATGAAGGATGAGTACCAAGCATGTATCCTGTTGAATTCTCTTCTAGATTCATATGAGTCATTCAGGGACTCTGTGGGTGCAGGGAAGAAAACCATAAGCGTCGAGACCGTTATCTCAGCCCTCCAGTCGAAGGCGATGAGAAAGAAAAGCGGTGACGTAGCTTCCCATTATTCCTCAGAGGCACTGGTTATGAGGGGAAGAAGTTCTGAGCATGGAGGATATTCGAAATCGAGATCTAGAGCCAAGGGCAAAGGTAAGACTAAGGTGAAGTGCTGGAATTGTGGCCAGGAGAGCCACATGAGAGGGGATTGTCAGAATCCCAGGTTGAGGCAAGAGAAGTATGAAATTCTTCTGGAGAGGGAGCCAATACCGTAGAGGACGATGGCGATTGTGTGAAGTACTAACTGTTTCTGGTAAGGGATCTCACGGTAGTGAGTGGATCCCTGATTCAGGGGCTTCATGTCACATTTGTCCTGACCGGAGTTCATTCACGACATACAAGGAGTATGGTGGAGAATCGGTGTTTGTAGGCGACTGTAGTCGCTCATAAGGTTGTGGGTATTGGTACTGTGCGCATCAGGATGTTCGATAGGGTCGAATGAGTCCTGGAAGATGTGAAGCACGTTCCCAAGATGAAGATGAATGTGATTTCTCTTAGTGCACTCGAGGAGAAAGGGTGCCTGTTTATCGGCCGCGATCGTTGTTGTGAAGTGATGAAGGGGGCACTCGTGTGTGTGAAGGCACAGAGGTGTGGCCATCTTTACATGTTGATCGAGAGCACAATTCACGGTGGAGCTGCAAGAACGGCAGCGAGATCCACGGTTGCTCGTATGTGGCAAGTGCCCAAGGGCCACATGAGAAGAGGGGAAAATGGCGTAAATTTGCAAAGTTAGGGTCAATGGTGGCATGAGAAGCGGTGGAGCTATGATTGAAGATGAGATGACGTTGCAAGGATGTGTTGATTCGACATTTGAAGCATCGGTGGAGTTTGTTGGGGAGTCTTCAAACTATGTGCTGGACAGGGTGCTGCGACCGGTTGGGCGATCGGTCTGACGACTGGTCTGGCCGTTTGGCCCTGTGCACGTGAAGACAGAAGACTGTCCCTGTGTGGCCCTAGACCGGTCGTGCGACTGGTCTGGAGGGGGCTGCGACTGGTCGTGCGACCGGTCGGCTGTGAGGCTGGGACGACATGTTCTCCCTGGACGTTTCTGTGCAATGTGCGACCGGTCGGCTGTGCGCGCGGAGTCCTTGCGCAGTCCGCAGTACTGCGCAAGGTGTTTCTATTTTCGAATTTCTTTCTATTTAAGGTGTTATAATCAAACTTAGAGAGGTATCCTAAGGTGTCCAAGGTTTCCTATTCGTACTAGGAAGAGGAGAGAGGTGTGTGTGAGAGAAAAACTTGGGTTTTCTCTGTGTTTCCTTGCTTTGTGGGCTGTCAATCTCTGTAACCTCTGATATTCATAGTGGATTGTTTGTGCCATGGTTTTTTACCCATTTTGTGGTTTTTCCACGTAAAATTCAGAGTCTCTTGTGGTGAATGCTTGTGTGTGTTTGATTTCATCTTATTACTTGTTTGATTTCGCATTGCTTCACATGTTCGGCGTTCCGCTTCCGCATCCGCTGCGGGCTTTTCCCAACAAGAACTACCAGGAATTGCAATATCATCTTTACAAGTGAAGACATGGGTCAAAGATCAAGGGCGTTCATCTTATGGGCCCCACCTTGAAGAACGAATGCCGTAAAAACTTCCCAAGTTTGTATATACGAACCCATGAATGTTTGCCTCTGTATGAAGGATGGGGAGGTTTTTGTAGAACTCGCCATCCATGGTGGGCCCCACTGTGTCAATGGCCTGGATCACCTAAGCCATTAACCCACTTGTACGGACTGGGCGATCAGCTCATTTCGTGCTTTTATCATGGAGAGGAACACCGCGTACTCGATGGATAGGAGCTTCGTGGGCCATGTGTCAATCTGGCACACGTGCTATGTTTCGGACCGTTCATCAAGTAGGGTCGACGTTCATCATGCCCTGGCCGTAAAATCGGACCGGACCAATTACTAGTTAGGCCGCTAATGTATTAGAAAAATAAACGATCACCAACATGTGGCCCATCTGATGAACTGATGGGCCTTATTTTAGGCCCTCTGATGAATGGCCCAGATCTCACACACATGTGAACCACTGACACGTACTCGGGAAGCCCTCCGTCCACCTGATGATAGAGTACATGTGGCAATCAAAACAGGAATGACACTACCACCGAAAACCAAGAGGCCATGCGGCAAGGGCCCACATGCACGTGGGTAGGCTCTGCGTGATGGTACTCACATGCTGTGTTTCAGGTTTTGAGCGGCAAATCTCCATCAATGACATGAGACAGAAATGACGGGAAAGCTATGGACGCCATTTTCAGACTCGGATTCGGTAGTGAAACCCGGTACTGGTCGGTGCTGAAAGTGCTTTGTGGGCCCCACCATGATGTATGTTTTTATCCAATCCGTTCATCATTTTTGTGATCTCATATTAGGGAATGATCCCGAATATGAGGCAGATTGATATCTCAGGTGGACCACACGATGGGAAACAGTGGTGATTGAACGCTCACCATTAAAAGATTCTCGAGGGCCACAAAAGTTTTGGATCAAGCTGATATTTGTGTTTTTCCTCCACCCAGGTCTGTGTGACCTAATCATCCGGGTTGGATGGAGAATAAACACTACAGTGGCACTGGGAAGTCTTTAATGGTGGGCGTTCAATCACCACCGTTTCCTGTGTTGGGGTCCACCTGAGATTTGGATCTACCTTATTTTTAAGGGCGCTGCTTCGGTGGATGACCCTGACTGTGGGGCCCACGGTGATGTATGTGACTGCATTTACTCTGTCCATCCACATTGAAAGCTCATTTTAAGCAGAGCTGGGTAACAATTTGTTTCGAGTTGAACATGTATCAGATTGAATTGTTCTGGGGGTGCTCGAGTGAATGTATTTGAACAAATATTTGGACAGGGTGGCTCTAATCAAACTCATTCGTTCTCACCCAGCCCATGTTAAAAAATATAAATTAAGAACAATTTTTTCAAGTTCGAATAAACAATACTAATAATCATAAATCACAAGTAATTAAAAATGTTCCCATGTCAATATTGACAAGTAATTGATTATAAAAATATTTTAAAATCAATATTCACAAATTCTAATAATACTAATAATAAACATAACAAATGATCAATATTCACAATTATTTTCAAATTAATAAATACAACAATATCCTTAAATCATTATTTACAAATTCTAAATATCTAAAAATGATAAATCAATATTCGTAAATAATTAACAATAATCCTAATTCCTAAATCAATATGATGATGTAATAAATTAATAAATGACAATATTTCCAAATCAATAAAATTATAAACATAACAATATTATTAAATTTGACTATAATTTTAATTCTTAAATCAATATAACAAATTCATAATATTCCTAAATCAATAGACAATATTCAGTTCTTCACATCGCAAATCCTAATTCGAAAATCACCAAAAACAATATTCATCATTAATCAACCACAAATCCTAAACTTATAAATTATAATCCAACCAATAAACGAATAACAGATTTGAGATTACCTTCACAATTAGTGAATCATAGATTCACGACAATGAAGGCGAGCTGTTGGCTCAACTCAGGTAATGAATCACGCACTGATGGGACAGCAACCTTTGGGTTCGGCTGTTCGGGCAGTTAATCACGCATGGACAATCGTATTGGTTCAGGCCGGCAAAATTGTGCCTTTTAATCTAATACACTTGTAAAGGCGCGTACATGTGCAGAAGCAATAAAGTGAAGAACAAATATAATTATATCTAAGTCCGGGGGGGGGGGGGGGGGGGGGGGGGGGTTGTGATTATGACTTTTTTTGAACTTCTTTTCGCCTACCTAAGATGATTAATAATTAACACTAAGCAAGAACACTTTGGCTTCCAAGCCTAAGTGAGTCTAATCACAAGACTAGCATAAGGTTTAAACAATAAGCGACCTAATCTAAGCATGCATAAATTATCAAATGATTAAGTTAATGAAGCACCTAATTTCACACAATGCATAATAAGAAATGTGCTCAAATACAATCACAAACATAACGATGTAGAGTGGTTCGACTTTGCGTCTACTCTACTCCTGATTCAAGTACTTAACCTTTTTAAGCACACTGTCATTCACTAGGGATTTTAAATCAGGTTCCTCTCAACCTACGTGTTTTAACTCGGATCCATCCAACCGGGGAGTTTGTAGGTTCCTCTCAACCTACACGTTCACACTCGTGTTGGTGGCTCCCCTTGGAGACTTGTTTAGGCCCAACAAACGTGCCAAGGAACAACAAACACCCCTAAACTTTAGGCCCGACAAGTGTGCCAAGGATTGCCTAACAACCCTATAATTTAAGCCCGACAGACGTGCCAAGATACGACAAATGTCCATAGACTTTTAGGCTCAACAAACAAGTCAATGATCGACAAACGAACCTACTTCAAGTTTGACAAATAAACTCTACACTCAATTCCCACCGAAAAAAGAGTGGATGGACTAAACACAAATTGACAACCTTACTTGTCGGATTTGAGCCCCATTGTAGCGCCGCTTTGGATTACTTCTTCTCGCTCTCCCGTGCTTGAATCAGTTCCCCTTGTGCTCCCTCGATCGTTGATTCCGTTGCGTTGCCAATGCTCCAGCTCCAAGATCAGCCACCTTACATATGATGCTCTGACGGAGATGTCCAAGGTGCTAAGATGTGATGAATCCTCTACAAATGGAGGAAGTGAGTTTCCTAAAGGAGTACACCTATTTGGATTCCTAGGCGGTGTTTGGACAAAGAATTTACCAATAACCAAAGTGTCTAAACTCTTAGGAATCAAGAGAGAATAAGTCCATTCTCATTTAAGCATTGAATGTCCTAAGCTTGTAATGAATCACAAGGAGAATGACTTGCAATGAGTTGGGATTAGAGCTCCTAAGGTATGCAATGGTGATAACTTCTAACTCCTCAAAATCCCTATTTTGAGCCCAAAACAAATGCCCCGCTTTTATAGAAAATTCTCCAATGGTAAAAAAACGGATAGATTCGCAGGATCTTCGATTGATCGGAACATGGTCTGATTGATTAGAGGCCACATCCGATTGATCGAAAATCTATCCAGAGGATTTTCAAAGTTCTCTGAAACAAATTTTGATTGATCGGAACATAGTCCGATTGATCGGAGGGACCATATCTGATTGATTGGAGATATAGTTCGATTGATCGAAAATCTATCCAGAGAGTTTTGAAATTTCTCTGGAACAGGTTTCGATTGATCAGAACATAGTCCGATTAATTGAAGTCCCATTGGAACCGATGTCTAATTGATCGGGGATCCATCAAAAACTGCTTTTGGGGCCTGTTTGATTACAGCAGCATCCACCTCTTTAATTAGCCTAACTAATTATGTTTTTCTAAGTGATCTAAAGCCTAATGGAGATGACTAAGGGTTTTTTTTAGTTGGTCCAAGTCATCTAAGAGAATTTGAGTATTTTTTTTAAAGGGTTAAGGTCACCAAGGCATATCATTTACCTGTTCTTCTTCCTTGATACTTCTGGTCCACTTGAATCTTTGGTCTGCATCTTGTCAAGGCTTAATCGATATTACAACACAAGGACTCACGTGATTGACAAATAAGGTCCACTAGTATGCCACAAAAAAGTGCATTAACAATCTCCCTCTTTGTTAATTATGTGACAAAAACCTAACCTAGTCTGTGTCATGGTCCATACCAATTACAGTAGCAAAACACAAATATATTACATGTCAAATTAAAATAGATATTACACCTTAAAATACTAAGACATGTAACTAAGTAATGCTCCTCTTGTTTGCTCCCCCATAACCTGTCAACCCCTGCACACAAAACAGAAAAATTATTTTGGTGGGACTTGATCTTTCTTTCCCTTTTTATCGATAATTGACAAACCAATCTCTCTCTCTTAATGGTACACCAATTAAGTTTAGGGTAGAGAGGATTAAAATATCGCAGCTATAACTATAAAAACATACTAACTAAAGAAAGTATAGGGTGCATGAACATTAAAACATGGAGCATGCATGGGAACATGATTAATAAGAAAATGTAACTATCTAAGCGTAGTTGATCATGCATAATTGGTCATTTAAGATATACATTAAGCAATAAAAGCTTAAGGCTTGAAGCACAATCAACCAACCTCTCCTAGTTATGTATATCATGACCAAAACAAAGATTAACATATAATTAAGTATAAAATTCAACAAGATTAGCTAATCTAAGCAGGGTGATAGTCTAACAATAAAATATACCAATAAAAAATCAGGCTACACTACCATTGGCGGGCTAATGAGGTTAGAATCCTTTAATATGTCCATAAAAACAAAATGAGGCTAAAATCCTTAGATTTTTCTATAATTTTCGTTTTTAGCTACTCTTACTAACTATGTTTAGGTTGATTATCCTAAGGGTAACTAATTCCCTCAACACCCTCATAAAATTCAGCATGAGGTGAGGGGTTAAGAACTCCTTCTACTCCTATAAGGGAAAACGGTCGAGATCCTCTCGTAGATTAGAGGGAAGAGAGGTAGTGGTAGTAGCCATGAGAATTCTCATTGATTTTTTGCTCCTATCACTATTAGAGTCACCGGATTCAGATCTGGACTCCTCTGTGTCATCCTAAGTGGCTGTCATTGCCTTTTTACCTTTTGGTTTAGGCCCTTTCAAAAATTTCGGGGCAATATGGTCATGATGACTGCAACCGTAACATCGGACAAATGAGGTTTTGGATGATTTTCCTTTATGTTTATCATTTTTCTTATCCTTCTTGTCACGGCTACTCCCTTTATCAAACTTGAGGAATCTCTTGAACTTCTTGTCTAGTTTATCATTCTTGTCACGCCCTGGAATCCGAGACTCGAGTACAACAACTCAAGGCCCGAGTTTCAGAGTGTGAATTCAATCCAAATATAACCTGTAGAGAAATTCCATTCCACATACCACAATAATACCAACTAAAGTGCTTTATTAATCATAGCCGAAATATCAAATGAAAGTTTAAATCAAACAACTACGTCTACTCAACAAAACATTCAAATCTACTAAAGTCTACTTCAATCATCTTCCAAAAGAAATAAATTCAACACCTAAGCTAGTATAAGTCTTCTAATAAAAATAGTCGTCCAGATATTCTGCTTCAGCTGCTCCTCCTTCCTCCTGATATCCTGTAGGAACTGTGGTGATTTTGGTGAGCTAAAGCCCAGTGAGGTCATTTCCATCACAAGTAATATTCCAGTTAATAAGATATAGGATGGAAATCATCAACAGATAGAATTGTATTAAATGTACTAAGATGAGGATTATAATTGATACACTCTATGTTTTATTATGAATGAAACATGATTGGCATGATGTCATGATACGTGTGAGAGCAACAAACGTCTAGGAACTCGTTGCCACTGAACATTAGGAACTTGTCGCAAATCAACCATGCTCACTTAACCGGTACAACGAGGCGGCAAATCAACCATGCACGCCAGTGGGCAAATCAACCATGCACCACTGATCCAACCGAGCAAATCAACCATGCTCAATAAGTGAAACGACCAGAACTCGCTGCCACTGAACATTAGGAACCTGTCGCAAATCAACCATGCTCACCTAACCGGTACAGCGAGGCAGCAAATCAACCATGCACGCCAGGAGTCAAATCAACCATGCTCCTGTTCTGTCGCAGGGTATAAATGTATGTGCGTGTCATGAATTATGGAAGCATTCATCAAGCATACTATGCGTTCGAAGTTCAATTTCAATCACACAATGCATGAGATGTATGCATTCAAGAAATCTTCCATCTATCTCTGATGTTTATCGCTAATCAAGGGAGTTGAGGATGATGTATGCTACGTAAGGTTTGAACCAACAATAACATCTTGTGTATTTAAGTTTAAGTTACGACTATGTACAGTTTTCACTTGTGTAACTAGAAAGGGAAAGTCGTGAAGGGAAGTTTAACCCATGCCTAACCTCTACGTAAGATCCTACGAAAACTAAAGAAGTGTCATCAGAAAGAACAAGGAACTACAAGAGATCCCTTAACTAAGATCTAGCACATATGCCTAGAAAATAGCATAAAAGTATACAACTTATCCTATATAAATAAGAAGTTGAAAAATCAATTACATGGAGGAAAGGATGGAAGGATCTTAAACTCAATAGGAATGAATTTGAAAGAATATTAACATGAAAATTCTGAGATAGATCACTCACAGTATGATGAACTATAGGTCCCACACAAGCCCAAACTAGATTCCGAGTTGGCTCAGTGAGTCGCTCAACGAGTCGACTCGAATTGGAATAGAGAACAACTTTCTTCTTCTTCCTTCTTTCTTTCTCCTTTTTTTCTTCTTTCTTTCTTCTTCTCTGATTCTTGCTGACTGGGGTGCTGTCCCCATAGCAACAGCAGTCCACGCAACTACCTCCCCCTCTCTCTCTGTCTCACCGCTTCTATCTCTCTCTCTCTCTCTCACCGCTTCTATCTCTCTCTCTCTCTCGTTTCTTCTCTTCTTTCTTCTTTCTTTCTTTCTTTCTTCTTCTTTCTTGCTGCCCCAGCAAGAGCAGCAACAGCAGCAACAACAACACGAGCACGAGCATCAACAACAGAATGAGCACAAGCAGCAACAGCACGTACGCTGCCTCTCACTCTCTCTCTACCCTCACACTTTCTCTCTCTATCCGAACGGCCCACACTTCCTAACGGATCACTCTCTCCCTCACTCTCTCTGACGTGTTCTAAAGAGCAAAAGAAGATGAAGATGGCTTATATAGCCGAGCACGGCGAACACACGGTCGCGGGTGCAACCGGTTTGAGCTTCCGTTTCCAAGCGGAACTTGGATTCCCTTTTCTTGCTACCTACTCCACATGGGAACCGTTGAAAGGGTATGTGGGGTCCACATGATCCTAACGAAGCAAATCTTGGTCGTCCATGCAAGTTACGGACTTGGATCTTGCCAAATCCCAGTTTAAACGGTGAGTTGAAGAGAGCCTGTTGCTCGGCTGTTGGAAAGGAAACTCAAGAGGGCTACTATCGCCGACGAGACACATCAGATGGACGGTTTGGATGTGTGATGAGGGGTCCACAAATGGACGGTGTAAATGGCCAGCAGGGTCGGGCAGACGTTGTTGCAGCGGACGCTGTAACAGCGTCCGAAGAGGACACGGTCTCTTCTCTCTCCCTTTTTTTTATCTTACGTGCGTTGCACGTATAAGACAGCTACCAGCTGTCCTGACAAGTGGGGTCCACCCGTGATGGTCCATCAACAGACGACGTGGATGAAACAGGCGGACAGCGTTCACTCGCTGAGACAACTGCGAATGAGGAAGATAACCTCCGTCTGCAGCGTGCGCGGTCAACGCGGTTTGACCGATCATCTAACGTGCACGTGGGTCCCACCATGATGTATACGCAAAATCCACTCCAATCATTAGATAGGCCACATTATTTTAGGCTATGATACCAAAAATGAGACAGTTCCGAAGTTAGATGGCCCACTTATGGCCCGATTTCTGATTAGGGCGTTTGTAGGATGATCGGAGGGTTGAAATTTGACATGTATGGTTGGATTGTGTCCTAAAACTAGTACATAGAGTTTTGTACGATAATGATTGCCAAAAATCATGATCCTTGCAAATAACTTAAGTTTGGTTAATGGTATTTTCATATTGCTTGTGATTTTATGAATTTTTGCGAAGCCTGACACGTCCACGCTATTCTAGGGTTAATGTTGAGCGATTTTAATGAAGGTACCATACCATAATTCCTTACGGATAGCTCAATATAAATTTATAAATATTTATGTGATTAATTTCTTAATCAACTATTCCAAATGCTAATTAATTTATTTTTAAAATCTAGAGTAAACAAAGGTCATGTTTTAACTAATGTAAAACCAGGGTTATTACAATTCTCATCATCGCTATCTTCGGAAGACTCACTCTTAATTTTTCTATAGGAGTGTTTGTGGGAAGTCTTTAAAGTGATGTTCTTCTTCTTAGAGAGGGCCCTAAAGTGCAATTTATGAGTTTGTAGGGAACCTATAAGTTCTTCTACTTTCATGTTATCTATGTCTCCACACTCTTCTAAGGCTACTACTTTGGTGCCGAATCTTTTCGGGATGGGCCTAAGTATTTTTCTACAAATTTTTCCTTCCGAAACCTTTTCCCCTAAGGCAAACATGGAGTTACAAATATCTTAGAGTTGTGTATAAAACTCCATGAAAGTTTCAGCATCTTCCATCCTATATTTTAAAATTTAGTGGTTAAGAGTTGAAGCTTTGAGCATCTAATTACTATGCTAGTTCCCTCGTGGATAACCTCAAGTATATCCCACGCTTCTTTTGCAGTTGCGCGTGTGAGAATGCGCTGAATTTGTTTTTAAGAAACCGCACAACAAATTGCATTGAGAGCTTTGACATTTATCGTGTATTGAGCTCTCTCATTGTCATTCCATTTTTCATCATCTTTGGGAATGATAATGGTTTTACCATCAACCTCCACTTTTTCTGTGGGCATGGAATATCCATGTTGTGTGCTTACCCACATAGATCGGTCCAAGGATTGTAAGAAGATCTTCATCCTAGCCTTCTAATAGGCATAATTAGACCCATCAAAATATGGTGGACGGTTAATGGTACTCCCATCTCGGTTAGACATTATGTTAGTGTTTCGGTATCGGTTCTCACTCGAAATGGCTAAGTCTTTGAAGAGCAACCCGCTCTGATACCAATTGAAATTGTGCATTTTGATCTATTACACTTGCAAAGGCGCGTACACGCTCGGAAGCAATAAAGTGAAGAACAACTAGAATTATGGTTAAGTTCTTGAGGGAGGGACGGGGTGATTAAGATCTTTTTAAAAAATCTTTTCGCCTACTTAAGATGATTAACAATTAACACTAAGTAAGCAAGAACACTTTGGCTTCCAAGCCTAAGTGGGTCCAATCATATGACTAGCATAAGGTTTAAACAATAAACAACCTAGTCTAAACATGCATAAATTATTAAATGATTAAGCTAATAAAGCACCTAATCTATACAACCTAAGTAGACTATATAAGAATGGATCATAAGGCTCAAGTCTACTCAAATAAGTGAAAGTACATGTGTGTGAATGTGCCCATCTAGTGCCTAGTATACATTTCAATTAAGCATTCATAATTAAACAATTAAACATAATACATAATAAGAAATGTGCTCAAATACAATCACAAACACAACGATGTATAGTGGTTTGACTTTGGGTCCACTCCCGATTTAAGTACTCAACCCCTTTGAGCACACCGACATTCACTAAGGAGTTTAAATCAGGTTCCTCCCAACCTACGTGTTTTAACTCATCCACCCAACCGGAGAGTTTACAGGTTCCTCCCAACCTACACGTTCACACTCGTGTTGGTGGCTCCCTTTGGAGACTTGTTTAAGCCTGACAAACGTGCCAAGGAGTGACAAATTCCCTTAGACTTTAGGCCCGACAAACATGCCAAGGATTGCCTAACAACCCTGGAATTTAGGACCAACAGACGTGCCAAGGAACGACAAACGTCCCTAGACTTTTAGGCTCAACTAACAAGCTAAAGATCGACAAACGAATCTAGTTCGAGTTTAATAAACAAACTCTACACTCAATTCCCATCGAGAAAAGAGTGGATGGACTCAACACAAATTGACAACTTTACTTGTAGGATTTGAACCCCATTATAGCGCCTCTTAGGGTTGCTTCTTCTCACTCTCCCGTGCTTGAATCAGCTCCCCTTGTGCTCCCTCGATCGTTGATGCCGTTGCGTTGCTAATGCTCCAGCTCCTAGATCAGCCACCTTGCATATGATGCTCCGACGGAGATGCCTAAGGTGCTAGGAAGTGGAGAATCCTCTACAAATGGTAGGAGTGGGTTTCCTAAAGCAGTAAACCTGTTTAGATTCCTAGGTGGTGTTTAGACAAAGGATTTACTAATGATCAAGGTGTCTAAACACCTACGAATCAAGAAGGATCAAGTCCATTATCAATTGAGCATTAAATGCCCTAAGTTTGTGATGAATCACAAGGAGAATGACTTCCAATGGGTTAGAATTAGAGCTCCTAATAGAATGCAATGGTGGTAACTTCTAACTCCTCAAAATCCATCTCTTGAGCCTAAAAACAAATGCCCCCGCTTTTATAGAAAATTCTCTAACGGTAAAAAAATGGGTAGATTCGTGCATCTCCGATTGATCGGAACATGGTCCGATTGATCAAAAATCTGTCCAGAGGATTTCCAAAGATTTCTGGAACAAATTCTGATTGATCGGAACATGGTCTGATTGATTGGAGGGACTATATCCGATTGATCGGAGACATAGTTCGATTGATCGAAAATCTGTCCAGAGAGTTTTGGAATTTCTCTGGAACAGGCTCCGATTAATCAGAACAAAGTCTGATTGATCGGAGTCCCATCAGAACCGATATCCGATTGATCAGAGATCCATAAAAAACTGTCATTTAAGCCTGTTTGATTACAACAGCCTACACTTCTTTAATTAGCCAAACTGATCATGTTTTTCTAAGTGATCTAAGGCTAATCGAGATGACTAAGGGTTTTCCTAGTTGGTCCAAGTCATTTAAGAGTATTTAAGTGTTTTGGTTCAAAGGGTTAAGGTTACCAATGTATCTCTGTGGACCCTCGCCGTTTCGCGCTCCCGAACGTTCTCCCTTTCCTTTCGGAAGAGAAGAGGGGTGTGTGTGCGCGAATCGCCGTTTGTGCCATTGGCTTGCCTCGTTCTCGAGGGATTTATTTGGTTGTCGTGTTAAGCTGGATGTGTTTGTATAAGACCAGAGTCGCCACTAGCCAGTTACTTTGAATCTATAGTCGGCTAGACCCCGTAGAAACGTTAGAGAAGGGGATCCGAAAATTCATTCTTCTAAAATAACTCCTTTTGATCTGCGGCCAGAGATTCGAGGTAAGGGATCACGGTTATAGGGTAGGAAGATGTTAAGCACCCCACACACTGCCCGTACCGAAGTACAGTCTCTACTTCACAGAATCGAACTAATACTTGAAAGTCTGATCTAATCCTCGTACATTCTCATGGATGACATGATGCATGAATGCGGGTCTGAACAGTAAGAGTTTCTGATGGGCAGGTTTTCATTAACAGGCAAGCCCAGAGCATATGCTCGAACTGACAGGTGCTTTATGCGGAATGCATGCTGTGTGTTTGAATGATCAAAGTGCTTGTAGTGATTGATGCATGAATGCAGGTCTGAACAGTAAGAGTTTCTGATGGGCAGGTTTCCATTAACAGGCAAGCCCAGAGCATACGCTCGAACTGACAGGTGCTTTATGTAGGATGCATGTTGTGTGTTTGAATACTTAAAGTGCTGGTAGTGAAGCAGGGGGGTTGGAAGAAAAGTAAATGTTGCACTTATGCTAGATGCGAATGAGATGATGCTAGTAAAATAGTAGCTGGATGGACGGAGGTGTCGCAAGGATTGGCTTCAAGTGGCTGGATCAAGACTTGGATGGCTTGGGAGGCTTGGACCAGTGGTCAGGCTGGGCTGGACCAGGGCTAGGCTCTCCTCACTCGGGCTCTCCTTAGTGGAGGAATGGGCTAAAGGGATGGATAGAAGCAAGGAACAAATGGGATCTCCCTGGGCTTGAGGGCCTGTTGAAATGAGAAGGGGAGGGGGGTATTTATAGCAGCGGGGCGTGGTAGAACCCATAAATAAGTTTGGGCGGCCCTCAGGGGGCCGCCCATACGGTCGTTCTACTTCGGGTTCGGAGTGTACAGCCTCTAAACCTTAAGCAGAATTTTTTTTAGGTCTGGGTTCGGACTTGCTCCGAGGCTGCGGTCTGGAACTCGGTGAGTCGACTGGGTTTAGGAGATGGGTTGACATGGTGAGTTGACTCGATGGGTTGACTCCGCGATTTGACTCAGCGGGTTGACTCACAGAGTTTGATTTTTTTTTTTGTGGGATTTTTTGACTGGTTTTTCTTATGGGGGGTTTTTTAGGCTGATGTTTAAGGGTGAGTTGACTGGGTTCAGGCTTGAGCTGGGCTATGGATTGGGGCTTACAAGGGTGAGTTTGGCTGAGTTTGGATATGGGATTTTGGGGTACGGTCCTTCATTCATTCAGCTATCTCTACTAACATTGTAGCCGAAGGTGGGGTGTTTACAATCTCATTTACCTGTTCTTCTTCCTTATGCTTTTGGTCCACTTAAATCTTCGGTCTTCAGCTTAGTAAGGCTCAACCGACATTACAATGGAATGACTCACGTGATTGACAAATAAGGTGCATTAGTATGCCACAGAAAAGTGCACTAACAGCTGGCTGCTTATAGAGAGAGTATTGAACTGGGCAACTAGGGCATAGGAGTCAGACGAATTTGACGATCCGCAGAGAGAGAGAGAGAGAGAGAGAGAGAGAGAGAGAGAGAGAGAGAGAGAGAGTATTAGATGTGCAGCGCCGGTGGGTGGCCGACTGAGCAACTAAGAGTTGGACGAATCCTTCGATCTGTCGAGAGAGAGAGTAGGGAAGGGGGCTAGGCGGATTGCTAGAGGAGGGGGGGGAGCAACTGCGGGTAGGGTTTTAGGAAGGGAGAGGGTTTCGTTCGGGCATAGGTTAAATGTAAAAATGAAAAAGGGGTTGGACACTTAGGGTTAGTAAAAACTTTAAAATTGAGTTGAACGAACGAAGTCAAGTCGGTTAATATTCAAATTGAGTTTGAGTTTGAGTCGAGTCGAATATGGTTGTGATAAAAATTGACTCGAATTTCTTTTCAAATAGACCCTGTTTGTTCGAACAAAGTTCTAACACAAAGACTTTCTGTTTGGACCAAGTTTTACCGAGTCAATCCGAACGATTTGACTGATAAAACTCGGTTCATGTCCAGCTCTAATTTTATGGCATGATTAAAAAAAATGAAGCATATCAAAATCTCAGATGGACAAAGGTACAAGAAACAGTGGTAATTGACTATTAAAAACTTCTCCTAGCCACAAAATATATCCGTGTGGCCTCTTCATCTAGGTATTGGTGACCTTATCAACCGGTTGGATGGAAAATAAACATTAGGGTGGAATCCATGAAGTTTTGAATGGTGGGGATTCAATCACGACTGTTTCCTATGATGGGGTCCACCTAAGATTTGGGTCAAGTTCATTTTTTAGGGCATGCCCTAAAATGAGTTGTCGAAATGGTTGGACGGTGTGGATTTAAGTCACATACATCATTATGAGTCCACGATCAGGGTCCCAAGCCACCCTATTTTTAGGCTCATGCCCTGGTATGATCCCGCAAAATGGATGGAAGGAGTCGGCATGGAGGGGCCACTAGTGAAGCCCAGTCTGTGAATTTCCTGCTCGAACTTCTCCGTTTGCTCTCACTTTATATGTTTGCTTCTTTTTTATGCCCTCCCACAATTTCTGAAATTGTTTAGGGATGAAAATGCCCAGTTGCTAGTTGATATTTGTATGAAGGGTTGAGTACCGGAGGAAGTTAAGATGATCATTTTCAAGAGTGTGAGATGGGTTCCACTAAATCATGATTGGGCCCACTTAACGAGAGATCTGATTCCTTCATTTTATCTGATAAGTCCCGAAACCACGAAAAGTATTGAGTTGAGTTGGATTGAACCCCTTTGTGGCCCATAAAATCCTTTAATGTTGGGCATTCATTTCCAACTATTTCTTTTGGTGTGGTCCACCTGTGATGAGTTTTTCCCTCATTCTTGATCCTATGCCTTGAAATTAAAACCCCAACTAATTGGACAATGTGGAATTAACTCATGACAACCTATAGGCCAAGGATCGTTGTTGTGCACATGATCACTATTGTGATAGGAATCATCTTTGTAATGCACAAGGATCGCCATTGTGCACAGGATTGTCGGGATCACCGTTATAATACACAATGATCCCCATTGTGCACAAGGATCACTATTATGCACAATGATCGTTGTTGTGGTACACAAGAATCGTTGTTGTGCATTTTGTTCGCTCACCTCAAGTGAAAGGCTGCGATGTAGTAATAATTCTCGGTAAGACTGAGGCCGATTCACAGGGAAAGAGGTAAGCAATTCCAACTACTCTAATAATTGAAATCTAAGAAGTTTAGGAAAAATAGTTTTTAAGAACTAAACATAAATAGGAAAAATTTAAGATTATGAAAAAGAAAACTAAGGCTTTTGAGGATCCATTTATAGCAATCCCATGTTAATTCATTCATCCAAGCATAAAACACAACTAGATTCGAAGTTCTATCTCTCCTCTAGTTGGAAGATAAAGCATTCAAGTACATACAATCCCACTTAAGTTAAGAAATCAAGTTCTAGTCCTATTTGAGCACATAGACTTCAAATATGTAGCCTTCGGAATAACAGCCATGCTAAGAGACTATGTCATGCTCAAGGATTACTACAATTCGAATAAAATCAATCCCAACATGGCAATCTCAGAGAATTACAAGGAACTCACGTCCGGAGTACATGAACTCTCATAAAACTTTAAAAAAACCAACTTTATTCAAAATAGAACATTCAAAATCCAAACTTGAAGCAAAGGTACTTGAATCAAAACGAATTAAACATGAAACTAGCCACAAGCTTCACCTCTTAGCCTTAGCTAAGAGGTTAACTAGAAGAAAGCATTAAAACTAGAAACTAGAACTAGAAGAAGAAGAAAACTCGTTCTAAGAGGCTAGGCTAGGAAGCCTCCTAGGTCTTAATCTCTTTGCTCCCCACGTTGCTATATGCCATAAGAAGGAAGTGGAGGAGCTGTTTTATAGCTTTCAAGCATCATCATCGCAGAATATTCCAGAATTTACTGTAAAACTTATACACTTGTGCAGAGAAAATCGGACAGATTTGGAAGTTTTTGGACTGGGCGCATTGTCGATTGATCTCTTGAGCTGAGCAATTGATCGCTTGTTCCGAGTGATTGATCGCAGGTGGCCAGGCGATTGATCACTGGGTGCAAAAAGTGTCTAGCGAGTTTCAACAACAAATCTTAAAAAATCTAGACTTTTTATGGCTCATGCGATTGATCTACAAGCTCCGTCGATCAATCGCTGAGGCTGGGAAATCAATCTCTCAGGCTGGAGATTAATCGCTTAGGCTGGGAGATCAATCTCTCAGGGTGATTTTTCTTCTTTTCTTTTCTTCTTCTTGCTTCTTTTCTTCACCTCCTTGGCCTTCATTTCCTCTGATCTTCAAGGTATGTTAAAATGCACTTTTAACACCAAAATAGTGAAGTCCTTCTCTTGTTCCTACAATCACAAAAATATGTATTAGATTAGTCTTTAAACATGTAAACCATTGTAATGTGTGATGAATTTGAGTTAGAATATGCACAATTCAAGGCTCAACACCCCTCAACCGACTTTTTGCTAGTCCCGAGCAAAACATGCGTGAAACAAACCCAACTTTTCAAAACCCAACTCTCTCTTAAAAACTATGCTCCTATAAACTCCAAGATATATGAGTACAAAATTCAAAAAAACTCAATGACAAAAATTGAAATTTTAACCTCCATAAATATAATGAGTGTTTCACATAGAATCTCCATCGATCGATTGATCAATAGAAGAACCGAACAAGTATGGTCTAGTGTGCACGGTGAAAGTTCATCTCATGAATTTTCAGGATTACATTCTTCATATATCAATGAAACAAAAGATCTAAGAGTGTACAGATCAACAACAAGCCTATGACAAGAATTTGCCTTACGGTTCCTTCGACGGCTTTCACACTACTTTCCATTTCCAGCTTTAGTTACAGGTAGACCATCCCCTGGTTGGTAATAAGTAGCCCTTTTCAAAAATTCTAACATATTTTCTACAATAACCATTTTTTTTAAATTAATAGTCAAGATCAATAGTCGAACAATTAAAAGGCTCACTTCGAACTAAAGCAATAATCATGTAATGGTAACAACATAGGATAAAAATCCTTGCCCCAGATTACATTTGAACGTGATGGACAAAGTTCCCCGCCTTGGTTCCTCAACACCTAAAATCTCAGTCTAGCTGATCCATAAATCCACATAATTCCTTCAAACCATGAGAATCGTGTAATGTGAACTACACACAAAAGTGTTCAAAACTTTCTACCAATCAACTTAACAAGGAAATTCATATAGAAAGCTATTATAATTAAGATAATTCAAGGATTTCAAAATCAGTTACTTCATCTATCTTCCTTTCATACTCATAACATTCTAAGTGCATAGAAATAAAGTTTCCCAAAAGAGTTTTGAATTTTAGAAAAATAAAAAACTTTCTACATAATTGCTCAAAATATCACAAAAGCTAGCTATATTCATCTGAGGAATCTCACCCCCCAACCAAAATCTTACATTGTCCTCAATGTAATAAGATATGCAGTATGCAAGACATGAGAGCAATGAAATAAAACAAAGGAGAGTGAGAACGAGAGTACCTGAGGTAGCAAGTTGATCAATTCTAACATCTTTTATTGTCTTCATAAGACTTATTCAATCCTAAATGCAGAAAAATAAATCCGAACCTACCTACCTACCTTTGATTAGTCCGATCGACTACATGATCAATTTTGAGCAAGATCTTCATGAATTTCAACAAATTTCTCATGAGGACCATCCAAAGTCTTACTCGACAGTAAATATGGGTGCTTTTCTTCCTTGAAGTCCAAACGTAATGTGCACCACATGCACGAAAGGAGGAGACAAGAGTAGCAGAAAGATATCTCCTCGAATTCTGAGTTGAGTTGAGATTGATTAGAAATGGGTCCTCCTAATTAGAATTTTTCATGGGCTGAAGAGCCCATGATGGTGGAGAGACATTCATCGTGTTTCCATCAGTTAAAGTTGTCTCCTTCACAATTTCAGAATTATACGGTGCTTCTACAAACAATGGTAAAGAGTGTAAATCAGTGGAATGGCGTTCTTCAGGCACCGACACCGTGTCTAACAAAATATCTAACTCTTCAATCATCTCATCATCAAGATCATCGAAGTTGGTCAAGCCTTCCTCTAGAAAATCGAGATAGTCGGATAAATGGTCCTCGTCCTCCCTAAGTGATTGTAAAAATTCAGTTTCTATGGTGAGGGATTCACACTCCATGAAGGGAAATTCTTCCAAACTAGGTTCCTCATAACTAGTATGGGGCACCAAGTCGGAAGTGTGTAAGGCTTTAACAATCTCTTGAATAATGGGGTCGTTTGAATTTTCAAAGTGAGTCAAGCATTCGTCCAAAGAATTTGAATTTTCACTCTTGGGAGTCTCATTCTCCACATTAAAATTAAGCATGTCAAGTTGGTGGAGTGACTCAAAAATATAACCCTCGACAATCTCTCTAACATGCATATCTTATAAAGACTCATAGTCATTATGCCCTTGAAAAAAAAAAACCATAGGTTCATAAGCATCCACTGAACCCCCATTGTAAGCAACCCCATTATCGCTTTCAGATTTAATGGATTCCTTGAGTTCGTCAACCGTCATTGAAATCTCTTCATCATTAAATTCAAAGCATACAAAAGAGATAGTGGACTCATCATAATTGATGATAACATTGGGATCATCAAAATCTATCTCCTCTAAAAGTTTATTCATTATATCCAAAGGTGGGACTTGGATAGCTCCATTCTCCTCATTAGAAGGGATTGATTCGATGCCCTCAAATTTGGGCTCAACGTCTTCACAAGATGGTGAGTAAGCGTGATTTGATTGTTCATCTACATACTCTTTCCATAATTCCTCAAGTATTTGTGTATACATGTCATCATAAGAGGAAGACATTTTACGGTGATTGTTAATAACCACGGTTGGTTCTTCCCTTGAACAAGGAGAATGGTGGTTTCCCCAATTAAGACCGTACGCATCGTAGGATGAAGAGTTATATGATTATTGATAGGCATATCCATATAAGTGATCACGCATTGTCTTAACCGGTTGGCCACTATTCATCCGTTCCTTTTGTTGTTGCACACCTCCTACCATAACTGGTGGAACACTCATGTTATTTCCAATTCGGTAATCATGTAATGTTTTCCCCGGATGATCATTATGAGATTTTGCTTCGTTCCTGGTATTCCCCCATCGTCTTATGTCGTGTCTCAATATATGTATTACTTTCATTAATGTAATCACGAATCGTCATAAGTGGGGGGTAGTGAAGGTTCTTTGAATATAAAAAAAGTACTCATGCTTGGAGGGATCCCGATCACAATGAGTTTGAGTCCCCCAATCCGACGTCTCATCCTCCAAATGGTACTTGTACGCACCATTCGTCCAATCATACATGATGAAATTTTAAGGAATTGGAAACTACCATAATATAAAAAAAAGAACAAAAAGAAGGGAAATGGGGAGATGTTACCCAATAGAGTGAGATCTATGTCAGCAACAATATCCTACAAAATCAAACAAAAAATTGTTAGTAATCTAGAAAAAAAGTCCTACTTCTAGAAAAACTAGAAATCCTACTTAACCAAGACCACCCTATAGCTACTAGAACAATTAGAACCGTTTAACCTTTTCCTTGGCAGCGGCATCAAAAATTTGTTCGCTCACCTCAAGTGTAAGGCTGCGACATAGTAATAATTCTCGGTAAGACCGAGGTCGATCCACAGGAAAAGAAGTAAACAATTCCAACTACTCTAATAACTGAAATCTAAGAAGTTTAGGAAAAACAGTTTTTAAGAACTAAACATAAATAGAAAAAATCTGAGATTATGAAAAGGAGAACGAAGGCTTTTGAGGATCCGCTTGTAGCAATCCCATGTTAATTCATTCATCCAAGCATAAAACACAACTAGATTCGAAGTTCTATCTCTCCTCTAGTTGGATGTTCGCTCGCCTCAAGTGCAAGGCTGCGATGTACTAATAATTCTCAGTAAGACCGATGTCGATCCTCAGGGATTGTCGTAACAATTCTAAATTACGTAACTAGGATTAGCTAAATTTGGATTTAAATTAAATGATGAAGTTTAATAACATAAAAACTATCTACTTTAGACTTAAATTAGAGAAATAGGTACTAGAGCGCTAATGATTCACTTATAATCATTCACAATGCCAATTCAAATCATTCAAACCAATAACTCAATTGGAATCAAAGTTCTATACATATCCAACCGAAATATAAAGCAATCAAATCATCATAATGCATCCAACATAGATGGATCATCCACTGATATGGTTTTCTCATAATCAACTAAAGCATTGGGTGTATTCGATCACTGTAGACACCCCACCATTCGGCTACATTGTTGGTAGAGATAGTTGGTTGAATGGAGGACCATACCCCTAAATCCCAAGTCCAAAGTCAGCCAAACTCACCCTTGTAAGCCCCATTCCATAGCCTAGATCAAGCCTGAACCCAGTCAACCCAGTCTTAAACATCAGCTTGAAAAACCCCCCAGAAAAAAGCCAGTCAAAAAATCCTAAAAAGGTCAAATTCATTGAGTCAACCCGCTGAGTCAACCCGTCGAGTCAAAACACCGAGTCAACCCACCGAGTTAACCCGTCGAGTCAACCCGTCGAGTCAAACCACCTAGTCGACCCGCTGGGTCAACTCACTGAGTCGATCAGCGAGTCCAACAGCAGCCCCGAGGAGCAGGCCGTACGGGCGGCCCATAGCAGGCCGTCCGAAAAAAATTACGCAAACTGCCACTCTCCGCTGCTATAAATACCCCCCTCCCCTTCTCATTTCAACATCCCTTCAAGTCCAGCCAGTCCGGGTGCGGTCCGAGTCCTCATCCACCCCTTAGCCCATTTTTCCACCAAGGAGAGCCCGAGTGAGGAGAGTCTAGCCTTGGTCCGGTCCAGGCTGACCACTGGTCCAAGCCTCCCAAGCCATCCAAATCTTGATCCAGCCACTCGAAGCCAACCCTTGCGACACCTCCGTCCATCCAGCTACTCTTTTCCAGCATCATCTCATTTGCATCTAGCATAAGTGCAACATTTACTTTTCTTCCAACCCCCCTGCTTCACTACAAGCACCTTGATCATTCAAGCACACCGCATATGTCTTAAATTAAGCACCTGTCAGTTCGAGCGTATGCTCTGGGCTTGCCCGTTGTTGGAACCTGCCCATCAGAAACTCTTACTGTTCAGACCTGCATTCACGTACATATCACTATAAGCACTTTGAATATTCAAGCACACAGCATGCATTATCTCGCATAAAGCACCTGTCAGTTCGAGCGTACGCTCTGGGCTTGCCCGTTGTTGGAACCTGCCCATCAGAAACTCTTACTGTTCAGACCCGCATTCATGCATCATGCCATCCATGAGAATATACGAGGATTAAACTAGACTTTCAAGTATTCGATCGATTCTGTGAAGTAGAGACCGTACTTCGGTACGGGCAGTGTGTGGGGTGCTTAACCTCTTCCCACCCTGTAACCGTGATCCCTTACCTTGAATCTCTGGCCGCAGATCAACAGGAGTCATTTTAGAGGAAGGAATCTTCGGATTCCCTTCTCTAACGTTTCTACGGGGTCTAGCCGACTGTAGATTCGAAGTAACTGGCTAGTGGCGACTCTGGTCTTATATAAACTCATTTAAACATATCCAGCTTAACACGACAACCAAACGAAGCCCTCGAGAACGAGGCAAGCCAGTGGTACAAACGACGATTTCGCACTCACGCATCATCCTCTCCTTCTTTTCCCGAAAGGGGAAGGGAGAAGAACATCGTGTGGGAGCGCGGAAAATCGGCTGAGGGTCCACAGAATGGCGACTCCACTGGGGAATAGCTAGTCCCACTAGTCGTGATCCGACTTGAAAAACAGAATCCTTCCCGTACTTGAAAGCCACTAATCCTCATACAATCTCATCTGCATAGCATTCTACCCAGAACAAAAAAATAATAATAATAGAAGATCCCAAAACCAAAAAAAAAAAAAGAAAATCCCAAAACCCAAAAAGAGTATAGTCCTCACCATTGCGCCTCCTCGGGCTCAACGTACGCGGAGACAACTTTCGTTCCGCAGCATAATCCGCACTCGGGCTCAACAAGCCATGTCCGACCACGAAGAGGAAACTCGTCTCTTCCCTGCTCTTGAGATGACCGAAGCGCAACCTCCAGCGCAACAGCCCATTGATAATACGCCAATCATACAGGAATTGGCACAAGGAGTGAGAGCAATGCAAGAAATGTTCTTGCAATTCATGCAAGCACAAGCCACCGCAGCAGCCAACAATCAAGTTGGCCCAGTTCAGCAGTCTCAGCAACCATGCCGGGTCCTTCCGGCCTCCAGTTCAAATCAAGCGCAACCATCGGAGTCTGCCCAAGACTACCGACAACAGCCATCTCAGCCCTTCGCTATGGGGCATCCTTCTCAATATCTTCCTGCGACGGCAAGGCCATCTCAGAGCACTTTCGTTGCAGGAACATCCAGTCAGCTTCCAGTCAATCTTGCAAACAACAATCTCAGTAGATCTCAGCATGTCCTCCGCCGATGGGACACCTTTTCAATTCCAGCACATTCCCGCCGATGGGATTTCAATTCAATTTCCAGCAACAGGGACAGCACTGGCGAATGCCCACAACGGGGGTCAGTGTCAAGCCCACATCAATCAGCGGACAGTGGCGAATACCCAACAAGGGGGTCACTTCCCAGCATCTCAGCCTCCTGCAAACAGGAGCACTTTTCAATTCCAGCACATTCCCGCCGATGGGATTCCAGTTAATTTCCAGCAATCTTCAATTCAGCAAAATCCAGTTAATTTTCAGCAATCTTTAATTCAGCAAAATCCAGTCAATTTCCAGCAAGTTCCAGTTCAACCTTCAGTACAGTCTCCAGTTCAATTACCATCATTTCAAGTACAAGTTCATCAGAATCCAGTTCAGTCATCAAATCAATTTCAGCAACCCGCGGTTGCTTTTCAGCAAGCCCATAGGGTCGAAGACATCGACCACTATGCCGAAGAAGAACGTGCCTTACTCCAGGAGGCACCAGTCGCTCGAATAGATCACTCAGGACTGGACGAGTTGCGGGAGCAGTTCCAGATCTTGCAAAATCAGCTTCAGCGACAACAAGAAATTGATCTACCTTCGACCAAGTTCAGAGACTTGTGTCCTTTCCCAGATGCTCAAGTACCTCAAAACTTTGAGGTTCTAAAATTCAAAAGATACGATGGCAGCGGTTGTCCCACAGCACATCTCAAGGCCTTCTGTGGAGAGCTGAGTGCAATCTCAGGAAATGAAGGGGCCCTCATTCGCTTGTTCCAAAAATCTCTGAAGGGCGATGCCCTATATTGGTACACTTCATTGGACTGCCACCGCATCAGGACATGGGAACAGTTTTCCCAGGCTTTCGTCGACAGATTCGCGTACAATCTCAACATGGCACCCAGAAGAGCCGACCTCGCAGCTCTCAGGCAAAGGAGTGATGAAACACTATCAGCTTATGTGGGTCGTTGGCGGGCTATGGCAGCTCGAATGCGAACGCCTATCGACGACGAAGAACAAATCTCCATGATTGTTCATTCAACATATCCAGGCATATCCGGGTATCTCATCTCGCATCCATATGCGAATTTCTCACAATTGATCCGTGCTGGAGAGCAAGTCGAAGCAGGAATCCGGGCCGGGACAATCTCCCCATGGCCTCATCAGGCCACTCCAGTCAAGAGGAACAGAGTGGAAGGAAGACCTATCGGGCATGGGAATGAAAACCGCAGTGGTTCTCCTCCCCGCCCAACAGAGGTAAACAACATCAATACCACTGCTTAAGGAAATCAACATGCTCCCCCACAGGGACATCAACAGTATCAGCAGAATCAAGTTCAGCATCAGCCTCAGCGGTATCAGCCACAACCAAATCCTCAGCCACAACCACCTCGACAACAGCAGCAGTTCAGAGGAAACGGCCAATACTCATACCAGAACAGGCAGAATTACAGGGAGTCCAGGAAGTTCACTCCACTCAGTCAACCACTTAGTCAAATCATGACTACGCTGGTACAAAAGTAGTTACTCACTCTGATGACACCTAGGCCTCCTCCTTATTCTTTGCCACCAAACTACTGAGAAAATGAGTATTGCGCCTATCATCAAGGACGTGGCCACGCCACTGATCGATGCTATACTTTGAAGAATGCCATACAAGACCTGATTGATGACCGCAAGATCGTTATCTCGGTCCCTGGAACTTCTCCAGCAGCTTCCACCAACATCCTTCAGAATCCTCTGCCTCAGCATCCAACGGACCCCAGTTCATCTCGTGGCCCTGCAGTCAATAGTATAGAAGAAGGGGACCATCTCGATCGCTTCTTCTCCCCCATCCTAATCCATTCATGCCTACACCTATGGGCCGACAAATCCTCCTCCAATCTTGCAAGGGGAAGGTCCCTTTCTTCCTTCAATCTCCGAGCCAGTAGTACTCGAAGGAGCACCTCCATATGATATACCAGTTGTTCAAGGGGCACCTTACAACCATTCAAGCTGGGAACCAGTTGTCCTGGAAGGAGCACAATCATACATCGAGCCCACATACGAACCTGTCATCTTGCAAAGGGCAACTCAAGAACAATCCAATCCACAATGGAAGGATTATACTCATCAACAACAAGAACCCGTTGTATTGGAAGGAGCTATTCCAGTCGAGCCAGTCGTATTGCAAGGGGCAAACCCCGGAGGCGTGACAATCACACTACGACAGCTGGGACGAACAGAGAAACCTCCTGCCATATCAAGAGGACCAGTATTCATTTCATGGGAGCCTCCTGCCCCAGGAACAGTCAAGCCAGGACCACGACCTTATGTGATCTATGAAGACAAGCCTCGATATTACCCCTTCAGCACAGGCAACAATGTAGTTCTCAAGGCAAAAGCTCCATACGAGGAAGATCTAGTACCCACACCAACACTGTTGTAAGAACCGGTGGTCCTAAAAGACAAAAGGGAGGAAAACTACAAAGAGGTTCCATGGCACTATCCAGAATGTGCGGAAGTGGGGAACATGAATCCCAATGGGCGTTGTATCCGAAGATAATCAGAACATAGGAGATCCCAAAGGCGCCCTTTCAGGCCTCGGCAACAAAAATGAAGCCGCATACGATGTGGCGAATCAGCTCAAGTCAATCCCTGCACAAATCTCAGTATGGGAGTTACTCTGTACATCTCGCATACACCGAGAAATGTTTGCCAAGACCTTGAACGATGCTCACGTCTCCTCTGATACGGCACCAGAAATGATAGCTTTGATGATTGGACAACTCCTGGCTCCGCGCGCCATCACCTTCACAGATAATGAGTTGCCACCAGAGGGACGTGATCATGGGCGATCCCTCAACATAGCCTTACGATACAAAGACCTCTGTGTTCCGCTGGTCCTTATCGATAATGGCTCAAGCTTAAATGTCTGCCCACTCAAGACTGCAGAACGTCTGGGAATCAGTCCTTCTTCATTCCGACCCAGCACCATATGCGTCAGAGCATTCGATAACACCCGCCGATCAGTGGAAGGGGAGGTCGACATAGAGGTACAGATAGGTCCGGAAGTCTCCACCATCACATTCCAAGTCCTGGATATATCAGCCTCTTTCAACATGCTGCTCGGACGACCTTGGCTGCACAAGGTTGGAGCTGTGCCATCAACCCTGCATCAACGAGTGAAATACATCTGTGGAAATCAAGTGATCTCTATCCATGCAGAGAAGGAGCTCATCATTCCCTCCAATGCTGCTACCACTGAACCAGACATCCCGGTCATCGATATCCAGCACTCTGAAGAAGACATCCCGTTTCACAGTTTCGAATTTGAGACTGTGAACTCTATCGCCAATCCAGAACCGATAAGGGTGGACCATGTCTTTTCACCGGCAGAGCGTCTGAGCCTCAAATACCGAATGAAGAATCACTTCAAGTCCAGAAAGGTACCACTGATATATAATCAACGCAAATGGGGACTCGGATACAAGGCAACCTTCATGGACAAGAGAAGGAAGAAATTTCAGTGCTCATCCATCCAATTCGTCAAGCCAGGAGAACCCTGCAAAGATCCAGGAAGGAATCAACCGACTGCACTACACAAAGGTCTCCCGATGAGCCTAGTTTGGGCCACGTGGCCCCCCATTCGATGGGATCAGATTCTCGAACCATCTAAGCCTCCAGAAGAAGAAGGAAATGATGAAGGCGAAGAAGGAAGACAAATACAGCAGCTTCAGGACCAGGTTACCCTGACACCTACTCCCAACCAGGGGCACAACCTGCCCACGTCAGCATCAATCAACCAGGGGAACAACCTGCCCACTTCAATCAGCCAGGGGCACAACCTGCCCACTTCAATCAGCCAGGGGCACAACCTGCCCACTTCAATCAGCAAGGGGCACGACTTGCCCATCTCAGCACCAATTAGCAAGGGGCACGACTTGCCCATCTCAGCACCAATTAGCAAGGGGCACGACTTGCCCATCTCTGCAAAGTCAACTTCTTCAATCATCAGCCAGGGGCAGAAGCAGCCCATCCATTGGACCAAGAAAGGGAAATGGCTAGCCCTAGATTGGTCCGATGTCCAGATCCCAAACATGTGTCTCACTGCGGAACCAAATGAATTGCAGTGCGAGGTAAGTGATCCGGGAGGGACTGAGTATGACTCAGATCTCGAACCCGACCAGTGAGAAGTCATGGTCATTGGGCCAGACCATGATTCTTCGCCCAAATCATCAACCCCCACCTCTCCAAGGGAGGAAGTGTGGGGTCCTGAATGGTCATCTGTTCCCCTAACTTTTGAATCAGCCAAAGAGCCATCTGAGGGCTCTGGCTTCAAAAAAAAAAATGCCTGTTTAAGCAGCGACCGGAACTTTGGAACAAGTTGGGCCCAATCATGGCCTGCAATGCCTGCTTGTTCAAAGTCCCACGAATTTCGAAAATCCAAAAAAATAAAAAACTTTCAAAAGCCAAAAACATCTAGCATTTCAATTTCAGAAAAATCTCAAAAACCAAAAGACATTTCTTTTCCTGCATTCAATAGTGTGCCAAGTTTGTCTAAAGAGTCGCATGAGTTTGAAGTCGAATCATATGATTTCAAAATCGAATTAGACTTCGAGCTCATGGGTCTGGACGAAGCTCGGGATGAGGAAGATGATGATCCGGCTCCCGAACTAGAGGATCTCCTCAAAAAGTTTGAATCTAAAGCCAATGTTGTAGCCGATGATTTCGAGATAGTAAACTTGGGGACGCCTGAGATCCCTAGGGAAGTACGCATTGGAAAATCGTTGCCACCTGAGATGAAACAGAAAATGATAGAGTTCCTAGCTCCAAGATTGTCCAACTTCGCGTTCTCATATGAAGACATGCCGGGGCTCGATGAAGAGCTCGTTGTACAACCAAGGTAGATATGAAGCCAGTGAAGCAGAAACTTCGAAGAATGAAGCCAGAATGGGCTCTGAAAGTCCGAGATGAAGTCATCAAGCAGTACAACGCGGGATTCTTGGTAGTCTCCAACTACCCTGAATGGCTCGCCAACATCATGCCAGTACCAAAGAAGGACGGCAAGGTTCGAATGTGCATCGACTTCCGAGATCTCAACAAAGCCAGTCCCAAAGATGACTTCCCTTTGCCACATATCGACACTCTGGTCGACAACACTGCTGGATACAAAATCTTCTCATTCATGGACGGGTTCTCAGGTTACAATCAGATCAAGATGGCCGTCGAAGATCGTGAGAAGACATCGTTCATCACTCCCTGAGGAACCTTCTGTTACAGGGTAATGCCGTTCGGTCTGAAGAACGCAGGAGCAACATATCAGCGAGCAATGACAGCATTATTCCATGACATGATGAACAAAGAACTTGAAGTATATGTGGACGACATGATCGTCAAATCTCGCACAATTGAAGGACACTTTGAAGATCTGAAGAAGTTATTTAACAGATTAGAAAAGTACAAGCTCCGTCTCAACCCTCAGAAATGTGTCTTCGGTGCAATGGGAGGCAAACTCCTCGGCTTTATGGTGAGCGAGGATGGCATCAGGGTCGACGAGACCAAAACCAGAGCAATCATCGAGATGCCCCCTCCTAGAACAGAGAAAGAAATTCGTGGCTTCCTCGGCAGAATTCAATACATCAGTCGCTTCATCGCACAGCTCACACCTATCTGTGAGCCCATATTCAAGCTCCTTCGGAAGAATGTCCCAAAAGAATGGAATGATGATTGCCAAGTCGCTTTCGACCGCATCAAGAAGTATCTCATGAATCCTCTAGTCCTAGTGCCGCCCGCCCCCGGACGACCCTTATTGTTCTACATCTCGGTAGCAGCAGAAGCCATTGGCTGTGTCCTCGGCCAGCACGACGAGACCGGAAAGAAGGAACAAGCAATATACTATTTGATTCGAAAGTTCACCGATTATGAGACCAGGTATTCCCCGATCGAGAAGACTTGCCTCGCCCTAGTCTGGGCAACTCAGCGACTCCGTCAATACATGATTGCATTCCCTATTCTCCTCCTCGCTCACACGGATCCGCTCAAGTACCTGTTCGAGAAACCGGCGCTTACTGGAAGAATAGCTAAATGGCAGTTACTCCTGTCTGAGTTTGACATCACCTATGTCACTTAGAAGGCAATCAAGGGGCAGGCCCTCGCCGATCATCTTGCCGCCCACTCCCTCCTGGACTATCAGCCGCTCAAGACGTTCTTTCCTGATGAAGATCTCTTGCTTGTCGAAAGTGAAGAAAAGAGGAAGAAAGGTGAGTGGACGTTATTCTTCGACGGCGCAGCAAATTCTAAAGGAAGTGGTATTGGAGCAATCCTCTACTCTCCAGACGATGTCCCTATTCCTATCTCAAGGCGCATAGCATTCGAGTGCACCAACAATATGGCAGAGTACGAAGCATGCATCGCTGGCTTAAGGGAAGCCATAATCCTGGGCGTCAAGAAGCTGCGAGTATTTGGAGACTCACAGCTTATCATCAATCAGGCCAATGGCGAATGGAAAACCAAGGACGAGAAGTTGATACCATATCATGTGTATCTTGAAAATCTGATCGAAGAATTCAAAGAAGTCACCTTCTCATACATGCCTAGAGCCAAGAACCAGTTTGCAGATGCTCTCGCCACACTTGCATCAATGCTCGAGATCCCGAAAGGAGCTTCAGAATGGGAGCTCACAGTCGAAATTCAAGATGAACCTGCTTTTTGCCTGCAAATAGAAGAAGCCGAAGCTATCCCTGATAAACCCTGGTATGCCGACATCAAGCAATATCTCGAAACCCAGGAGTATCCAGAGTCAGCAACAGCAACAGATCGTCGAACCATCCAGCGTTTGGCCGGTCAGTTCACCATCAGTGGCGAAGTTCTTTACAAGCGATCCTATAATCACATCCTCCTTCGATGCGTCGATGAAACAGAAGCTGCAAAGATCATGAAAGAAATACACGAAGGAATCTGTGGCCCACACATGAATGGGCACATGATGGCAAAGAAGATTCTACGACTCGGCTACTATTGGCTCACCATGGAGACAGACTGTTGCCAGCATGTCAGAAAATGCTTCAAGTGTCAGGAGCATGCGAATCAAATCCATGCCCCATCATCAGAGTTATACAACCTGACTACCCCCTGGCCCTTCTCCATGTGGGGACTCGACATCATCGGCAAGATCAGTCCCAAAGCATCAAATGGTCACGAGTACATACTTGTGGCAGTCGACTACTTCACCAAGTGGGTTGAGGCAGCCTCCTACACCACAATTGTAGCATCTCAGGTGATCAAATTCATGAAGAACAACATCATATGCCGGTATGGAATCCGCAATGCCATCATCACAGATAATGGAACCCCGTTCGTCAACAAGAAGATGGATGACTTCCTCAGCAAGTTCAAGATCCAACGTCATCGATCAAGCCCCTACCGTCCCCAAATGAATGGTGGGGTAGAAGCCGCAAACAAGACAATCGTCAGGATACTCGACAAGATGGTCGTGACATATCGAGATTGGTCAGATATGCTCCCATATGCGCTTTGGGCCTATCGAACGTCTGTACGGTCTGCTACGGGCGTTACTCCTTTCGAGCTTACTTATGGAATGGAAGCAGTTCTACCAGTCGAAGTGGAAATACCATCACTACGGGTGTTATTAGAAAGCAGAATTGAAGAAGGAGAATGGCAACGGGCCAGATTCGATCAGTTGCAGCTAGCAGATGAAAAACGCATGCGTGCACTGAGTCATTCACAGTGCTATAAAAAAAGGATCGCTCGGGCTTACAACAGGAGAGTCCGAAAAAGAAGTTTCAAGGTAGGCGACATGGTTATGAAGAAGATTCTACCGTCGCACCTTCCGAACCCCAGAGGAAAGTTCAAACCCTCATGGGACGGGCCACTGATCGTCAGAGAAGTACTTCCCGGAGGCGCCCTCAGACTCACCAGCATGAGAGGGGTGGATCTTCCTGAGCCAACCAACGCCGACAACGTGAAGATCTTTCACGGGTAAGTTATTCTGACCTTATCAAAGGTTACTTTAATAGAGCTGAAGTCAAGAGGTCAAAGCTAAGATCTCTGAGAAATCATTTCCGTCCACCAACAAGTGTTTCAAATAAGGGGATTCAAAAAGAGAAAAATACAAAAAGAAAAGGATTCAAAAGGAAAATACAAAAAAAAAGAAGAGAAAAAGAATACAAAAAAAAAAGAAGAAAAGAGAAAGAAAAAGGGAAGCCAAAGCAAGGCACCCAAGAAAAAAAAATCAGTCCAAGAAGAAACACAGTCATCCATCCATTCATCTCAGAAGGGGCTTTAGCAAAGACCGACAGCTCTATTATCGTAGCTCAGGATAAGGGCTGAAAGACTGCCATCGGCCGGCAACGACGGATTCCCGACCTTTAGCCGCCGCAGTTATCCAAAGATCCAGAAAGAAAAAAAAAACAGAAAAAAAGAAAAAAAAAGAAAATGTGTGCCTAAACAAAGAGGGCGGAGTGAAAACCCGAAAGGGCGCTCCGAGTAAAAACAGTGGGACATACAGCGGACTTGGTGAAAACCCGAAAGGGCGCCGAGGGTAAAAACAGCATAGCTGCCAAGGGGCAGGCAAGATCAAACACCCGGGACGTGGTGAAAACCCGAAAGGGTGCCACGGGCAAAAATGACGGAAAAGGCCGGTTGTAGTGAAAACTCGAAAGAGCGCTGCAGGCAAAAATGGCTTGAATGAAAAAAGAAAAAAAAAGTGCAGGTACCAAGAAAGCAGACGGTCCAGATCGGTTCAAACAGTTACAGTTCAAGAACAAGAAGTGCAGTCAGGAGCGAAGAGCTCTGCAAACTCTGACAATCTCCGGAAGCAACAGTTCCCATTGCCTATACCTCTAGGGAACCAAAGGATCATGCAAGTTAATCTCGAGACATCGGTCAAAGCATTGGCCGAGCCCCAGTTCTGATTCCTATATCCCAACACAAAATCCAGACACACTCACAAGACAGCTAATGGCACAATAGATTCCCAAAACAGTTTTCTTTTTTTCAATTAAATGCATCATATTTCTTTTACATATATCATATCATCTTTTTCAAAAAAAAAATACAAAAAAATGCATCATCATCAATCATATATGCAAAAAGGAATGTGCAGGTGGCCAACACAATCAATCTCTGCCCTCCTCCTCGGCCACATCAGGTGAGTCCTCTGACTCATAAAAAGATAGTCTCGCTCTCAACCTGCTCACCTCTATACGCAGGTAATGCGCCTCATCGCGCTCAAGGGTACGGATCGCTGTCTCCTCATCAGACAATCTCTGATCGGCAGCCAATCTCCTCGACATCATCTCGTAATGATACCGAAGTGCAGAGATCTCAGACAGCAGATGGCCATGAGTGGCCAAAAGGAAGCCAGGATCGATAAACGGGCGCTCCTCAAAAGGTTCATATGAACTAGATGAAGAGCCTGCATCTCCAAGGATATCCTGCTCATCCTCATCAGCAGTCTGGTGCCAGCAAGGGATACGTCGATACAAAGACTGCTCAGCAACCCAGTACTGATATGGGGCGGTCGCCATCGGAAAAGTCCGCAGCTCAAAACCCAGCAAATCAGCAGTCAAGTAACTCGCCCAAGAACAATCAATCCGGGTCCTAAAGTCAGAGGATCTGGATGGAAGTGCTCGACGCCCGATACCCGTGAAAGCGAAAAGAGGAACATCCTGCTCGTATCCAAACTGCCGTAGGAACCGGATGGGATGGTAAGAAAAGTAGGATCGAAAGCCTACTAACATCAGAGGATGGCGGTGTGCATCGCAAAGCACTGGAGAAAGTGAAAGCCAAGATGACTCCCAACGAACGTTCCAGTCACGAAGTTCAGCAAACATCCTGCGATACAAGGGCTCGCTCATCCTAGCTGTATGAGGAAGAAACTCCATAATGTGTCGCATAAGGTCTGGGCGACGAGTGTCAGGAAAAGGTACAGGAACAGTCAGCGAAAGACGCTCCCATAGCCAGACCTGATCACAAAAAAGGAAAAGAAGTTCAGCTAAAGCAAAGCAATCCCTAACAAACCAAGAAGAAAAAGGGTGCAGAAAAGATACCTGAAGAAAGGAACAACAGCCGCGAAGAACACGAGTGCGGCTCAGGGCGCAGTCAGTCAGCCCATTGAACAGCTCGGCCAAGATAAGAGAAATGATCCCCTGCCGTCGGATAGCTCGACTCATCACCTCAAAAAGCAAAGGAGTCTGGGATCTGCGCCATCCTGAGAACAGCACCTCAGCTATCAAGCAGAACATCAGTGCGTTCCGAGCAAAGGTAGAACCGGCCACACCCCAAGGACCCGAAAAAAGATCATACGGTAAGTCCAAGGAGAACACTACAGCATCCTGGCCGGCAGCTGCAGGATGAATAAGATAAGAAATCCCGAACCAGTTCTGCGGTGTAGCAGTCTTCGGCGATGTCTTCGGCGAGAAATACTGAGCATAATCCCAAGGCAGGCCTGTCAAGCGAGCAAGCTCCTCCAAAGAAGGTCCCATCTCCATATCGTTGAACGCGAACAAGTTTAACGAAGGGACCCAGTCAATCAAGGCAGCTCCAAGCATCCTCCAATCAATATCAACTCTGGCCATATGGATCAGACCGCCGAAGCCATAAGACTCCAAATCTCGAATCTCATAAAATGACAAGCTGTCAAGCCAAGCAAGCGGTCGTGGCGAGCAGGAAGAACGAGGAAGCAGCTGATAAGTCCTCACTGGTACCCCCTCCAGCACAAAAGGCCCAGAAATCAATAATGACTCATCAAGGATCGGAAGGTCAACGGGCGAAGGAGAAGGAAAAGCTGGAACCTCTGCAGACTCGACAGCCCCTGACCTGCCCTCAGTGATGGCTATGTCTGATATAGTCGCATCGCTGTCTGAAACTGTCATAATCTCAGCCGCATGAGAAGACTCGCCCACCTCATGAACAGAGTGCGCAAAAGACCGACGATCAGGGGAAGGACAATGCTCTCCATCAAAAGGACTATCAGTGAAGATCACACCGCACATCGTGACATCCTGGCTAATCTGACCGTCAAAGAATACATTTGAACCATCAAAAAGGGTCCCGGCAGCCCCGATCGAAGAATCAACGGTCAGATCTGGACCTGCGGCCCCCTCCAACAGGAAATCATGAATCCAATCATCATCCTGGCCGATCAAAGGGATCATCGAGGCATCCACACCATCCATCATCAGGGGGACATCATCAATAATCGCATCAAGTCCACCCAAACAAGTATACCGTATATCCTGGCCCTCATCCAGAGCATCCAAACCGTCAAAGGTACCATCTGAACCATCCATCCCATCCAAGCATGAGATCAGCCCATCTATGTCCTTCGTGGTCCCATCACCACCATCCATCACATCATCCATGTGGCCTACATTCAAGGGAAGCATGGCCTCACCTATGTCCCACCCCATCATCCTATCCATACCATTCATTCCTCCCATAATGAAGGTCCCATTCAAATCTGGAATTTCAGCATGGCTGCCATTAATGGGGCCATTCAAAACACCATCAACCACCATCCCTAACCCCTCATCAATGCCTCCATTCAATGCACCATCTACACCCTCCATTAAAGGAATCCCTCCACCATTAAAGCCCTCACCAAATGCTGGAGTGTGGGACCCACCAACCTCTCCCACTATGGCCCATAAATTATCATCTAAAGCTGCCCAAGAAAGGACAAAATGGGAAGAGGACAAAATAAAGAGAAAAGACAAGGGGAAAAGAAGATTCATGGCTGAATCGAATAACCCAGAACAAAGAATGTGGGGGACAGGAGAAGGGGACAACAGAGGATGTCCGAACCAGAGCAAGCCCAGGCCGCTCAAGAGGCGAGCCTTGGGCGGCCTGCCCTGGGCCGCCCGTACGGACGCAGATTTCCTCTCTCCGCGGGATTGGCTCCAGGGTTCTTGGTAGGTGAGGCTGACAGTCCACGTCAGCAGATGGCGCTCCATGGGCCGCCCAAGGACCCCGGTCCACCCCTGATTTCAATGGAGAATGATCAAGATCATATAAAAGGTGTCCCACCGATCCAATCACGGAGCAATGCGGCCAAAACATGACTGATCAGGCCAAAGAGAAGAAAATGTGATCAAGTGGGGGCCACAAGCAATCCAAGCCGTTCAAAGACTAGATCATCATGATCTAAACCATTGAAGGACCTACATGAGCCATCAAACAACAAGATCAAAGGTTCGATCATCAAAAGAAAGGCCAGAATCCAAGATCTAATCATCAAGTGGGCTCACAAGGCCTAATCAAGCAATCTGAACCGTTCAAGTCATCATCCATGCAGTTAAGAAGCCTCATCTTCCACAAATCATTAAGGAACAAGTCAAAGGTCAAAGCGTCCAGACATCATCAAAGAATTTTGAGACAAATCAAAGATTATATATTCATTCAAAAGAGCTTGATACAAAAGAAGATAAAAGCAAAGATACAAGGCCATACAAAGCAGGGCACCCAAGCAGACTACAAGTCGCCAACATAGTCATCATCGTCCCTCCTCGCGTCCCGCTCCCGACGATAAAGATCCATCAAAGGAGCAGTCACTGAACCTTCAGCATACCTGCGACGGCCACCTGGAACATAAAGCGAAGGAAGCAGAGGGCCCCTGGCCGAACAGCAAATACCACTCATCATAATCACGATCCGGGATCGTGAAACGAAATCCAGGCTGGCCCACAAGAGCTCCAACTCTCTCATCAACTGGCATCCGAGCAGCTGGAGGAGGTGCAGAACAAGGGACCCGAGCCACCCCAGTGACTTGCCGAAGCAACCTCTCCCCCAGGTACCACTGAAAAGATTCAGCATCGGAAAGGCATGATACGGAGACATGAAGCATCATATGCCTCCACGCGCTGAGGGGTATAATAGAGAGGGAAACTGGCATACGGCATCCGAGCAAGCTGCAGCAAATGAAGTCACCACAATCAATTACAGCATAGCACGAGGGCAAAGACAAGCAAGATACTTACGTCCTCAATGGTCAGCCCGTCTATGTCAGCACGCCAATTGTCTCCAGGAACTCGGGAGTTCCGCTGACGGTTTTGCTGATGCCAGTACATGTGGCGATACTGAGAGGGCTCAACATCATCCCGCATCCTCGGCGCGAGATGGGGAAAATGGTCATAAAAGCAGGTCTGGACGAAAGCACATCTAATGATCAGAGAGGGAAAGAAGGTAAATGACTCCAAGGAAGGTGAAAAAAGAAATACCTCAACAACAGGCCAAAAACCTGTGAAGGACCGGCTATGCCGACAGGTCTTGTCCAGACCCTGAAAGATACGGGTCAAGATAGCCCCATTCCAGTTATAGGGGTGATGAAGATCCTCGACTAAACGAAGAAATTTGGGGTCAACTCTCTCATTCGCATGGTAGAAAAGAAAGGATCCAAAAGCATAAGTAATCATGGCCCGCGCTTTGTGGAGGGCCTCTCACTCGGTGGTGGGGATGACGGAGGCAAAACTGTTGTAGAACCATCGCATCTTCACTTGATGGCCTTGGAATTCACCCTCGGGTGGGACGTCACCGACAAGCCGTAGCCAGTCGGTGGAAGTGAGAGGAGCTAGAGAGCTGACTTGAGGAACAATTGTCCCATGAAACGGGAAGCCTATCTGCATGTAAATGTCCAAGGGGGTTATTCCCCATTCTCCACAAGGGAGCTGAAAGGTGTGGGTCTCATCCCGCCACCTCTCGCAAAGGGCCGCGAGCATCATGCGGTTAGCATCGTTATTGTGGAAACGTAGGGTGAGGAGGCCAGCAAAAGGAGTACCATCCAGTACTCGTTCAAGCAAGGGCTATGGATCCTTCATCCAGTCGTCCCAGCGATCCCTGGTACCTCGACCCTTGATAGCGGGAAGAGGTTGATGCTCCATAGCTAAGGAACACATGTGGTCCCCTCGGCGGACGATGAAGGCGGGATCATCTTCGTTAATCACTCGGTGACCTCTGGCACCATCCGCCATTGAATCCTACAAGCTTGGCAAGGTAAGTCCCTATCCCTTACCCGTTAAAATCCAAATTATCATCTAGGAAACTCATGGGATTGGACTCACATTCAAATGCAAAATCTAAAGTCCAACTCCATGTGTCACTTAGGATAGCCCATTGGAAAAAGTAAGGCCCACCTTAAAGAAGGTGGCATGGCATGCCTTAGGCAAGAAAGTCCATCATCTAAAGACACATTTTGGACAACAAATGCACTCAAGTGCCATGAGATCAACAAAGGATAAGAATCCCACTTCACATGAGAAGTCCCTCTTCAAAGTCCATATGTGGCCAAGGATTGATCCACTTTCATGCCAAGGCCATGTTTCTCACTTAAGATGTTCCCATCTTTTTACACACATGCATGGACAAGTGGGGGGTAGAAAGGAAACGGGCCCCCAAGAGCAACCCAAATGCCTCATCCCAATGGATTGAAGAGAGCACATAGCCCACTTTGAAGAGTATGAGGACCCATTCATGGGTTAACCATGGGCAACTTTATGTGCCTCATCTTGATGAAAATTTTGACCATGAAAATGCAACAAGGAGGTCTACCCACAAACATATGAATCAAAGAAGCTAGGGGTAGAAAGTTGATGCACATAGCCCATATGAAGAATCAAAGTTGAAAATGCCCATGAAAAGGCAAGTTTGGGCAACTTATGTGCACCAACTTTTTCACCAAAAAGGAGACCATTTGAGCACAAAAGAGCAAGGCTTGATGAGTCACCCAACCATCATGGATGGATAAGAATGTTACACATAGCCCACTTGAAGATCAAAATCCCAAAATGTCCCAAAGCATAAGACAAAAATGGGCGACTTATGGGTACCATTCTTTCCCACAAATTTAAAGGAAAATCACCCATACATGAGAATGATGGTGGATGACCCACCAAGCCCCAAAGGAAAAGGAGCTATGATTGTATGGATAGCTCACTTGAGGATCATCCATTTGAGGTTGATAGCATTAGAGGGAAACTCTTGAGAACCACATTCCTACCACAAGGAAAACCATTTGAACTTAGTGAGATTGTGGGAACAACTCACTCATGGGACTTGTAGATGGTCAAGTAACTCAAGTCCTCCATCCATTAAAGAAAAGAGCATGAAAAGAAAAAAACCACATGGACAAAGTGTAGTGGTACACACATTGGTCCAAAGGAATCCAAATTTCAATGAGGACCCAAAAGCCCATCCACATATAGAGACTCCAAGGAGCCCACTACACCTTGTACAAGGATGTACATCATAATCAAGAAATGATGGAAGAGTTGGGCTACTTGTCCATATAGGCCCAACTAGGAAATCAAGCCCACTTGAGATCCAAATGAAGAATGGGCTAGTCATCTTGGTCCATACACATGTGAAGAAAGATGGGGTCACTCAAAGTGAGCCCCATGAGCTCAAAACTTGAGATGGGCCCTACCATGCCCATGGGCCCAAGTCTTGGAAAAAAGATGAAAAGAAAAGAGAATTCCATGGGAAATGACAAGAGAAAGAAAGTAAGAAGGAGCCCAAAATGAAGCATTGGGCCCACCAAATACACCAAGGGCCATGACTTCACTTTGAGCCCATTTGATACATATGAAGAGAGGCCCAACTCCCATGAAAAAGATAGAGTATTTTGCCATGCACACTTGATGACATGGCAAAATCACCCTTTACATGCACATGAAGGGAGTGTGAAAAGAAGAAAGAAAAATGAAGTGGAGAGCTTGCAATGTCCCTCTCCATACACCACCTTTGAAAAAGACTTGAGATCTAGAAAAAGGCCAAGAATGCTTGGGCCCACCTTCACACCTCTTGGAATAGCTACATGGAAAAAGAAAAGAGTCATGAAAAGAGACAATGAAGAAGGAAAAGGATAAGAAAAGAGAAAGGAAGTGGTCCATACCTTTACTACTCACCAAAGAAGGACCACCTTGCTGTCCCAAAATGTCTCTAAGGGCCACCACTTGAAAAGAGCAAAGGACCACCAAAGAAGAGAGAGAAAACTTGAAGAAAGAGAGAGTATGAGAGAGAGAGAAGAGAGAGATTGCACGTTTGAGGGGGCAAGGGTGCCCCATGTTATATAGAAAAGGGGAGGGCACCCTTTTACCCAACCCACTGAAGAGACCAGGAGGCAGAGACCGTCCGGGCGGCCCATGGGAGGCCGTCCTAGCTCCTACCTACATGAAACGACCTCCCTCCCCCTCTCCTTGGGAAGAACTCCTCCTTGGGAAGGGTGGTTGCAAGTGAATCTTGTACCTCCATGTAAGAATGAAGTGATGGAAGAGAATGGTGAGAAAAAGGAAGAAATCTCACCAAAATCTCACCTCATGAGAAATGGGTGAGAAATTGGGTTGATGATGTGGAAAAGTTTCATGGAATTCTCAAAGAAAAGAAAGGAAAATTTGACTTGGTCAAACAATGATTTCAACCATCCAAAGGCATGACCAGATGATCCAAACCATTTCCAAGAAGAATCCCAAGAATCTCCACCCTTGATTGCTGTTCACATGAACAGTTTTGGTCCGAAGACCTTAAACTACGTCGGGATCGACATCCCGAGAGATTTTCAATAAAAGCCGGTATCGGTCTTGATCGCTCGAATTAAGATCCGACGACACCGAGTACTTTCAAAAAAAAAAAAAAAAAATGTCTTTCCTGTTTTGTGCAGTTTTGGTCCGAAGACCTTAAACTACGTCGGGATCAAGATCCCGAGGGATTTTCAATAAAAACCGGCATCGGTCTTCTCCAAGATCTGGTGGCTCCGGACATTTTCTAAAAAAAAAAAAAAATGTGATTTCCAGCACTCGCTTGAACAGTTTTGGTCCGAAGACCTTAAACTACGTCGGGATCAAGATCCTGAGGGATTGTCAATAAAACCGGCATCGGTCTTCTTCAAGATCTGGTGGCTCCGGACATTTTCTAAAAAAAATAAAAAAATATATTTATGCATTTCCAGCACTTGCATGTACATATTTTTGGTCCGAAGACTTTAAACTACGTCGGGATCAACATCCCGAGGGATTTTAATAAAAACCAGCATCGATCCCAGTCTTTAAGACCAACATCGGATGATCTGGATCATTTCGAAAAACAAAAAATATATCACCAGCCCCTCTTTTAAAGTTTTTGGGTCCGAAGACCTTAAACTACGTCGGGATCAATATCCCGAGGGATTTTCAATAAAAGCCGGTATCGGTCTTGATCAAGATCCGCTGACACCGGACATTTTCCAAAAATAAAAAAAAATGTGTTTGCCCCTTTTGTACAGTTTTTGGTCCGAAGACCTTAAACTACGTCGGGAACAAAATCCTGAGAGATTTCCAATAAAAACCAGTGTCAATCCTGACCGTTCAAAATTGAGATTTTATGACCTGGAACAGTTTTCGAAAAATCACAAAAAAGAATGTATTTTCAGCATATACATATTTACGATCCGAAGACCTTAAACTACACTGGTATTAGTTTCTCGGGGGACCTTTCTCGCTTTTAACAAAAACTGGCATCGATCCCAGCCATTCGAGCCAGGATCTGATAACCCAGAACATTTCCAAAAATACCAAAAAGATTTCAAGTTTTCCATAAAAACCAGCATCAACCTCGGTTACCCGAGTTAAAATCTGAAACTTTTTCCAAAAAACACAAAAAAAATGATTCACCAAAAATTTCAACTGCACAAATTCATCTCCAGCGGTCCGAAGACCTAAAACTACACTGGGATTAACTTCTCGGGGGCTTTCTTTCCTAACCTGTTCCAGACATGGCTGACACTTGATCGTACGGGTGTCTGGAATCTTCTAAACAGGTAAGGGCTGAGGCGGGCAGAACTCCGCAATCCTGTTCGTGTTGAACGCACCGTGATAGATAACCTTGATTTGGAAGTCGCTGTTGAAGCTGACGGATGTTCCCTGTTCCTAGAACTCATGAAGGGGATTAAGGCTGTTGGGAGGTGAAGCTCACCCTCACGGAATTGTGAGCAACGTAAGACCCCAAACTGGATTGACTAAGGGAAATGTGAGGATGTGGCTCATCTTGTGGCCGAAGGAGTCCGTCGGACGATACGTGGTCTATGTGCATTGCACATGAGGAACAGGCAACTTTGTGGGTGTGTTGACTGAAAACCCTCAAAATCTCCTCATCCGAAGATGTAAAACTATGGCACTTAACTGTGTGAGATTCGTCTTGCTCGCTGACGTAAAATGGATCGGGTGCCTTACCAGCAGTAGAAGTTGGAAGTGGATGAAAATTTCATACTTTTCCTTGCATTTCAGAAAAATCACAAAATACCAAAAACAT